>JALPQD010000022.1:10696329-11296329 GCA_023101885.1 Typhlomys cinereus
ATAAACGTACCAAAATCAGTGGCCTTCCTATATGGCCAGAATGAAAGAAGTGAAAAAGCCCTGAGAGAAACCATCCCATTTACCATAGCCCCTAAAAAAATGAAATACCTTGGTATAAACCTAACCAAGGAAGTAAGAGACCTTTACAATGAAAACTTTAAAACCCTAAAGAAAGAAATTGCAGAAGACACCAGAAGGTGGAAAGACTTCCCATGTTCCTGGATTGGCAGAATCAACATCGTAAAAATGACCATTCTACCAAAGGCAATATACAGATTCAATGCTATATCAATTAAAATCACAAAGCAATTCTTTAAAGAGGTTGACCAAACAATCTCAAAATTCCTATGGAGGCACAAAAGATCCAGGATAGCAAAAACAATCCTGAGTAACAAAAACACTGCTGGAGGTATCACCATACCAAACCTTAATCTATACTACAAACCATAGTTGTAAAAACGGCCTGGTACTCACTCCAAAATAGACACACAGATCAATGGATAAGGGTTGAAGACCCAGATATAAGCCCACACAATTATAGCCATTTGATCTTTGACAAAGGGGCCCAAAAAATCCAATGGAAAAAGAACAGCATCTTCAACAAATGGTGCTGGCAAAACTGGATGTCCACATGCAGAAGATTAAAACTCAACCCCTATTTGTCACCATATACAAGACTTAATTCCAAATGGATCAAGGACCTCAATATAAGGCCAGAGACTATAAAAACCTTAGTTGAAAAGGTAGGGAACTCTCTAGAGCTGATTGGGCTAGGCCAACAGTTCCTAAACGGACATCTACTAGCACAGTCATTACAACCAACACTCAACAGATGGGGTCTTATGAAAGTAAAGAGCTTCTGTTCAGATAAAGAGATTGTAACTCGAGCACAAAGGCAACCCACAGAATGGGAGAAAAGCTTCACTAACCACATATCTGATAGAGCTCTATTATCCAGAGTTCACAAAGAACTTAGAAAACTAAACACCAAGGAAACAAATGGAACAATTAAAAAATGGGCCTTGGAACTTAAAAGAAACTTTACCAAGGATGAAATTGAAATGTCTAACAAATATCTTAAAAAATGCTCCTCATCCTTAGCCTTCAGGGAAATGTGTATCAAAACTTCCCTGAGATATCATCTCACCCTGGTCAGGATGGCAAAAATCCACAATACAAACAACAACAAATGCTGGAGAGGATGTGGAGAGAGGGGAACTCTCCTACATTGCTGATGGGAATGCAGGCTCATACAACCACTCTGTTCAGCTGTCTGGCAATTCTTAAAAAGTTAAAGATTGAAATGCCATATGACCCTGCTATTCCACTTTTGGGAATAACTCCCCATAGAGCAAAAATTCATTTGATAGCACAAGCACGACCATGTTCATAGTAGCACTGTTTACAATAGCAAAGTCTTGGAATCAACCCAAATGTCCAACAGTTGATGAGTGGATAAGGAAAATGTGATACATTTATACAACGGAGTACTACTCAGCCATCAAAAATGATGAAATAATGCAATTTGCCGGGAAATGGATGGAATTAGAAACAATTATATTGAGTGAAGTATCTCAGGCATGGAAAATTAAGCACCGTATATACTCCCTAATAGGTGGATACTAGTACCAAACCCACTTAGAGACACTCAAAGACAAATCTCTGTAATACCTACAGTAATTATAAAGATTATAAACAGGAGGGATGGGGAAGGAGGGCCACACCAGAAACAAGGAGAGAGGGCACCATGTTACAGCAGAGAAAATAGGCCACCATCAAGGACTGCAAGTAAGTAATGAGACATCTGGTTAAGTTCACAGACTTTCCTTCCTGATCATTTGCAATTGATGGGGTATGATCTCACCAGAAGGGGAGGGCATATAGGCTGCCAGATAGAAAGTAACCATTTTGCAAATGGGTGATTGACCCCTCTCTCACCATGGTCTCCTACTTTTATTCCATCTACCTTTGAATAGACTCTTATAACAAGACTAATTTAACAGGTTTTTATCTCTGGCCAGGGGATGACATCCAATGCCCATCAGGATGGAGCCAAGGGCATTACAGGAGCACCAAAACCAAAAGAAAAAAAAATCAACAAACCATAATTCAGAACACCAGAGACTCTATATCAACCACCTGGAATCTGGCCTGCCTAATCTCTCCCCATCCTGAAGCTCAGAGAAATTTGTGGAAGAGGGGGCGGTAAGATCGTAAGAGCATAAGGATGGGAGGAGTCATGATATACAAGATACTCCACACAAGTTAGGGCCAAAGCAATTATAATAGGACTCTGCAGGATCTGCGCAATGACCAACATATTGACCCCTCAAAATCTAGCATGGACTAAAGGCACTAGGATCCTCAGAAGCAAGGGATTAACAATCGCAATGGTGTTCCTATACTTAAGGGGAACACAACAAAGAGTTCTAGGAAATGCCATTGAGTCCTTACACCTCATCAGAGAGGAGGACCCAGAGGAAAGTTTGATATTACACATTAAAGGATGCTTCAGAGATGGGGGAGGGGGCACTGGGAGAATGGGAGGAAGGGGGGAAAAGAAGAGGAAAAGGGAGGAGGGAGTAGGGAGGTTCAGGGAGGGATGGAGGGAGGGAGGGGACAAAGGTACCTATTATGTTTGTATGAGCAGAAAAATAAATTTAAAAAAATTTAAAAAAAGAAAATTTAAAGACTAAAATAAACGTCATCCTACACTGGGAAAAAAAAAGTGGAAACATTGTTTTCTGGTCAGGTGAAATAATTTTTTTTATCAGTTTTTTTTTCATAATTAAAATTTAAACAATCAAGTTTATATTTTTTTTATTTCTTCCATGCATACAAAGTTGATAAGTACCCCATTCCCCTCCCTCCTTCCATCCCTCCCTGGATCCCTTTGCTCCCTCCACACCTTCCTTTCTACCAGTGCCCCCTCCCCCCCATTCCTAGAGCATCCTTTAGTGTACATGTCAAACTTCCCTCTAGGTCCTCCTCTCTGATGAGGTGTAAGCATTTAGTGGCATTCACTAGAGCTTTTTTTCTGTTTGTGTGTTCCCCTTTAGTATAGGAACACTATTGTGGCTGTTAATCCCTTGCCTCTAAGGATCCTAGTGCCTGTGATCCATGCTAGACTTTGGGGATTCAATGATATATTGGTCATTGCACAGGTCATGCAAAGCCCTATTATGATTACTTCGGCCCTAACTTGCATGGAGTATCTTGCATATCATTGCTCCTTCCCATCTGTAGGCTCTTACAATCTTACTGCCCCCTCTTCTGCAAATTTCCCTGAGCTGTAGGATGGGGAGAGATTAGACTGGCCTGGTTCCAGGTGGTTGATGTAGAGTCTCTGATTTTCTGAATCATGGTTTGTTGATTTTTTTTTTCAGTTTTGCTGCTCCTGCACCGCCTTTGGCTTCATCCTGATGGGTATTGCATGTTACCCCCTGGCCAGAGATAAAAGGCTGTTAAGATAGAGTCTTATTATAAGAGTAGATTCAAAGTTAGATGGAATAAGAGTAGGAGACCACTTGCAGGATGGTTGCCTTCTATCTGCCAGACTCTATGCCCTTCCTTTCTGGTGAGATCATATCCCATCAGATACAAGTGACCAGTAAGGAAAGTCAGCAAGCCCAACCAGATGTCTCATTACTTAGTTACAGTCCATGATGGTGGCCTATTTTTTCTGCTATAGCATGATCCCCTCTCTCCTTGTTTCTGGTGTGGCCCTTCTTCCCCTTCCTTCCCTGCTTATAATCTTTGCAATTACTGTAGGTATTACAAAGATTTATCTTTAAGTGTTTCACTAAGTGGATTTGGTACTAAGATCCACCTATTAGGGAATACATATGGTGCTTAATTTTCCGTGTCTGGGATATTTCACTCAATATAATTGTTTCTAATTCCATCCATTTCCCGACAAATTTCATTAATTCATCATTTTTGATAGCTGAGTAGTATTCCATTGTATAAATGTACCACATTTTCTTTATCCACTCGTCAACTGTTGGGCATTTGGTTGATTCCAAGACTTTGCTATTGTAAACAGTGCTGCTATGGACATCATCATGCTTGTGCTATCAAATGAATTTTTGCTATATGGGGGGTTATTCCCAAAAGTGGAATAGCAGGGTCATATGGCATTTCAATCTTTAACTTTTTTAAGAATTGCCAGACAGCTGAACAGAGTGGTTGTATGAGCCTGCATTCCCACCAGCAATGTAGGAGAGTACCCTCCTCTCCACATCCTCTCCAATATTTGGTGCTGTTTGTATTGTGGACTTTTGCCATCCTGACCGGGGTGAGATGATATCTCAGGGAAGTTTTAATACACATTTCCCTGATGGCTAAGGATGAGGAGCATTTTTTAAGATATTTGTTAGACATTTCAATTTCATCCTTGGTAAAATTTCTTTTAAGTTCCAAGGCCCATTTTTTAATTGTTCCATTTGTTTCCTTGGTGTTTAGTTTTCTAAGTTCTTTGTGAACTCTGGATAATAGAGCTCTATCAGATATGTGGTTAGTGAAGATTTTCTCCCATTCTGTGGGCTGCCTTTGTGCTCGAGTTACAATCTCTTTATCTGAACAGAAGCTCTTTACTTTCATAAGACCCCATCTGTTGAGTGTTGGTTATAGTGACTGTGCTATTGGATGTCCGTTTAGGAACTGTTGGCTTAGCCCAATCAGCTCTCAGGAGTTCCCTACCTTTTCAACTAAGGTTTTTATAGTCTCTGGCCTTATATTGAGGTCCTTGATCCATTTGGAATTAAGTCTTGTATATGGTGACAAATAGGGGTTGAGTTTTAATCTTCTGCATGTGGACATCCAGTTTTGCCAGCACCATTTGTTGAAGATGCTGTTCTTTTTCCATTGGATTTTTGGGCCCCTTTGTCAAAGATCAAATGGCTATAATTGTGTGGGCTTATATCTGGGTCTTCAACCCTTATCCATTGATCTGTGTGTCTATTTTGGAGCGAGTACCAGGCTGCTTTTACAACTATGGTTTGTAGTATAGACTAAGATTTGGTATGGTAATACCTCCAGCAGTGTTTTTGTTACTCAGGATTGTCTTTGCTATCCTGGATCTTTTGTGCCTCCATAGGAATTTTGAGATTGTTTGGTCAACCTCTTTAAAGAATTGCTTTGTGATTTTAATTGATATAGCACTGAATCTGTATATTGCCTTTGGTAGAATGGTCATTTTTATGATGTTGATTCTGCCAATCCAGGAACATGGGAAGTCTTTCCACCTTCTGGTGTCTTCTGCAATTTCTTTCTTTAGGGTTTTAAAGTTTTCATTGTAAAGGTCTCTTACTTCCTTGGTTAGGTTTATACCAAGGTATTTCATTTTTTTAGGGGCTATGGTAAATGGGATGGTTTCTCTCAGGGCTTTTTCACTTCTTTCATTCTGGCCATATAGGAAGGCCACTGATTTTGGTACGTTTATTTTGTGTCCTGCCACCCTGCTGTACTCCTGTATTAGTTCCAGGAGCTTCCTGGTAGAGTTTTTAAGATCACTCAGTATAAGATCATGTCATCTGCAAATAGAGATAACTTGACTTCTTCCTTGCCAATTTGAATCCCTTTTATGCCCCTTTCTTGTCTTATGGCTTCAGCTAAGACTTCAAGTACAATATTGAAAAGAAGTGGTGAGAGTGGACAGCCTTGTCTAGTTCCTGATCGAAGTGGGAATGCTTCAAGTTTTTCCCCATTGAGTATAATCCTTGCTGTTGCTTTGTTGTATACAGCTTCTTTTATATTGATAAAGGTTCATTTCATTACAACTGTCTCTAGGGTTTTGATCATAAAGGGCTGTTGGATCTTGTCAAAAGCTTTTTCTGCATTTATTGAGAGTATCATGTGGTCTTGAGTTTTGAACTGGTTTATACAGTGGATTACGTTTATTAATTAACGTATGTTGAACCAACCTTGTGTGCCTGGGATAAAGCCTACTTGGTCCCCGTGAATGATCTTTTTTTTCTTCTTCTTCTTCTTTTTATTTAATACATCTTTTATTATTATTTCAGCTCATACAAAAATAATAGGTACACCAGTTCCCTCCCTCCCTCCTCCTCCCCCCAAACCCCCTGCTCCCCCTCCCCTCACCCCTCCCGCCCCAAACCCCTGTGCCTCCCGCCCCAATTCCCAGAGTCCTTTCTTGTGCATGCCTGACTCTCCTCTGGGCCCTCCTCTCCGATGACATACAAGGACCTAGTGGCATTTCCCTGAACCCTTTCCTGTGTTACCCTTAAGCATAGGAACACTACTGTGGCTGTCAATCCCTTGCCTCCAAGGATCTTGGTGCCTTTGGCAGATGCTAGACTTTGTGAGGTCAATAGTGTGTTGGACATTGCGCCGGGCATGCAATGTCCAATTATGATTGCTTCGGCCCTAACTTGTGTGGAGTATCTTGCAAATCATTGCTCCTCCCATCTTTTTGCTCTTATACTCTTACTGCCCCCTCTTCCGCAAATGTCCCTGAGCTTCAGGATGGGGAGAGATTAGTCTGGCCTAGTTCTAGGTGGTTGATATAGAGTCTCTGAAGTTCTGGATTGTGGTTTGTTGATTTTCTTTTGCAGTTTTGCTGCTCCTGCAATGCCCTTCACTCCATCGTGATGGGCATTGTATGTCACCCCCTGGCCAGAGACACAAAGCTATTAAACTGGAATCTTATTATAAGAGCACATTCAAGGGTAGATGTAATACTTATACCCAAAAGTGGAATCGCAGGGTCATATGGCACTTGGCAATGGGAGGGGTCAATCACCCATTTGCAAAATGGTTACTTTTTAATCTGCCGGACTATATGCCCTCCCCTTCTGGTGAGATCATACCCCCTTAGTTGTAAATGATCAGGAATGAATGTCTGTGAACTTAACCAGGTGTCACATTACTGTCTTGCAATCCTTGATGGAGGCCTATTTTCTCTACTGTAACATGGTCACTTCTCTCCTTGTTTCTGGTGTGGCCCTCCAACCCCATCCCTCCTGTTCATAATCCTTGCAATTATTGTAGGTAATACATAGATTTACCTATGAGTGTCTCAAGATGGGCTGGGTGGGTTTGGTACTAGGAGCCACCTATTAGGGAGTACACACGGCGCTTAATTTTCTGGGTCCGGGATACTTCACTTAATATAATTGTTTCTAATGACATCCATTTTCTGGCAAATTCCAGTAATTCATCATTTTTGATGGCTGAGTAGTACTCCATTGTATAGATGTACCACTATTTCCTTATCCACTCGTCAACTGTTGGGCATTTGGGTTGATTCCATGTCTTTGCTATTGTAAACAGTGCTGCTATGAACATGGTCATGCTTGTGCTATCGAGGTGAACCTCTGTATGGGGGGTTTTACCCAAAAGTGGAATAGCAGGGTCATATGGCATTTCAATCTTTAATTTCTTTAAGAATCTCCAGATGGCTCACCAGCGTGACTGTATGAGCCTGCACTCCCACCAACAATGTAGGAGAGTTCCCCTCTCTCCACATCCTCTCCAGCATTTGTTGTTGTTTGTATTGTGGATTTTTGCCATCCTGACCGGGGTGAGATGATATCTCAGGGAAGTTTTGATTTGCATTTCCCTGATGGCTAAAGAAGTGGAGCATTTTTTAAAGATATCTGTTAGACATTTTAATTTCATCCCTGGTAAAATTTCTTTTAAGTTCCAGGGCTTATATTTTAATTGGGCCATTGGTTTCCTTGGTGTTTAGTTTTCTAAGTTCTTTGTGCACTCTGGACAGTAGAGCTCTATCAGATATGTGGTTAGTGAAGATTTTCTCCCATTCTGTGGGTTGCCTTTGAGCTCGTGTTACAATCTCTTTATCTGAACAGAAGCTCTTTAATTTCACAAGATCCCAACTGTTGAGAGTTGGTAGCAGTGACTGTGCCATTGGATGTCTGTGTAGGAAATGTTGGCCTAGCCCAATCAGCTCGAGGGAGTTCCCTATCCTTTCAACTATGGTTTTTATAGTCTCTGGCCTTATATCAAGGTCCTTGATCCATTTGGAATTAAGTCTTCTACATGGTGACAAGTACGGGTCCAGCTTTAATCTTCCTGCATGGAGAATTTTTATAGAACTTAATAAAATGTTCAAAAGTCAATCTAGAAAAATTATGTTATTGAGGAAAAAAATCAAAGGATGAATGCTTTTCAAACAGTAATGTTGAATGTCCAATTCATATATTCAGAAAATAGATTAACATATTTGAAAAATAGTTTTTTAACATAAAAATGAAGATTCAACACAACTGAAGTACAAATCAGTGTTGCCATCAGGAAAACACGTATAGCAAGTAAGGAACCCACTGATAATATACAAACATTTCACATAAACTGGTAAAAAAAACTTGAAATTATTGTTGGGTGAATATATAATGAGCAAGATTATATATTTTTAAAAAAGAAACTTCTCTTCCGACAGCCACTTAGCTTACTGCATGCTTCACAAATGTCAATATTTATCTCCAAAGCTTTGCACAGTACCTGTCAAATAGTTGACATGCTACAGATAGTGCTTATAGAGATGAATAATTCTATCAGGAAATATAGATAGAGATGTAAGTATACAATTTACATGAAATTTGCAGGAATAAAAACCCACAAAGACTAAATGTTAATTAAACAGTATAAAGAGTGAAGGAACCTGGAACAGTCATGGTGGAAGGATAAATAGTGAATAAAGTTCACTTGGAAGACCAGTGAAAAGAATCATTGATGTTTAGATACAGTGATTCCAGTTGCAAGAATCTAAAATACAAGAATAAGAGTGGAGAAGAAAATATATACAAGGACATTCATTACAGTTATAATACTGAAAAAATTAGCACAGAGTGTTAAACTGCATCTTAGAATTCATTAATCTAGGTTTCCATGATTTGCAATGCAGAAACCATGGTCTCACATGGTAGTGATAATTAATGAAGACTGAGAAGCTGAGGTCTCAACATGACATATACTCTCTTCCCAAAATCTCAGCAAACTCTGTGGAAAGGATATAGAATATGAGTTGCAAGATTTTGTCTTCCAGCAATTTACAAACCCAAGGAAGGGTGGTAACTGACACACTGACAAACTACCTCCTTGGCCAATAATGAGCTATATACTGCTAAGAAACCCATGGGGCCTCACCTAGTTCCAATAATTAATGGGCTACCTCAGGTTCTAAAGGTGAACAAATATATCCTGCAGTGTACATATGGAAGACCTTACCATGCTCAAGAAAAGACCCCAACCCCATAACCACACATGGGCCCTGGCTAAACCCAGCAAACACAAAACAAACGTTCTTGAAGTCTAGAAGTGGGGATAGAAGGGGAAAGAGAGGACAACAGAGGGGAGAGTTTTGGAATGGAAAGGCTTTGGAAGATATCATGAAGATGTAGAGTTTGTACAAGATGTCAGCAAGTAAGGAAAATCGATGAGGGAATTTAGTGTCCTGTGTCTGTTACAGACAGACTACTTTCAAAGCCTCACTTGGAGATAGAGGTGCTGTGTAAGGAGGAAGAGAAACTGATGAAATTATCTACCAAAAGGAAGGGGAAATTTTTATACTTTTAAAAGAAACTCAAGTCTATCATACCAACAGCAATCTCAAGCAACAATAGTTCCTGTGAATTTGTTGCTTCTTGGAAAGATTGTGGATAGAAGGTGGCTTCAAATCTTATAACAATCAAAATTCAATGTAATTGGTATACAGTAGATGTAACTGGGCAAAGTAGTGCTTGCTTGGGGGTGCAAAAATGGTGGATTCATCAAGGTTCCTTTGGAAACCTCAAAATGAAACTCTTACTATTCAGATGTTACAGAAAAATGAGCGATTATGCTATTCACTTGATTCTAGAAGATGTGTTTGCTAATGCTACAGACACGAGTTCATCTCTTCAGTAGCTTGGCATCTCCCCATTCTGAAGATCACTTGTTCTGTCTTTCCAGAAGCTCTAGTGTTGACAGCAGCACCCTCTGGCCCACTAAGGGAAGCTCAGTGACTCTGACTGTGACATTTGACTCTCTTCACACAAGTCAGGTGTCCAATTACCATTCTACCTCTTCAGCAATAAGTAGACCCTGGAAACAAACAGTAGTAGCTACCTGAATCTCCAGATCTCCACCACAAAGAATGAAGTCTCTGAGTCCTAATGGTGATACAGTGATTATCAATGTCTGGAAATGAAGCCAGAGATCCTGAATTCTCATGCCAGAAAATGCTTTGGTGAAAAGGGACATTGGAACTGGAAAGAGAACATAGTTTCAATGCTGTTTCTTTCTTATCCTTTAAGATGGGAACAGAGGTATGATAAGAATCCTAGAGAGATTCTGACTCCATCTTAAGATACCTTCCTTCCTACTAGGCATTAGGAGTGGAATATTTATTAAAAGACTTGAAGCTATCTGCCATATCTATCTAAATATTCTTTTTCTTACTGTAAAATAATCAGATATTTACAAGATGTCCATAATTATGCTGCAGAGACTGTGAGCACACAAATAATTCTTTAGACAGAAGGCTGGAAGTTAATTGCTTTCTGGCTGAAAAAAAAAGTCTAGCTTTATGTAGATTTCAGCAACCAAAGAAGAGAATATTGAAGCAATAGACCACTGAAAGATAGGTAAAGGAAAATATATTATCCTGTGTTCTCAGAGAAAAGTTAACACTTCCAATTATCCTCTCTTCCTCAACACTAAGATCTTTAATCAATGAGTCATCATTGGCCTCCTGGGAACACCAGGACCTTTGAAGTAAACAGGCAGGGTGAAGGCCTTTCATCAAATACTTCAAAACTGATCCCTAAGATCCTTTCAGTATGATACTTTTCCTGATTAAAAATGAGCAAATGTCTGCTTACCCCAGATAGGGAACCAATGGCAAATCAAAGCAATGAATCTATGAAGTCCAACTTGGAAAACCAATTAGTTCATTGAGGTTACTTTAAGGAACATAGGAAAGGGGTACTGACAACTCAAAGGCAACTACATCACTAAAAAGTCTACCCCAGCATGGGTTATGATGCCCAGAAGCTGAAACCCGAAACAATTTGTAGGTAGTTAAAGAGATCAGATTGAGTGACATCAACTGTGTCAAACCCCACCTGACATCTCCTCTTACTCAGGGATCACTGTGTTTCAGGTCTTCATGGAAACACTGCTCCCAGGAGGCCAAGAAGTCGATGAAAAGACAGGTTGGTCATTGTCCGCTTCATGACTGAAAGCACAGGAGCTAATGGGCTCTCCTGTCACAGGTGTAACTGAACACAATAAGGTGTACCATATTTAGAGCAAAAGCTCTGTTTACTGGTCACTGCCCTTCCCTCTCCCCGCATGGCCAGTCACTGCTTGCAAAGTCCATGCTTAATCACATACCTCACTGAGATAGGAACTAACGATTCACTCCCCTCTGTCCTTCACCCTGCCCACAAGCCTAGGGATTAAAACCTCCACTTTCCCCATCAGATGCTGCTTTTTGTCCCTTTGAGAATTAGTCCATGTCGCCATGTAGTCAATAAACCTTTTTCATCCCTTGTCCGTGGCATGGTGTATTTGGGCATTTTATCTTACATTCTTGGTGAATGCAAAGCCAAAATAAACACAGTCACGACATAAAAGAGTGGTAAGAGATTTACTGCCTATGAGGTATGGGAATTGTTTCCATAGTGATGCTTTCTCCCTAAAAGAAATTTATTAGGGAGGCTTGTACATGTTCATGTAGCAATGGGCCAATTTCTGAGCATGTTCATTTTAGGGGTACATTCCTAGGAATACTCAATTTGCACCACACATTTTTAGCTAAAAATAAAGGAAAGGATACTTTGAAGGTACATTGGTACAGGAATCTCTCACTGAGAGTTCCTGCCCAGCTGAGTCACTAACAAATCTGCTTGAGACATTATACTCCCCACTCTTCATGGGATCAGGGATAGGGGTCCATCCTCTGAAAATATTACTGCTAGATAGGACACTGTATTTAGATAGATTTTAGAATCACACTGGACAGTCTAACACCATAGCTTGAGATATATACATGTCATAGTTAGGCACAGGTGTCAACTTGACAGTTAAGGGTTTTGAGCTCTGGGCACATTTGTGGAGAGTTAGTGGTTGGATTAAGCCCACAGTGCACCTGAAGAAGATTGTCTAGTTGATGGGGCAGACCCAGCCCATGGTGGGTGGACTAGGCCCTGAACAGGTGAATAAAATACAGAGAGCTGATTGAGGAAGTTGGCATCCTTGTGTACACTTGGTCAGACATGCTGGTCTGGCAAGTAAGGATCGTTCCTCTCTCAGCCATTATGTAGAGATGGTATGGCCAGTTCCCTTGGCCCTGGTGTTAGTGCATGCTCTCCCATCAAGCTGTACTATGAATTATAACCAGACTATCAGTAAGAAAATAAATCCCTTGTTCCCTTAAGCCATTTGATGATGATTTATCAGCAACCATGCAAGCGAACTGCAACGATACATATATAATTACTTTGTTAAATAATTTAATATATATCTAAATAAGACAAATTATTAGTAAAATCAGTAAGCTTGACATTTGTGATTTATTTAGTACAAAAATAAAGACTTACAATCTCAGGAATTCAGGGCAAAACACTGCAGACAAAAAAACTGGCAGACAAGCCAGTTTAAAAAAAAAAAACAAATGACCACTTGTTGTTAATTATTTATATAATATTATATAATTATATATAATTATTTATATTATATTCAACTTCTTGCTTTAGCCTTTGTCCAGATCCTGGTTCATAGGAGCTGCTGACTTTCAGAGGCTTTCTTGCATCCTTGGTTCTTGCATCCTTGGTTAAGATCTTGCTTATAAAAGAATCAATCATGTGGCTTGAAAGATTGAGAAGAATGTATTAAAAAAGAATATTTTGTGTGTGTGTGTGTGTGTGTGTGATAGTTTATATACTGACTTGCAGTATATAATTTATATTTTAGTTCCTGATCTATCACCATTTCTTAGTTTAAACAGTCTTAAGTGGTTGCATACATATAGTTTTATGAAAGCTCAAATCAAACACATTGCAGGGAACTATTTCCACTCACAAGAGAAAAACAGGCATGACTTAAACCTAAAGGGGGAGATCTTTTGGTATAATTTAGGAATTGTCTAATTTCAAAACATGATATACCTAGTCTATCTTATTTGAGGCTTGGGACCTTCAGGCTCTGTAGAGTCTCCATTGAATTTCTAAGTTGTTTATCTTCTGTTATCTTAGGAGCAAATGCAGACCCATTATCATGCTGGAAGTTATTAGAGGCATTCCAAAAGAGGAGGATAATCTCTCTCAGAAGCACTTCAATTATATCTGTGGTCTATATAACACATAACTGTCATTATGTAGGAACTTGTGTAGCTTCCAGCAGCCTAAGAATTTTTGCAACATTTTTAATTATCCTTTTTTGGAATCAAACAGCACCTTTTCTTCCCAGATGAAACTATAAGCCTGAAAAATCAAGAAGGCTTGCCTGCAACAGTATTAATGTTGGCACTGTCCTATACTGACAGTTCAAAAGCTTGGATTAGTATGACGAGTTGAGACTTACTTGCAAAGGTCTCTGGAAGATCCAGCCATCCACCCATGCATAAGACCAATCACCTTTATGGATTACCCAGTTTATTACAAATAATTAATGTTAATATCTATTGGAGAAGTCACAGTCTGGCCTCCCTATATTTTATCTGAAGCTCTTTTATCTCCTGTCTGGAGGACTGTATGAATGTCTGTCCATCTTGGGAGATAAATAGTAAACATTGTAGGTGATTAGAGGCAGCTATTCTCAGGGGGTTACACCAACAGAACAGCTCTTGTGTACATTTAATGAGGAGCTCTGAGGTGGAGAAGGAGCCGACCATCACTTTCGGTCAAGAAAGTCTTCATAGGCGTAGCCCAGGCAGTAGGGTCTAGTATACCATCCAAAGAAGTACCTGCAGGAATGAGAAGATACTGCTTTGATTTGCTTTCATTTTTTTTCCTCTTCAGTTTTCCCTGAGTATGGAGAACAAGTTGTTTTTCTTTTCTGCTGACTATGCTGGGGCTGAGGATATTCTGCCAGTCTAGTAAGGTCAGCAGAAAGCAAAAATGATTGTCATGATAAATAAATTATTATATTTGCATAATACACATATGTATGAAATTAGATACTCAATTATCTAGTCTCATAACATTAGTCATATTAAAATGCACTGTCCATGAGCTATAAATGAATGTGAATGCAAAACTTTGTACCTTAAAAAAATCTTATGATTCTGATAGTTATTTTAAATAAACTGTACTTTTATTTTTTTTCAGCTTCTCCATCTTTATTTTTTATTTCCACTCATACAAACTTAACAGGCACACCGGTCCCCTCCCTCCCTCCAACCTCCCACTGCCCTGTGTCTCCCTCTCCTCCCACCTCCCTCCCCATCCCCCAGTGCCTCCCCCTCCCATCCCCCGAGCATCCTTTAATGTGCATGCCAAACTCTCCTCTGGGTCCTCCTCTCCGATGAGGTGCAAGGACCCAGTGGCATTTCCCAGAACCCTTTCCTGTGTTCCCCTTAAGCATAGGAACACTACTGTGGCTGTCAATCTCTTGCCTCCAAGGATCTTGGTGCAAATGCTAGACTTTGTGGGGTCAATAGTGTGTTGGACATTGCGCAGGGCATGCAAAGTCCAATTATGATTGCTTCGACCCTAACTTGTGTGGAGTATCTTGCATATCATTGCTCCTCCCATCCTTGTGCTCTTACAAACTTACCGCCCCCTCTTCCGCAAATTTCCCTGAGCTTCAGGATGGGGAGAGATTAGGCTGGTCTAGTTCCAGATGGTTGATATAGAGTCTCTGAAGTTCTGGATTATGGTTTGTTGATTTTTTTTTTCAGACAAACTGTACTTTTAAAAATGACATCAAACAGGATAGATTTTAGGTTAATATCACTGCCCCAAATTTTGAACTTAGGAATTTTAGTAACCTTCAACAGCCAACTTACCCATGTGATGTCTTTTTATTTTAATCTTTACAACCTTGTTACAACATATTTTAATTATCTATGTTTTGTCCTTATATTTAATCTTTTACCTTGGGAAAAAACAATTTTACTATCTAAAATCCTTACCATAAAGGCCTTTCCTTTTCTTTTAGCCTTTTTTTTAATGACCCTTCTTCTCTGTCTTCTGTGAGTTTAAGAAATTCTTCAAGCCTGCAGGCAATATGTGATGCACCTAGACACTCCTGAACGGGAAGGACCAAGTCAGCATAACTAACGATCCTCCCCCTAACATCTTCTCTTTTTCTAGACCCAGGGATGACTAAGCACTTGGGAGCCTGTGTCTGCAATCAGTTGATGTAGTCCTGTGAGCAGTAGAGAAGTTGAAGAATGTACCCTGAGACAATAGTTTGGAATTTGGGAACAATTCTTTTGTGCCTGATACTTTGACCTAGCTAGCCTACAAGGTGTCTTTGTCTGTATCTCATCCAAAAAAATGGAGGCAAGAATCTAGTTGCCCTGTGAAGAAGAGAGACAGGGAATTAATTCATAACTAATTTATTTTCTATTTAAAGACCATTTGTCTATTTAAAAAATTCTGCTTGAGGTGTTCCCTCTTGAGAATTCCCTGCAGACTTCTGCCAATGGCCATATTGGACAAGTGGGCATAAGCCCATTGTTGTACTTCTTAACTGGTTCCATGAGTTGGCATTCTTTGGCATGCTTGGACAGACATAGACATCACTGCGCATTTTGAATAAGTTAAACTAAAAAAAAAAATCACGTCTTCATTCATACTACCTACATTTCAGAATCACAAAAGCTTTATGTGTCTCAAAGTTGCCTATGTACCAAATGAGAACTTGTCCACCCAGAAAATTCTATTGAACATCACTGTTTCAATGATTAAATCTGGAATATAGGTCAGTAGATTTGAATGTGATTTTAGGATCATGGCATTATGCTGAATGGATGATACCATGGGCAGCTTTATCTGATAAGAAGGTGAGATCCTCTCCCACCAAATTCCTCATTCTCCTTGTCCTTCCTTGTCTCCACTTTCAGGAATCCTGGGACCCAGGTTATGAGGGGAGACATTCAGGAAGTTCAAATTTTTATCATCCTATCACTCTAGAGAACAGTTTAAGCCTCTCTGGAAGACAAATATCCTTTAACCTGTCCCTGGTGGCAAAACATTCTGCTGAAGGTTGTCATAGTCAAGATAGCTATATACATGTAAACCTGGCAAAGAATAAATAGGATTAAAAAAATCTTTTTAAAAGCTTTTGAAACTCTGGAGGCTGGAGAGATGACTCAGGGGTTAAGCCTCTGCCTTGCAGGGGGAAGGTCCTGAGTTCGGATCCTAGACCCTAGTGTGTAGACGCCTGGCGGAAGCTGGGGTGGCCTGCGTTTCTGGTCCTGATAGGGCGGAGCCTGTGAATCCTGGGGCAGAGTAAACAAAGAGGAGGTGGAGGCGATCCATGGTGGTTCCCGAATTCGCCCGTGGTTCTACATACATACACATACATACACACACACACACACACACACACACACACACACACACACACAAAAGCTTTTGAAACTCTGGAGAGATTGGAGAGATGGTTCAGTGATTAAAGCCTCTATTTAGCAAACAAAAGGACCTAACCTGAGATCCCGATACCCTACTGAAAAATGCAGGCAGTGTGGCCACCCTCATGTAATTCTAGCCATGGAAGGTAGAGCTTAGGAATCCCCAGAATGAGCTAGCTGATCCTAGGTTTCATTAGAGACCAGGGCTCACAGAAATAAGATGGAAGAGCAGTCAAGGATGATTGTCAATATCACCCTTGGGCCTCCACAGACATTCAAGTGCACTCGTGTACATGCACACACACATGCAAACACACACACACACACACACACACACACACACACACACACACACACCCCTACACACCCCAAACACACATACATGAATTTTAAAAAGTTCTAGAAACTATTTCTATAGCTGACTAGCCTTGGGACGCAGTACAGTGAAGAGATAGTTGTGGGTTGAGTGAGCAGGACAAGGAACTCTTAGGTCTCTCTCCAGAAAACTGAAACAAAAAGCAAGTCCACAAAGAGGGCTCAGCTGTGATTGATTGAGACAGGAATGTCACCAATGACTTATATAAGAAGTGGCAAAAGCTACAAATCCATAGTTATAAAAACAGCCTGGTGCTGGCTCCAAAATATACACACAGATCAATGGATAAGGGTTGAAGACCCAGATATAAGCCCACAAAATTACAGCCATTTGATCTTTGACAAAGGGACCCAAAGAATCCAATGGAAAAAGAACAGCATCTTCAACAAATGGTGCTGGCAAAATTGGATCTCCACATGCAGAAGATTAAAACTGGACCCGTACTTGTCACCATGTACAAGACTTAATTCCAAATGGATCAAGGACCTCAATATAAGGCCATAGACTATAAAAACCATAGTTGAAAGAGTAGGGAATTCCCTCGAGCTGATTGGGCTAGGCCATCATTTCCTAAACAGACATCCAATAGCCCAGTCACTGCTACCAACTCTCAACAGTTGGGATCTTGTGAAATTAAAGAGCTTCTGTTCAGATAAAGAGATTGTAACTCGAGCACAAAGGCAGCCCACAGAATGGGAGAAAATCTTCACTAACCACATATCTGATAGAGCTCTATTATCCAGAGTACACGAAGAACTTAGAAAACTAAACACTAAGGAAACAAATGGCCCAATTAAAAAATGGGCCCTGGAACTTAAAAGAAATTTTACCAGGGATGAAATTAAAATGTCTAACAAATACCTTAAAAAATGCTCCACATCCTTAGCCATCAGGGAAATGCAAATCAAAACTTCCTGAGATATCATCTCACTCCAGTCAGGATGGCAAAAATCCACAATACTAACAACGACAAATGCTGGAGAGGATGTGGAGAGAGGGGAACTCTCCTACATTGCTGGTGGGAATGCAGGCTCATACAGCCACTCTGGCGAGCCGTCTGGAGATTCTTAAAGAAATTAAAGATTGAAATGCCATATGACCCTGCTATTCCACTTTTGGGAATAACCCCCCCATACAGCAAAAATTCACCTTGATAGCACAAGCATGACCATGTTCATAGCAGCACTGTTAACAATAGCAAAGTCATGGAATCAACCCAAATGTCCAACAGTTGACGAGTGGATAAGGAAATAGTGGTACATCTATACAATGGAGTACTACTCAGCCACCAAAAATGATGAATTAATGGAATTTGCTGGGAAATGGATGGAATTAGAAACAATTATATTGACTGAAGTATCCCAAACACAGAAAATTAAGTGCCGTATGTACTCCCTAATAGGTGGCTCCTACTATGAAACCCACTTAGAGACACTCAAAGATAAATCTCTGTAATAACTACAGTAATTGCTAAGATTATGAACAGGAGGGATGGGGAAGGAGGGCCACACCAGTAACAAGGAGAGAGGAGACCATGTTATAGCAGAGCAAATAGGCCTCCATCAAGGACTGCAAGTAAGCAATGAGTCATCTGATTAAGTTCACAGACTTTTGGTTCCTGATCATTTATAACTGAGGGGGTGTGATCTCACCAGAAGGGGAGGGCATATAGTGTGACAGATAATAAGGATCCATTTTACAAATGGGTGACTGACCCCTCCCTCACTGTGGTTTCCTACTTTTATTATATCTATCTTTGAATATACTCTTATAACAAGACTCTAATTTAACAGCTTTTTATCTCTAGCCAGGGGTGACATCCAATACCCATCAGGATGGAGTGAAGGGCATTGCAGGAGCAGCAAAACCGCAAAAGAAAATCAAAATACCACTATCCAGAACTTCAGAGACTCTACATCAACCACCTAGAACTAGGCCAGACTAATCAATCCCCATCCTGAAGCTCAGGGAAATTTGCAGAAGAGGAGGCGGTAAGAGTGTAAGCGGTAAGAGAGCACAAGGATGGGAGTAGCAATGATATGCAAGATACTCCACACAAGTTAGGGCCGAAGCAATCACAATTGGACTTTGCATGCCCTGTGCAATGTCTAACACACTACTGACCCCACAAAGTGTAGCATTTGCTTAAGCACCAAGATCCTTGGAGGCAAGGGATTGACAGCCAAAAGAGTATTCCTGGTCCCCTTTCGCCACACACCCCCCCACGCTCCGCCCGTCGGGACGCGTACGCGAGATCCAGCAGGGCTCTCACCGCGCGCTCTAGGACCCCAGGTCAGCCCACAGGGACACGGCTCCGAATCCCGCCATCCAGCCGGAGCCCCGCGGGGGCCGAGGGACGAGGAGGACCTCCCCCTGCGCCCGGGCCCCGCCCCAGCTGCCCTCGGGTTAAATAGCTCCATGCAGACGCGCCCATCTTCCCTTTTCACCCCACCCCGCTCCGCCAGTCCGGACACGCGCGCGGTCCACCCGGGCCTCACCCCACGCCCTAGGTGAGTCCCCGTTCGGGCCCCGCCCACCAGTACCCCAGGCCAAATAATTCAGTTTAGTGAAATTGAGAGATCTTAAGAGTTAAAATGACAATGCCAAAGTCAAAGTGCAAATCCATGAGAAGCAACACTCAAGTAAACAAATTTCCCACTGAAGAAATTAATCCCATAATGCTAGATTCCAACAAGAACAAACCCGCGGAAAAAGGTCAAGAAAGCCTGACCCAGGATAACGACTTTCAAAATATGATCATTACCATGTTCAATACTATGAAAGAGGAAATCCGGGAGGAATTACATAATCGAATCAATCGCTTTGAAGAGGAACACAACAGACATCTGGAGGAGTTGAGAAAAACAGTGCAAGAAACAAAAAGTGGCATAGAGCAGTTAAAACAAACTCAAGCAGAGTTTAAAACTGAGCTAAAAGACAAGTTATCTTCAACCCAGAACGCCACAGAGAGTCTTATCAACAGAACTAATGAAGCAGAAAACAGAATTTCAGACCTTGAAGATAAAGTGGGAGTACTAACCAGCTCAATGGAAGAGGTTGTTAAAGCCAAAAAGATACTTGAGAGAAATATCCAAGAGATATGGGACGCCCTGAAGAAGCCTAACATGCGTATTCATGGAATACCGGAGCAAGAATCTCAAAATACCACCCCTGAGGAAATTTTTCAAACGATCATCAAGGAAAACTTTCCTCATCTAAAAAAAGAGAGGCCCATTCATATACAAGAGGCATTCCGCACCCCAAACAGATACGACCAAAATAGAAGCACACCGCTGCAAATAATATTTAAAACACTCCACATTCAAGATAAAGAACTAGTGCTGAGAGCTTCAAGGGAGAAAAAACAAGTCACTTTTAAAGGCAAACCTATTAAAATAACAAATGACTTCTCAGTCGAAACAGTAAAAGCAAGAAGAGCTTGGAGAGACATACTTCAAGTATTGAATGAGCAAAAATGTCAACCCAGGCTGATTTACCCTGCAAAACTATCAGTCAAGATCGAGGGAGAAAGAAAAATTTTCCAGCACAAAGACAACTTGAAGGGATACATGTCCACCAAACCAGGCCTTCAAAAACTGCTAGAAATGATACTCAAGCGTGAAGAAAAAAACAGGCATATCCAGGAGAACAGAAGGCAAATATAACACCATTAAAAGCGAAGCAATATACTTATAAAAGCTACTAAACATAATAAATGTCTGGAATTAACAATAGTTTCTCCATTATAACACTAAATGTTAATGGACTTAATTCACCGATCAAGAGACACAGATTACAAACTTGGATTAAAATTCACAATCCATCAATCTGTTGCCTGCAGGAAATCCATCTCACCACAAAAGATAGGCACGCTCTAAAAATAAAAGGCTGGTCAACAATTCTACAAGCAAATGAAAGCAGAAAACAGGCAGGGGTAGCCATTATGCTATCAGACAAAGTGGATTTCAAACCAAAAAAAATTATAAGAGACACGGATGGATACTACATTTTAATCACAGGTACAATTCACCAGGAAGATTTCACAATACTGAACATATATGCACCCAATACGGGCCCCTCCACATTCATTAAGAAAACCCTACAGCGTCTAAAGCATGAAATCAACCCCCAAACGATAATTCTTGGGGACTTCAACACCGCCCTCTCTACATGGGATAGATCAACAGGTCAAAAGCTTAACAGAGACACTTTGGAACTTAATCAAACCCTGAAAGAAATGGACCTCACAGATCTCTATCGAACTTTTCACCCACGCACCAAAGAATACACATTTTTCTCAGCAGCACACGGAACTTTCTCCAAAATAGATCACATACTGGGCCACAAAATGAATCTACACATATACAAGAAAGTTGAAATTCTAACCTGTGCCCTATCAGACCACCACGGCCTAAAGCTGGACATCCACAACACATCAAAAAAGAGAAAATACACTAACTCCTGGAAACTTAACACTATGATGCTGAATGAGAACTGGATTCAGGAAGAAATTAAAAAGGAAATTCAAGATTTCCTGAAAGTGAATGACAACGAAAATACAACTTCCCAAAATCTCTGGGACACAATGAAAGCTGTTCTAAGAGGTAAGTTCATAGCTCTTAATGCCCACGTCAAAAAAATGGAAACATCAGAAATAAACAACTTAACAATGCAGCTTAAAGCTTTAGAGAAACTAGAGCAATCTGATCCCAAAAGCAGTAGAAGAGAAGAGATTAGCAAAATAAGGGGAGAAATATCTGAAATCGAGACTAAGAAAACGATAGAAAAAATCAACCAATCAAAAAGCTGGTTCTTTGAAAAAATCAACAAGATTGATACACCCCTAGCTAAACTAACCAAAAGCAAGAGAGAGAAAACCCAAATTAACAAAATTAGAAATGAACATGGAGTTATCACTACTGATACCCAAGAAATCCAGAGAATTATAACATCATATTTCAAAAACTTATACTCTGTGAAGTTTGACAACACAAAAGAGATGGATGCATTTCTAAGTAAACACAACTTACCTAAATTGAATCAGGAAGTTGTGAATTATTTAAATAGTCCTATAACATATAAGGAAATTGAAGAAGTAATCTCGAATCTTCCCACCAAAAAATGTCCTGGACCAGACGGATTCAGCACAGAGTTCTACCAGACATTTAAGGAGTTAATAACACCAATACTCCTTAAACTGTTCCATCAAATAGCAAAGGAAGGAACACTACCAAATTCCTTCTATGAAGCTAATATCGTTTTAATCCCAAAACCTAATAAAGATTCACTTAAAAAAGAAAACTATAGGACGATCTCCCTGATGAACACAGACGCAAAGATTCTCAACAAAGTCTTAGCAAATCGGATTCAAAAACATATTAAAAAGACCATTCATGGGGACCAAGTAGGCTTCATCCCCGGCACACAAGGTTGGTTCAACATACGCAAATCAATAAATGTAATTCATCATGTAAACCAGTCCAAAGTCCAAGACCACATGATACTCTCGATAGATGCAGAAAAAGCTTTTGACAAGATCCAACAGCCTTTTATGATCAAAACGCTAGAGACAGTAGGAATGGAAGGAACCTTTATCAATATAATAAAAGCTGTATACAACAAGTCCACAGCAAGGATTATGCTCAATGGGGAACAATTGGAAGCATTCCCACTTCGATCAGGAACTAGACAAGGCTGTCCACTCTCACCACTTCTATTCAATATTGTACTTGAAGTCTTAGCTGAAGCCATAAGACAAGAAAGGGACATAAGAGGGATTCAAATCGGCAAGGAAGAAGTCAAGCTATCCCTATTTGCAGATGACATGATCTTATACCTGAGGGATCCCAAAAACTCCACCAGGAAGCTCCTGGAACTAATTGAGAAGTTCAGCAGGGTGGCAGGATACAAAATAAATGTGCAAAAATCAGAGGCCTTCCTATATGCCCAGAATGAAAGAAGTGAAAAAGCCTTGAGAGAAACAATACCATTTACTATAGCCCCTAAAAAAATGAAATACCTTGGTATCAACCTAACTAAGGAGGTAAAAGACCTTTACAATGAAAACTTTAAAACCCTAAAGAAACAAATTGCAGAAGACACCAGAAGGTGGAAAGACCTCCCTTGTTCCTGGATTGGCAGAATCAACATTGTAAAAATGACCATCCTACCAAAGGCAATATACAGATTCAATGCTATACCAATCAAAATCCCAAAGCAATTCTTCAAAGAAGTTGACCAAATAATCTCAAAGTTCATATGGAGACACAAAAGACCCAGGATAGCAAAAACAATCCTGAGTAACAAAAACACAGCTGGAGGTATTACCATACCAAACCTAAGTCTATACTACAAATCCATAGTTATAAAGACAGCCTGGTACTGGCTCCAAAATAGACACACAGATCAATGGATAAGGATTGAAGACCCAGATATAAGCCCACAAAGTTACAGCCATTTGGTCTTTGACAAAGGGGCCCAAAGAATCCAATGGAAAAAGAACAGCATCTTCAACAAATGGTGCTGGCAAAACTGGATCTCCACATGCAGAAGATTAAAGCTGGACCCGTACTTGTCACCATGTACAAGACTTAATTCCAAATGGATCAAGGACCTTGATATCAGGCCAGAGACTTTAAAAACCATAGTTGAAAGGATAGGGAACTCCCTCGAGCTGATTGGGCTAGGCCAACACTTCCTAAACAGACATCCAATGGCACAATCACTGCTACCAACTCTCAACAGTTGGGATCTTGTGAAATTAAAGAGCTTCTGTTCAGATAAAGAGATTGTCACACGAGCTCAAAGGCAACCCACAGAATGGGAGAAAATCTTCACTAACCACATATCTGACAGAGCTCTACTGTCCAGAGTGCACAAAGAACTTAGAAAATTAAACTCCAAAGAAAACACTGGCCCAATTAAAAAATGGGCCCTGGAACTTCAAAGAAACTTTACCAGGGATGAAATTAAAATGTCTAACAATTATCTTAAAAAATGCTCCACTTCCTTCGCCATCAGGAAAATGCAAATCAAAACTTCCCTGAGATATCATCTCACCCCGGTCAGGATGGCAAAAATCCACAATACAAACAACGACAAATGCTGGAGAGGATGTGGAGAGAGGGGAACTCTCCTACATTGTTGGTGGGAATGCAGGCTCATACAGCCACTCTGGCGAGCCGTCTGGAGATTCTTAAAGAAATTAAAGATTGAAATGCCATATGACCCTGCTATCCCACTTTTGGGAATAACCCCCCATGCAGCAGAGGTTCGCCTCGATAGCACAAGCTCGACCATGTTCATAGCAGCACTGTTTACAATAGCAAAGTCATGGAATCAACCCAAATGTCCAACAGTTGACGAGTGGATAAGGAAACCATGGTACATCTATACAATGGAGTACTACTCAGCCATCAAAAATGATGAATTACTGGAATTTGCTGGGAAATGGATGTCATTAGAAAGAATTATATTAAGTGAAGTATCCCAAACCCAGAAAATTAAGCGCCATATGTACTCCCTAATAGGTGGCTCCTAGTACCAAACTCACCAAGCCCACATTGAGACACTCAAAAGTAAACCTATGAAACACAGTAACTGCAAGGATTATGAACAAGAGAGATGGGTTAGGAGGGCCACACCAGAAACAAGGAGAAAGGAGACCATGTTACAGCAGAGAAAATAGGCCTCCATCAAGGTCTGCAAGTAAGTAATGAGAAACCTGGTTAAGTTCACAGACGTTCTTTCCTGATCTCACCAGAAGGGGAGGGCATATAGTCTAGCAGATAAAAAGTAATCATTTTGCAAATGGGTGATGGACCCCTCCCTCAGGGAGGTTTCCTACTCTTATTACATCTACCCTTGAATGTGCTATTACAACAAGACTCCAGTTTAACAGCTTTTTGTCTCTGGCCAGGGGGTGACATACAGTGCCCAGCAGAATGGAGTGAAGGGAATTGCAGGAGCAGCAAAACTGCAAAAGAAAATCAACAAACCACAATCCAGAACTTCAGAGACTATATCAATCACATAGAACTAGGACAACCTAATCTCTCCCCATCCTGGAGCTCAGGGACATTTGCGGAAGAGGGGGCGGTAAGATTGTAAGAGCAAAAGGATGGGAGGAGCAACGATTTGCAAGATTCTCAACAATAGTTGGGGCCAAAGCAATCATAATGGGACTTTGCATGCCCTGCGCAATGTCCAGCGCACTGTTGCCCTCATAAAGTCTAGCATCTGTTAAGGGCACCGAGACCCCTGGAGGCAAGGGATTGACAGCCATAGTAGTGATCTTATGCTTAAGGGGAACAAGAGAAAGGGCTTATGGAAATGCCACTGGGTCCTTATATGTCATCGGGGAGGAGGACCCAATGGAGAGTTAGGCGTATACAATAAAGGACTCTCTGGGAATTGGGGGGGAGGCACTGGGGGAAGGGGAGGGGAAGGAGAGGGGAGGGAGGGAACTGGTAAAAAAATTTTAAAATGTATAATTAAATTTTTAATAAAAAAAAAAAAGAGTATTCCTATGCTTAAGGGGAAAAAGGAAAAGGTTCAGGGAAATGCCGCTGGGTCCTTGTACGTTATCGGAGAGCAGAACTCAGGGGAGAGTTTGGCGTGAACATTAAAGGATTCTCTGGGGAATCAGGGAGGGGAGGCACTGGAGTGCGGGGAGGGACGGGTGATGGGAGTGGGCCAGGGGGCTCGGGGGGGGGAGGATGAGAGATGGAGGGAACCGGTGCACCAATTAAGTTTGTATAAGCGGAGATAATAAAAAATGTTTAAAAAAAAAGATGAAAGTCAAGAAAATCAAATACCTCATCCTTTACTTCAATGTCCATTTTTTGTTGCTCATCACATACTCAAGATGGTTCAAAGATTCCAGGCATTTTCAGTCCCTGTTTGCAGCTCCAAGTTGTAAAAGCAGAGTTCCTTTGAGCCAGGCTGAATCTCCACTCGCAACCGTCCTCAGCATACATCCCACAGTTCGAGCATCTCCAACAGTACTCAGGGTTCCTCTACAGCTATTAGCTTCACCTTCTCTCACAGGAACTCTATACCTGCCTCTTGGTGCCAAGCTTTTGCTGCTCTCCATGAACCCTTCAGCAGCACACCAAAACCAGTATCACCTGAGGGACGCTGCCAGATTCCGACTCCAGATTGAAATGTAGCTTAGCCCACTGGAGCTACAGCTGCACCAACTTTAACACGCTGATGCTGGAAAAGCCTCTTTTCTAGGCAGCCAAACTTGCAAAGGGCAAGACACAGCTTAACTTGGGCTTTCGGCCCCTGAAGGAATTTGAGTTTCCAGACCACAAACTTGCCATAAAGTAGTTTTCACATCTTCCACCGTCCCAGTGCGAGTCACTAGGTTTTCCTCCACTGATACTCATTTCTTCACTGATATTCTGCTGCCTGCCCTTTGCACATCCAAACCTTTAAGACTGCCAACACAACTCTCCTCTGTCAAGCAAACCAGTCCATCATCTTTAAATTCAGCTTTACCAAAGTCCTTGTTCCCCTCATCACGAATTGGGCCCAAACAATCCCTCTCAGCAACTGGCCCACTAAACTCTGTAAAGCGGTATTTGTAAATCCACAAAGTGAAAATTCTCAAGCATTTCCAACTTTGTCCAGCAGAACCATTCAAAAGCCGCAAAATCCACATAGTCAGATTTACCAGCAACACCCCACTTCCTGGGTACCAAATTCTGTTGCAGTTTGCCTGCATGGTTGCTGATAAATGACCATCACACTGCTTAAGGGAACAAGGGGTTCATTCTCTTACAATTTCTGGTTACAGTTCTTAGTCCAGCTTGACGGGAGAGCACGCACCAACACCTGGGCCGAGGGAACTGGCCACACCATCACCGCATAATGGCTGAGAGATGGACAATCCTTACTTGCCAGACCAGCATGTCTGGCCAAGTAAACAGAAGGATGCCAACTCCCTCAACCAGCTCTCCATGATTTATCCAGGCGCTAATCCCACCCACCATGGGCTGGGTTTTCCCTATCAGCTAGACAATCTCCTTCAGGTTCGCTCTGGGCTTAACTCAACCATCAACTCTCTACAACTGTGCCCAGAGCTCAAACCCTCAACAGTCAAGTTGACACCTGTGCTTAACTATGACAACTCCACCCCTTGTCAACTTGACACAAAAACAGATGTTAAAAGTGATCTTTAAAAATATAAATACGTTTCATGGACAAATCTGAAATGTTCTTCTCATTAAAAGTTCAGTTCCAACATTTTAAAAGGTCAAAGTTCTTAACCTTCTTAAATTAGAATAAGTCAATCACTTTAAAACAGATAAAACATTAAAACAGAAAGATTTTAAACAATAAGAAAACATTAAATAGATCAAAGTCCAGAAAATCAAACACCGCATCCTTTACTTCAATGTCCATCTTTTGCTGCTCATCACGTACTCAAGATGGCTCAAAGATTCTAGGCATTTCCAGTCCCTGTTTGCAGTTGCAAGTTGTAAAAGCAGAGTTCCTTTGAGCCAGGCTGAATCTCCACTCGCAACCGTCCTCAGCATACATCCCACAGTTCGAGCATCTCCAACAGTACTCAGGGTTCCTCTACAGCTATTAGCTTCACCTTCTCTCACAGGAACTCTATACCTGCCTCTTGGTGCCAAGCTTTTGCTGCTCTCCATGAACCCTTCAGCAGCACACCAAAACCAGCAGCACACCAAAACCAGTATCACCTGAGGGACGCTGCCAGATTCCGACTCCAGATTGAAATGTAGCTTAGCCCACTGGAGCTACAGCTGCACCAACTTTAACACGCTGACGCTGGAAAAGCCTCTTTTCTAGGCAGCCAAACTTGCAAAGGGCAAGACACAGCTTAACTTGGGCTTTCGGCCCCTGAAGGAATTTGAGTTTCCAGACCACAAACTTGCCATAAGGTAGTTTTCACGTCTTCCACCGTCCCAGTGGGAGTCACTAGGTTTTCCTTCACTGATACTCATTTCTTCACTGATATTCTGCTGCCTGCCCTTTGCACATCCAAACCTTTAAGACTGCCAACACAACTCTCCTCTGTCAAGCAAACCAGTCCATCGTCTTTAAATTCAGCTTTACCAAAGTCCTTGTTCCCCTCATCACGAATTGGGCCCAAACAATCCCTCTCAGCAACTGGCCCACTAAACTCTGTAAAGCGGTATTTGTAAATCCACAAAGTGAAAATTCTCAAGCATTTCCAACTTTGTCCAGCAGAACCATTCAAAAGCCGCAAAATCCACATAGTCAGATTTACCAGCAACACCCCACTTCCTGGGTACCAAATTCTGTTGCAGTTTGCCTGCATGGTTGCTGATAAATGACCATCAAACTGCTTAAGGGAACAAGGGGTTCATTCTCTTACAATTTCTGGTTACAGTTCTTAGTCCAGCTTGACGGGAGAGCATGCACCAACACCTGGGCCAAGGGAACTGGCCACACCATCACCGCATAATGGCTGAGAGATGGACAATCCTTACTTGCCAGACCAGCATGTCTGGCCAAGTAAACAGAAGGATGCCAACTCCCTCAACCAGCTCTCCATGATTTATCCAGGCGCTAATCCCACCCACCATGGGCTGGGTTTTCCCTATCAGCTAGACAATCTCCTTCAGGTTCGCTCTGGGCTTAACTCAACCATCAACTCTCTACAACTGTGCCCAGAGCTCAAACCCTCAACAGTCAAGTTGACACCTGTGCTTAACTATGACAACTCCACCCCTTGTCAACTTGACACAAAAACAGATGTTAAAAGTGATCTTTAAAAATATAAATACGTTTCATGGACAAATCTGAAATGTTCTTCTCATTAAAAGTTCAGTTCCAACATTTTAAAAGGTCAAAGTTCTTAACCTTCTTAAATTAGAATAAGTCAATCACTTTAAAACAGATAAAACATTAAAACAGAAAGATTTTAAACAATAAGAAAACATTAAACAGATCAAAGTCCAGAAAATCAAACACCGCATCCTTTACTTCAATGTCCATCTTTTGCTGCTCATCACGTACTCAAGATGGCTCAAAGATTCCAGGCATTTCCAGTCCCTGTTTGCAGTTGCAAGTTGTAAAAGCAGAGTTCCTTTGAGCCAGGCTGAATCTCCACTCACAACCGTCCTCAGCATACATCCCACAGTTCGAGCATCTCCAACAGTACTCAGGGTTCCTCTACAGCTATTAGCTTCACCTTCTCTCACAGGAACTCTATACCTGCCTCTTGGTGCCAAGCTTTTGCTGCTCTCCATGAACCCTTCAGCAGCACACCAAAACCAGCAGCACACCAAAACCAGTATCACCTGAGGGACGCTGCCAGATTCCGACTCCAGATTGAAATGTAGCTTAGCCCACTGGAGCTACAGCTGCACCAACTTTAACACGCTGACGCTGGAAAAGCCTCTTTTCTAGGCAGCCAAACTTGCAAAGGGCAAGACACAGCTTAACTTGGGATTTCGGCCCCTGAAGGCATTTGAGTTTCCAGACCACAAACTTGCCATAAGGTAGTTTTCACGTCTTCCACCGTCCCAGTGCGAGTCACTAGGTTTTCCTTCACTGATACTCATTTCTTCACTGATATTCTGCTGCCTGCCCTTTGCACATCCAAACCTTTAAGACTGCCAACACAACTCTCCTCTGTCAAGCAAACCAGTCCATCGTCTTTAAATTCAGCTTTACCAAAGTCCTTGTTCCCCTCATCACAAATTGGGCCCAAACAATCCCTCTCAGCAACTGGCCCACTAAACTCTGTAAAGCGGTATTTGTAAATCCACAAAGTGAAAATTCTCAAGCATTTCCAACTTTGTCCAGCAGAACCATTCAAAAGCCGCAAAATCCACATAGTCAGATTTACCAGCAACACCCCACTTCCTGGGTACCAAATTCTGTTGCAGTTTGCCTGCATGGTTGCTGATAAATGACCATCAAACTGCTTAAGGGAACAAGGGGTTCATTCTCTTACAACTTCTGGTTACAGTTCTTAGTCCAGCTTGACGGGAGAGCATGCACCAACACCTGGGCCGAGGGAACTGGCCACACCATCACCGCATAATGGCTGAGAGATGGACAATCCTTACTTGCCAGACCAGCATGTCTGGCCAAGTAAACAGAAGGATGCCAACTCCCTCAACCAGCTCTCCATGATTTATCCAGGCGCTAATCCCACCCACCATGGGCTGGGTTTTCCCTATCAGCTAGACAATCTCCTTCAGGTTCGCTCTGGGCTTAACTCAACCATCAACTCTCTACAACTGTGCCCAGAGCTCAAACCCTCAACAGTCAAGTTGACACCTGTGCTTAACTATGACAACTCCACCCCTTGTCAACTTGACACAAAAAGAGTAACATTTTTAAACTAACCTTTCCTTGTCCCCACAGATGTTAAAAGTGATCTTTAAAAATATAAATACGTTTCATGGACAAATCTGAAATGTTCTTCTCATTAAAAGTTCAGTTCCAACATTTTAAAAGGTCAAAGTTCTTAACCTTCTTAAATTAGAATAAGTCAATCACTTTAAAACAGATAAAACATTAAAACAGAAAGATTTTAAACAATAAGAAAACATTAAACAGATCAAAGTCCAGAAAATCAAACACCGCATCCTTTACTTCAATGTCCATCTTTTGCTGCTCATCACGTACTCAAGATGGCTCAAAGATTCCAGGCATTTCCAGTCCCTGTTTGCAGTTGCAAGTTGTAAAAGCAGAGTTCCTTTGAGCCAGGCTGAATCTCCACTCGCAACCGTCCTCAGCATACATCCCACAGTTCGAGCATCTCCAACAGTACTCAGGGTTCCTCTACAGCTATTAGCTTCACCTTCTCTCACAGGAACTCTATACCTGCCTCTTGGTGCCAAGCTTTTGCTGCTCTCCATGAACCCTTCAGCAGCACACCAAAACCAGCAGCACACCAAACCAGTATCACCTGAGGGACGCTGCCAGATTCCGACTCCAGATTGAAATGTAGCTTAGCCCACTGGAGCTACAGCTGCACCAACTTTAACACGCTGACGCTGGAAAAGCCTCTTTTCTAGGCAGCCAAACTTGCAAAGGGCAAGACACAGCTTAACTTGGGCTTTCGGCCCCTGAAGGAATTTGAGTTTCCAGACCACAAACTTGCCATAAGGTAGTTTTCACGTCTTCCACCGTCCCAGTGCGAGTCACTAGGTTTTCCTTCACTGATACTCATTTCTTCACTGATATTCTGCTGCCTGCCCTTTGCACATCCAAACCTTTAAGACTGCCAACACAACTCTCCTCTGTCAAGCAAACCAGTCCATCGTCTTTAAATTCAGCTTTACCAAAGTCCTTGTTCCCCTCATCACAAATTGGGACCCAAACAATCCCTCTCAGCAACTGGCCCACTAAACTCTGTAAAGCGGTATTTGTAAATCCACAAAGTGAAAATTCTCAAGCATTTCCAACTTTGTCCAGCAGAACCATTCAAAAGCCGCAAAATCCACATAGTCAGATTTACCAGCAACACCCCACTTCCTGGGTACCAAATTCTGTGGCAGTTTGCCTGCATGGTTGCTGATAAATGACCATCACACTGCTTAAGGGAACAAGGGGTTCATTCTCTTACAATTTCTGGTTACAGTTCTTAGTCCAGCTTGACGGGAGAGCACGCACCAACACCTGGGCCGAGGGAACTGGCCACACCATCACCGCATAATGGCTGAGAGATGGACAATCCTTACTTGCCAGACCAGCATGTCTGGCCAAGTAAACAGAAGGATGCCAACTCCCTCAACCAGCTCTCCATGATTTATCCAGGCGCTAATCCCACCCACCATGGGCTGGGTTTTCCCTATCAGCTAGACAATCTCCTTCAGGTTCGCTCTGGGCTTAACTCAACCATCAACTCTCTACAACTGTGCCCAGAGCTCAAACCCTCAACAGTCAAGTTGACACCTGTGCTTAACTATGACAACTCCACCCCTTGTCAACTTGACACAAAAACAGATGTTAAAAGTGATCTTTAAAAATATAAATACGTTTCATGGACAAATCTGAAATGTTCTTCTCATTAAAAGTTCAGTTCCAACATTTTAAAAGGTCAAAGTTCTTAACCTTCTTAAATTAGAATAAGTCAATCACTTTAAAACAGATAAAACATTAAAACAGAAAGATTTTAAACAATAAGAAAACATTAAACAGATCAAAGTCCAGAAAATCAAACACCGCATCCTTTACTTCAATGTCCATCTTTTGCTGCTCATCACGTACTCAAGATGGCTCAAAGATTCCAGGCATTTCCAGTCCCTGTTTGCAGTTGCAAGTTGTAAAAGCAGAGTTCCTTTGAGCCAGGCTGAATCTCCACTCGCAACCGTCCTCAGCATACATCCCACAGTTCGAGCATCTCCAACAGTACTCAGGGTTCCTCTACAGCTATTAGCTTCACCTTCTCTCACAGGAACTCTATACCTGCCTCTTGGTGCCAAGCTTTTGCTGCTCTCCATGAACCCTTCAGCAGCACACCAAAACCAGCAGCACACCAAAACCAGTATCACCTGAGGGACGCTGCCAGATTCCGACTCCAGATTGAAATGTAGCTTAGCCCACTAGAGCTACAGCTGCACCAACTTTAACACGCTGACGCTGGAAAAGCCTCTTTTCTAGGCAGCCAAACTTGCAAAGGGCAAGACACAGCTTAACTTGGGCTTTCGGCCCCTGAAGGAATTTGAGTTTCCAGACCACAAACTTGCCATAAGGTAGTTTTCACGTCTTCCACCGTCCCAGTGCGAGTCACTAGGTTTTCCTTCACTGATACTCATTTCTTCACTGATATTCTGCTGCCTGCCCTTTGCACATCCAAACCTTTAAGACTGCCAACACAACTCTCCTCTGTCAAGCAAACCAGTCCATCGTCTTTAAATTCAGCTTTACCAAAGTCCTTGTTCCCCTCATCACAAATTGGGCCCAAACAATCCCTCTCAGCAACTGGCCCACTAAACTCTGTAAAGCGGTATTTGTAAATCCACAAAGTGAAAATTCTCAAGCATTTCCAACTTTGTCCAGCAGAACCATTCAAAAGCCGCAAAATCCACATAGTCAGATTTACCAGCAACACCCCACTTCCTGGGTACCAAATTCTGTTGCAGTTTGCCTGCATGGTTGCTGATAAATGACCATCAAACTGCTTAAGGGAACAAGGGGTTCATTCTCTTACAATTTCTGGTTACAGTTCTTAGTCCAGCTTGACGGGAGAGCATGCACCAACACCTGGGCCAAGGGAACTGGCCACACCATCACCGCATAATGGCTGAGAGATGGACAATCCTTACTTGCCAGACCAGCATGTCTGGCCAAGTAAACAGAAGGATGCCAACTCCCTCAACCAGCTCTCCATGATTTATCCAGGCGCTAATCCCACCCACCATGGGCTGGGTTTTCCCTATCAGCTAGACAATCTCCTTCAGGTTCGCTCTGGGCTTAACTCAACCATCAACTCTCTACAACTGTGCCCAGAGCTCAAACCCTCAACAGTCAAGTTGACACCTGTGCTTAGCTATGACAACTCCACCCCTTGTCAACTTGACACAAAAAGAGTAACATTTTTAAACTAACCTTTCCTTGTCCCCACAGATGTTAAAAGTGATCTTTAAAAATATAAATACGTTTCATGGACAAATCTGAAATGTTCTTCTCATTAAAAGTTCAGTTCCAACATTTTAAAAGGTCAAAGTTCTTAACCTTCTTAAATTAGAATAAGTCAATCACTTTAAAACAGATAAAACATTAAAACAGAAAGATTTTAAACAATAAGAAAACATTAAACAGATCAAAGTCCAGAAAATCAAACACCGCATCCTTTACTTCAATGTCCATCTTTTGCTGCTCATCACGTACTCAAGATGGCTCAAAGATTCCAGGCATTTCCAGTCCCTGTTTGCAGTTGCAAGTTGTAAAAGCAGAGTTCCTTTGAGCCAGGCTGAATCTCCACTCGCAACCGTCCTCAGCATACATCCCACAGTTCGAGCATCTCCAACAGTACTCAGGGTTCCTCTACAGCTATTAGCTTCACCTTCTCTCACAGGAACTCTATACCTGCCTCTTGGTGCCAAGCTTTTGCTGCTCTCCATGAACCCTTCAGCAGCACACCAAAACCAGCAGCACACCAAAACCAGTATCACCTGAGGGACGCTGCCAGATTCCGACTCCAGATTGAAATGTAGCTTAGCCCACTGGAGCTACAGCTGCACCAACTTTAACACGCTGACGCTGGAAAAGCCTCTTTTCTAGGCAGCCAAACTTGCAAAGGGCAAGACACAGCTTAACTTGGGCTTTCGGCCCCTGAAGGAATTTGAGTTTCCAGACCACAAACTTGCCATAAGGTAGTTTTCACGTCTTCCACCGTCCCAGTGCGAGTCACTAGGTTTTCCTTCACTGATACTCATTTCTTCACTGATATTCTGCTGCCTGCCCTTTGCACATCCAAACCTTTAAGACTGCCAACACAACTCTCCTCTGTCAAGCAAACCAGTCCATCGTCTTTAAATTCAGCTTTACCAAAGTCCTTGTTCCCTTCATCACAAATTGGGCCCAAACAATCCCTCTCAGCAACTGGCCCACTAAACTCTGTAAAGCGGTATTTGTAAATCCACAAAGTGAAAATTCTCAAGCATTTCCAACTTTGTCCAGCAGAACCATTCAAAAGCCGCAAAATTCCACATAGTCAGATTTACCAGCAACACCCCACTTCCTGGGTACCAAATTCTGTTGCAGTTTGCCTGCATGGTTGCTGATAAATGACCATCAAACTGCTTAAGGGAACAAGGGGTTCATTCTCTTACAATTTCTGGTTACAGTTCTTAGTCCAGCTTGACGGGAGAGCACGCACCAACACCTGGGCCGAGGGAACTGGCCACACCATCACCGCATAATGGCTGAGAGATGGACAATCCTTACTTGCCAGACCAGCATGTCTGGCCAAGTAAACAGAAGGATGCCAACTCCCTCAACCAGCTCTCCATGATTTATCCAGGCGCTAATCCCACCCACCATGGGCTGGGTTTTCCCTATCAGCTAGACAATCTCCTTCAGGTTCGCTCTGGGCTTAACTCAACCATCAACTCTCTACAACTGTGCCCAGAGCTCAAACCCTCAACAGTCAAGTTGACACCTGTGCTTAACTATGACAACTCCACCCCTTGTCAACTTGACACAAAAACAGATGTTAAAAGTGATCTTTAAAAATATAAATACGTTTCATGGACAAATCTGAAATGTTCTTCTCATTAAAAGTTCAGTTCCAACATTTTAAAAGGTCAAAGTTCTTAACCTTCTTAAATTAGAATAAGTCAATCACTTTAAAACAGATAAAACATTAAAACAGAAAGATTTTAAACAATAAGAAAACATTAAACAGATCAAAGTCCAGAAAATCAAACACCGCATCCTTTACTTCAATGTCCATCTTTTGCTGCTCATCACGTACTCAAGATGGCTCAAAGATTCCAGGCATTTCCAGTCCCTGTTTGCAGTTGCAAGTTGTAAAAGCAGAGTTCCTTTGAGCCAGGCTGAATCTCCACTCGCAACCGTCCTCAGCATACATCCCACAGTTCGAGCATCTCCAACAGTACTCAGGGTTCCTCTACAGCTATTAGCTTCACCTTCTCTCACAGGAACTCTATACCTGCCTCTTGGTGCCAAGCTTTTGCTGCTCTCCATGAACCCTTCAGCAGCACACCAAAACCAGCAGCACACCAAAACCAGTATCACCTGAGGGACGCTGCCAGATTCCGACTCCAGATTGAAATGTAGCTTAGCCCACTGGAGCTACAGCTGCACCAACTTTAACACGCTGACGCTGGAAAAGCCTCTTTTCTAGGCAGCCAAACTTGCAAAGGGCAAGACACAGCTTAACTTGGGCTTTCGGCCCCTGAAGGAATTTGAGTTTCCAGACCACAAACTTGCCATAAGGTAGTTTTCACGTCTTCCACCGTCCCAGTGCGAGTCACTAGGTTTTCCTTCACTGATACTCATTTCTTCACTGATATTCTGCTGCCTGCCCTTTGCACATCCAAACCTTTAAGACTGCCAACACAACTCTCCTCTGTCAAGCAAACCAGTCCATCGTCTTTAAATTCAGCTTTACCAAAGTCCTTGTTCCCTTCATCACAAATTGGGCCCAAACAATCCCTCTCAGCAACTGGCCCACTAAACTCTGTAAAGCGGTATTTGTAAATCCACAAAGTGAAAATTCTCAAGCATTTCCAACTTTGTCCAGCAGAACCATTCAAAAGCCGCAAAATCCACATAGTCAGATTTACCAGCAACACCCCACTTCCTGGGTACCAAATTCTGTTGCAGTTTGCCTGCATGGTTGCTGATAAATGACCATCAAACTGCTTAAGGGAACAAGGGGTTCATTCTCTTACAATTTCTGGTTACAGTTCTTAGTCCAGCTTGACGGGAGAGCATGCACCAACACCTGGGCCAAGGGAACTGGCCACACCATCACCGCATAATGGCTGAGAGATGGACAATCCTTACTTGCCAGACCAGCATGTCTGGCCAAGTAAACAGAAGGATGCCAACTCCCTCAACCAGCTCTCCATGATTTATCCAGGCGCTAATCCCACCCACCATGGGCTGGGTTTTCCCTATCAGCTAGACAATCTCCTTCAGGTTCGCTCTGGGCTTAACTCAACCATCAACTCTCTACAACTGTGCCCAGAGCTCAAACCCTCAACAGTCAAGTTGACACCTGTGCTTAACTATGACAACTCCACCCCTTGTCAACTTGACACAAAAAGAGTAACATTTTTAAACTAACCTTTCCTTGTCCCCACAGATGTTAAAAGTGATCTTTAAAAATATAAATACGTTTCATGGACAAATCTGAAATGTTCTTCTCATTAAAAGTTCAGTTCCAACATTTTAAAAGGTCAAAGTTCTTAACCTTCTTAAATTAGAATAAGTCAATCACTTTAAAACAGATAAAACATTAAAACAGAAAGATTTTAAACAATAAGAAAACATTAAACAGATCAAAGTCCAGAAAATCAAACACCGCATCCTTTACTTCAATGTCCATCTTTTGCTGCTCATCACGTACTCAAGATGGCTCAAAGATTCCAGGCATTTCCAGTCCCTGTTTGCAGTTGCAAGTTGTAAAAGCAGAGTTCCTTTGAGCCAGGCTGAATCTCCACTCGCAACCGTCCTCAGCATACATCCCACAGTTCGAGCATCTCCAACAGTACTCAGGGTTCCTCTACAGCTATTAGCTTCACCTTCTCTCACAGGAACTCTATACCTGCCTCTTGGTGCCAAGCTTTTGCTGCTCTCCATGAACCCTTCAGCAGCACACCAAAACCAGCAGCACACCAAAACCAGTATCACCTGAGGGACGCTGCCAGATTCCGACTCCAGATTGAAATGTAGCTTAGCCCACTGGAGCTACAGCTGCACCAACTTTAACACGCTGACGCTGGAAAAGCCTCTTTTCTAGGCAGCCAAACTTGCAAAGGGCAAGACACAGCTTAACTTGGGCTTTCGGCCCCTGAAGGAATTTGAGTTTCCAGACCACAAACTTGCCATAAGGTAGTTTTCACGTCTTCCACCGTCCCAGTGCGAGTCACTAGGTTTTCCTTCACTGATACTCATTTCTTCACTGATATTCTGCTGCCTGCCCTTTGCACATCCAAACCTTTAAGACTGCCAACACAACTCTCCTCTGTCAAGCAAACCAGTCCATCGTCTTTAAATTCAGCTTTACCAAAGTCCTTGTTCCCCTCATCACAAATTGGACCCAAACAATCCCTCTCAGCAACTGGCCCACTAAACTCTGTAAAGCGGTATTTGTAAATCCACAAAGTGAAAATTCTCAAGCATTTCCAACTTTGTCCAGCAGAACCATTCAAAAGCCGCAAAATCCACATAGTCAGATTTACCAGCAACACCCCACTTCCTGGGTACCAAATTCTGTTGCAGTTTGCCTGCATGGTTGCTGATAAATGACCATCAAACTGCTTAAGGGAACAAGGGGTTCATTCTCTTACAATTTCTGGTTACAGTTCTTAGTCCAGCTTGACGGGAGAGCATGCACCAACACCTGGGCCGAGGGAACTGGCCACACCATCACCGCATAATGGCTGAGAGATGGACAATCCTTACTTGCCAGACCAGCATGTCTGGCCAAGTAAACAGAAGGATGCCAACTCCCTCAACCAGCTCTCCATGATTTATCCAGGCGCTAATCCCACCCACCATGGGCTGGGTTTTCCCTATCAGCTAGACAATCTCCTTCAGGTTCGCTCTGGGCTTAACTCAACCATCAACTCTCTACAACTGTGCCCAGAGCTCAAACCCTCAACAGTCAAGTTGACACCTGTGCTTAACTATGACAACTCCACCCCTTGTCAACTTGACACAAAAACAGATGTTAAAAGTGATCTTTAAAAATATAAATACGTTTCATGGACAAATCTGAAATGTTCTTCTCATTAAAAGTTCAGTTCCAACATTTTAAAAGGTCAAAGTTCTTAACCTTCTTAAATTAGAATAAGTCAATCACTTTAAAACAGATAAAACATTAAAACAGAAAGATTTTAAACAATAAGAAAACATTAAACAGATCAAAGTCCAGAAAATCAAACACCGCATCCTTTACTTCAATGTCCATCTTTTGCTGCTCATCACGTACTCAAGATGGCTCAAAGATTCCAGGCATTTCCAGTCCCTGTTTGCAGTTGCAAGTTGTAAAAGCAGAGTTCCTTTGAGCCAGGCTGAATCTCCACTCGCAACCGTCCTCAGCATACATCCCACAGTTCGAGCATCTCCAACAGTACTCAGGGTTCCTCTACAGCTATTAGCTTCACCTTCTCTCACAGGAACTCTATACCTGCCTCTTGGTGCCAAGCTTTTGCTGCTCTCCATGAACCCTTCAGCAGCACACCAAAACCAGCAGCACACCAAAACCAGTATCACCTGAGGGACGCTGCCAGATTCCGACTCCAGATTGAAATGTAGCTTAGCCCACTGGAGCTACAGCTGCACCAACTTTAACACGCTGACGCTGGAAAAGCCTCTTTCTAGGCAGCCAAACTTGCAAAGGGCAAGACACAGCTTAACTTGGGCTTTCGGCCCCTGAAGGAATTTGAGTTTCCAGACCACAAACTTGCCATAAGGTAGTTTTCACGTCTTCCACCGTCCCAGTGCGAGTCACTAGGTTTTCCTTCACTGATACTCATTTCTTCACTGATATTCTGCTGCCTGCCCTTTGCACATCCAAACCTTTAAGACTGCCAACACAACTCTCCTCTGTCAAGCAAACCAGTCCATCGTCTTTAAATTCAGCTTTACCAAAGTCCTTGTTCCCCTCATCACAAATTGGGCCCAAACAATCCCTCTCAGCAACTGGCCCACTAAACTCTGTAAAGCGGTATTTGTAAATCCACAAAGTGAAAATTCTCAAGCATTTCCAACTTTGTCCAGCAGAACCATTCAAAAGCCGCAAAATCCACATAGTCAGATTTACCAGCAACACCCCACTTCCTGGGTACCAAATTCTGTTGCAGTTTGCCTGCATGGTTGCTGATAAATGACCATCAAACTGCTTAAGGGAACAAGGGGTTCATTCTCTTACAATTTCTGGTTACAGTTCTTAGTCCAGCTTGACGGGAGAGCATGCACCAACACCTGGGCCAAGGGAACTGGCCACACCATCAACGCATAATGGCTGAGAGATGGACAATCCTTACTTGCCAGACCAGCATGTCTGGCCAAGTAAACAGAAGGATGCCAACTCCCTCAACCAGCTCTCCATGATTTATCCAGGCGCTAATCCCACCCACCATGGGCTGGGTTTTCCCTATCAGCTAGACAATCTCCTTCAGGTTCGCTCTGGGCTTAACTCAACCATCAACTCTCTACAACTGTGCCCAGAGCTCAAACCCTCAACAGTCAAGTTGACACCTGTGCTTAGCTATGACAACTCCACCCCTTGTCAACTTGACACAAAAAGAGTAACATTTTTAAACTAACCTTTCCTTGTCCCCACAGATGTTAAAAGTGATCTTTAAAAATATAAATACGTTTCATGGACAAATCTGAAATGTTCTTCTCATTAAAAGTTCAGTTCCAACATTTTAAAAGGTCAAAGTTCTTAACCTTCTTAAATTAGAATAAGTCAATCACTTTAAAACAGATAAAACATTAAAACAGAAAGATTTTAAACAATAAGAAAACATTAAACAGATCAAAGTCCAGAAAATCAAACACCGCATCCTTTACTTCAATGTCCATCTTTTGCTGCTCATCACGTACTCAAGATGGCTCAAAGATTCCAGGCATTTCCAGTCCCTGTTTGCAGTTGCAAGTTGTAAAAGCAGAGTTCCTTTGAGCCAGGCTGAATCTCCACTCGCAACCGTCCTCAGCATACATCCCACAGTTCGAGCATCTCCAACAGTACTCAGGGTTCCTCTACAGCTATTAGCTTCACCTTCTCTCACAGGAACTCTATACCTGCCTCTTGGTGCCAAGCTTTTGCTGCTCTCCATGAACCCTTCAGCAGCACACCAAAACCAGCAGCACACCAAAACCAGTATCACCTGAGGGACGCTGCCAGATTCCGACTCCAGATTGAAATGTAGCTTAGCCCACTGGAGCTACAGCTGCACCAACTTTAACACGCTGACGCTGGAAAAGCCTCTTTTCTAGGCAGCCAAACTTGCAAAGGGCAAGACACAGCTTAACTTGGGCTTTCGGCCCCTGAAGGAATTTGAGTTTCCAGACCACAAACTTGCCATAAGGTAGTTTTCACGTCTTCCACCGTCCCAGTGCGAGTCACTAGGTTTTCCTTCACTGATACTCATTTCTTCACTGATATTCTGCTGCCTGCCCTTTGCACATCCAAACCTTTAAGACTGCCAACACAACTCTCCTCTGTCAAGCAAACCAGTCCATCGTCTTTAAATTCAGCTTTACCAAAGTCCTTGTTCCCCTCATCACAAATTGGACCCAAACAATCCCTCTCAGCAACTGGCCCACTAAACTCTGTAAAGCGGTATTTGTAAATCCACAAAGTGAAAATTCTCAAGCATTTCCAACTTTGTCCAGCAGAACCATTCAAAAGCCGCAAAATCCACATAGTCAGATTTACCAGCAACACCCCACTTCCTGGGTACCAAATTCTGTGGCAGTTTGCCTGCATGGTTGCTGATAAATGACCATCACACTGCTTAAGGGAACAAGGGGTTCATTCTCTTACAACTTTCTGGTTACAGTTCTTAGTCCAGCTTGACGGGAGAGCACGCACCAACACCTGGGCCGAGGGAACTGGCCACACCATCACCGCATAATGGCTGAGAGATGGACAATCCTTACTTGCCAGACCAGCATGTCTGGCCAAGTAAACAGAAGGATGCCAACTCCCTCAACCAGCTCTCCATGATTTATCCAGGCGCTAATCCCACCCACCATGGGCTGGGTTTTCCCTATCAGCTAGACAATCTCCTTCAGGTTCGCTCTGGGCTTAACTCAACCATCAACTCTCTACAACTGTGCCCAGAGCTCAAACCCTCAACAGTCAAGTTGACACCTGTGCTTAACTATGACAACTCCACCCCTTGTCAACTTGACACAAAAACAGATGTTAAAAGTGATCTTTAAAAATATAAATACGTTTCATGGACAAATCTGAAATGTTCTTCTCATTAAAAGTTCAGTTCCAACATTTTAAAAGGTCAAAGTTCTTAACCTTCTTAAATTAGAATAAGTCAATCACTTTAAAACAGATAAAACATTAAAACAGAAAGATTTTAAACAATAAGAAAACATTAAACAGATCAAAGTCCAGAAAATCAAACACCGCATCCTTTACTTCAATGTCCATCTTTTGCTGCTCATCACGTACTCAAGATGGCTCAAAGATTCCAGGCATTTCCAGTCCCTGTTTGCAGTTGCAAGTTGTAAAAGCAGAGTTCCTTTGAGCCAGGCTGAATCTCCACTCGCAACCGTCCTCAGCATACATCCCACAGTTCGAGCATCTCCAACAGTACTCAGGGTTCCTCTACAGCTATTAGCTTCACCTTCTCTCACAGGAACTCTATACCTGCCTCTTGGTGCCAAGCTTTTGCTGCTCTCCATGAACCCTTCAGCAGCACACCAAAACCAGCAGCACACCAAAACCAGTATCACCTGAGGGACGCTGCCAGATTCCGACTCCAGATTGAAATGTAGCTTAGCCCACTAGAGCTACAGCTGCACCAACTTTAACACGCTGACGCTGGAAAAGCCTCTTTTCTAGGCAGCCAAACTTGCAAAGGGCAAGACACAGCTTAACTTGGGCTTTCGGCCCCTGAAGGAATTTGAGTTTCCAGACCACAAACTTGCCATAAGGTAGTTTTCACGTCTTCCACCGTCCCAGTGCGAGTCACTAGGTTTTCCTTCACTGATACTCATTTCTTCACTGATATTCTGCTGCCTGCCCTTTGCACATCCAAACCTTTAAGACTGCCAACACAACTCTCCTCTGTCAAGCAAACCAGTCCATCGTCTTTAAATTCAGCTTTACCAAAGTCCTTGTTCCCCTCATCACAAATTGGGCCCAAACAATCCCTCTCAGCAACTGGCCCACTAAACTCTGTAAAGCGGTATTTGTAAATCCACAAAGTGAAAATTCTCAAGCATTTCCAACTTTGTCCAGCAGAACCATTCAAAAGCCGCAAAATCCACATAGTCAGATTTACCAGCAACACCCCACTTCCTGGGTACCAAATTCTGTTGCAGTTTGCCTGCATGGTTGCTGATAAATGACCATCACACTGCTTAAGGGAACAAGGGGTTCATTCTCTTACAATTTCTGGTTACAGTTCTTAGTCCAGCTTGACGGGAGAGCACGCACCAACACCTGGGCCAAGGGAACTGGCCACACCATCACCGCATAATGGCTGAGAGATGGACAATCCTTACTTGCCAGACCAGCATGTCTGGCCAAGTAAACAGAAGGATGCCAACTCCCTCAACCAGCTCTCCATGATTTATCCAGGCGCTAATCCCACCCACCATGGGCTGGGTTTTCCCTATCAGCTAGACAATCTCCTTCAGGTTCGCTCTGGGCTTAACTCAACCATCAACTCTCTACAACTGTGCCCAGAGCTCAAACCCTCAACAGTCAAGTTGACACCTGTGCTTAACTATGACAACTCCACCCCTTGTCAACTTGACACAAAAACAGATGTTAAAACTGATCTTTAAAAATATAAATACGTTTCATGGACAAATCTGAAATGTTCTTCTCATTAAAAGTTCAGTTCCAACATTTTAAAAGGTCAAAGTTCTTAACCTTCTTAAATTAGAATAAGTCAATCACTTTAAAACAGATAAAACATTAAAACAGAAAGATTTTAAACAATAAGAAAACATTAAACAGATCAAAGTCCAGAAAATCAAACACCGCATCCTTTACTTCAATGTCCATCTTTTGCTGCTCATCACGTACTCAAGATGGCTCAAAGATTCCAGGCATTTCCAGTCCCTGTTTGCAGTTGCAAGTTGTAAAAGCAGAGTTCCTTTGAGCCAGGCTGAATCTCCACTCGCAACCGTCCTCAGCATACATCCCACAGTTCGAGCATCTCCAACAGTACTCAGGGTTCCTCTACAGCTATTAGCTTCACCTTCTCTCACAGGAACTCTATACCTGCCTCTTGGTGCCAAGCTTTTGCTGCTCTCCATGAACCCTTCAGCAGCACACCAAAACCAGCAGCACACCAAAACCAGTATCACCTGAGGGACGCTGCCAGATTCCGACTCCAGATTGAAATGTAGCTTAGCCCACTGGAGCTACAGCTGCACCAACTTTAACACGCTGACGCTGGAAAAGCCTCTTTTCTAGGCAGCCAAACTTGCAAAGGGCAAGACACAGCTTAACTTGGGCTTTCGGCCCCTGAAGGAATTTGAGTTTCCAGACCACAAACTTGCCATAAGGTAGTTTTCACGTCTTCCACCGTCCCAGTGCGAGTCACTAGGTTTTCCTTCACTGATACTCATTTCTTCACTGATATTCTGCTGCCTGCCCTTTGCACATCCAAACCTTTAAGACTGCCAACACAACTCTCCTCTGTCAAGCAAACCAGTCCATCGTCTTTAAATTCAGCTTTACCAAAGTCCTTGTTCCCTTCATCACAAATTGGGCCCAAACAATCCCTCTCAGCAACTGGCCCACTAAACTCTGTAAAGCGGTATTTGTAAATCCACAAAGTGAAAATTCTCAAGCATTTCCAACTTTGTCCAGCAGAACCATTCAAAAGCCGCAAAATTCACATAGTCAGATTTACCAGCAACACCCCACTTCCTGGGTACCAAATTCTGTTGCAGTTTGCCTGCATGGTTGCTGATAAATGACCATCAAACTGCTTAAGGGAACAAGGGGTTCATTCTCTTACAACTTCTGGTTACAGTTCTTAGTCCAGCTTGACGGGAGAGCACCCACCAACACCTGGGCCGAGGGAACTGGCCACACCACCGCATAATGGCTGAGAGATGGACAATCCTTACTTGCCAGACCAGCATGTCTGGCCAAGTAAACAGAAGGATGCCAACTCCCTCAACCAGCTCTCCATGATTTATCCAGGCGCTAATCCCACCCACCATGGGCTGGGTTTTCCCTATCAGCTAGACAATCTCCTTCAGGTTCGCTCTGGGCTTAACTCAACCATCAACTCTCTACAACTGTGCCCAGAGCTCAAACCCTCAACAGTCAAGTTGACACCTGTGCTTAACTATGACAACTCCACCCCTTGTCAACTTGACACAAAAACAGATGTTAAAAGTGATCTTTAAAAATATAAATACGTTTCATGGACAAATCTGAAATGTTCTTCTCATTAAAAGTTCAGTTCCAACATTTTAAAAGGTCAAAGTTCTTAACCTTCTTAAATTAGAATAAGTCAATCACTTTAAAACAGATAAAACATTAAAACAGAAAGATTTTAAACAATAAGAAAACATTAAACAGATCAAAGTCCAGAAAATCAAACACCGCATCCTTTACTTCAATGTCCATCTTTTGCTGCTCATCACGTACTCCAGATGGCTCAAAGATTCCAGGCATTTCCAGTCCCTGTTTGCAGCTCCAAGTTGTAAAAGCAGAGTTCCTTTGAGCCAGGCTGAATCTCCACTCACAACCGTCCTCAGCATACATCCCACAGTTCGAGCATCTCCAACAGTACTCAGGGTTCCTCTACAGCTATTAGCTTCACCTTCTCTCACAGGAACTCTATACCTGCCTCTTGGTGCCAAGCTTTTGCTGCTCTCCATGAACCTTTCAGCAGCACACCAAAACCAGTATCACCTGAGGGACGCTGCCAGATTCCGACTCCAGATTGAAATGTAGCTTAGCCCACTGGAGCTACAGCTGCACCAACTTTAACACGCTGACGCTGGAAAAGCCTCTTTTCTAGGCAGCCAAACTTGCAAAGGGCAAGACAGAGCTTAACTTGGGCTATCGGCCCCTGAAGGAATTTGAGTTTCCAGACCACAAACTTGCCATAAAGTAGTTTTCACATCTTCCACCGTCCCAGTGCGAGTCACTAGGTTTTCCTCCACTGATACTCATTTCTTCACTGATATTCTGCTGCCTGCCCTTTACACATCCAAACCTTTAAGACTGCCAACACAACTCTCCTCTGTCAAGCAAACCAGTCCATCGTCTTTAAATTCAGCTTTACCAAAGTCCTTGTTCCCCTCATCACAAATTGGGCCCAAACAATCCCTCTCAGCAACTGGCCCACTAAACTCTGTAAAGCGGTATTTGTAAATCCACAAAGTGAAAATTCTCAAGCATTTCCAACTTTGTCCAGCAGAACCATTCAAAAGCCGCAAAATTCACATAGTCAGATTTACCAGCAACACCCCACTTCCTGGGTACAAAATTCTGTTGCAGTTTGTCTGCATGGTTGCTGATAAATGATCATCAAACTGCTTAAGGGAACAAGGGGTTCATTCTCTTACAATTTCTGGTTACAGTTCTTAGTCCAGCTTGACGGGAGAGCATGCACCAACACCTGGGCCAAGGGAACTGGCCACACCATCACCGCATAATGGCTGAGAGATGGACAATCCTTACTTGCCAGACCAGCATGTCTGGCCAAGTAAACAGAAGGATGCCAACTCCCTCAACCAGCTCTCCATGATTTATCCAGGCGCTAATCCCACCCACCATGGGCTGGGTTTTCCCTATCAGCTAGACAATCTCCTTCAGGTTCGCTCTGGGCTTAACTCAACCATCAACTCTCTACAACTGTGCCCAGAGCTCAAACCCTCAACAGTCAAGTTGACACCTGTGCTTAACTATGACAACTCCACCCCTTGTCAACTTGACACAAAAACAGATGTTAAAACTGATCTTTAAAAATATAAATACGTTTCATGGACAAATCTGAAATGTTCTTCTCATTAAAAGTTCAGTTCCAACATTTTAAAAGGTCAAAGTTCTTAACCTTCTTAAATTAGAATAAGTCAATCACTTTAAAACAGATAAAACATTAAAACAGAAAGATTTTAAACAATAAGAAAACATTAAACAGATCAAAGTCCAGAAAATCAAACACCGCATCCTTTACTTCAATGTCCATCTTTTGCTGCTCATCACGTACTCAAGATGGCTCAAAGATTCCAGGCATTTCCAGTCCCTGTTTGCAGTTGCAAGTTGTAAAAGCAGAGTTCCTTTGAGCCAGGCTGAATCTCCACTCACAACCGTCCTCAGCATACATCCCACAGTTCGAGCATCTCCAACAGTACTCAGGGTTCCTCTACAGCTATTAGCTTCACCTTCTCTCACAGGAACTCTATACCTGCCTCTTGGTGCCAAGCTTTTGCTGCTCTCCATGAACCCTTCAGCAGCACACCAAAACCAGCAGCACACCAAAACCAGTATCACCTGAGGGACGCTGCCAGATTCCGACTCCAGATTGAAATGTAGCTTAGCCCACTGGAGCTACAGCTGCACCAACTTTAACACGCTGACGCTGGAAAAGCCTCTTTTCTAGGCAGCCAAACTTGCAAAGGGCAAGACACAGCTTAACTTGGGCTTTCGGCCCCTGAAGGAATTTGAGTTTCCAGACCACAAACTTGCCATAAGGTAGTTTTCACGTCTTCCACCGTCCCAGTGCGAGTCACTAGGTTTTCCTTCACTGATACTCATTTCTTCACTGATATTCTGCTGCCTGCCCTTTGCACATCCAAACCTTTAAGACTGCCAACACAACTCTCCTCTGTCAAGCAAACCAGTCCATCGTCTTTAAATTCAGCTTTACCAAAGTCCTTGTTCCCCTCATCACAAATTGGACCCAAACAATCCCTCTCAGCAACTGGCCCACTAAACTCTGTAAAGCGGTATTTGTAAATCCACAAAGTGAAAATTCTCAAGCATTTCCAACTTTGTCCAGCAGAACCATTCAAAAGCCGCAAAATCCACATAGTCAGATTTACCAGCAACACCCCACTTCCTGGGTACCAAATTCTGTTGCAGTTTGCCTGCATGGTTGCTGATAAATGACCATCAAACTGCTTAAGGGAACAAGGGGTTCATTCTCTTACAATTTCTGGTTACAGTTCTTAGTCCAGCTTGACGGGAGAGCATGCACCAACACCTGGGCCAAGGGAACTGGCCACACCATCACCGCATAATGGCTGAGAGATGGACAATCCTTACTTGCCAGACCAGCATGTCTGGCCAAGTAAACAGAAGGATGCCAACTCCCTCAACCAGCTCTCCATGATTTATCCAGGCGCTAATCCCACCCACCATGGGCTGGGTTTTCCCTATCAGCTAGACAATCTCCTTCAGGTTCGCTCTGGGCTTAACTCAACCATCAACTCTCTACAACTGTGCCCAGAGCTCAAACCCTCAACAGTCAAGTTGACACCTGTGCTTAACTATGACAACTCCACCCCTTGTCAACTTGACACAAAAACAGATGTTAAAAGTGATCTTTAAAAATATAAATACGTTTCATGGACAAATCTGAAATGTTCTTCTCATTAAAAGTTCAGTTCCAACATTTTAAAAGGTCAAAGTTCTTAACCTTCTTAAATTAGAATAAGTCAATCACTTTAAAACAGATAAAACATTAAAACAGAAAGATTTTAAACAATAAGAAAACATTAAACAGATCAAAGTCCAGAAAATCAAACACCGCATCCTTTACTTCAATGTCCATCTTTTGCTGCTCATCACGTACTCAAGATGGCTCAAAGATTCCAGGCATTTCCAGTCCCTGTTTGCAGTTGCAAGTTGTAAAAGCAGAGTTCCTTTGAGCCAGGCTGAATCTCCACTCGCAACCGTCCTCAGCATACATCCCACAGTTCGAGCATCTCCAACAGTACTCAGGGTTCCTCTACAGCTATTAGCTTCACCTTCTCTCACAGGAACTCTATACCTGCCTCTTGGTGCCAAGCTTTTGCTGCTCTCCATGAACCCTTCAGCAGCACACCAAAACCAGCAGCACACCAAAACCAGTATCACCTGAGGGACGCTGCCAGATTCCGACTCCAGATTGAAATGTAGCTTAGCCCACTGGAGCTACAGCTGCACCAACTTTAACACGCTGACGCTGGAAAAGCCTCTTTTCTAGGCAGCCAAACTTGCAAAGGGCAAGACACAGCTTAACTTGGGCTTTCGGCCCCTGAAGGAATTTGAGTTTCCAGACCACAAACTTGCCATAAGGTAGTTTTCACGTCTTCCACCGTCCCAGTGCGAGTCACTAGGTTTTCCTTCACTGATACTCATTTCTTCACTGATATTCTGCTGCCTGCCCTTTGCACATCCAAACCTTTAAGACTGCCAACACAACTCTCCTCTGTCAAGCAAACCAGTCCATCGTCTTTAAATTCAGCTTTACCAAAGTCCTTGTTCCCTTCATCACAAATTGGGCCCAAACAATCCCTCTCAGCAACTGGCCCACTAAACTCCGTAAAGCGGTATTTGTAAATCCACAAAGTGAAAATTCTCAAGCATTTCCAACTTTGTCCAGCAGAACCATTCAAAAGCCGCAAAATCCACATAGTCAGATTTACCAGCAACACCCCACTTCCTGGGCACCAAATTCTGTTGCAGTTTGCCTGCATGGTTGCTGATAAATGACCATCAAACTGCTTAAGGGAACAAGGGGTTCATTCTCTTACAATGTCTGGTTACAGTTCTTAGTCCAGCTTGACGGGAGAGCATGCACCAACACCTGGGCCAAGGGAACTGGCCACACCATCACCGCATAATGGCTGAGAGATGGACAATCCTTACTTGCCAGACCAGCATGTCTGGCCAAGTAAACAGAAGGATGCCAACTCCCTCAACCAGCTCTCTATGATTTATCCAGGCGCTAATCCCACCCACCATGGGCTGGGTTTTCCCTATCAGCTAGACAATCTCCTTCAGGTTCGCTCTGGGCTTAACTCAACCATCAACTCTCTACAACTGTGCCCAGAGCTCAAACCCTCAACAGTCAAGTTGACACCTGTGCTTAACTATGACATCTTTCATGATGAAATGTTCATATGACAAACCCTGTGCAAATTTGATCTTTTAGAAGGACAATTAAAAGCCTTACCTGTGTGTAAGTTCCAGGCCAGTGTAAGCTACATAGCAAGATCCTGTCTCAAAAATTAAGTATATAAATATTCACATATATCTGAAAAGTAAGAGAAAGAAATTTCAAAGGAAAAGAGAATGGAAAAGAAATGCCCTCCCTGATCTTAAATAGAGAAGTTAATTTAACTTGTTTAGGTTCATCCATGTTTGGAAGATCCTAGGATTCAATAGCATGCAAGATTAATATTTTTCCCCCATGGGAGACCACCTTCAACATTTGGGAAGTTAGAAGCATCTATTTCCCTGTTCTCTCAGCTTTCAGAGACCCAGGTCTTCCTTTAGAGAACAACTCACTCATTTTCCCCATGCCCACTTCTTATTGGTATGAATAACAGCACATAGGACATAGGTGACCTTTAGATTTCTCTACTCCCATCTCTATAAACTCCATCTGGACATATACTACATGAGAAGGTATGTAAATCATTTTTCTATTACCCACTTTGAACTCATTGACAGGGCCAATGAATAAAACCGATAAAAGATCAACAGGAGAAGAGAAAGATTTGATTATTATATATCTGCACTTACAGGAGCTCACAGAGAAAGCTGAATCATCAGTAGTCAGATGCTTGAGACTTGTGTACTGTCTCAGGCTCAGTGAGAGAACATTTGGGCTTCTAAAAGGGGAAGGAAGTTATGGAAAAAATGAGCAAGAAAGCATAGTCAAAAAATGTTATTTCTCAATGTTTTGTGTATCAATGCCTTCTTCATTGAGATCAGGAGAACAAGACACTTTCAACGAAGGAAATTTCCTTTTCAAAAGGAAAACCTGTGCCTCATTTTCAGAGTTTTCCTTACATCCTTACACAGTTGTTGGTTCTCAGCAACCTTCAGCCCAAAAGAATCCTTATTCCAAAGAAACACATTTGGGGACCATCACAGCATCTCATAGATGCGGACACCAGACTGTTCACACTTCCTTTGCCCCAACTTAGCAGGAAATAGCCAGAACGCTCTACGCCCCTCATCCCCTGAGTAGTCTGGGTCCTCAAAAGGTTAAGGAGGGAATTAGGCAGGTCTAGAGCAGCCATTCTGGAATGGTCTCTGAAGGTCTTGGAAAGCCATCCCCCCTATTGCTAGGATTAACTACCCTGCAGGAACAGCCCTGCTGATAGGAAGGAATTGACTTCAATCCTCCACAAGAGATAAGGCAGTCAACTTCCTCCAACCCTTTGCTTAGGAAAGGATATGAGAATAGTTCTCCTTTACAGATAGGTCCTATCTAGAGATGGGCACACGATCAACTGGGTAGGGTCCCAATGTGAGCTAACCAATGAGAAAAAGTCACTTTTCCTGGGTTTGCCTAAATGTATAAATATACCTGACCATGGCAGCCATCTTGGGTGCCTGCCTTTCGTGGCACTCCACATGTGGAGTCCATGAGTTCTTTTCCAGCTCCATGCCCCTTGTAAAGGTTACTCTTAACTATTGCTATGAGAGAGCACCCAAAGTCAAACAACTTAAAGGAGAAAGGGAGAATTATTCAACTTACAGTTTGAGAGGGGGGAAACAGACTTTCACAGTGGAAGTGGCATGGCTGGCTGGCTGGCCGAAGCTGGAGACAGGTACACACTATGTGAGCACACCTTCTTTTGACAGGTTCATTGGCTGTGAGTGGTGCACAGCTAGGCAGCCTTTGGGGTAGGGAGCATGCTCCTCACTGTTCTCTGCTCCTTCTGGCCATGAGTGTTCAAAAACTGTCCAGCACAATTAAGTTCTGTCATTCTATACAGGCCCTAGGTTTAGATTGAGAAGTGAGAGGGCACATTAGCTACTTTTTTCATTTCTGGGACGAAACACTTGGCAAAAGCAACTGAAGGAAGAAGGGAACTATTTTGCTCACAGCTAGAGTAATGCAGGTGCTTTCTCCTGTGTCACGTGGGTAGGTCAGACAGAGCCTGTGTGATATTAAATGCTGAGAAAATCCACTTGATGAAAGCCAGTGTATCTGTAGTTCTGCTTGTCTAAGCATCTAACTTCATCTCATTGTGTCCTAGATATTTTTGACATTTTTGTTCTCTTCTTACTGTTGGACCCTGACACCCTCACCCTAAAATTCACAAAGCGGGCTGGTTCAGGCCCACAGTATAGCCCTTGCTTGTAGTCATTCAGGCATCCATTGTTTATAGCCATCCAAGCATCCATTGTTAGTCATTGCTTAAAACTATGTACAGCCTTGAGCTTTTTACAGGTATTTCCCACCCCTTAAGACCTCCAGCCCTTCAGTTCTGGAAAAGCAAGTTTGCACAAAGGGGAATTCCATCAATGAATGTCACCCAGAATGAACAGCCTGCGGTTAAGCAGGTGGACTGGAACGATCACCAAGAGCCAACTGCACCCGAGCTCTTGCTGACCAATGACTGTAAAGGTCATAGAAAATTCCTCAGCTAAGCAACCCCCCCTATCCCCCCAAGACCCCTTAAAAACCCTTTGCCCGAGCTGCTCGGGGCCGCTTCAGTCTCTCCTGTGTGAGAGGTTGCTGGAGCCACCCGGCGCGTCGTTAAATAAAACCTCATGCTATTGCAGCGAGAAGGGTCTTGGTCTTTCTCTCGGTGGCCTCGTTCCTGACTGAAAAACGGGGGTCTTTCATTACAAATGAAATTAGCCCTATTTTTTTAATTTAATAAATCTTTTTTTGTTGCAGCAAGTTTACTGTTTTCTATACCAGACTTAGCTAGTTTTGTGAGTTAAATGCCTGTGTTTTCTTTTCTGATTGGTATGTCCTTGAGTCTTTTTACATCTCAAGAGTGACTTGCTCTTTAAGATAGCGAAGGGCCCACCTGCAAAAATTAGTGTTGATGACCTTTTGACAGTTTCATCAACAACTTTCAGAAGTGTTATTTCAGTTGTTGGTATTTGGGGTTCTTTCAGCCTGTCCTGGTGATGTTCACAGTACAGAATGTTATTGCCTCATTTTTTTTTTTTTTTTTGAAGTATCGACTGTATACATGGAGTAATGCCTCACACTTTCTGTAATTAAAAGTGTGAATATGCACAGGCCACACTAGGTATTCGTTTCTCATTGTATCCATTCTCTTGGAATATCAAAAGCTTGTCCATTGTATTGCCCTATACAAGCACCACCCTCTTGTGTAGTCTTTGTACACAGTTCAGACAATTCAGTTGTCTTCTGGCTTCTCCATCTTGGGGAAGTGTCTATTGAGCATTGCTGAGCACCAGACTGCTCCAGGCATTCCACTGATAAATGAAAACAGAAGCCATTATTCCCTGCGGAGCTTGGCTTCCAGGAAAGAGCTGGCCTCTGCTCCTCCACCCCTGCGTTTTTATCAGTGCTCTTCCTCCTTCTGGTTTTATTTGGCTTGTTTTATTGCTTTCCTGACATTCTGACATAGTGTAGTAACTTCTTATTTACTCGCAGATCAGTTTAGGCTTACTGTGCCACTAGTTACGATTCTGATTATTTTCCAAATATATTTAATGACATTTTAGCTTTATTTTTTATCACAAGATGTCTACCAATGCAGGACTTTATCTCTTTGGTTTCTTCCTACAAGTTCACTTACAGGTTTCTCACAATTTATCACTTTCTAGAAAATATCTGATGATTCCTACCATGGTCTAGAAGTACAATTGCTTTCTGTGGCTGTTCTATGCATCATTAGTTCCAACTTGACAGAAGACTTTAAAAAATGCCTATTACTTTTTCATTGTATTTAGATAAAAATCCACTCTAATATTCCTTTTTTAAACAAAGTATGACTTTTCATTATTTCTGTTTCTATAGACAGCCTTACGATAAAAAAAAGATAAAAACGTAAATGGGTGGGTAGAAATAATGACTACAAAAGGTAACTGATTATTTGATATAACTGTTCTCCATTTAGTAGTTTCTATGGACAGATTTCAGCCCAGTTTATATAGTTAATAAAGGAAAAAGAAGATTCATGCTCAGGAAGTGAATCAGCCAAAACTAGAGTGAGAAATTCATAATTTTCTTTCATTTAGATATATTGCTTTTTATAAATTTCATAAACAGATTTTCCTGTCTAATAAAAAATGTTTATTATTAATAAGTCATTTTAGAGCCAAACTTAAAAAAGGATATTGAAGGTTCTCAACTGATCTTACTTGGTGTGATAGTTAATCCTGGGTCTCAACTTGATTGGCTGAGACCACAACTGGTAAGATCAGCTGAGACCACCTGAAGAGATTATCTGAATAATACAAGACCAGCCCTAGATCCTATCGGAACGTCCATAGATTTCATAAGAACTTCCAGTAGTGTACCATATAAAAAGGAACCACAGAAGAGGAGAGACACTCTGTAGCTATTAGGAATCGCTCTTCCTTCTGATCACCTGGTTTCTTCGCTTCTTCAACCCTCTAACCTTCTAACCCTCCAAGTCTTCAACAACACTAAAGATTATCTAGGAATCCTCCAGCCTTCAGCCATCACCCACTGGACTACTGGGCTGAGCAGCGACTGGCGGCCATCATTGGATTACCTCAGCCATATCTGTAAGACAATTCAATACATTCCCTATTTATATATTCATTTTGTTAATTTTGTAATTCTAGAGAATCTGACTAATACACTTGGTTATTCATATGCTATTAAACAAAAACAACAATATACTTTAAAGCAATTATTTTCTGAAACTTCTTTGCTAGCTCTCTCTTTCTGTCTCTCTTTCACTCTGTCTCTCTCAATCTCTCTCTCTCTCTCTACCTCCTTGTCTCTCTCCTCTTTGCTCTCATCAGTGAACCTCCCCACTCCCTGCTCATAACATGGGATCTCCTCCAAGACATATCCATGCCCTGTCAAATTCCCTTCCTCTTGCCATTTGGTCTGTGCTTGCTTGGAGATGCACTGAGTCCCCCTTCCCCCATGTCTGCCTCAAGGGAATCCTTACAACCATCCCATTTTTTTCTTGCCTCATAAATCATACTAGTACGCTGGCTGATTTGCTGTAGTCCATAGGACTAACACTCCCACTCCAAAGATGGGACTCCGATTCTGAGTGTGAATTCTCTGGCCTTCTTGGCCTTGGATTTTTCACATGTGTTCAAGGGGACACTCAAACAATACTGATAAAGTCAGGGGACTACCGTGAGTCCTTTCTCTCTCTCTCTCTTCTCCCTTCTCTCTTCTATCTTCTGCTCATTTCTTCCCCCTCCACCTGCCCTGTTCTCATTCTAAAACTTGATCTGTCTATGCCTTCAAGTAATTTTATTATACATCAGTTTAATTTTGTTATTTAAGGTATTTTGTTTTTTTGTTTTTGTTTTTGTTTTTGTTTTTGTTTTGCTTTGATTCTGTTATTTCTGTTTTCCCTCACCTCACTCCTTGAATTTAATTCTAAATTCTTATCAGAATTTATATTATGGATTTTCAGGTCTTTTAAAACTACATGACTTCATTTGTATTATCTCTTGGATAAATGATGTTTTTCTAACTTAAGGTACTTTCAAAAGGACAGTCACCTGTCTTTTGCATTTCTATATTATAAAAACTTTGCTGATTTTTTTCCTATCTAGTGACTTACGTGCCTTGTTTCTCTGCCCTTTAGGCCATGCTCGATCTGACACTAAAGAGGGAAACTCACACACACAGACTGGCACCAATATAGTCACACTAAGTATGCTTTAAAAGGGATTATATACAATTGTTTCCTGGATTAACTCCCATGTGTTAGCATGTACTTAATCTTTAAAAAGTGAAAACATGAATTCATGTTTTTTGTTGCTTCCATATTTTTCATGATTGTCTTGTCATCTGTGTTGGCCAGTTGTGGTGTGTGCTTCTAAGAGTCTTCTGTGTACATTGTCTGATCTATGAATATATCCATTCATAGAGTTTTATGATTGTGATAGTTAATCCTTGGTGTCAACTTGACACACTTGGCATTAACTAAGATCACCTGAGACCACCTGAAGAGATTATCTGGATCAATACATTTACAATACAAAGACCAACCCTAGATCTGATTGGAACCTCCCTAGATCTGATTGGAACCTCTCAGTAGCAGACCAGATAAAAGGAACCACAGAACAGGAGACTAGGAAGAAGAGAGACTCTCCAGGAATTCTCCAAACTTCAGCCTCACCCACTAGCCTATTGAATGTTTGCAGTGATGTAGCCTGCCAGCACCTATGTCATCTCTGCCGTGAAAGACTGTTTTTCCCTCTGGAATCATAAACTGAATAAATGTCCTTTTCTCCCTTAAGTTGTTCAACTTTAGATGTTCTCTTATAGCAACAGTTAAGAGTTGCTATAAGACTTACTCTTAACTGTTGCTATAAGAGATAAATTATTTCTCTTTAACTATAAGAGATATATGCTATAAGAAATAAATGATTTCTCTTTAACATGCTTTAAAAACTAAGCTTTTCTAAATGTTATTTTCAAGTTTTATGTATCATTGGTAATTAAAATAATTAACAACTGGGCCAAAGGCTAAATTTTATTCTAACTTGCTGGTTTAATTAATTCCAGTTTCTATTTTTTTTTTTTTTTTTTTGCCTCATGGATATTTCATGAGTTTAATTTTTTTTTATTTGTTTCTGCTCATACAAACATAATAGGAACCCCTGTCCCATCCCTCCCTCCACCCCTCCCTGAACCTCCCTGTTCCCTCCCCGCTTTGTCCCTTCCTTTCCCACCTCCCTCCCTTCCTCCCAATATCCCCTCCCTGCATCTCTGAAGCATCCTTTAATGAGTATATCAAACATTCCTCTGGGTCCTCCTCTCTGATGAGGTATAAGGACTCAGTGGCATTTCCTAGAACTCTTTCTTGTGTTCCACTTAAATATAGGAACACTATTGTGACTGTTAATCCCTTGTTTCTAAGGATCCTAGTGCCTTTAGTCCATACTAGAATTTGAGGGGTCAACGATATGTTGGTCATTGCGCAGATCATGCAGAGTCCTGTTATAATTGCTTTGGCCCTAACTTGTGTGGAGTATCTTGCATATCATGACTCCTCCCATCCTTGCGCTCTTACAATCTTACCGCCCCCTCTTCCGCAAATTTTCCTGAGTTTCAGGATGGGGAGAGATTAGGCAGGCCTGATTCCAAGTGGTTGTTATAGAGTCTCTGATGTTCTGAATTATGGTTTGTTGATGAATTTTTTTTTTCAGTTTTGCTATTCCTGCAATGCCCTTGGTTCCATTCTGATGGGTATTGGATGTCATCCCCTATCCAGAGATAAAAACCTGTTAAATTAGAGTCTTGTTATAAGAGTCTATTCAAAGGTAGATGGAATAGAAGTAGGAGACTGTGGTGAGAGAGGGGTCAACCACCCATTTGCAAAATGGTTACCTTCTATCTGGCAGCCTATATGCCCTCCCCTTCTAGTAAGATCGTACCCCATCAGTTGGAAATGATCAAGCAAAACCTATGAACTTTTTTTTTATTAATACATTTTTATTATTATTTCAGCTCATACAAACTTAATAGGTACACCAGTTCCCTTCCTCCCTCCTCCTCCCCCCCCCCGAGCCTCTGCTCCCCCTCCCCTCACTCCTCCCTCCCCATCCCCCAGTGCCTCCCACCCCAATTCCCAGAATCCTTTCTTGTGCATGCCTGACTCTCCTCTGGGCCCTCCTCTCCGATGACGTACAAAGACCCAGTGGCATTTCCCTGAACCCTTTCCTGTGTTCCCCTTAAGCATAGGAACACTACTGTGGCTGTCAATCCCTTGCCTCCAAGGATCCTGGTGCCTTTAGCAGATGCTAGACTTTGTGAGGTCAATAGTGTGTTGGACATTGCGCCAGGCATGCAATGTCCAATTATGATTGCTTTGGCCTTAACTTGTGTGGAGTATCTTCATATCATTGCTCCTCCCATCCTTTTGCTCTTACACTCTTACCGCCCCCTCTTCCGCAAATGTCCCTGAGCTTCAGGATGGGGAGAGATTAGTCTGGCCTAGTTCTAGGTGGTTGATATAGAGTCTCTGAAGTTCTGGATTGTGGTTTGTTGATTTTCTTTTGCAGTTTTGTTGCTCCTGCAATGCCCTTCACTCCATCGTGATGGGCACTGTATGTCACCCCCTGGCCAGAGACAGAAAGCTGTTAAATGGGAATCTTATTATAAGAGCACATTCAAGGGTAGATGTAATACTTATACCCAAAAGTGGAATTGCAAGGTCATATGGCATTTGGCAATGGGAGGAGTCAATCACCCATTTGCAAAATGGTTACTTTTTAATCTGCTGGATTATATGCCCTCCCCTTCTAGTGAGTTCATACCCACTTAGTTGTAAATGATTAGGAACGAATGTCTGTGAACTTAACTAGGTGTCACATTACTTTCTTACAGTCCTTGATGGAGGCCTATTTTCTCTACTGTAACATAGTCACTTCTCTCCTTGTTTCTGGTGTGGCCCTCCAACCCCATCCCTCCAGTTCATAATCCTTGCAATTACTGTAGGTAATACATAGATTTACCTATGAGTGTCTCAAGATGGGCTGGGTGGGTTTGGTATTAGGAGCCACCTATTAGGGAGTACATACAGTGCTTAATTTTCTGGGTCTGGGATACTTCACTTAATATAATTGTTTCTAATGACATCCATTTCCTGGCAAATTCCAGTAATTCATCATTTTTGATGGCTGAGTAGTACTCCATTGTATAGATGTACCACTATTTCCTTATCCACTCGGCAACTGTTGGGCATTTGGGTTGATTCCATGACTTTGCTATTGTAAACAGTGCTGCTATGAACATGGTTGTGCTTGTGCTATCGAGGTGAACCTATGCTGTATGGGGGGTTATACCCAAAAGTGGAATAGCAGGGTCATATGGTATTTCAATCTTTAATTTCTTTAAGAATCTCCAGACGGCTCCCCAGAGTGGCTGTATGAGCCTGCACTCCCATTTGGAATTAAGTCTTGTACATGGTGACAAGTATGGGTCCAGCTTTAATCTTCTGCATGTGGAGATCCAGTTTTGCCAGCACCATTTGTTGAAGATGCTGTTCTTTTTCCATTGGATTCTTTGGGCCCTTTGTCAAAGACCAAATGGCTGTAATTTTGTGGGCTTATATCTGGGTCTTCAATACTTATCCATTGACCTGTGTGTCTATTTTGGAGCCAGTACCAGGCTGTTTTTATAACTATGGATTTGAAATACAGACTAAGGTTCGGTATGATAATACCTCCAGCAGTGTTTTTTGTTACTCAGGATTGTCTTTGCTATCCTGGGTCTTTTGTGCCTCCATATGAATTTTGAGATTGTTTGGTCAACTTCTTTAAAGAATTGCTTTGGGATTTTAATTGGTATAGCATTGAATCTGTATACTGCCTTTGGTAGGATGGTCATTTTTACAATGTTGATTCTGCCAATCCAGGAACATGGGAGGTTTTTCCACCTTCTGGTGTCTTCTGCTATTTCTTTCTTTAGGGTCTTAAAGTTTTCATTGTAAAGGTCTTTTACCTCCTTGGTTAGGTTTATACCAAGGTATTTCATTTTTTTAGGGGCTATAGTAAATGGGATTGTTTCTCTCAAGGCTTTTTCACTTCTTTCATTCTGGGCATATAATAAGGCCTCTGATTTTTGCACATTTATTTTGTATCCTGCCACCCTGCTGAACTTCTCAATTAGTTCCAGGAGCTTCCTGGTGGAGTTTTTGGGATCCCTCAGGTATAAGATCATGTCATCTGCAAATAGGGGTAGCTTGACTTCTTCCTTGCAGACTTGAATCCCTCTTATGTCCCTTTCTTGTCTTATGGCTTCAGCTAAGACTTCAAGTACAATATTGAATAGAAGTGGTGAGAGTGGACAGCCTTGCCTAGTTCCTGATCGAAGTGGGAATGCTTCCAATTGTTCCCCATTGAGCATAATCCTTGCTGTGGGCTTGTTGTATACAGCTTTTATTTTATTGATAAAGGTTCCTTCCATTCCTACTGTCTCTAGTGTTTTGATCATAAAAGGCTGTTGGATCTTGTCAAAAGCTTTTTCTGCATCTATCGAGAGTATCATGTGGTCTTGGACTTTGGACTGGTTTACATGATGAATTACATTTATTGATTTGCGTATGTTGAACCAACCTTGTGTGCCGTGGATGAAGCCTACTTGGTCCCCATGAATGATCTTTTTAATATGTTTTTGAATCCAATTTGCTAAGACTTTGTTGAGAATCTTTGCGTCTGTGTTCATCAGAGAGATCGGCCTATAGTTTTCTTTTTTAAGTGAGTCTTTATTAGGTTTTGGGATTAAAATGATATTAGCTTCATAGAAGGAATTTGGTAGTGTTCCTTCCTTTGCTATTTGATGGAACAGTTTAAGGAGTATTGGTGTTATTAACTCCTTAAATGTTTGGTAGAACTCTGTGCTGAATCCATCTGGTCCAGGACATTTTTTGGTGGGCAGATTCGAGATACCTTCCTCAATTTCCTTATATTTTATAGGACTATTTAGGGGCTGGAGAGGTGGCTCAGGGGTTAAGCCTCTGCCTTGCAGGCGGAAGGTCCTGAGTTCGGATCCTAGACCCCACGTATAGACGCCAGGCAGAAGCAGGGGCGGCCTGCATTTCTGGTCCTGGTAGGGCGGAGCCTGTGAATCCCTGGGCAGAGTAAACAAGGAGGAGGTAGAGGCGTCCATGGTGGTTCCCAAATTCGTCCGTGGTTCTACACACACACACATACATACATACATAAACACACACGCACACATGCATACACTCACAATTGAATAAATAATAATAAAAATTTTAAAAAAAATTATTTATAGGACTATTTAAATAATTCACAACTTGCTGATTCAATTTAGGTAAGTTGTGCTTACTTAGAAATTCATCCATCTCTTTTGTGTTGTCAAACTTCACAGAGTATAAGTTTTTGAAATATGATGTTATAATTCTCTGGATTGCTTGGGTATCAGTAATGATTATTCCACGTTCATTTCTAATTTTGTTAATTTGGGTTTTCTCTCTCTTGCTTTTGGTTAATTTAGCTAAGGGTGTATCAATCTTATTGATTTTTTCAAAGAACCAGCTTTTTGACTGGTTGATTTTTTCTATCGTTTTCTTAATGTCGATTTCAGATATTTCTCCCCTTATTTTGCTAATCTCCTCTCTTCTACTACTTTTGGGATCAGATTGCTCTAGTTTCTCTAAAGCTTTAAGCTGCATTGTTAAGTTGTTTATTTCTGATGTTTCCATTTTTTTGATGTAGGCATTAAGAGCTATGAACTTACCTCTTAGAACAGCTTTCATTGTGTCCCAGAGATTTTGGTAAGTTGTATTTTCATTATCATTCACTTTCAGGAAATCTTGAATTTCCTTTTTAATTTCTTCCTGAATCCAGTTCTCATTCAGCATCATATTGTTAAGTTTCCAGGAGTTAGTGTATTTTCTCTTGTTTGATGTGTTGTGGATGTCCAGCTTTAGGCCGTGGTGGTCTGATAGGGCACAGGTTAGAATTTTCAACTTTTTTGTATATGTGTAGATTCGTTTTGTGGCCCAATATGTGATCTATTTTAGAGAAAGTTCCATGTGCTGCTGAGAAAAATGTGTATTCTTTGGTGCATGGGTGAAAAGTTCGATAGAGATCTGTAAGGTCCATTTCTTTCAGGGTTTGATTAAGTTCCAAAGTGTCTCTGTTAAGCTTTTGACCTGTTGATCTATCCCATGTTGACAGGGCGGTGTTGAAGTCCCCAAGAATTATCGTTTGGGGATTGATTTCTTGCTTTAGACGCTGTAGGGTTTTCTTAATGAATGTGGAGGGGCCCGTATTGGGTGCATATATGTTCAGGATTGTGAGGTCTTCCTGGTGAATTGTGCCTGTGACTAAAATGTAGTATCCATCCGTGTCTCTTATAATTTTCTTTGGTTTGAAATCCACTTTGTCTGATAGCATAATGGCTACCCCTGCCTGTTTTCTGCTTCCATTAGCTTGTAGAATTGTTGACCAGCCTTTTATTTTTAGAGCGTGCCTATCTTTTGTGGTGAGATGGGTTTCCTGCAGGCAGCAGATTGATGGATTGTGATTTTTAATCCATGTTTGTAATCTGTGTCTCTTGATCGGTGAATTAATTCCATTAACATTTAGTGTTATAATGGAGAAACTATTGTTAATTCCAGACATTTATTATGTTTAGTAGCTTTTATAAGTATATTGCTTCTTTTTTAATGATGTTATACTTGCCTTCTGTTCTCCTGGATATGCCTGTTTTTTTCTTCACGCTTGAGTATCATTTCTAGCATTTTTTGAAGGCCTGGTTTGGTGGACATGTATCCCTTCAAGTTTCTTTCTCCCTCGATCATGACAGATAGTTTTGCAGTGTAAATCAGCCTGGGTTGACATTTTTGCTCATTCAATACTTGAAGTATGTCTCTCCAAGCTCTTCTTGCTTTTACTGTTTCGACTGAGAAGTCATTTGTTATTTTAAAAGGTTTACCTTTAAAAGTGACTTGTTTTTTCTCCCTTGAAGCTCTCAGCACCAGTTCTTTATCTTGAATGTGGAGTGTTTTAACTATTATTTGCCGTGGCAAGCTTCTGTTTTGGTCGTATCTGTTTGGGTTGCGGAATGCCTCTTGTATATGGATGGGCTTCTCTTTTTTTAGATGAGGAAAGTTTTCCTTGATGATCGTTTGAAAAATTTCCTCAGGGGTAGTATTTTGAGATTCTTGCTCTGGTATTCCATGAATACGCATGTTAGGCTTCTTCAGGGTGTCCCATATCTCCTGGATATTTCTCTCAAGTATCTTTTTGGCTTTAACAACCTCTTCCATTGAGCTGGTTAATACTCCCACTTTATCTTCAAGGTCTGAAATTCTGCTTCATTAGTTCTGCTGATAAGACTCTCTGTGGAGTTCTGGGTTAAAGGTAACTTGTCTTTTAGCTCAGTTTTAAACTCTGCTTGAGTCTGTTTTAACTGCTTTATGCCAGTTTTTGTTTCTTGCACTGTTTTTCTCAACTCCTCCAAGTTTCTGTTGTGTTCCTCTTCAAAGCGATTGATTCAATTATTTAATTCCTCCCGGATTTCCTCTTTCATAGTATTGAACATGGTAATGATCATATTTTGAAAGTCGTTATCCTGGGTCAGGCTTTCATGGCCCTTTTCCATGGGTTTGTTCTGGTTGCAGTCTAACATTATGGGATTAATTCCTTCAGTGGGAGATTTGTTTTCTTGAGTGTTGTTTCTCATGGATTTGCACTTTGACTTTGGCATTGTCGTTTTAACTCTTAAGATCTTCTTTCAATTTCCCACGCCCTGCCCAGCTCCGGCTGGATGGCGGGAGGAGCTGGGTCCCTTGGGCTGCCTGGGGTTCTGGGGGTGGGGGGGGCTGGAGCTTACCTAGGTGGCGGTGAGGCCTGGCTGGACCGCGCGCGTCCCGGGAGGCGGAGTGGGGGAAGGGAGGAGGTAAGCTTTGTTGCAGCAGTTCCTAAGCACCTTAATATTAAATATTAATCTAGCCCTAATATTAAAGCAAAGCATCTCTGAGGATTTCAGATCAGGTACTTCATCTATTACATGGCTGAATGTATGATTATGTGATTTTGCCTGAACTTTCTGGTGGTTTTTATTTGACGTAATACATAAGTACCTGATAATATTCAGTCTGTGGAGCTCTCTGGAGGTTTCAGTATCACATTGTGTGTCTCTGGCTCTGTGCTATAAATTCTAGGTGCATTGGCCTAACAGATCTATGGTCTGAGCCATTTCAATAAAAACTATTCTCTTTTTTAACACAATTATTTTATGAAGTTATTAAATTTGCTCAGATAATTTAATGCATTCTGATTACTATAACTTCCTCCTGCTCTAATTTTCCCTCCTTCCTGCATCAGTTTAATCTTTCCATTGCCAAATGAATAGAGAACCAAACAACTTAAGGGAACAAGGGATTTATTCTTTTGGGGGGGTATTCTTATTTATGATTCTTGGTTACACTTCATCACATGGTAAGAAAATCATACCAACATCAGAAGCCTAGGGAACTGGCCATACCCTATCCACAGGAATTATTTGGAGAGAGACATACTTCTTCACTTTCTAGAATGCCTGTATGCTAAAACACTGAACCAACTCTTTCCATCTTATCCACATGACCGGGGTATGATTTATCATGCTCTGGGTCTTCCCACATAAATTAGACAATCTCCCACAGGCTTTCTCAGGGATTTCCTTAACTACTAATTCTTCACAAATGTGCCCTCGTTTGTTCAGTTGTCGTAATTATACCTAACTGGCACACTCTCCTATTACACTTTCCTCCTCCCTACAGGTCTGTTGCCCACATTCATGTCTTTTGTTTTGTTCTAAGACACAATGAGTTTAACCAGGATCATCTGTGTAACTGAGGGTTCAGAACTATCCATTGGAACCTAGAGGGCTCCTCAGTGGGTACACAGTAGAAGGCAAAGACCATCCCTCCCCCAGGATCATCAGTAGTCAATGGTTTGGCAAGGAGTGGTAGGCCTTGTAAGCCCCTCTCCAATCTAAGATTTATTAATCACAGGCCCAATGTGGAAGATGCAGCCACAATAAGATAAAAATTATTATCAGCTGTGCCACGCCCAGAAGACGGCAATTTACAGCCTCTTATTGTTCTTTAGGGAATCATCTAATTCCATGGATGGAGCAAAATCATTATGTAGAAGAAATTACAGATGTTTCAACAGACAAATTTTGCTTGATCAGACACTGAATTCTACCAACTACTATATTTTTACTTTTTAATCCATTGTTTTCATCTACCACTAAGTTATTTGTACAGTTTTTAAGAATTTTATTTTTTAATTATTTTTATTTTTGCTACTTATACATGCTCCTTATTCCCTCCTCCCTTCTCCTCTTCCTTCCCACTCTCATTCTATCATACCCTCTCTCTCTTCCCTTCATGGGTCCAGTCTGCTTGCTCCTACTCTCCTGTCCTTTGGCTTACATGGGTCCTGGAGTTCCCTCTGTATTATCTGCTCTGGTGGGAATTCAGGCCTCTATGGCAGATGAAGAGGTCCTTCCATGAGCAGCCCACTGATATAGGTACTCCTCTACCTCAATCTGACCCCTCAACCCTAAGGATCCTACTGATTGAAATATTTTTCCTGGGATCCAGCCAGTCCATGGGGGCATGTTGACATATTTTTTGTGCAGGTCTGATGAGGTCAAAGCTCATTGTGCCTTATCTGTGGAGTGTCTTGCACAGCAGCATACCTCTCCATCTTGAGATTCTTAGTCTTTTCGCTCCTTCTTCTGAAAAGGTCCCTGAGCCTCTAGATGGGGAGAGATTTGGCTGGTTTGATTCCAGATGAACATTATAGGTCATGAGTGTTCTGCATTCTGGTAGTTTGTTGTTGTCTATTTTGCTGTTTTTGCACTACACAAGTCTGTACCTATCCAACCATACAGAAACTGTTAAAGAGAGACCTTTATATAAGAAGGCTTGAAGAAGAGGGAAGATCAAGAGTAGAGCAAAGTAGTGAGGAGGGTTAACATCCAGGACATCATCCAGCTGTCTACTAAGCACTAACTATCTCCCCACAACAGGGAACACACATCCAGTGCTCCAAACCAATCCAAACATCAGTGAACAGGCAGGAAACCAACTATGGATTGAATCAGATATCTCGATAATTATGGGTCTTCCTCTACAGTGACCTTATTATTCTATTGAACTGTGATCCTTTGTCTCCATTCTCTTGGGATCTTCTTTCCCCTACCTTCCTAGTTCTAATCCTTTGTGGTTATAATGGGTAATAAAAAGATTTTCCCTTGAACACATCATTATAAGAGCTTTATAGGGCTCCACTTATAAGGGAGAACATGTGAGGTATAACTTGGGACACTTAACTCAGTATGACTTCTTCCAACACCATCCGTTTACCAGAAAATTTCATTAATTCAGTTTTTTTGATAACTGAGTAACATTCCATCATGTATATGTGCTACATTTTCATTATCCATTCATCAACTGTTGGGCATCTAAGTTGATTCCATGACTTTGCTGTTATGAATGGTGTTGCAATGAACATGTGTGTTCATTATAGTAAGATGAAGTATTTTAGGGGAATATTCCCATCAGTGGTGTCATAGTTTGACACAGGTGTCAACTTGACAATTGAGGGTTTGAGCTCTGGGAACATTTGTAGAAAATTAGTGGTTAAGTTACGCCCAGAGCAAACCTCCAGGAGATTGTCTAGCTGATGGGGACTAGGCCCTGGAATAAAATACAGAGAGCTGATTGAGAAAGTCAGCATCCTTGTGTACACTTGGCCAGATAAGTTGATCTGGCAAGTAAGGATCGTCCATCTCTCAGTCATTATGTGGTGATGGTGTGGCCAGTTCCCTTGGCCCTGGTGTTGGTGTGCACTCCTCTGTCAAGCTGGATTGAGAATTGTAACTGGATAATCATAAGAGAATAAACCTCTTGTTCCCTTAAGCTGTTTGATGGTGATTTACCAGCAACCATGCAGGCGAACTGCTACAAGTGCTATAGCAGGGTCATATGGCACTTCCATCCTTAATATTTTTAGAAACTGCCATTCTCATCCCCAGAGTGGTTGTGCAAGTCTGCATTACCACAATGTATAACAGTTCCCTTCTCCCCAAATCCTTTCCAGCATTTGTTGTTGTGTGTATTTTGGATTTTCACCATACTGACCAATGTGAGATGATATTTCGGAGTAGTTTTGATTTGCATATCCCCGATGGCTAGGAAGATGGAACTTTTTTTATTTATTATTACTTTTTTGCCTCATTATACAAGCTCAATAGGTATCCCCTTCTTCTCCCATGCCCCCTTCCCCCATTGTCCCACATTACATCCCCCCCTTAACATCCCTGCTCCCTCTCACCCTTTTTTCTTCCCTCCTTCTCTCTTGGTGCTTCTTGCTTTCTCCTTAGCATCCTCCCGAGCATCTGGTTATGTGGGCATTGAATTTCCCTCCAAGTTGTCTACACTAGTGAAGGTTCAGGACTCAATGGTATAGCTTGGGACCCCTTCTTGGGCTGCCTGCAAATATGGGAACTCTATTATGACTGTTTAACCCCTTGCCTCTAAGGATCCTACTGCCTGAAGCCTTCTCTCCTTACTATACTTTGGGGTTGTTGACATGTCAGCCACTGTGCAGGTCAGACATAGTCCTATCACATTGTGGCTATATCCTGGTTGCTTCAGCCCTGACCTGTGTGGAATGTCTTGCATATTCTTGTTCCTCCCCATCTTTAGGCCCTTATAATATTGCCACCCCCTCTTCTGAAAGGTTCCCTGAGCTTTAGGATGGGAAGAGACTTGGCTGGTCTGGTTCTGGGTGAATATTGTAGGGCCTTTGGTGTTCTAAATTATGGTTTGTTGTTGTTTTCAGATTTGCTGTTCCTGAGCTGCTCTTGGCTGCATCCTCATTGGTTGTCAAGGTCATCTCCTAACCAAAGATAAAAGACTGTTTAAACAAAGATCTTAATATAAAAAGAGACTCAAAGGTAGATGGAAGAATAGGAGTAGGACACAGCAGTGAGAGAGGTCAGTCTCCCACTGGCTGGTTGGTTACCATCTAACTGCCAGTCCTTATATCCTCCCTGACTAAGGAGATCAAACCTGTTCAGTCCCAAATGAACAGGAAAGGAAGTGAGAATGAGTTGCATCAGATATCTCCCTACTTACATACAGTACATGACTGTGGCCTAATTTCTCTATTGAAGTGTATTCTTTTGTTTCCTTTCTTTTGAGGTCTTCTTTACCCTTCTTTCCTATTTATAATCTTTTGTGACTACAGTGGGTATTACAGAGATTTACCTTTGAGTATGCCATTAAGTGGATTTGTAACTAGGATCCGCTTATTAGGGAGTACATGCAATGTCTAATCTTCTGTGTCTGGGATACTTCACTCAATATAATTTCTTCTAATTCCATCCATTTCCTGGCAAACTTCATTAATTCATATTTTTGATGGCTGAGTAGTATTCCATTGTATAAGTGTACCACATTTTCATTATCCATTCTTCAACTGTTGGGCATTTAGTTTGATTCCATGACTTTGCTATTGTAAACAGTGCTGTAATCAACATGGTTGTGCTCATGTCATTGTAGTGAATTGCTGCATTTTGGGGGATTAGACCCAGTAATGGTATAGTAGAGTCATGTGGCATTTACATCCTTTTAGAAATCACCATACCAATCTCTAGAGTGGTTGTATAAGACTGAAGTCCCAGCAGCAATGTATGAGGGTTCCCTCCTCTCCACATCCTCTCCAATATTTGGTGTTGTTTGTATTGTGGATTTTCTCCATCCTGACTGGAGTGAGATGTCTCAGGGTAATTTTGACTTGCATTTCCCTGATAGCTAGAAATGTGGAGCAGTTTTTAAGATATTTGTTGGATATTTCAATTTCATCTCTGGAAAAGTTTCTTTTGAATTCCAAGGCTCATTTTCTAATTGGGTTGTTTATCTCCTTGGTTTTTAATTTTTTTAAGTTCTTTGAGTACTCTGGATAATAGAGCTCTACCAGATATGCAGTTAGTGAAGATTTCCTCCCATTGTGGGTTGTCTTTTTGCTCGGTTTACAATCTCTTTAACTGAACAGAAGCTCTTTAATTTCATAAGATCCTATTTAGTATGTGTTGGTTCTAGTGCCTGTGCTATTGGGTTTCTGTTTAGGAAATGTTGACCTATCCCTATCCGCTTGAGGGAGTTCCCTACTCTTTCAACTAGGGTTTTTATAGTCTCAGGCCTCATATTGAGGTCTTTGATCCATTTGGATTTGGTTTTTGTGCATGGTGACAAATACGGGTCCAGTTTTAATCTTTTGCATGCAGATATCCAGTTTTGGCAGCAACATTCATTGAAGATGCTGTTCTTTTTTCATTGAGTTTTTCAGGTCTCTTTGTCAAAGATCAAATGACTATAATCATGTGGGCTTATATCTGGGTCTTCAACCCTTACCCATTGATCTATGTGTCTATTTTAGAGCCAGTAACAAACTATTTTCATTACTATGCATTTGTAGTATAGATTAAGGTTTGGTATGGTGATAAGGTGGAACATTTTTTAAGGATTTGTTTGGCATTTTAATTTCTTCCTGAGAAAATTTTAAGTACCATGGTCCACTTTCTAATTGGGCTGTTTATTTCCTTGATGTCTAATTTTTTGAGTTCTTTGTGCATTCTGGATATTAGTCTTCTGTCAGATATATGGTTAGTGAAGATTTTCCCCCATTCTGTGAATTGTCTTTTTGTTCAGTTGACATCTTCAGATGATCAAAAGCTCTTTAGTTTCATGAGATCACATTTGTTGAGTCTTGGTTCTATTTTCTGAGCTACTGGGGTCCTGTTTAGAAAGTTTTGGCCTACAGCAATAAGTTTGAGGAAATTGCCTAGTAACAGTTACTGTCACTGTGAAAGAACATTCAAAGTCAAGCAACTTAAGGAAGAAAGGAAGATTTATTCAGCTTATGGCTCTGGAGGGGAGAAACAGTCTTTCATGGTGTAGGCCATATGGCTGGTGCTGAAACTGAAAGCAGGCTAAGTCACTGAAAACATTGTAGAGACTCAGAACTGCTCAGTACAGTAGGTCAGTGGGTGACAGCTGAAGGCTAGAAGTCTCTCTCTCTCTCTCTCTTCTAAGTCCTCTGTTCTATGGTTCCTTTTATCTGGTCAGCTACTGGAATTTCCAATCAGATCGGTGAGGTTCCAATCAGATCTAGGGCTGGTCTTTGTATTGTAAATATATCTGTAGTGTTTTGAATATTATTTGCTGTAGGGAGTTTCTTTTTTGGACATATCTGATTGATGTACAGTATGCCTCTTGAACTGGGATAAGGATATCTTTACTTAAATGTGGTAAATGATATTGTGAACAGTCTCTGCTGATCTAACTTTATGGGTTTCTTCTTCTGGTATTCTATGAATGTACAAGTTGGTTTCTTCAAGATGTTCCTTAATTCTTGAATATTTCTCTCAGTTAGTTTTTTGGCTTTTTCAACCTCTTTGACTGAACCAATTTGTTCTACCATCTTGTCTTTTAGTTGTGACATTCTATTTTCTGTGTATTGGTCCTGCTGGTAAGACTTTCTGTTGAGTTTTTGATTAAAATTAGCTTTTTTTAATTTTGAGTTTAATCTCCACATGAGATTTTTTTTCACCTACCTATGCCTGATTTTGTTTCTTCAACTGTCTTTTCCATTTCATTCAGCTGTCTGTTATGCCCCTGTTCATATTGGTTTATGTGGTTATTTAACTCCTCTTGGATTTCCTCTTTCATTATTTTGATCATAGTACAAATCAGCCTTTAAAAATCTTTTTCTTGGGGGCTGGAGAGGTGGCTCAGGGGTTAAGCCTCTGCCTTGTAGGCGGAAGGTGCTGAGTTCGGATCCTAGACCCCACGTATAGACGCCAGGCAGAAGCAGAGCGGCCTGCATTTCTGGTCCTGGTAGGGCGGAGCCTGTGAATCCCGGGGCAGAGTAAACAAGGAGGAGGTGGAGGCGTCCATGGTGGTTTTCGAATTCGCCCGTGGTTCTACACACACACATGCATACACACATGCATACACACACAATTGAATAAATAATAAAAAACTTTTTAAAAAAATCTTTTTCTTGACTATTGGATTCTTGGCTAATATCCAAAGGATTATTCTGGTAAGGATCCATTATTTTGGGGTTGACATTTTTTGTAGGAGAGTTGTTTCTTAGTTTTTGTTGTTTCTCATGGATTTATTATGTGACTTTTGCATGTTGTGTTTGATCTCCATTATCTTTCTTTGTATGTGTTTTTGACTATTATGAGTCTTAGAGAATTGCTGTACTTGTGTGGTTATTGTTGCTGTTTACCTAGGTGTTGAAGGTTTCAGTCTAGGGTTCCTTACTGTTATTTCCTGAGTAAGGTTATTATGTTACTAAAAAAACATGTGGAACCTACTTTGGTTCCAAGTGGGACAGAGTTTATGCCTAGATTTGCCTGGGAGTTTAGGATTGGGTGGCAAGGGTTGTTATATGTGGTTCAGATTAAGTATCAAATCAGCTTTATATTATGAAATAGGGTGGCTTTAGTAGCCAGATGTTAGAGTAATGTGATATGACAATTATTAGCTCCTTAGAGGTGTGTGAGGGTGAATGGTTAATACCCTGAGGAATGGGAGTTTGGGGCTTTGTGTGTGCCTGCTCTATAGAAGTCTGAAGCAGTAGTGACTGTCGATTGAGATGAAAAAGAAAGTAAAGAGTTAGTTGTCTTAGGGTTGGACGTGAAGATACCCTTTTGTTTAATGGAAGGAGTTTTGGGGTCCTCCATTGTAAGGTATTGGTACACTGGTCCCTGGATTATGGTTACTGAGGACTCTGTTAAATTCTTGGAGGGTTTATCAGTGGTTGACAAGGGGTTGGGAAGGGAGATTGGTTGAGGTTGCAGGGACATGTACTTGGGAGGGTGCGAGACCAAGGCTCTTGCATAAGTTCCAGCTCAAAAGGAACTCTGATCTGCTAAAACCTGCTGTGATCCCAGAGCCTAAGGGTGTGGCCATGGTCTGACCAGGAAGGCCAGTGCTCTGCACAGACCATGAGCACAAAAGGAACTCAAATCTGCTGAAGCCTGCTGTTAACCCAGAGCTTAGGGGTGTGTGTAGACAAGGGGCCAACATCCTGTTTTTAAGAATTTTAAAAATATCCAACAGTCTTCTAAATTCAGAAGTTTAAATTATGTATTATAGGAATTTTAATGAAGCTTTCAAAAGTACAAAATTTTATTCTTTGGGCCACAATAAAACCCTCTGATCCTAAAAAGCCTTAAGTGAGCATCATATATGCTGTGCTTGGTTCAGTTTCTGTAAATTGTGTAGGTAAATATGTGCATAAAGTTAATAATATATATTTACATATATGTGTGTGTATGCACACGTGTGTATATATATGTGGCAAAAAAAAAGCCTAGCATGTTCAGAGTATATCTTCATCTTAAACACTAATCACCATAAAAATTTTATGGTTCCCTGATGACTTTGCCCTTTTCTCTGGCACTCTTATTTCAATTTTGGGAGTTTTTTGAGGGTTTACTGACTAAAGATTTGTATTATTTTTATTATATTCTAATGTGTGTATGTGGCTATGTGCACCTGTGTGTTGTTAGTCGTTGACATCTAATGTCTTCCTGAATCACTCTCCACTCATGAAGCCTGGAACTCACTGATTTGTCTAGACTGATTAACCAACAAGCCTTAGGGATCTGCATTATTGGGATTACAGGTGATTACCACTGTGATAGTTAATGTTGGCTGCCAATTTGACTACACCTGGAATTAACAAATTAGCTGTCAGACCACCTGGAGAGATTATCTGAATTTACCAAGGGTTAGGTATTGCTATGAGACAACGAGAATTCTGGTACCAGAAAGTGAAGTTTTTCTGTGAAATTGAGAGTACTTGATACCAAGAAGTATGTCCCCTGTTGTGATATTGCTAGTGTGCCTTTTAAACTGTTTGTTGGGAGAAATTTGGAGAATTTTGGAACTGTGAGCTAGGAAATCCTTTGCATCTTGGAGACAGGACTTAAAAGGCCATTCTAGTGAGAGTTCTAAAGAGAGTAATGCTGAGGGGATGCAAACAATGAAGGCCCAGTTTATGATGGTCCAGAGGGGAATAAACACTATTTTGGGAATTGATTAGGGGCAATTGGAGTGATGCTTTGACAGAGAGTTCAGACAAGTTTTGACCTTGTCCTGAAAGCTTCCCCGGCATAAAGCTAAATTGTTTGGTGAAAGAAATTTCAAGACAAGAAATTTCATGACAGTGTGGCATGGATAGTTTTAAGCGCTCCGATTCAGATTTATGATGAAAAATAGCAAGGAATTTGGCAAAAGAAATAAAAGCTGTGAAGTTCAGTAATTAAAAAAATGTAAAGGCAAACTTAAAGAGCTGAACTAGAAGAACACAGATGTTCTACTAGAAGTTGCTACTATTGTTAAAGAGATTAGCACACTAGTGAACCAAAGCCTATTCTTCATTTAGATAATAAAAGAGACTTTATCTTGGAGCCCCTCAGGAAAGGCTCCACTTATGAAAATGCAAATTATTTTGGAAGAAAGAGTTGAAGGTCAGAGCTCCAGAGGAATGTTTTCTGCTTCTCTAATGCAATTGCCCCAGAGAAATTCTCCCCAGTAACAGCACGAAGAAACTGTACCAGTTGTGACTAAAAGAAGTTAGTCTGCAATCAAAAGTTACAGCAAAACCTGGCAACGTTATCCACATGGCCTGAATTATTGCCAATAAATGCATGACCAAATGGCTTATATGAGAACAAGAGGCTTCGTTTTGGTTTGCAATTGTCTGGTTACAGTTCCTTGTTTAGCTTGGCAGGAGAGCACACACAGAAGCAGAGGGAACTGATTGAACATATCTGCTGTGGTAAAGTTTCCTTCACCCCATAAGGAGAAACTGAGTCCACCTGAGTGCAAAGAGTGAGGAGAATTTAACTTACAAATGCATAGAGGCTAACTCCAGAAAAGCTTCAGTGAATCTAACAATGTTTTCTAAGTTGTGGTCTACTTTATGGGGAGGGGGTGGGTAAAATAAGAGTTTACAGGCAGTTTGTATTTCTAGCTATTTACAACCAAGATCAGTGTAGTCACCATTATAACAGAGCTATGAACAAAAAGAGGCCCATCTTGTAAGCCATACTTAACCCCTACTAAGATTGAGATGGGAAAATTTTTAACCTGGTCATTTACAAGGGAATTTACAAAGGGATGTGAAATCAAATATTTTGCAGTTCTTGTGCAAGTTTATCATTCGTACCTTTAAAATACATGACCTTTAGTATAAATACAGTAGAAAACTTTTGACTTAGGAAGCTGAAAATGATATTGTGGTGAGGAAGAATAAAAGGGAAAATCTTAAAATCTTAAAAAGAAATTTCTTTGGCCTGAGAAATTGCTGGCAGGCAATAAAAATGCCCATTCCCCTAGTGTTCTCGGGAATTCCCCTCTTGAATGCCATTTTGCCAGAGGGCCTGCAAGAAATCTGCATGCCAATAAGACTGTAAAACACTGCCCACTAAACTGCTTTGATGGGGCATGCAAACTCCTTGGTCCCTTGTGTATAAAAACTGTGTGGAGATGTAATTTGGGGCTTCACACACACATCACCTTGCCCATGTGTTTAAGGCCTGGTACCAGTCTCTCTCTCTCTCTCTCTCTCTCTCTCTCTCTCTCTCTCTCTCTCTCTCTCTCTCTCTCATAAAGCCTCTCAGTTATTAATTTTAACTTTTGGTCTATGGTGAATCTTTGGATGATCCTTCCAAATCCATAATATTCTGGGGGTTCCTCCAGATAAGGCTGGACTGTTTTTTGAAGAACCAAAGGAAAAGCTCCCTCCCTATAGCCAGAATTGAAGGAAAGGTTCCCCTATAGTCTGGTCCCTTGAGAAGCTGAAAGAAAGGCTTCTCTCTATAGCTGGAGCAACAGGAAAGGTTCTCCTATAGCCAGGTGTCTGTGAGTTTTGACCAAGCTTATAGTCTACTCCTCACTGGGTGGATTTTTGGACCCTACAACAGTGTTATATTCCTTTCCCAGGAGGTTTGACCATTTAGTTTCTCTCTTTTGTAAGTTATTCCTTTTATCTCTTTCTCAATAGTGAGGGCATCAGCCCAAACTCCTGGACTGGCAAAGTTCACACATGTTCAAATTTTTAAGTGCATATATCCTCTAACCCCACAGTTACCTCCAGTCGTGCTCAGCATATGCCCATAGGTGCCCTTCTATACATGGGAATGGGCCCTGTCCCTGGAACATAAGCTCCCAACTTTTCCCAGAACTGATAGGTCACCTTGGCTCTCAGCCCACCATTGAATGAGATGGTGCACTCTTTGGGTTTGGGGCAGTTTGTAGTAGTTCCATAGACCTCCATTGTACCAACTAGTACTTCTCTCAAGAGAGGGCCGGTCATCTCTGTTTGAGGGAGATGGAACATCAGGGGCAGCACCCAGCAGGACGGGCAGATGAATCATCTTCACAGTGAATGCTGCTTATAACACTTACACAAACCAAATAACAGAAAACCAAAAGGGACCTTTCTACAGGAGTCCACTCAAACAGAGCTGTGGTTGTCAGTCCCACAGTTGAGAACAAGGGCTATGAGCACAATGCGTGAGAGTACATTATGCAGGATAACAACTTTCTCTCATTGCACTGCAATCAGCCATGAAGATCCTGATGTTCTGGTCTTCCATAGTGGATAGCAGGCCTGTGAGCTCTAGGATCACTGGAGCAGGGCTGGAATCCCTCTGATTCTCATTCTTGCCTGTCATTCTCTTGGAGAGGTGCAGGAGGTTCTTCTCATCAGCCTCTGTTCTCCAGCCTTTAGTAGAGTCTGTCCCTTTCATGTGGGTGTGATAGATCCATGTTTTGATTCCTGTCATTCTATATCTGAAACCATAGTCAGTATTATTTGGTAGGGTTCCTCCCACCTGAGGTCAAAATTGCCTATAACTGGGACCCTTATGTAAATCCATTTCCCAGGGGAATGGTGGTATAAGGGCTTGCTCAGCTCAGGAGGTGGGGGTAGATTTATTTCTATGTTACTTCTTCTGTCGCAGCTGTTAGATTCTCCAGATATTTCTGGAGATGAGTCTGGCCAACCTCTCTGAGATTTCCATTCTCTCTTGGGAGCAGTGGGGGAAGGTGACTGAAGAGAATCTCATAGGGAAAAAAGTTACACTCTGGGTAGTGTTTCAGATTTTTAAATAATACTAAAGGCAAAAACATCTGGCCACAGAAAGCCTGTTTCTTGGCAGTACTTGGCCAGAGTGGTCTTAAGAGTTGAGTTCTGCTCATTTTCTCCATTCACCCTGAAGACTGGGGACAGTACTGAGTGTGTAAATTCTGTGACAATTCAACTACCTTAGAAATTTGCTGAATTATGTCCCTGACAAACACAGTTCTGTTAGATCCAGTGCTGACCGAAATTCCAAATCAAGGAATATTCTCCCTAGTTAATATCCATGCTCTCTTTCTGGCTTTCTCTGCCTTGGTGGGAAATGTCTCCCCCATCTGGAGAAAGTACAGATTATCACTAGCATGTATCAATATCCTTTGTGAGGCACACATTTTTGGGTTCTGTTTCCATCATAAGAGTAAAGGAGTACCTTTGAATGTACTCTTATAACAAGACTCTCATTTAACAGGTTTTTATCTCTGGCCAGGGGGTGACTTCCAATACCCATCAGGATGGAGCCAAGGGTATTGCAGGAGCAGCAAAACCAAAAAAAAAAAAAAAAATCAACAAACCATAATTCAGAACATCAGAGACTCTATATCAACCACCTGGAACTGGGCCAGCCTAATCTCTCCCCATCCTGAAGCTCAAGGAAATTTGCGGAAGAGGGGGTGGTAAGACTGTAAGAGCACAAGGATGGGAAGAATAATGATATGCAAGATACTCCACACAAGTTAGGGCTGAAGCAATCATAATAGGACTTTGCATGACCTGCGCTATGTCCAACACATTATTGACTCCACAAAGTCTAGCATGGACTAAAGGCACTAGGATCCTTGGAGGCTAGGGACTGACAGTCACAGTAGTGTTCCTAAGCTTAGGGGGAACACAGGAAAGGGTACTGGGAAATGCCCCTGGATCCTTGCACCTCATCGGAGAGAAGGACCCAGAGGAGAGTTTGGCATGCAGAGTAAAGGATGTTCCGGGGATTTGGGGGGGGGCACTGGGGGATGGGAAGGGAGGGGAGAGAGGAGGGGAGAGCAGGGGATTGGGGGGAGATGGAGGGAGGGAGGGGTCCAGTGTACCTGTTAAGTTTGTATGAGCAGAAATAATAATAAAAAAAAGAGTAAAGGAGCTCCCCTCCGCTTCTGGTAAGTAGGATCCAGGATTCAGGATCTAATTGTTTTTACCTTAATATTCTTTTTCAGTTGGGCCTGAAAATAAATTATGCATTCTCCCATCATCCATCCATTTGCTATTCTATTTAAGAGGGACATGACTTGGTGTGGCACGTGAATAAGTATTTTTTGTCCCAAAGTCAGTTTACCTGCTTCCTGAGCAAGCAACACCATGGCTGCTAAAGCATAGAGATGTGTGGGTCGCCCTGCTGGGTTTAGAGAAATATCCTATGTGTCTATTCTAAGGACTCAGATTTTAAGTCAGAACTCCTAGTCTGAACCTTCCTTCTCAAGATAGGAAAAAGGCCTTGTCAAATCAAACTGAGTCAGGGTGAGAACATAAGTTAAATATTCCTTTTGTTGAAATGTCATTTTCCATATCAAAGGCTTACTCCAAAACTCCCAGTGCCTAGAAAAGAGACTTAGGCATAGCTGTAAAGTCTGGAATCTATAAATAACAAATTACTCCTTGGTTCTAGGATGAGGAAAATAAATAATCCTCATTTTCTTCTATCTCTTAATCTCTGATAGTCTTTTAGAGGCAATTCAGCAGATCCTGAGTTTGGGTGTATGTGGCAGCTTGGGTCTAGATGCCCAAGGGCTGCACAGCTAATAGGCAATCTGGCTATGAGAGAAGAGAGGAGCAAAACTGCTGACAGACTAATGAAGAGAGGAATACTCTCCCTAGTTATATCCATTCCATTTTTTTAGGCTTTCTCCGTGTTGATGGGAATGCCTCTACCCATCTAGGGAAAGTACATACTTGTTATTAGTGTGTATTAATATTCCTTGCTGAGGCAAATAGCTCAGAGGGGAATGAGGGATTTATTTTAGCATATAATTTTCTGGTTACAGTTCCTTGTCCAGTTTGGAGCTCCTGGCAAAAAATCATTCTGAAGTCAAGAAGTATCCCGTTTCTCTATAGTCCCTCTCATTGGAGGGTTTTCTTTTTAATTTAAATTATAGTCTGGGTGAGCAGGGAGAGTGGGTGCATATGGACTTCAGGGAACCAGCAAATCCCAATTCAAAGAAAAGCTTAACACACGCTAATGATCTCACAGGCAGTGGTTCCATAAGAAGTCACTGTGGCGGAGGCACCTGGCACTGGCTTAGGAAGTCCAAATGGCCCATAAAATGAATGGTTTTTATAGCACATAATCTTAATATCTTCAAACACTATTATGTTCATCAAAAAAACTCTGCTCAAAATCCACAAAGTCCACAGATGCAGATTTATCAGAAATACCCCACTTCTCTGTTACCAAATTTTGTATCAATTAGCTTGCATTGTTGCTGATAAACCCATGATCAAATGGGAAGCAAGGGTTTTAATTTTGGTTTATGATTTTCTGGTTACATTTCCTCGTCTGGTTTGGCAGGATAGTTCACACATCAGCACCAGGGGTTTAGGGAATTGGCTGAACCATATCCATAGGACTGCCAAAAAAAGACAATCCTTACTTGCAAGACCAGCATATCTGGACAACTATACAGAAGGATGCCAACCTTATTAACCAGTTCCTTTCATCCAATTCACCCTCACAGAGACTAGTCCTGCCCACCATGTGCTGGGTCTTCCTTCTCAATTAGACAATCTTCTACAGGCTTGCTCAGATCTTAAATCAACTACTAATTCTCTACAAATGTAGCCAGAGCTAAAAACCAAAAAGTTGACACCTGTATCTAACTATCTAATAGTGTTTTCAGAGATATTGTATATGCAAGAGTGAGAAAGATGTGAATTTCTCCTCCAAGGTTTCAGAGTAACTGAATGCAGGCAGTGGGTAGCAGGATTCGACATCCAGCAAAGAGGCCCAGTAAGGGCATTTTGTGATGTGAAGTTGAAACCTGGATTGTTGATGAGATGTGAGACTGTCAAAGATGTCAGAGCCAACATAGGACATCTGCCAAGAAAAGCATAAAACCATGGGAGGAACCAGTTCAAAACAATGATGTGCTCTGTGGGTAGATGCACTGAAGGGACAGAAATGAGAGCTCCTTTGTAACTGAGATGATTTCAACAAGAGGCTTATATGCTGGACTTGGAACTGTAGGCTTCGGAATTTGCCCTGCTGGCTTCCTGTCTTGTTATAAACTGAGCTTTCCTGGATAAGTGCTCATTCCTCCCTCTTGGAATAAGAATGCTTATTCTCTGTCATTGTATGTTTGAAGTACGTAACTTGCTTTTGATTTTACAGAGGCTTTGGACTTTGGGCTTTTGGGCCGTGTTGGGACTTTTAAAGTTGAACTGACTATGGTTTGCATCATGAGTTGGCCATGAGCCTATGAGAGCCAGGGGCGGAATGTCATGGCTTGAATGTAAATTGCTCTCCACAGGCTCATATGTTTGCCTTCTTTTCTTAAAAAATCGTTTTATTTATTTATTTTGTGTTGGGGGGCATTGTATGTCCCTGTGGATGACCAAAGGTGACCAGAATCATCCTGGATTGCTTCTACCTCTTTTTTGCTTTGCTCTGGAATTTTCCAGGCTCTGCCACCAGGGATGGAAATGCAGGTTGCCACCATTTGTGCCTGGCCTTTTTGCATGGGACCTGAGATCCAACTCAGGACCTTCTGCTTGTGAGGCAGAATCTTAACTTCTGAGACATCTCTCAAGCCCCATGCTTGCATTCTTAGCTAGTGTCGATGTTTGGGAAGATTGTGGCAACTTTAGAAGATGGAGTTTTGCTGGGGGAAAGCATATCACAGGGGGTGGGCCTTGACTTTGGATGGCCTCATTCTGCTTTCACTAGTAGTCTGTTGCCAGCTTCTGTGATGTCTGCAGTGATTTGAGCTGCCTCCAGTTTCTGTCACCTGTCATGACTTTCGTGCCATAATAGACTGTATCCCCTCTCTGGAACCATAAGCCAAATGAATATCCCTTGCTCCCATAAGTTGATAGTTGTTTGAGTATAGATAATAAATAGATGAAAAATGATAAATAGACAATGATAGGTGTGTAGGTACATCAATAGATGATAGATCATGCATCAATAATAGCTTAATAGATAGATAGATAGATAGATAGATAGATACATAGATAGATAGATACATAGATAGATAGATAGATAGATAGATAGATAGATAGATAGATGGTAGAATATAGATAGACATATAGACACATAGATGATGGATAGGTAGATTGGTTGACTGATTTAACTCTTAATTCCATATATGAGAGAAAACATAATATTAGTTTTTATTTTTTGCATATGTGTGCACATGTTTGTATTATGCAGGGGGCATTTGTGTGTGTTTGTAGAAACCTAAGGGTGATTTCAGGAATCATCCTAGATTGCTCTACCTGATTATTACTTTGCTCTGGAGATTTCCATGCTCCATCTTCCAGAGCTGGAAGTATAGATCACCACCCTTTCCACTCAGCACTTTTATGTGGTATCTGAGGATCTGAACTTTGCTTGTGAGGCAAAGGCTGTAACCCCTGAGCCATCTCCTCAACCTTGATATTTGTCTCTCTAAATCTGGCTTATTTCACTTAATATGATATGTTCTAAGTTCATCCATTTTTCTACAAATGTCATTACTTTTCTTTACAACCTAACAAAATTCCAGTTGTATATACACCACATTTTCTTGATTCACTCATCTAAATCTAGGCTGGTTCCATGACTTGGCTATCATGAAGTATGCTACAGTAAACACGAATATGCTACAGTAAACACTTCTGTGGCATGTTGATTTAGAGTCCTTTGAGTATATACACAGAATGGGTATATCTAGGTGGTCTGTTTTTAGCTCTTGAAAGCCCCTTCTATTGATCTCCATAGTGACTGTACTACTTTACATTCCCACCAGCAGTCACGGGGGCTCTTCTTTTCCCCACATTTTCTCCAACCTTTGTGCTGATTGCAGTGAGATAAAATCTCATTGTAGATTTTATTTGTATTTCTCTGGTTGTTACCAGAGTTGTTAGAATCAGTTCTGGGCCACAGAAACCCTAACAAATGAGATTTAGCCACCCGTTTTTGGTAGCCTAATTGAATAGAAAAGTAATAGTGAAACACAGAGGAGATTTAATCAATATAGCCACATTGGGAAGAGGAACACATACAGATGTCTAGTAAGACAGTACTTTCAGAGATCATTTTCATAGTTTGTTACTAAAGAAGTCCAGTGACAGCCCTGCCAAGTCTACCTTTATGGTACCATCTCTTTGACCACATCACTGTCTTTTTTCAAGTCTCTCTTGCAAGATGAACTAACAAGTTGTCAGATCTTTGTGAAATCTCTTTGCTAGAGAGGATGGTCCCCTCTGACTGACACTAGGATTCCAGCCTTTTCCTTTTCCACTGGTAAATTTTCTATTTCCTTGGGCCCATTGTTTCAATATTCTAAGAGAAAAATGAAGGGGCACAAATGTCTGTAAGAATATCTTCATTTTTACCAGAGATGGTTTACAGCTTGACAGTTTTTATACCTCCATCTTGAGATAAAATATGTCTTCATCTGAAATAAACTTCATAAACTGAATCTAAATAGGAACCAGGATTATAATATATGAAGTTAGCATCAGCTAACTGTGCATGAGAACTATTTCCCTATAGCTTAATCACTTTTTGGAAGGTCTGAAAGAAGTAAATCCATTTTTATTTTTGACTTTGAGACAAAAGCTTGCTAGGAAGTCCAGACAGGTCTAAAACTCATAATCCTCTTGCTGGAATTTTAGGCTAGCCCCACCATGCCCAGTGTCATTTCATTTCAATTCTGACAACCCTTCTGACAATTTCCCATGCCCCACCTTGTTTCAACAAGATTTTCTGAACCCATCACTGATTATCCATTTGGTAGTTTAGTCTCAACTCTACCTTATTGCCGTGACGATATCAGCACTAGTCTGATCTGATCCCACATTGATAGAGAGGAGGTAAGACAAAAATGTCAAAAAGTGTTTGTCAACAAATTTTTTATGATCATTATTAAACTACTGAAAAGTACAAAGTAGTAGCTCTTAGGTCAGACCTGTTTGAAATCTGTTCTTGAATTTTAGTTGCCTGTTCCACTGGTACTGTCCCAGCACCTGAATTACTCCTTAGGTTCTTTTATCAGAAGTTGCTCTGCAGCAACTGTATGGGACAACACAGAGAAAGGTTTACAAAACAATAGCAAATATTTAAAGAAAACTACTTTGGAAATTAAAAACTTGTTTGCAGATGTCTTCCTCAGGTCATTTTTATTATTAGGAGATGTGAACAAAAGTTTTTGGGAAAAGCTGCACTTACTGACTAGCCTGACCTACCAATTATAATTTCAATGGCTATAATAAAGAATTAGAATGTTCCAGGTTCAAAGTCTAGTTACAGTTTCGACTGGGTGATATTTATACTCCCTCTTAAGTAACCATTCTTTGCCTTTCCTCTGTATCTGTTCAAACATCCTGTAATATCAAGTAAAACCTTTTACAACATATTAATTTAGCAGACCAGCTCCCATCAACCAAAAATCTAAAGATGTCTTCAAATAACATCCTACCAGATTTCCTGCCTACCTGATGTTCCCCTCAATGTAAAAGTGTTTGAAAAGTGTCTTGATTTATGGTTTTCATTGTTTTGTATTAATAAAACTTCTGAAAACTGATACCACAAGAGAACACATAGTATTTTGGGCAACCTAAATCTGTGTTCTAGGACTATGGTCACTTATATTTGTTTCCAGAATAAACGATTAATTATCCTATTGAGGTGAGAGTTGTGATTTTTTCCATCTACAAGGGCAATGCTTGACTATGGAGTATAATAGCATATCTGTTTGTCTTTGCTAAATGAAACAGTCATGACACAATTAGGGACACATGAGCAAAAGTTGGAACACATTAGAGCCACTAACGAGTCTAATTTGGAGGACACTGAGATAGGTGAACAGGTAATAGGGAGGAAAAGATTCCAGAGATTAATATATGAAAGGCAATAGTAGAAAACTGGAAGCATTTACCTTACCTTAGCTTCATCAGTCAAGGAATCATTCTCAGAAAAAGGCAGTGCTATAAAAACTTGGGAAAGGAGACCTACTATGACCCACGGAAGATCATGTATCCTCTGGGTCTTCCTTTCTCCCTCAGAACTAGGCACGGGTCAGTTCTAGCACACCTCTAAACTCATCTATCTGTGTTTTATTTAATTTTTTTCCATTTCCATTTGTATATTTATAGAGGTGCATGTGTGCATCCACTTTGCATGTGTGGGCTTGTGTGTGTGAACATATGTGTGCATGTGTGTGTGGAGGCACAAGGTCTGTGTTGGAAATCATCATCTATTGCTCTTCTACTTTATTCTTTTGAGGTTGAGTCTCTATGCCCAGAGCTCATTTACAGGACTGTAAGGCTAGTCTGACTAACCAGATTGCTCTGGGGACTCCCAAGCTCCACCTTCTAGGGCTGGAATTATAGGCAGCCTGCCTCACCCACCCAGCAGTTTTACATGGGATCTGGATATTCAAACTGATTCTTTTCCTTGCTCAGCAAACACTTTAACTGCTGAATCATCTCTATATCATATGTCTCATTGACTAAGATATCTCTTTCCCTAGAATTATCACAGATTTCCAATAATGCAAAGAGAATCTCAAAAGTTTCTCTGATGACCCATACAGATTTACTAGTAACTCCAGACATTTACTATAGTTTACGAACTTACTTGGAAAGACCTGTCTTGAAAACTTTCTGTATCCCTGTGGAATACAGAGGACACAGGTACAAACCAAAACGCATACATACTAGTTATTTAGTCAAAGTTCTGAAGTTCATTAGCCTGGCATACAGATTAAGAACCCATCAACTGGAATTTTATCACTCCAGCATGGACAAGTAGGCATAGACCAATAATAGAAAAACCTTATTGCAGGAATGAAAACTAACATTAAAAAACCTGACTATGACAAGATGAGTTATAATTATAGTGTCCCTAGAGCCAAGAGAGTTACTCAAGGAAGGGAAAAAAAAGTCTGACTTATTTCCCCAACAGATTAACTCAGACTTTTAGGAACTCATCAGCCTGGATCCCTAATTCTCTGAAAGTCATTACTAGTCAGTTAGCCTCTGATATCTGTAGAAAGCTTCAAAAACTGTAGATGAAACCTCAGACTCCTCAGGATCAATTGCTGCACACTGCCTTCTTAGTGTTCAACAATCAAAATTTGGAGAAAGACCATCAGGAAAAGAAGAAAGGTACACTAATAATTAAGCTTACACTTGAGGTACTATTTACCCAATCCAGTTCACCAAGGGATATCCATAATAAGCCACAGTGATACAAAGACTGAGATCAGACTTGCTTTGAATGCAAAAGCCCACTCACTAAATAAATGACTACATCAACCTCTTCTTCTTCTATAGTGACATCCATCATGTAAGGACCCTAAAGACTTGGCATTGGAAGGTAGGTTATCCTTGTTCTCAGAGAAGAAAGTGCTAATATTCAACATCATGGACTTTATAAGATTGAGGGTACCTAAAGAACAGGCTGGCTCTAGTTCCTGACATCTGCTGAAAAACCTTGGATTACCTTATACTTGGTGAGTAAGAAAATCAACTTTGCCTCTCTTCTTGAAACTCTTTCTTCTCAATTTATAGATATAATAGGAGTAGAAAGAACTTTCCCCCAACCCATGTGCCAAAGACAGTACTTTACTGAGTATTGGCTCTCTATTGGTTTGAATATCAGGTATTTAATCACGCATTCTTAGTCAGCCTTCATTGCTTTTCTCCCCTATAGCCACATAGGGGAAATCTTACAATTCCACAGTATCCCTAGAGTCATGATAGCCATAGCTTTTGAAGTACTTCCCAGAAATTTTCACAAAAGTAGTCTGAATTTGTGTAGGATATGAGACTCCCTGGTTCAACCAAAGTGCTTGCCTAATCAAATCTGAAACCTAGACTGTTATCCTAACCAAAAAAAGCATTTGTTATAAAAGGAGGCAAACCGAGATTAACCACTATCATAGAAAACGTTCTGAAGCATTACCTGCTAGTTCCTTACAAGTCTCCATTAACACCCTGATCCTTCTAGTAATCGAGACAAATGGAGAATACAGCATGGCGCAGAAGCTTAGGCTTGTCAGTGAAGCGTAAGTCTGATGCAACTTCTGTGGCTAATCCCTAGGTTCCTCTTTCAGGTCCCTGAGTCTACTAAATAGTAGGCAGTATTCAACGGATTAGAACTGAAGGATGACTATTGGTACTTGTTTGCTTTGAGGGAAAGGGGAGACAGTTGTGTGTGTGTCTGTTGGTATTTGAGGACACCTTCATTGGCTAGATAGAAGCTTTTCCACTAGGACTAAAGAGGCCACTGAAGTGGCAAAAACCCTCTTAAGAAAATAATCTTAATGTTTGTTCTTCTCTGCTCATTACAGACAGACAATGGACTATCCTTTACAACAAAGGATACCCAGTCTATATTTAGAGCCCTGGGAATGGAAATATTGACCCTCTTCTTTGGAGGCCACAGTTCTCTAGCAAAGTTGAAAGAAGTACTCAAAGTATTAAACCAACTCTATCAAAAACTGTCAGGAAACTTCTAAAAAATGGCGACCCATCTTATACCCATCATCCTCATGAGAATTAGAACAACTCTGAAATCTAACAACAAACTCAGTTCCTAAAGTCTTCATATGGAAGGTCCTTCTTCACATTAGATCTAGTCTTGAACTCTGAGGCCCAGTCTGATAATTCAGCACATGGTAAACCAGGGATAATCCAGCAAATCCTATAGGAATATGAGAACAAGGATGGAGCCACCAATATTGCTGACCCTGGGGACTGGGTCATCCTTAAAACCTGAAAAGAAAGATTCCCCCGAAGAGCTGAGTTTTCAATGGAAGCAACCTTATCAGGTGGTCCTGGACTCCTCAACAGCTGTCAAATTGCTGGAAGTTGACTGTTTGGTTTATGTCTCTGGAATAAAACCAATGACTTCACACTGCTATGGGAATGTCAAAACCACATAACTGACAGGTAAGCTTTTTCTGACCAGAAACACAAAACATCACTTGGAAAGAAAGAAAACTCCAAAAGTTTTATTATGCTAGTAGGTCTCAGAGGAATAACTGAGCAATTATTTTCCATTGTTTTATATGTTAATTCGTGTCACTGTCTATTTTACTATTGGTGATTTCCAAAACTTACACTTACATGCTTCAAGATGCTTGAGAATCTTTAGCAAAAAGCATATTTATAGTAGCAGAAAGCGAGTTTACAGTAACAGGAAACAGAGCAAAGCTATCTTTCTGTAAGCAGATGCTGTTCAAGACTTTGTCCTTGTAGTTTTAGCTCTCACAGACACAACAGTTTTTATTTTCTAATTGGCTAAGACCATCCTGTCCCACCACACATAGATATCACAAGTCAAATTAGGCTAGTGCATAAATCTGGTAGGGCAACAAAGGAAGCCCCTCTTGCAAGACAGGCTCAATTTCCACTGAGGCTGTGGGTTTTTTTTAAGCCCTGTCATTCTCAAAAGAAATTAAAAAAGAATGTGAATTCAAAAGTCAAGGTTTAATGACTTCCCACAGGACTGATGACTGCCCCTAGAACTGCCCTCAGCAAATTCTAGATGTCCCCATGTGCCAGTTATCTTAAGTTCCTAGTTCCTTAGTAACTAATTGTCAGAAAGGACTTTTCAATGTAAAAACCTAAAACAACCCATTCAAGCGCTATTCACAACTCTTCACTTCTGGACTTCTATCCTTTAGTGGAAGCTCCACTGACTAGTCAATAAACATTGGCTTTTATTCAGCACTTGTGCCTTGAGTTTCATTGTGGGTGGTGCCCTATTACATTTGGGGCTCCTCCGCCACTGCCAGGATGCAACCCCAGATGCAGGTGGAAAACTTCACCGTCAGATGTGGCCAAAGGCAGGAAAAATGGAGGAACCTGGTCCTAGTAGAAGTACTACCTGAGACATGCCAGCTGTCCAGGACTGAAGGTCCCCTCAAAATCCTTTGACACCCCAGACTGTGACCTCAACACCACTCTAAATTGGAAAAGAAAAAGCTGTCTGGTTTCTGTCATCTTCAAAGGTAGGTCTGTCTGGAAAGGTGCTGTCTGGGGACAACTGGTGAGGCTGGACGCAGCCACTGAACACATGTCCAAGGGTGGGATACCCCTGACTCTTGTTTTCTATAATCTGGTGAATGAATGCAATTGACTATGGTGGCCACCATGTATGGTATCTATCCATTTGTTTGCTGTAAGTCTCTGTGTCCTGCTGTAAATTGTTCTTAGTCTTTAATGTCTTTGTGGGTCTTTGTGATCAGAACCACAACTAGGGAACCATATAAATCACAGCCAGCTAGCTCTTCAAGCTCTATCTGAGAAACTCAACCTGCCCCCACTGTATGCTCCTGATAAATAAGAGAGACAAACAGATTAGGAGGATATGGTAATTTCTACTTCAGATCCATCCTCACTGCCACAAACTCATAGTGGCTCAGCTTATACTAGGACAGTCTTAGTTCCTATTTTCCCAGTAGAATTTGTGGGAGATATGGAATTTACCAATGTCAGCAAGATAACATAGCCAAGACCCCTGTAGATGAAGACTGCGCTCCTGGGCCTGCAGCCCATCAGTAGCAGTCCCAGGAACCAGAGAAAGTGCATACTTCCAATGGTATTCCAGGATTCCCTTTTCTGGGAGCTGGGGAGGACTGCAGAGCCTTAGAATGGAGTTCTGATATGAACGGAGATAGGCTCCTAGAAGGCTATCTGAATAAGTCAATTCCTCCAGGATAGACAGTCAGAAGCCAGCATGGGCTTGATCACCTGGCAACAGATCTTCATTCTAAGGTCCTTGATGGTATTCTGTTAGGGAGCATTGAACATGCTCCAAAGCAAAAAGTTAGGAATTTAAAATGGGAATGCATAACTTCTGATAATTGTTGAGTGCGGTACATGTACATGCCTGAACCTGAATGCTTATGGGAATGCTTGAAATTCCTTGGCAGTCAGCAGCCGATTGAGTTATATTGTGAATGAAATGGTCCCATGGCCTGATGGCTATGGGGTCTGAGTGGGCCTTAACTTGTGGTTCCATGGAAGTTGTTTAAGCTTTCTAGATACTTACACCTCTCCCCAAAAGGGACCAGCAGAGGGAGAGTGATGACCAAATTCAGGTGTGTGTATGTATGTATGTGTGTATATATGTGTGGGGGGGGTCCCATTGCTAAGACTTGCTTAAGTCTCCGTAAGGAGATCAGCCAAGCAGACAACTAGATGTGGAAGAGCCTGGTTGTTGCAGTCCACCTGCATGGTTGCTGATAAATGACCATCACACAGCTTAAGGGAACAAGAAGTTTACTTTCTTACGATTTCTGGTTACAGTTCTCAGTCCTGGTTGATGGGAGAGCATGCACTAACACCAGGGCCAAGGGAACTGGCCATACCACCCACTCAATAACAGCTGAGAGAGGGACAATCCTTACTGGCCAGACCAGCATGTCTAGCCAAGTGAACAGAAGGATGCCAACTCTCTCAACCAGTTCTCTGTGATTTATCCAGGGCCTAATCCCACCCACCATGGGCTGGGTCTTTCCCATCAGCTAGACAATCTCTTTCAGGTTTGCTCTGGGCTTAACTCAACCATCAACTCTCTACAACTGTGCCCAGAGCTCAAACCCTCAACAGTCAAGTTGATACCTATGCTTAACTATGACACTGGTCCTCCCAAAAAAACCCTTTGTGTGTGTGTGTGTGTGTGTGTGTGTGTGTGTGTGTGTGTGTGTGTGTGTGTACACTACACTCATAGGGTTAAAATCTCTGTAAAGGAGTCCCTCCCACCAGGACAGAAAAGTCTCAAAAAAAAAATAGTCCTGGTCTTAACCAAGTAAATTATTCCATGCTTGGCATTCCAATTAGCATTGAATTAGATAATGGGCCTGCATTTCTCAGCAAAATCCTCTAACAGGCTTGCAGAGCCACTCGGCTGTCTTGGAGGAATGGAAATAATGAACAGAACTCTTAGGGCAGTGTTGGCTGAAGGGCTTAACTAATTCAACAGTCTTATCTTGGATGGTCAAATAAAGAAAACATGAGGGATTTAGCCTTTAAGCTGGATCTCAAAGAAAGGGCACAATTTTAATGTTCAAAGTTGAAAAGGAAAAAAAAGAAAATATATTTTAAAATCAACACCAGGGGCTGGAGAGGTGGCTCAGGGGTTAAGCCTCTGCCTTGCCGGCGGAAGGTCCTAAGTTCAGATCCTAGACCCCACGTATAGATGCCAGGCGGAAGCGGGAGGGGAAGGGGAGAGAGGGGGGAAGAGAATGGGGAGGGAGGGGGAAGGAGAGGAAGAGGGGAGGGGGAGTGAGAGAGAGGAAAGGGAGGGGGAGGGAGAGAGAGGGAAGGGAGGGGGAGGAGATGAGGGGGGGTGAGGGGGGCGTCCTGCGTTTCTGGTCCTGGTAGGGCAGAGCTTGTGAATCCCGGGGCAGAGTAAACAAGGAGGAGGTGGAGGCGTCCATGGTGGTTCCCGAATTTGCCCATGGTTCTACACACACATACACACACACACACATACACACACACACACACACACACACACACATACACACGCACACACAATGAATAAATAAATTAAAAAATAATAATAAACGAAAGCAATTTCTATATGTATAAAATCTTAAAAAAAAGAGTAAAAATAAAAAAAATAAAATCAACACCAAAGGTGTATCCCATGTCATTTTTGAACTTTGGAAAATCCTGTGGGACATGTAAAATGGTGATTGGGACAGGGCTATTAAAAGATAGGGTTTGTGCTCCTCTTTGATAACTAGAGGTATCTGAGAAAGCTAGGCATCAGGAGATTTGCAGATTATAAGGGTTTAAATAAGGATTTACGAATTATTGTGAAGACTTATTCATAGCATTTAGCAATGTTTATGACAGAAGTGTTTTTTTTTTCCCACTAGAGACAACTTAAATCCCAGGTGCGAGGGTTCAATGACCCTCAAGGTTGTGGCTATCAAGCTATGGTCAAGAGCTCATCGGGTCTCTTGAGACTGTCTTTTATACCCACTTGGGATGATTGTCAACAGCTCCTGGCTATCCTGTTCACCAGAGAGCTGAAAGCTGGCTCTTAGGTTAGGAACAATTTCTCTTCCAGATAGTAATTCTCACATAGAACAAGTCTTCCCATCTAAAAGGTTACAAACAAAGGTAAGGAGGGATCAAAACACCTGCCAGAAAACTCACCAACCTCTCTAAGGTAAGCAAGGTGAGTCAAGGACCTCAAAAATCACCTGCTGAGTTCCCAAAATGTCTGAGGGAGACCTCAGACATGCCTGAAAACCTGTCACCTATAAACAATTCCATAAAGGAAAGACAGAATAAGAAACTAGCAAAGATAATGGGGATGTGTTAAAAAAAAATATCTAGAAACAATGAAACTAGAAGGCAGAGAAGGCACAAAACCCAGGACAGGAAACCAGAGAGAAAAATGCTTCCCTTTCCCTTCCGCTGGCTCCAGTCAACCACCCGTCTTTGCCTCTGACTGATCCTGATATGGGACAATTAACCTAGACTAGGTTCTCCAAAAATTCAGAATCTCTCTGATCTTGTCTAAGGGGACCCTAAATGCAGACCTCTAGGAGTTCCAACAACAGCATCCTGAATACATCCCATCTTTCAGTCATATTTCAACCACCCTTCAGACACCAATCCCAGAGACTAAAAGCAGGAGTTTCTGGGAAAATAGGCTATCGTTGCCTATGGATTCTGGAGTTTGCCTTAGAGCTTTTATACCAAACCACTGTATGTCAGTCTAGAAGGAACATAACCTGTGGTGTAAACTGAGAAAGAACAAGCAAGTTTTACAAGTCCCAGAAGAATCTTTTGATGTAAATGCCAGCCTTGGCAAGTCCTAATGTCAACAAGTCATTCCATCTGTTCATATATGAGACTCAATGGATAGCCAAAGGGATTCTAACTTAAGCTTTAGGGCCATGGAAGAGACGGATAACATACCTGTCCAAGAAATTGGACTCTGTAACCTCTAGATGGCCAGCTTACTGATGAAAGAGGCAGCAAAATTAATTCATAACACTAACACAAGCCTTAAGATGGGAAAAATAAGATTTCCCCTGGAGCCCAAGGGAATCAGGCATGAACCAGGGAGCACAAAAAGTTGGCCAAGAGCCACTGTGGCCACTCCAAATCTTAGTGACTGTTCCAGAGGCAAGTCTGCCAACAGACTCAATCTATACAACTGGCAAAGACTGCTGGGCAAAATGTGAAGGAATCTCAGAGTTATGATAAGGGATAATGGACAATACCAGATGGAAGGTCAACCATCCCTCTGGCCTTAGGGAGAGAAATGATAAACCAACTTCACCAAACCACTCACCAGGGTCCACAAAAATGACTGAGTTTTTCTGATCGCAATATTACATTCTACAGTTGAACAAAATAGCCAGAGACTTGGTATTCAGATGTGTTGCCTGCATACAAGTAAATCAGAAGGGAGTTAAGAGTGCCCCAGAAAGGTTCTGGCCCCATGGCATGTTGTCTAAAGAACATTGGAAAATTGGACTTTACTAAGATGAGACAACTGCATTTGACTATAAATACTTATTTGTATTTATGAACACTTTCTTAGGGTGGACAAAAGTATCCCCCAACCAAATCAGAAACAGCTAGGACCTAGGTTTAGACCGCCCCTTTCTCTGGGATCTGACAATGGCCCAGTCTTTATGGCTTAGATCTTTCAAATTGTGACAAAAGGCATTAAATATAAATTGGAGATGTATTGTGCTTCCTGACCACAGTTCAGGACAGATAGAGAGGATGAACTGAACCCAAAAGTTCTTAAAACAAACGAAAGTTGAACCAACCTCATTCTCTTTTCCCTTCTAAGAGCCAGGTGCATGTTTGGGAGACCCCTAGCCATTCTCCCCAAATTAAGGAATATCCCACAAGCTGAAAAAGCTAATTATTCCCTCCTAAAGTCACTGCAGACACTATAGCAGATCTCAGAAAGCGATTCAGCACACCATTTGCAAGGCAGAACTGTGGCCCAACTTCAAACCAACACACTAGTTCCAGCCCTGTGATACTGTTTGGGTCAAGAAAATCTCTTCACGGACATTAGAACCTACCTGAGAGGGTCCTTTTTAAACTCTAAGTCAGTACCAACAACTTGGCCTGCTTCACCTTATTGATAGTCTTGTTAGACTTTATATCCTAAGTCAAAAGTTTTCTATTATATTTATATGATAAGGGACATGCATTTTAAAAGTACAAATTTTAAAGATTATATAATATCAGAATAAATAGATAAATTAGCATTCTAACTTAATGGACAAATGATAAGCCTGGATGAGAACTATACATTTTAGATTTTAAATATATATTTATAAGTGACTATGTATGGATGTGTCCTGTCTACATGTGTGATAGTTAAGCCTGGGTGTCAACTTGACACACAGGGTATTAACTAAGCTGGGCTGAGACCACCTCTAGAAAGGATCAACTGAGACTACTTAAAAGGATAGTACACACTCTAGATCCTATCAGAACTCCAAAGCTCTCAAAGGATCCTCCCAATACTACATCATATAAAAAGGAACCACCAAGGAGAACAGATGCCTTCTTGCAGCTGTGCTAGGAATCGTTCTTCATTCCGGCCGCCCGGTTCCTTCGACCTTCCAAGACTCTAGGAGTTCTCCAGCCTTCAGCCATCACCTACTTGACTGCCGAACTGAGCAGCTAGCTATTGGCAGCCATCGTTGGAACTACCTCGGCTACTGGAAGCCATCGTTGGACTACCTCAGCTGCTGACAGCCTTCGCTGGACTACCTCGGCCATATCTGTAAGCCAACTCAATAAATTTCCTATATATATATATTCATTCTGTGAATTTATGTGACTCTAGAGAACCCTAACTAATACAACATGTAATTAGGTATTTATCACATGTATGTCATTTGCATGATAAATATGATAAAACAGAAGGGAATCATCAAATATAAAAAAGAAATACAAAATTTGTAGGTATGTATAATAAGAAAAAAAGTTACTTTTGAATGAAAAAAATGAAGTTTGTTTCATAAATGGAAAGAGATAGAAAATTAAAGTATGCCACAGAAAGATCGTGATGGTTAAGATTATATGTTGTAAAAGAAAAATTTGAATTAAACTTCAAAAGACATATGCCCTGGTTCTCTGTTTATGAATACAGGATTTTAATTAATGTCAAGCTAGTCTAAAGGTAAATGCCAAAAATAATGCTTGTTTCCCTCAATATTACCTTTACCTCACTGGGCAAGACAATGCAATTGATTACTTTAAATGCATATATATATGCACTATATATATATATATATATATATATATTTCTAATCAAAGATCACATGTAAATAGGATAAAAGAGATATATAACAGGTCTGGATCATATGGCTAATGGCTTTAACATGATCCAAGAGTTTCTTTCTTAATGGTTCTGCCAAATAACTGTCTTTTCTCTCCTGAAGACTACTTTCTCGTCTATAATTCAGCCTCATTTACATGAAACACTAAGAATGAACCTTCCTAGACATGTGGGACACTAACTATATGTGACCTCCACATGCACAAAACTGTGATATTTGGCCAATGAGAAAATGAATAAGTTCCTAAAAAAGAACTATTACAACTGTAAGACTAATTCACTTAGAGCTTCAGTGAAATGGAGAGATCTGGAATATTATAAGTCCAGAGTTAGATTGTCTTGGATCCATTTTAGCACCCTTAATTGCACTACTGTCATTTGGCTATGTGACCTAACATCCTGGTAATTGTTAATTGCATAATTTTAAGAAACGGTATAATCCCTTACACAAATATGAGCCATGATTTGACTCATGTCCATAGAGCCAGCGGGGAATGTAGTAAAGCAACAAAGGAAGCCCCTCTTGCAAGCCAGTCTCAACCCTCACTGATTCAAATCAAGAAGCTTCTGAATGCTATTTCTCCTGCTTTAAATTTTCTTCCTCTTTCTACAGGATCAATACATCTTTCAGTTCCTATTTTAAACAAGTTGGCCGACCTCTCCACCTCTGATTGTTGGCTCAGTCCTAAGCTATAACCAACTATCACTGAGAGGATTCCCAATCAATAGAGAGGAGGTGGCCCATTCTAGGACCCTATATGTAGGCTTTAAACATATTCTATGTAATGAAAACACCATGAGTAGAGTGAGAGATTGTCCAAATCTAAGTACCCAACTTCTCTTAGGACATATCTCGCAGCAGGGGTGGGGGTCACATAAATTTACCTGAAAAAAATGACAAGTTCAGTTTCTCTCATTCTTATGGAACTGGCTCTTACACAGGGATACTAAAAGTCTCTGCTTCCTAAGGCAGATAGCATGCAGAGAAAGTATTTGCATGTGGAGTTGGAAAAATCTGAATTCAAATCCAGGTCACAATGAATAGTTACATGATCCTGATTGTGTAAAGAAACTTGTAAGTATTAAATGCATAGAACTGCAAATATCATACCTGGTACATAGCCAGATTTAATGAATGTTAATAATTAGAAAGAGGAAGAGAGAGAAGATAAAGGGGAAGTGAAAGAATCAGTAAAGGTAATGGAGCTGAAAAGGCAGCACAGGGAAAACAGGTCAGGGAAAGCAGAGAAAAGCTTTACACAGAATTGTACAATGTACAGAGGCAAGAAAGGAAATGCATTCAGGAAATCATAAGGGGTTTGGTATGGTATTTTCAGATAAAATTAGCTTTCCTGGAAACCACTCAGTCCAGGAGCCATCTTGAAACTGTAGGAAATCACTGACATTTCAAACCAAGCAGCATATACAGATAAGTCCTTCAGATAAGTCCATCTGGAGAGAAGAGTCTAAGGTGGTAGAGACCCCTGAGGTCTCTACAGCTGTGCTGGAAGAAGCAGGGCAGGAGCTGAGTAAAAGCAGTTGATTGGAGGTAACTGAGGGGGTCTAGTGTGAATCCAAGGAACAAAAATACCACAGGCAGGTAACCAATGAGTAACTAAAGAGCTCTTTGGGTGCTCTGCAATCCCACAATTCTTCAAAATCTAATCTTCCAAATATGCTCCCAAGACAATTTCTAAAAACATGGAAATTCTCTCTGATGTCTTTCCCTGCAGACTTTGTAATCTGATCTCTTTTCCTTTTAAGAGTTGGGTGCTTTGAGCAAAAGCCTGCTTTTACTCTGGATTTGAGCCAGGTTTGCTGGTTCCGTCTCAAAAACCTTTCAGATGTCATATCTCAAGATCCCCTTCACAGATCAGCTTTCTTCAGAGCATAGCAAGTCCATCTCATATTCCTACTGAGAATATTAAGGAAGTCACTAAAGCAAAGCACGAACTAAAGATGTAAAAACAGCCCCCACCCCAAAGTCATCTCAAGATCCACAGAAAGAGAAACCCCAAGACACACATATCATGTATGCTTATGCAAAAGTATGTTGAATCATTGGACTTCCCTGAGGCATGGAAAATTAACACCCCAAACATTTGCATGAGCTGGAAGGCAAGTGAAAAGTCTTGACCCAACTGTCATCTACTGGGTTTCCTTTTTAAATATTAGGATTTTCAGAAGAAAAAAAAAAGATAGCTCATTTGCACCATCTTCCTCTGAGAACATATCTGTTCAAAAAGCAGAGTTCGAAGTCCAGGAAGCTTCCAGAACTCTAAGGAAGAGCCCAAATTAGTTGTGAAATGGGCTGAAATAAAATATAAATTCAAAATTTTCTGTTCAAAAGGAAAAAAAGTGCTACTAAAGGTACTAAAATGCAAATCCTTTTCTTTATTCTGTATCTCTTCTTTGATATTCTAATTTTCTACTTAATACCATCCTAAGGGGAAAAAAAGCAGAACTTAATTTTTTTACATTTATGTATTTATTTATTTTTACATTTTGTGTATGTGTGTGTGTATCTGTCTGTCTGTCTGTATGTCTATGTCTGTGTCTGTGTTTGTGTGTCAATGTGTTTATATGTGCATCAGAGGACCAAGAGTGACTTCAGGAATCATCCTGGATTGCTTCTACCTCCTTTCTGCTTTGCTCTGAGATTTCCCGGGCTCTGTCCACCAGAACTGGAAGCACAGGCCACCACTGTTTCTATCTAGTGTTTTTACGTGGGACCTGAGATCTAAACTCAGGACCTTCTGCTTATGAGGCAGAGTATTAACTCCTGAGCCATCTCTGCAACCCAAAAACAGAACTTTAAATTATTAAACACAAGAGTATTTACACAAGAGCATTCAGTCACTATGTGGAATAAACGAAATTGGCAATTCTTATTTTGTGACATGCTTACATAGGCAATTTTTCTTATGAAAACACTGAACTTTAAAAAAAATAAAGCATTTTTCTTTCACTTCTTAATAGTGTGCACATTGGGGAACTGGGAAGATGATTTAGTGTTTAAATTCTTTGCCTTGCAAGTGAAAAGACCTGAATTTGGATCTCCAATCCCATGTAAAAATGCTGCTCCAGTGTGGCTGCCAACCTGTAATTCTAGTCCTAGTAGGCTGAGTTTGGGAATCACCAGAGCACGGTGGCTAGCCAAACCAGCCCTAATAGAATCCCAAAATCACAACAATAAGGTAGAAGAGCAATTGAGGATGGTTCCCACATCATCCTTGAGCCTCCACAGACACACAAACTCAAATATACTTGTGTATTTACATACACCCACGCATACATATCCACATCAAATACATGCATGCAAACGCATATGCACACATATACACATGTGCCCTATATACACATGCATGAAAGAAAAAAATGACAATATACACATTTCACCCATGCTGACCATTGAGTGGGGAAGGCCTGAGGAGCGAAGCAGGAACAGCTTGTCTTTCCCTTTCCTTCTGAGTTGTCAGTAGAACTGTTGAGCCTGCATAGGTAATAGTAAGTTAAATAAGAAATGTTAAGAAGATGTTGCAGTTTACCTGCATGGTTGCTGATAAATCGCCATCAAATGGCTTAAGGGAACAAGGGGTTTATTTTCTCTTATGAGAACTAGCCACACTATCACCACATAATAGCTTAGAGAGGGACAATTCTTATTTGCCAGACCAGCATGTCTGGCTAAGTGTGCATAAGGATGCCAATTCTCTCAACCAGCTCTCTGCATTTTATTCCAGGGCCTATCCCTACCCACCATAGGCTGGGCCTTCCACCCTAGACAATCTCCTGCAGGTTTGCTCTGGGCTTAACTCAACCATTAATTCTACAAATGTGCCCAGAGCTCAAACCCTCAATTGTCAAGTTGACACCTGTGCTTAGCCATGACAGAAGGTGTTCCTATATTGCTCATGTTTCTCAGGATACTACTGCCTTCTTTCTACATTGAAAGCAGGTTCTGGTTTTGGAAAGTGAAGCTTCTCAGAACTGTCAGGTGTCAGTGTTACAAACCTACTCAGTACTTGCTTGCATCTCCTGGACTCCTACCTGAGGTGTTTGCATTAGTTACTTTCCTTACTGCTGTGACAAAATACCTGAAATATGCAACTTCAGGGCAGAAGGGTTTGTTTTAGCTCACATTTTCAGGGAATACAGTCCACTACAAGAAGGCAAACATAGCTCCATAGTTGTGGCTGGAATAGCTGCTTGCTCACATCTAGACAGATCAGGAAGCAGGGAAAGCAGGATACTGACACTCTACTGGCTTTCTCTTTTTTCCTCTTTTATTTCAAGACCATGGGATGATGCCAAACACATTCAGGATGAACCTTTGCTCCTCAGTAATACCTCTCTAGAAACACCCTCACAGACATGCCTAGAAGTACGTCTCCTAGTAATTCTAAATGCAGTTGAGTGACAATGAAAAATAACCATAACAATATTGAAGGTTTTGCCTACAGATAGGCAGTAGGGAAGGCAGATATATGTGTGGCTGATCTCTCTTGAATTCATGCAGAGGTGATCATCTATAAAGTACAGACTTAAAAGTTGAATTATTAGGAATCAAGATAATAATAGCACACCATTAAGCTGAGCTCAGAGTCGTTCTGAATGTGGGATCATGTGGACTACTTAGACGGTGCTCCAGAAAGACAGCTGTAGTTAGAAATATCTAGTATTGGCATAATATAGAAGTGCCTAGAAAAAGATCCTCTGGCATTTCTGTGAGTTTCTAGAATGAGTTAATTGAACTGGGAAGACTCACTCTAAATGTGAATGATACCATTTCATTGACCAGTGTCTTGGACTGAATAAAAAAGGAAAAGTAAGCTGAAAACCAACATTCATCACTTTCTGCTTCCTAGCTGGAATATAATGTGATCAGTCACCTCCTGCTCCTGCTGCCATACCATCCCCACCATGACCTGCATCCTTCAAACTGTAAGTCAAGCCTGCCTTTCAGTTGCTTCTTATCAGGTATTTAATAACAGCAATGAGAAAAGTAAGTAGTACTTTTCAGTAAGTGACAGAAGGTTGGTAAGAGAATTTTGCAAGTCTTCTAGAACCAAAACAGGCTTGAAACAAGTACACTCTTCCTATAATGCAAATAGGAATCACCCTAATCACCCTAATGCAAAACTCAGAAGACTAATGAACTTCAAAATTCTAGGGTGAAACAATTGCTAGGTGAATGAGAAAAACAGTTAAGATCAGAGTGAAATGTGGTAAGTTAGTGAACTTCTGTCTCATGTGCAGCTCTACTATGTGATTGTAAAATAAAACTTTATAAACGTTTTATTTCATCCTGACAAAAACTAAAAGGCAAGCATCATTCATGCTTTATAAATGAGAAAACTGAAGCTTAAGATCGTGCAAAATTTTACCAAGTCATTCCTACAACAAGCCACAGATCTGAGATTCAGTCTCATGGCTATCCAGTAACAATTCATACCAATGTTCTTCTCATACAACCAACTTCTTTTCCGTTTGTTCAGAGAAAAAGCCAACCATGCTGTATTGAAATGGCTGAATCTAAATCATGTTGATATTCCCCTTAGCAAGTCCAGCATGTGGGACACTTGCATGAGCCTAATGACAGTTACCTACTTGTCACAGTTACTCCTTTCTGTTGCTGTGAGACAATACTCAAACTCAATTTAAGGGGAAAAAGAGAGATTTATTTGGCTTACAGTTCTAGAGGGGAAATACACACCATTATGTCAGAAAAGGCATGGCTAACTGGCAGAACCCGGAGGCAGCTTAAGTAACATCCCTTATGGAGATCAAAGAAACTGAGTCCTGATAGCAGAAGGAAAATGAGTTTGCCAGCATAGGGCAAGAGTCTTTGACCTCTTTTATCTTGTGATTTTTTTTTATTTGATCTGTCACTAGGAGATTCCATCCAGATTTAGGATTGGTCTTTCTGTTGTAAATATATTGATCCAGATAATCTCTTGGGGTGGTGTGGCAGCTAATCTGTTAGTTAATCCCAGGAGTTATCAATTAACAATCAATATTAACTATTGTACTACTATAATAATTTTCCTTAGATATAAGCTAAATTAATAAGAAAGGAAAGATAGTATGATTAAATCAATGGAGGACAATTGAAAATTGATTTAGGAGAGATCATAGACAAGAACCAGAGAACTAGCAAACAACTGAGCAAAGTCATGGAACACAAGAAGAGAATGGACGGCATTAAGGGACACCTTGGGTGTGGTCAGCCAAATAGTAAAGACATATATATACATACATACATACATATATATATACACACACACACACACACACACACACACACACACACACACACACACATGCATGTATGTATGTATAAAGAAAATGATATAATGGAACTCTTGTGGCACTACCGATTCAGGGAGGCCCTAGCCCAGCTCCCGAATTCAGGACAAGCCTGGACACATACAGACATGTCCCAGACATGTCCCAATAGAGGACCATGCAGACAGAGGGATGAACAACTAATGGGAAGCGGCCATCTAACCCGCCCCTGCAAAGGACACCTAGTAAACAATTAAATAACTGGTGGCTGTCCTCCACCCTGTGGTGTGGCAGCTAATCTGTTAATCCCAGGAGTTATCAATTAACAATTAATATTAACTATTGTACTACTATACTCACCAGGACAGGAGGGATGGCAACACCTGATTGGACCTTGACCCTATATAAGCCCAAACACTTCCTGAATAAAGCTGAATCTATGGCAACTCCTCCACGGCTTGCTTCTCACCTGATTCCCCAGGTCTGGGTGGTGACCCCGTCGCTGGCTCGCCGCCTTGCCTCCATCCCCGAGGCCCTGCCATTTCCCCCTCCTTTCCCTGGCTGGCCAGGTGGGGATTTAGCAACATTTACTAATTTGAAAATTAATTAAAATAATATGGTCCACAGTGACCTTTGGGTACAGGTCACTCACCAGGACAGGCTGCTTAGCTGCTCGTGGTGAAGATGACATTTTCTTTCTTCCTTTTGTTCTGTTGTTGCCTTTGTTTAACAAGTATGGGTTTTTGTAGGCAGCATTCTGAAGAGAAAAACTACATTTTTAATAAATCTTTCCATCCCACACAAAAAGAATCAAGATTCACTTGAATGATTTGAAAATGTGCTTAAATCAAGTACATATATGAAGTTTAAGGTAGGCTATAACATGAATGAGCTTCAGGAACAAGCAAAGGCAGAAACACAAAGAGGATGTCCTATAGGAAACATTTTTGTTTCCAATAAACAAATTAATACTTGATTACCCAGAACTATGAGTGGTAGCTGAGAGTGACTGCAAATGGGTACTAGGATCTTTTGGGATTTAGTTGAAATGTTCTAAAATCAGATTATGGTGGGCTAGGATATAGTTCAAGGATAGAGTTCTTGCTTAGCATATTCAAAGTCCTGGATATAATTTCCAACACTGTATAAGTGAATAAATAAGCAAAGTAAGTGATCAAACCAAATTAATTTTGTCATTAAAAATTATGACTCAATAGAGTTGTTTAGTATATATTCAATCACCCAATCATTTTTAAACAACCATTCATTACCCCAAGATAAAGTCATGTTGGTAGGTAGAAGTGTGAGCTGGTAACAGACTTTGTTGTCACATAGGCTCAGATTTTGAATGCTCCAAGTTATTGCTGTGATTTTTACACCCACCTAGCCAGGTATTCAATATGGTCCTCATTTTAAGAAGAAAGTTAAGCTCCAATTTAAGGATCTATCTGTTCAAGGTCCCCTCACTGCAAGTGCAGAGCCCAGTGTCTGGTGAGGACTTTGTTACTTTGTTACTTTGTTACTTTGTCCTTCTCTCATGACAGAGTATCAACTCTAAGATTTTTCTTTGGAGAAATGAGCTAACATCTTTGAAATCATAAACTCACAAAATTAAATCTATCTGTTCAGATTTGTTTTCATATACTCTTTATCCTTCCCCTATATCAACCATGCTCCACTGTATCGCCTGACACGTTCCTGTTGGCCCAGATGGCCAGAGTTTTCTTATCACTCAAGAATCCAGGAGACGCTCTGCTTCTCCTCCAAGCTGTGAGCAGAGCCTCCAAGAGCTGCTACAGATCCACTGAAGACCTCAACATGACTATTTTAACTCCCCACTTCCTGCCTTAAATAAATCTTACAAGAACTTATGTCTATAATCTACATGTTCTGTAAATAGCTCAGTGTTCGTTTTTAAACTTCAGAGCATCAAATTCCACTTCCTATCATAAATAGAACGAAATTTCTTCTGAAGCTAATCATCTAGCAATGGAAACTGCTGCTGCTGCTGTTGCTGGCTTCAGCACTGCACCACATCTAGATCCCTGCCCTAATGGCTGTGGCTACTGACTCTCTTTATTGAATCCGTCAGGCCTCTGAGTCTGGATTTCAGCTCTGTGGGTCTACTACTCACCATCTATAAATCATTTTGCTTAAAATAAAGGGCATACTTTCCTTAAGCTTCCATTTTCCTCATTTATAAAATGAGCACAACAATATCTGCCTGAGCAAAGATTACCTGTTTAATTGTTAGTGTTGATGCAAAGATTAAATAAAGCAGAATTTCAAAGTCCTGGTGTGGCTCTGTGTTACAGCCATCATCTAATAAATAACAGCTATTATTGTAGAAGAATTGTTTTCACTTCAAGCTAACAGCAAAATCAATAGCAACTTGTTTTCTGGAACCAAGCCAAAATGCAGAAAAAGAGAGAAGAAAGGAAGGAAGGAAAGAAAGGAGAGACGGAGGGGGGAGGGGAGAGGAGGGGGAGGGGAGAGGAGGGGAAGGGAGGGGAGGGAGGGGAGGGGAGGGAGGGGAGGGGAGGGAGGGGAAGGGAGGGGAAGGGAGGGAAAAGGAAGGAAGGAAGGAAGGAAGGAAGGAAGGAAGGAAGGAAGGAAGAAGGAAGGAAGGAAGGAAGGAAGGAAGGAAGGAAGGAAGGAAGGAAATTCTGTCTTCACTGAGATTTATTATAAGGTTTATTATCAAGCTACAAATTCTCTGGAGAACAACCTCTCCCCACAGTAAAATTCAAACAAAACAACAACAACAAAAAAGAAATATGCTAATGGTGAGCATGGACCCCTACACATGCCAACACAGGCCTTCAAAAAGAAAAAGTATGTTTTCCAGTTTTGGGATAACAGTCTGACATATGTTTCATGTTTCCAGTATTCTTCTAATTCTAAATTGCCAAGAGTGGATAGTTGTGAAGTTGCTTAAGTAGTACTGAGCACACGAAAATTAAAACTGAAGGATCCTGCGAATGGTAGCATATCTCTCAATTCAAAAGTCATTATCTCGGGTTGGAGAGGTGGCTCAGGGGTTAAGCCTCTGCCTTGCAGGTGGAAGGTCCTGAGTTCGGATCCTAGACCCCACGTATAGACGCTGGGCAGAAGTGGGGGCGGCCTGCGTTTCTGGTCCTGGAAGGGTGGAGCCTGTGAATCCCAGGGTAGAGTAAACAAGGAGGAGGTGGAGACGGTCCATGGTTTATTATCACACACACACACACACACACACACACACACACACACACACACACGCACACATGCACAATTGAATAAACAATAAAAAAGTCATTATCTCCTTTCAATAAAGAATATTGAAATAATTTTCAGCAAGACTGAAAGCAAAAGGAATGGCAATTTTAAATTGTTCTGCTATTATGTTAGAGTCAGAAAAGGACACTTTCTGTTAAGATAATGATCAAATTCCATACCTGAAAGTTTAGTTTAGTCCCAGCTACATGATCCACAAAAGTCAATAGCAGAAACATACCAACAAAAGTGTTCATGGTTGACCTGTTTTCTCTGAAACAGGCAGGCTCTTAGTCCTAGAAACGAGGGAAGAGATACATGCCCTCACATACTCCAGCCTGGACTGCTTCTACCTCCTTTCTCTCACAGACAATAAGACACTCTGGGAATTGGGAAATGTGAAGACATGGCTGTTCTGTGAGAAGCAAATATGTTTGTCAAAAAGTAACTGTCAAGAGAAATAAGACATAATGAAAACTGGAAGAACAGGCTGGAGAGATGACTCAAGGGTTAAGACTCTGTCTTGCAAACAGAAGGTTTTGAGTTCAGATCCCAGGTCCCACATAAAAATGCCAGGGGGAAACAACTATAGCCTGTATTTACAGCCCTGATGGATTGAGTCTGGGAAATCCCAAAGCAAAGCAAAAAGGAAGTAAAAATAATCCAGAATGATTCCCACACTCACCATTGGTCCTCCACAGGGACACACAGTACTCTCTGACACACAGGCAGGCACACACACACACACACACACACACACACACACACACACACATTCATGCACACACATGCAAAATAAAATAAATTTTTAAGAAATTTTTTTAAAAATCTGAAAGTTACCTACTGGCTGTTAGAAAAAAGGAGAGGAAAGGAAAAAGTACACAAACCCAAGCTTCATCTATGAAGACAAGTTTCCAAATTCCATGTTTCAAAACTCCATCAAGGGAGTAGCAATTTCCTTGCTGGATGGAAATCGCTATTATTTGGGGGGCTAGGAGTGTGAAGTTTTAACAGGAAGGGTTTTCTGTTTGACCAGTTTGTTAGGTCTATTAGCTTGCTCTTGTCAGTTTCCTCAGGATGACCAGCATCTGTCTGGTTGTCTATTTTCCTATCAGATTCTGTTAACATTTACATATATATATATGCATTATACACACACACCACACACATACATACGCATATATATATATATAGAGAGAGAGAGAGAGAGAGTGTGTGTGTGTGTGTGTATCAGAGAGGACTGTGGGTCCCTGTGGAGGGCCAAGGGTGACACCAGGAATCATCCTGGATTGCTTTTACCTCCTTTTTGATTCACTCTGGGATTTCCCAGGCTTTGCCCACCAGAGCCAGAAATGCAGGTCACCACTGTTTCTGCCTGGTGTTTTACATGGGACCTAATATTTGAACTCAGGATCTTCTGCTTGCAAGACAGAGTCTTAACCCCTGAGCCATCTCTCCAGACCAGATTCTGTTAACATTTTATGGTGAAGTAATTTAGTCTCTTCCAGTTTGTGGTTAGTTCTGATCTATCATTACCTATATTGACCTGTTCTGTACACAATGATTAAATGCATTTAAGACCAATAATTTAATGAAAAGCATATCTTGCCTAATGGACATATACATTTTGAAAAAATAAAGCAGAATTATATCGTATGAAATATCATGTAAAGTTTTTATATTATGTTATATACATTACTTTTAAAATGCCCCATGTTTTGATCAGGAGGAAAATCAAAAAGTTGGAAGGAATACTGTAATATAAAAATACTTGCACAAAAGTAAAGAGCTATGTTATAAGAGAAATCAAGTGCTGAAGTGGAATAAAGTCTTCATGATGTAGATTTGAATTATGTAATTAACAAGCCTAATGTAATAAAAAAAATAAACTTAAAGACAAAGGCATTATTTAGGATAAATTAATTGCTATTAAATGACAAAAAAAAACTTTCTATGGAAGACAGAGCACTCCATCTCAGTTATTTATCACTACATTAAGAAACCACATCAAAACTTTATTTAAAACAGTGATAAGTCTGTCATTTGTTCTTGCTCAACAAGGTATCACAATTATCTAGGAGTCACCAACATGACTGATTTTTTTGAGAATTCAGCTGGTGTAGGAATGTCCACAACAGCTCACTAACATATTTAGTTTTTTTTATCTAGTGTCTGGAACATCTGGGGCTAGTTGGGACTCTGCCTGCAATTTGGCAATCCCAACTCTGTTACATGGCAATTCACAACTCCAAGAGAAGGAAGTAGGCATTAGTAAGCCTTTCAAGGGACAGACTCAGTAGTGTACATCTTTACTTCTGTTACATCTGTTGCTCAAAATAGTCATGAATCCAATTACATCAGATTCAAGGTTAACCGAGGTAGACTCTACTCCATTAAAGGAACAGTGAGCACACATGCATATGAAATGGACTGATAGTAGACAGCTCTGGAGACAGTCTGACCAAAACATTTACATTCCTCAGTTATGCAAAATCTTCCACCTCCAGGAGGAGGGTCCCAAGACTCATTCAAATACAGTGTCAGAGTTAGATAAATTAATTCAAATCTGAATGTGAATGAGATACTTCCAATATGATTTCAAGGCAGCAAGAAAGAGGATATATATATAGAGAGAGAGAGAGACAGACAGACAGACAGACAGATTAATAAATGATATGTTTATAAATGGTTTGATAAACCTTCAGGAAGAAATGACAATTCTAACTGTACTATCTGTATACACATCTAAAAAATAACCTTATTAATGAAACGAAAAGACAAATTCATGATTATGACAAACTGCTTTAATAATTCTCACAATAACTGAGATAACAAGGCCTCAGCTATTGGGACAATGCCAATGCAGCACAGAGTACACAATAGTAAAATGCAGCACACCCTTCATGTGTGTGTTCTCTTAAAGAAATTGTAAGAGATTTAGAAAATTTGATTGTATGCTCATCCATAAAACATAGATAAGTTTCAAAAGATTAAAATTGCAAAACACAATCTCATATCACATTGGAACTGAACTAGAGATCAATAACCAAAGGAAAGAAAATTCTTAAGGATTATGAAACAGCACTGGGGAATGAGGAGGGAGGGGTGAGGAGAGGGGGAGCAGGGGGTTGGGGGGGGGAGGAGAAGGGAGGGAGGGAACTGGTGTACCTATTAAGTTTGTATGAGCAGAAATAATAATAAAAAATGTTAAAAAAAAAAGGATTATGAAACAAAATGCTACACTCCAAATCATCCCAGAATCCAGAAAGGAAATCTTAATGCAAATTTAAAGTATTTTTTAAAAAATCAAAGAAACTGATATATAACTGATAAAGATATACTTAAACATAAAAATACAGCATAAATATATTAGAAAAAAGGAACATTAAATCAAAGATATAAATATTCTGAAAAGAAGTTCTTTGACATCAAACTAAATGCAAAAATGAAGAACTAAAATAGAATAATTATGAAAGAAAAGAACAGAAACTAATGGAACAGAGAAAAATCAACAAAGCCAAAGGCTCTTTGAAAAAGCTAACTCAGTTGCATCCCTGCAGAGATTGGTGAAGGGTAAGGGATATGATAAGAAGGAAAAAACACAGTAATCAACATTCAGATGGGCTGGAGAGGTGGCTCAGGGGTTAAGCCTCCGCCTTGCAGGCGGAAGGTCCTGAGTTCGGATCCCAGATCCCACGTATAGACGCCAGGCGGAAGCCGGGGCGGCCTGCGCTTCTGGTCCTGGTAGGGCGGAGCCTGTGAATCCCGGGGCAGAAGGAGGTGGAGGCGTCCATGGTGGTTCCTGATTCGTCCGTGGTTCTACACATACACAAGACACACACACACACACACACACACACACACACACATACGCACGCACATGAGCACAGTTGAATAAAAAAAAAAAAAAAAACATTCAGAATGAAAAAGGAAGGCAGGTGATGAACCTTAATACACTACAGAACTCATAAATATTTAAGAATACTGAGAGGGAGCTGGAGAGATGACTTAGTGTGTTAGAGCATTTATGCACGAACTTGAGGCCCTGAGTTCAGCACGGACATGAAAATCCAGGCATGCCAAAGCACAGAGAAAAAACGATGGTAGAGTGTTTGGCACTAAGCCAGACAGAACTTGGAAGAACTGAAAAATAGAAAAACGCTGAGTTTTAAACAGACATTTCACTTTAAAAACATATCTAACTTTGCTCACAGGCACCATGAAAGGAGCTCCCTCTTCCCAGCGGTCCTTGCAGCCAGGACCCCTAGGCCCAGGTACCCGCTAATCACTAACAAACTCTCCAAAAATTTAATAGAGCCTACAAAAATGACAAGCTAGAGACCTGTGGACCAACACCTTACAACTGATAACCCCAAAAATCTTCCTATCAAACAGAAAAGAATCTTGACATCCAACCTTAAGACAATTTTACTTTCCTTTTAATCTCAATTGATTGTAATTAGTGTTAGAATTTCTATACAGCACACCCAAAGCCTCATATCCCCATCCGTCAGGGTCTTAACCATTCATCTTCGCATACCTCTAAGGAACTAAAAACTGCCAATATCACACTTATTTCTAACCCCTGACTACTAAACCCACCCAAATGACACATAGCAAACCTTGATACCCAATAAACTTCTCAGTCAAATCTAGAACTAAACTCGTATCTCACACACAAATACCCTCCCCCCCATGTTAAACAAAACGGAGCTTAGAAATATTTTTGTTAGTATGATAGTTTTACCACAAAATACCACCAAGGAACCTTAGACTGACACCTTTAACTCCTAGGTAAACAGTAGCAATAACTGTCCATTTGCAGTAATTCTGTCTGACTCATAACAGTCAAAAACACATAACAAGAAAGATATTAGAGATCAAACACAAAAAGCCCAAGTCACAAAGTCACACTCTAAATCCACAAAAAAACAATGAAAACCAAAAAAAAAAAAAAAATTCTCCTACAAAATGTCAATTCCATAATGATGGATCCCTGCCAGAATAATCCCTTGGATTTTAGCCAAGAATTGATAATCAAGAAAAGAATTTTCAAAGCATGATTTTCATTGTGATCAAAACAATGAAAGAGAAAATCTGAGAGGAGTTAAATAATCACATAAGCCCTTATGAAAGAAACACAACAGGTACCTGGATGAAATGAAAAAATCAGTTGAAGAAACAAAACTAGGCATAGAGCAATTTTAAAAAATCTCATGCAGAGATTAAACTCAAAATTAAAAACGAGCTAAGTATAATCCAAACTCAATAGAAAAATCTTACTTGCAGAACCAACAAGGCAGAAAATAGAATATCACAACTACAAGACAAGAAAGCAAAACAAATAGGTTCAGTCAAAGAGGTTGAAAAAGCCAAAAAAAATTACTTGAGAGGAATATTCAAGAATTAGGGGACTTGTCCATTCATGAATATCAGAAGAAGAAACCCATAAAATTACACTGGCCAAAAGAGAAATTCACAGATACATTACAAAGAGAATGTGCTGAGAGCATCAAGAGAGAAAACCCAAATCACATTTAAAGGTAAGCCTATTAAAATAACAGCTGATTTTTCAATGGAAACAGTAAAAGCCCGAAGAGCATAGAAAGATATACTTCAAGTGATGAATGAGCACAAATGCCAACCCAGACTGATATACTCATGAAAGCTACCAATCATGAATGAAGGTAAAAGAAAATTTTTCCACCATAAGGACAAGCTGAAGGCTTACATGGCCTTCAAACCAAGCCTAAGAAAGATGCTAGAAAAGATATCCTAGCTTGAAGAAAAGGACAAAAATATCCCAGAGGACAGAAGGGAAAAATAATATCAACACAACTTCCGAGCAAAGAAACAAACACATAAAAACCACAAAACAGAAAAAGATAGGAACCAACAAGCATTTCTCAGTTATAACCCTAACCATTAATGGAATTAACTCTTCAACTAAAAGACATAGACTACAAACATGGATCAAATCTCACAACCCAGCAATCTGCTGCCTTCAGGCAACACATCTCACCATGAAAGATAGGTACATTCTCAGAGCAAAAACTGGTCAAAAGTACTACAAGCTAATGGAAAAAGGAAACAAGCAGTAGTAACAATTCTGATACCTGACAAAATAGACTCCAAACCAAAAGAAATCATAAGAGATACAGAAGGCTATTACCTATTACCTATTAGTCAAAGGAATGATTCATCAGGAAGACTTCACAATACTGAACATATACACACCTAATATAGGCTCAGCTACATTCATTACATGTCCAAAAGGACAGAAGGGAAAAACAAAACTAACAAAATTACTAAGCACTAAAATATACATTAAAAACTACAAAACCCAGAAAATGACAGGAATCAACAAACATTTCTCAATTACAACTTCAAAAGTCAGTAGAATTAGCTCTCCAATCAAGCGACATAGGTTACAAACTTGGATTAAAAATCACAACCCATCAATCTGCTGCCTTCAGGAAACAGATATCACCACAAAAGATAGGCACATTCTCAAAGTAAAAGGCTGGTCAAAATTACTTAAAGCAGGCTGGAGAGATGGCTCATGGGTTAAGACTCTGTCTCGAAAGCATAATTTGGATCCCAGATATCACATAAAAACACCAGGCAGAAATGGTGGTGGCCTTTACTTCCAGCCCTGGTGAGTAAAGCCTGGGAAACCCCACAGTGTAACAAGAAGGTAGAAGCACTCCAGGGTGATTCCCAAAGTCACTCTTGGTCCTCTATGGGGACATGCAGTGTACTCTGATAAACACACACACACACATTAAATAAATAATTTTTTTAAAAAATACTTCAAGCTAATGGAACAAGGAAACAAGTAGGTGTAGCAATCATGATATCTGACAAATCAACTTCAAACTAAAGAAAATCATAAGAGACACAGAAGGATACTATATTTCAGTCAAAGGAACAATTCATCAGGAAGACTTCACAATACTAAACACATATGCACCAAATATGGGCTCATCCATATGCATTAAACAAACACTACAATGTCTAAAACAACAAATCAACCCCAAAATGATGATATTAGGGGATTTCAATACCCCATTCTCAACATTGAATGATAGGTCAACTGGCCAAAAACTGAACAGAAACACACTGGAACTGAATCAAACCATTATCCAAATGGACCTAACAGATCTCTACTGAACCTTCCATCCAAACACCAAGGAATACACATTCTTCTTAGCAGCCCATAGAACTTTCTCCAAGATAGATCATATATTGGGCCACAAAATGAATCCTCAACAGGAAAGTTGAAATTATTACCTGTATCTTATCAGAGCACCATGGAATAAAGATTGACATCCACGACAAAGCAAATAGCAGAAAATGCACTAATTCTTGGAAATTAAACACCATGATGCTGAATGAGGAAGGTCCAGGAAGAAGTCAAAAAGGAAAATGAATCCTTGGAAGTGAACTATAATGAAAATACAACATATCAAAATGTCTGGGACACAATGAAAGCTGTCCAAGAGGAAAGTTTACAGCTTTCAATACCTATATCAAAAAATGGAAACATCACAAGTAAACAACTTAATAATGCAACTTAAAGCTTTATAGACACAATAGCAATCCAAATCCAAAGGAAGTAGATGAGTAGCAATATCAGGAGAAAAATATATGAAATTGAGATAAGGAAAACGATACAAAGAATCAACCAAAGAGCTTATTCTTTTAAAAAAATCAGTAATATTGATACACCCCTGGCCAAATTAACCAAAATCATGAGAGAGAAAAACCCAATTGAACAAAATTAGAGATGAAAATGGAATTATCACAACTGATATCCAAGAAATTCAGAGAATTGTAAGGTCATATTTCAAAAACCTATACTACATAAAATTTGGTAATCAGAAAGAAATGGATGAATTTCTAAGTAAGCACAACGTACCTAAGTTGAATCAGGATGAATTCAATTATTTAAATAGTTCTATAACAAACGAGGAAATTAAAGAATAATCTCAAATCTTCCCACCCAAACATGTACAGACCAGATGGATTCAGTGCAAGATTCACCAGACATTTAAAGAACAACTGACCATTACTCCTTAAACTATCCCATAAAATAGCAAAGAAAGGAACACTTCCAAATACTTTCTGTGAAGCTAGTATTATACTAATCCCAAAACTTAATAAAGATAGAATTTGAAAATGAAACTATAGGCCAGTCTCTTTGATGAACACAGATGCAAAGATTCTCAACAAAATCTTAACAAGTTGAATTCAAAAATATATCAAAAAGATCATTCACTATGATCAAATAGGATTTGTTCCAGGCACACAAGATTGGTTCAACATATGCAAATCAATAAATGGAATTCATCACATTAAAAAAATCTGAAGTCCAACATCACATGATAGTCTCCATAGAGAAAAAGCTTTTGACAAGATCCAACATATTTTATGATTGAAATCCTAGAGACAATGGAATGGAAGGAACTTAAATTAACATAATAAAACTAAGGATTATTTAAATGGGGGGAAAACTTGAAGCATTCCCACTTCAATCGGGAACAAAGCAAGACTGCCCACTCTTACCACTTCTGTTCAATATTGTACTTTAAGTCTTAGCTAGAGCCATAAGACAAGAGCAGATCAAAGGAATTCAAATCAGAAAAAAAAGTCAAGATATCCCTATTTTCAGACAACATAATCCTATACCTGAGAGATCCTAAAAGCTCCACCAGGAGACTCCTGGAGCTAATAAACTCAGCATAATTGCAGGTTACAAAATTAATGTTCAAATTTCAGTAGTCTTCCTATACACCAAGGATGAAAAAACTGAGAAAGTCCTAAGAGAAATAATCCCATTTACCAGAGTCCCTAAAAAATGAAATACCCTGGAATAAATCTAACCAAGAAAGTGAGAGACCTTTACAATGACAACTTTAAAACCCTAAAGAAAGAAATTACAAAAGACACCAGAAAGTGGAAAGACTTCCCATGCTCCTGGAACAGTGGAATTAACATCATAAAAAAATGACAATTCTACCAAAAGAAGCATACTGATTCAATGCTAAGCCAATCAAAGTTCCAAAATAATTATTTATAGAAATTGACAAAACAATATCAACCTTCATATGGAAAAACAAAAGTCCCAGAATAGCAAAAACAATCCTAAGTAACAATATACCAAACTTTAATCTATACTACAAATCCGTAGTAATAAAAATACCCCATGTTATGGGCTCTAAAACAGACACATAGATCAATGGATAAGGGTTGAAGATCCAAACATAAGCCCATACACTTACAGTCATCTGATCTTTGACTTAGGGGTCCAAAAAACTCAATGGGGGAAAAAAAAAAACCAGCATCTTCAACAAATGGTGCTGGCAAAACTGGATATCCACATCAGAAGATTGAAACTGCACCTGTACTTGTCACCATGTACAAAAATCAACTCCAAGTGGATCAAGGACCTTACTATTAGGCCAGAGACTATAAAATCTTAATAGAAATAGCAGAGAATTCCCTCAAGCTTATTGGGCTAGGCTCAATTACTTTTCTAAACAGAATCCAAATGGCACAGGCATTAGAGCCAACACTCAACAAATGGGATCTTAAGAAATTAAAGAGCTGCTCCTCCCTTCCCCACCCCGCTCCGCCTGCCGGGACTCATGCTCAGTCCAGCCGGGCCTCACCCCGACCTAGGTAAGCTCTGCCCGCGCCCGCCCCCAGAACCCCAGGTCAGCCCAAGGGATACAGCCCCTACCCCACCATCCAGCCGGAGCCACGCACAGGGCCGAGGGACCAGGAGGACCTCCCCCTGCGCCCGGGCTCCGCCCCAGCTCCCCCAGGTTAAATAGCTCCACGCACCCATCCTCCCTTCCCCACCCCGCTCCACCGGCCAGGACCCGCGCACGGTCCAGCCGGGCCTCACCGCGACCTAGGTAGGCTCTGTCCCTGCCCACTCCCAGAACCCCAGGCCAAATAATTCAGTTTAGTGAAATTGAAAGATCTTAAGAGTTAAAACGACAATGCCAAAGTCAAAGTGCAAATCCATGAGAAGCAACACTCAAGTAAACAAATTTCCCACTGAAGGAATTAATCCCATAATGTTAGACTCCAACCAGAACAAACCCACGGAAAATGGCCTAGAAAGCCTAACCCAGGATAACGACTTTCAAAATATGATCGTTACCATGTTCAATACTATGAAAGAGGAAATCCGGGAGGAATTACATAATCGAATCAATCGCTTTGAAGAGGAACACAACAGATACTTGGAGGAGTTGAGAAAAACAGTGCAAGAAACAAAAACTGGCATAGAGCAGTTAAAACAAACTCAAGCAGAGTTTAAAACTTGGCTACAAGACAAGTTATCTTCAACCCAGAACTCCACAGAGAGTCTTATCAACAGAACTAACGAAGCAGAAAACAGAATTTCAGACCTTGAATTTAAAGTGGGAGTATTAACCAGCTCAATGGAAGAGGTTGTTAAAGCCAAAAAGATACTTGAGAGAAATATCCAAGAGATATGGGACACCCTGAAGAAGCCTAACATGTGTATTCATGGAATACCAGAGCAAGAATCTCAAAATACCACCCATGAGGAAATTTTTCAAACGATCATCAAGGAAAACTTTCCTCATCTAAAAAAAGAGAGGCCCATCCATATACAAGAGGCATTCCGCACCCCAAACAGATACGACCAAAATAGAAGCTCGCCACGGCAAATAATAGTTAAAACACTCCACATTCAAGATAAAGAACTGGTGCTGAGAGCTTCAAGGGAGAAAAAAAAAAGTCACTTTTAAAGGCAAACCTATTGCTCCCTCTTTCGCCCCACCCCCCGCTCCGCCGGTCCGGACGCGTAGGCGAGATCCAGCCGGGCCTCAACGCGCGCTCTAGGACCCCAGGTCAGCCCACGGGGACCCGGCTCCGACTCCCGCCATCCAGCCGGAGCCGCGCGGGGGCCCAGGGAACGAGGAGCACCTCCCCCTGCGCCCGGGCCCCGCCCCAGCTGCCCTCGGGTTAAATAGCTCCACGCCGACGCGCGCAGCCTCCCTCTTTCGCCCCACCCCCCGCTCCGCCGGTCGGGACGCGTAGGCGAGATCCAGCCGGGCCTCAACGCGCGCTCTAGGACCCCAGGTCAGCCCACGGGGACCCGGCTCCGACTCCCGCCATCCAGCCGGAGCCGCGCGGGGGCCCAGGGAACGAGGAGCACCTCCCCCTGCGCCCATCCTCCCTTTTCGCCCCACCCCGCTCCGCCAGTCGGGACACGCACGCGGTCCACCCGGGCCTCATCCCGCTCCCTAGGTAAGTCCCCGTTCAGGCCCCGCCCACCAGTACCCCAGGCCAAATAATTCAGTTTAGTGAAATTGAGAGATCTTAAGAGTTAAAATGACAATGCCAAAGTCAAAGTGCAAATCCATGAGAAGCAACACTCAAGTAAACAAATCTCCCACTGAAGAAATTAATCCCATAATGTTAGACTCCAAAAAGAACAAACCCGCGGAAAAAGGCCAAGAAAGCCTGACCCAGGATAACGACTTTCAAAATATGATCATTACCATGTTCAATACTATGAAAGAGGAAATCCGGGAGGAATTACATAATCGAATCAATCGCTTTGAAGAGGAACACAACAGACATCTGGAGGAGTTGAGAAAAACAGTGCAAGAAACAAAAAGTGGCATAGAACAGTTAAAACAAACTCAAGCAGAGTTTAAAACTGAGCTAAAAGACAAGTTATCTTCAACCCAGAACGCCACAGAGAGTCTTATCAACAGAACTAATGAAGCAGAAAACAGAATTTCAGACCTTGAAGATAAAGTGGGAGTACTAGCCAGCTCAATGGAAGAGGTTGTTAAAGCCAAAAAGATACTTGAGAGAAATATCCAAGAGATATGGGACACCCTGAAGAAGCCTAACATGCGTATTCATGGAATACCGGAGCAAGAATCTCAAAATACCACCCCTGAGGAAATTTTTCAAACGATCATCAAGGAAAACTTTCCTCATCTAAAGAAAGAGAGGCCCATTCATATACAAGAGGCATTCCGCACCCCAAACAGATACGACCAAACTAGAAGCACACCGCGGCAAATAATAGTTAAAACACTCCACATTCAAGATAAAGAACTGGTGCTGAGAGCTTCAAGGGAGAAAAAACAAGTCACTTTTAAAGGCAAACCTATTAAAATAACAAATGACTTCTCAGTCGAAACAGTAAAAGCAAGAAGAGCTTGGAGAGACATACTTCAAGTATTGAATGAGCAAAAATGTCAACCCAGGCTGATTTACCCTGCAAAACTATCAGTCATGATCGAGGGAGAAAGAAAAATTTTCCAGCACAAAGACAACTTTAAGGGATACATGGCCACCAAACCAGGCCTTCAAAAACTGCTAGAAATGATACTCAAGCGTGAAGAAAAAAACAGGCATATCCAGGAGAACAGAAGGCAAATATAACACCATTAAAAGCGAAGCAATATACTTATAAAAGCTACTAAACATAATAAATGTCTGGAATTAACAATAGTTTCTCCATTATAACACTAAATGTTAATGGACTTAATTCACCGATCAAGAGACACAGATTACAAACTTGGATTAAAAATCACAATCCATCAATCTGCTGCCTGCAGGAAACCCATCTCACCACAAAAGATAGGCACGCTCTAAAAATAAAAGGCTGGTCAACAATTCTACAAGCAAATGGAAGCAGAAAACAGGCAGGGGTAGCCATTATGCTATCAGACAAAGTGGATTTCAAACCAAAAAAAATTATAAGAGACACGGATGGATACTACATTTTAGTCAGAGGTACAATTCACCAGGAAGACTTCACAATACTGAACATATATGCACCCAATACGGGCCCCTCCACATTCATTAAGAAAACCCTACAGCGTCTAAAGCAAGAAATCAACCCCCAAACGATAATTCTTGGGGACTTCAACACCGCCCTCTCTACATGGGATAGATCAACAGGTCAAAAGCTTAACAGAGACACTTTGGAACTTAATCAAACCCTGAAAGAAATGGACCTCACAGATCTCTATCGAACTTTTCACCCACGCACCAAAGAATACACATTTTTCTCAGCAGCACACGGAACTTTCTCCAAAATAGATCACATATTGGGCCACAAAATGAATCTACACATGTACAAGAAAGTTGAAATTCTAACCTGTGCCCTATCAGACCACCACGGCCTAAAGCTGGACATCCACAACACATCAAACAAGAGAAAATACACTAACTCCTGGAAACTTAACACTATGATGCTGAATGAGAACTGGATTCAGGAAGAAATTAAAAAGGAAATTCAAGATTTCCTGAAAGTGAATGATAACGAAAATACAACTTACCAAAATCTCTGGGACACAATGAAAGCTGTTCTAAGAGGTAAGTTCATAGCTCTTAATGCCCACATCAAAAAAATGGAAACATCAGAAATAAACAACTTAACAATGCAGCTTAAAGCTTTAGAGAAACTAGAGCAATCTGATCCCAAAAGCAGTAGAAGAGAAGAGATTAGCAAAATAAGGGGAGAAATATCTGAAATCGAGACTAAGAAAACGATAGAACAAATCAACAAATCGAAAAGCTGGTTCTTTGAAAAAATCAACAAGATTGATACACCCCTAGCTAAACTAACCAAAAGCAAGAGAGAGAAAACCCAAATTAACAAAATTAGAAATGAACATGGAGTTATCACTACGGATACCCAAGAAATCCAGAGAATTATAACATCATATTTCAAAAACTTATACTCTGTGAAGTTTGACAACACAAAAGAGATGGATGAATTTCTAAGTAAACACAACTTACCTAAATTGAATCAGGAAGTTGTGAATTACTTAAATAGTCCTATAACATATAAGGAAATTGAGGAAGTAATCTCGAATCTTCCCACCAAAAAATGTCCTGGACCAGATGGATTCAGCACAGAGTTCTACAAGACATTTAAGGAGTTAATAACACCAATACTCCTTAAACTGTTCCACCAAATAGCAAAGGAAGGAACACTACCAAATTCCTTCTATGAAGCTAATATCGTTTTAATCCCAAAACCTAATAAAGATTCACTTAAAAAAGAAAACTATAGGCCGATCTCCCTGATGAACACAGATGCAAAGATTCTCAACAAAGTCTTAGCAAATCGGATTCAAAAACATATTAAAAAGATCATTCATGGGGACCAAGTAGGCTTCATCCCCGGCACACAAGGTTGGTTCAACATACGCAAATCAATAAATGTAATTCATCATGTAAACCAGTCCAAAGTCCAAGACCACATGATACTCTCGATAGATGCAGAAAAAGCTTTTGACAAGATCCAACAGCCTTTTATGATCAAAACGCTAGAGACAGTGGGAATGGAAGGAACTTTTATCAATATAATAAAAGCTGTATACAACAAGCCCACAGCAAGGATTATGCTCAATGGGGAACAATTGGAAGCATTCCCACTTCGATCAGGAACTAGACAAGGCTGTCCACTCTCACCACTTCTATTCAATATTGTACTTGAAGTCTTAGCCGAAGCCATAAGACAAGAAAGGGACATAAGAGGGATTCAAATTGGCAAGGAAGAAGTCAAGCTATCTCTATTTGCAGATGACATGATCTTATACCTGAGTGATCCCAAAAACTCCACCAGGAAGCTCCTGGAACTAATTGAGAAGTTCAGCAGGGTGGCAGGATACAAAATAAATGTGCAAAAATCAGAGGCCTTCTTATATGCCCAGAATGAAAGAAGTGAAAAAGCCTTGAGAGAAACCATGCCATTTACTATAACCCCTAAAAAAATGAAATACCTTGGTATAAACCTAACTAAGGAGGTAAAAGACCTTTACAATGAAAACTTTAAAACCCTAAAGAAAGAAATTGCAGAAGACACCAGAAGGTGGAAAGACCTCCCTTGTTCCTGGATTGGCAGAATCAACATTGTAAAAATGACCATCCTACCAAAGGCAATATACAGATTCAATGCTATACCAATCAAAATCCCAAAGCAATTCTTCAAAGAAGTTGACCAAACAATCTCAAAGTTCATATGGAGGCACAAAAGACCCAGGATAGCAAAAACAATCCTGAGTAACAAAAACACAGCTGGAGGTATTACCATACCAAACCTAAGTCTATACTACAAATCCATAGTTATAAAGACAGCCTGGTACTGGCTCCAAAATAGACACACAGATCAATGGATAAGGATTGAAGACCCAGATATAAGCCCACAAAGTTACAGCCACTTGGTCTTTGACAAAGGGGCCCAAAGAATCCAATGGAAAAAGAACAGCATCTTCAACAAATGGTGTTGGCAAAACTGGATCTCCACATGCAGAAGATTAAAGCTGGACCCGTACTTGTCACCATGTACAAGACTTAATTCCAAATGGATCAAGGACCTTGATATCAGGCCAGAGACTTTAAAAGCCATAGTTGAAAGGATAGGGAACTCCCTCGAGCTGATTGGGCTAGGCCAACACTTCCTAAACAGACATCCAATGGCACAGTCACTGCTACCAACTCTCAACAGTTGGGATCTTGTGAAATTAAAGAGCTTCTGTTCAGATAAAGAGATTGTCGCACGAGCTCAAAGGCAACCCACAGAATGGGAGAAAATCTTCACTAACCACATATCTGACAGAGCTCTACTGTCCAGAGTGCACAAAGAACTTAGAAAATTAAACTCCAAGGAAAACACTGGCCCAATTAAAAAATGGGCCCTGGAACTTCAAAGAAACTTTACCAGGGATGAAATTAAAATGTCTAACAATTATCTTAAAAAATGCTCCACTTCCTTCGCCATCAGGGAAATGCAAATCAAAACTTCCCTGAGATATCATCTCACCCCGGTCAGGATGGCAAAAATCCACAGTACAAACAACGACAAATGCTGGAGAGGATGTGGGGAGAGGGGAACTCTCCTACATTGTTGGTGGGAATGCAGGCTCATACAGCCACTCTGGCGAGCCGTCTGGAGATTCTTAAAGAAATTAAAGATTGAAATGCCGTATGACCCTGCTATCCCACTTTTGGGAATAACCCCCCAAGCAGCAGAGGTTCGCCTCGATAGCACAAGCTCGACCATGTTCATAGCAGCACTGTTTACAATAGCAAAGTCATGGAATCAACCTAAATGTCCAACAGTTGACGAGTGGATAAGGAAACTGTGGTACATCTATACAATGGAGTACTACTCAGCCATCAAAAATGATGAATTACTGGAATTTGCTGGGAAATGGATGTCATTAGAAAGAATTATATTAAGTGAAGTATCCCAAACCCAGAAAATTAAGCGCCGTATGTACTCCCTAATAGGTGGCTCCTAGTACCAAACTCGCCCAGCCCACATTGGGACACTCAAAAGTAAACCTATGTAACACAGTAATTGCAAGGATTATGAACAAGAGAGATGGGTTAGGAGGGCCACACCAGAAACAAGGAGAGAGGAGACCATGTTACAGCAGAGAAAATAGGCCTCCATCAAGGTCTGCAAGTAAGTAAAGGCAAACCTATTAATATAACAAATGACTTCTCAGTCGAAACAGTAAAAGCAAGAAGAGCTTGGAGAGACATACTTCAAGTATTGAATGAGCAAAAATGTCAATCCAGGCTGATTTACCCTGCAAAACTATCAGTCATGATCGAGGGAGAAAGAAAAATCTTCCAGCACAAAGACAACTTGAAGGGATACATGGCCATCAAACCAGGCCTTCAAAAACTGCTAGAAATGATACTCAAGCTTGAAGAAAAAAACAGGCATATCCAGGAGAACAGAAGGCAAGTATAACATCATTAAAAAAGAAGCAATATACTTATAAAAGCTACTAAACATAATAAATGTCTGGAATTAACAATAGTTTCTCCATTATAACACTAAATGTTAATGGACTTAATTCACCGATCAAGAGACACAGATTACAAACTTGGATTAAAAATCATAATCCATCAATCTGTTGCCTGCAGGAAACCCATCTCACCACAAAAGATAGGCACGCTCTAAAAATAAAAGGCTGGTCAACAATTCTACAAGCAAATGGAAGCAGAAAACAGGCAGGGGTAGCCATTATGCTATCAGACAAAGTGGATTTCAAACCAAAAAAAATTATAAGAGACACGGATGGATACTACATTTTAGTCACAGGTACAATTCACCAGGAAGATTTCACAATACTGAACATATATGCACCCAATACGGGTCCCTCCACATTCATTAAGAAAACCCTACAGCGTCTAAAGCAAGAAATCAACCCCCAAACGATAATTCTTGGGGACTTCAACACCGCCCTCTCTACATGGGATAGATCAACAGGTCAAAAGCTTAACAGAGACACTTTGGAACTTAATCAAACCCTGAAAGAAATGGACCTTACAGATCTCTATCGAACTTTTCACCCACGCACCAAAGAATACACATTTTTCTCAGCAGCACACGGAACTTTCTCCAAAATAGATCACATATTGGGCCACAAAATGAATCTACACATATACAAGAAAGTTGAAATTCTAACCTGTGCCCTATCAGACCACCGCGGCCTAAAGCTGGACATCCACAACACATCAAACAAGAGAAAATACACTAACTCCTGGAAACTTAACACTATGATGCTGAATGAGAACTGGATTCAGGAAGAAATTAAAAAGGAAATTCAAGATTTCTTGAAAGTGAATGATAACGAAAATACAACTTACCAAAATCTCTGGGACACAATGAAAGCTGTTCTAAGAGGTAAGTTCATAGCTCTTAATGCCCACGTCAAAAAAATGGAAACATCAGAAATAAACAACTTAACAATGCAGCTTAAAGCTTTAGAGAAACTAGAGCAATCTGATCCCAAAAGCAGTAGAAGAGAAGAGATTAGCAAAATAAGGGGAGAAATATCTGAAATCGAGACTAAGAAAACGATAGAAAAAATCAACCAATCAAAAAGCTGGTTCTTTGAAAAAATCAACAAGATTGATACACCCCTAGCTAAACTAACCAAAAGCAAGAGAGAGAAAACCCAAATTAACAAAATTAGAAATGAACATGGAGTTATCATTACTGATACCCAAGAAATCCAGAGAATTATAACATCATATTTCAAAAACTTATACTCTGTGAAGTTTGACAACACAAAAGAGATGGATGAATTTCTAAGTAAACACAACTTACCTAAATTGAATCAGGAAGTCGTGAATTATTTAAAGAGTCCTATAACATATAAGGAAATTGAGGAAGTAATCTCGAATTTTCCCACCAAAAAATGTCCTGGACCAGATGGATTCAGCACAGAGTTCTACCAGACATTTAAGGAGTTAATAACACCAATACTCCTTAAACTGTTCCATCAAATAGCAAAGGAAGGAACACTACCAAATTCCTTCTATGAGGCTAATATCGTTTTAATCCCAAAACCTAAAAAAGATTCGCTTAAAAAAGAAAACTATAGGCCAATCTCCCTGATGAACACAGACGCAAAGATTCTCAACAAAGTCTTAGCAAATCGGATTCAAAAACATATTAAAAAGATCATTCATGGGGACCAAGTAGGCTTCATCCCCGGCACACAAGGTTGGTTCAACATACGCAAATCAATAAATGTAATTCATCATGTAAACCAGTCCAAAGTCCAAGACCACATGATACTCTCGATAGATGCAGAAAAAGCTTTTGACAAGATCCAACAGCCTTTTATGATCAAAACACTAGAGACAGTGGGAATGGAAGGAACCTTAATCAATATAATAAAAGCTCTATACAACAAGCCCACAGCAAGGATTATGCTCAATGGGGAACAATTGGAAGCATTCCCACTTCGATCAGGAACTAGACAAGGCTGTCCACTCTCACCACTTCTATTTAATATTGTACTTGAAGTCTTAGCTGAAGCCATAAGACAAGAAAGAGACATAAGAGGGATTCAAATCGGCAAGGAAGAAGTCAAGCTATCCCTATTTGCAGATGACATGATCTTATACCTGAGTGATCCCAAAAACTCCACCAGGAAGCTCCTGGAACTAATTGAGGAGTTCAGCAGGGTGGCAGGATACAAAATAAATGTGCAAAAATCAGAGGCCTTCCTATATGCCCAGAATGAAAGAAGTGAAAAAGCCTTGAGAGAAACCATACCATTTACTATAGCCCCTAAAAAAATGAAATACCTTGGTATAAACCTAACACAGGAGGTAAAAGACCTTTACAATGAAAACTTTAAAACCCTAAAGAAAGAAATAGCAGAAGACACCAGAAAGTGGAAAGACCTCCCATGTTCCTGGATTGGCAGAATCAACATCGTAAAAATGGCGATCCTATCAGAGGCAATATTCACATTCAATGCTGTACCAATCAAAATCCCAAAGCAATTCTTCAAAGAAGTTGACCAAACAATCTCAAAATTCATATGGAGGCACAAAAGACCCAGGATAGCAAAAACAATCCTGAGTAACAAAAACACAGCTGGAGGTATTGCCATACCAAACCTTAGTCTATACTACAAATCCATAGTTATACAGACAGCCTGATACTGGCTCCAAAATAGACACACAGATCAATGGATAAGGATTGAAGACCCAGATATAAGCCCACAAAAATACAGCCATTTGGTCTTTGACAAAGGGGCCCAAAGAATCCAATGGAAAAAGAACAGCATCTTCAACAAATGGTGCTGACAAAACTGGATCTCCACATGCAGAAGATTAAAGCTGGACCCGTACTTGTCATCATGTACAAGACTTAATTCCAAATGGATCAAGGACCTTGATATCAGGCCAGAGACTATAAAAACCATAGTTGAAAGGATAGGGAACTCCCTCGAGCTGATTGGGCTAGGCCAACAGTTTCTAAACAGACATCCAATGGCACAGTCACTGCTACCAACTCTCAACAGTTGGGATCTTGTGAAATTAAAGAGCTTCTGTTCAGATAAAGAGATTACAACGTGAGCTCAAAGGCAACCCACAGAATGGGAGAAAATCTTCACTAACCACACATCTGATAGAACTCTGCTGTCCAGAGTGCACAAAGAACTTAGAAAACTAAACACCAAGGAAACCAATAGCCCAATTAAAAAATGGGCCCTGGAACTTAAAAGAAACTTTACCAGGGATGAAATTAAAATGTCTAACAAATATCTTAAAAAATGCTCCACTTCCTTAGCCATCAGGGAAATGCAAATCAAAACTTCCCTGAGATATCATCTCACCCAGTTCAGGATGGTAAAAATCCACAATACAAACAACAACAAATGTTGGAGAGGATGTGGAGAGAGGGGAACTCTCCTACATTGCTGGTGGGAATGCAGGCTCATACAGCCACTCTGGCGAGCCGTCAAGAGATTCTTAAAGAAATTAAAGATTGAAATGCCATATGACCCTGCTATTCCACTTTTGGGAATAACCCCCCATACAGCAGAGGTTCACCTCGATAGCACAAGCACGACCATGTTCATAGCAGCACTGTTTACAATAGCAAAGTCATGGAATCAGCCCAAATGTCCAACAGTTGACGAGTGGATAAGGAAACTGTGGTACATCTATACAATAGAGTACTAATCAGCCATCAAAAATGATGAATTACTGGAATTTGCTGGGAAATGGATATCATTAGAAACAATTATATTAAGTGAAGTATCCCCGACCCAGAAAATTAAGCACCGTATGTACTCCCTAATAGGTGGCTCCTAGTACCAAACCCACCCAGCCCACCTAGAGACAGTAATTCCAAGGATTATGAACAGGAGGGATGGGGTAGGAAGGCCATACCAGAAACAAGGAGAGAAGGGACCATGTTACAGCAGGGAAAATAGGCCTCCACCAAGGACCCAAATAAATAATGAGACATCTGATTAAGTTCACAGACTTTTGTTCCTGATCATTTACTACTGAGGGGGTGTGATCTCACCAGAAGAGGAGGGCATATAGTCTGGCAGATAAAAAGTAACCATTCTGCAAATGGGTGATAGACCCCTCCCTTACTGTGGTTTCCCACTTTTATTACATCTACCTTTGAATTTGCTTTTATGACAAGACTTTAACAGCTTTTTGTCTCTGGCCAGGGGGTGGCATACAATGCCCACCAGGATGGAGTGAAGGGCATTGCAGGAGCAGCAAAACTGCAAAAGAAAATCAACAAACCACAATCCAGAACTTCAGAGACTCTATATCAACCACCTAGAACTAGGCCACCTTAGTCTCTCCCCATCTTGAATCTCAGGGAAATTTGCGGAAGAGGGGGCGGTAAGAGTGTAAGAGCAAAAGGATGGGAGGAGCAATGATATGTAAGATACTCTATACTAGTTAGGGCTGAAGCAATCATAATTGGACTTTGCATGCCCTGCGCATTGTCCAACACACTATTGACCTCACAAAGTCTAGCATCTGCTAAAGGCACCAAGATCCTTGGAGGCAAAGGATTGGCAGCCACAGCAGTGTTCCTATACCTAAGGGGAACACGGGAAAGGGTTCAGGGAAAGGCCACTGGGTCCTTGTACGTCATCGGAGGGGAGGGCCCAGAGGAAAATCAGACATGCACAAGAAAGGACTCTCTGGGAATTGGGGTGGGAGGCACTGGGGGATGGGGAGAGAGAGGGGTGGGGAGGGGGAGGGGGTGTACGGGGGGAAGAAGGAGGGAGGGAGGGAACTGGTGTACCTAAAAAGTTTGTATGAGCTGAAATTAAAAAAAAAAAGATTTCCTGAAAGTGAATGATAATGAAAATACAACTTACCAAAATCTCTGGGACACAATGAAAGCTGTTCTAAGGGGTAAGTTCATAGCTCTTAATGCCTACATCAAAAAAAAAAAAAAAATGGAAACATCAGAAATAAACAATTTAACAATGCAGCTTAAAGCTTTAGAGAAACTAGAGCAATCTGATCCCAAAAGTAGTAGAAGAGAGGAGATTAGCAAAATAAGGGGAGAAATATCTGAAATTGAGATTAAAAAAAACAATAGAAAAAATCAACCAGTCAAAAAGCTGGTTCTTTGAAAAAAATCAATAAGATTGATACACCCCTAGTTAACTTAACCAAAAGCAAGAGAGAGAAAACCCAAATTAACAAAATCAGAAATGAACATGGAGTTATCACTACTGATACCCAAGAAATCCAGAGAATTATAACATCATATTTCAAAAACTTATACTCTGTGAAGTTTGACAACACAAAAGAGATGGATGAATTTCTAAGTACACACAACTTACCTAAATTGAATCAGCAAGTTGTGAATTATTTAAATAGTCCTATAACATAAAGGAAATTGAGGAAGTAATCTTGAATCTTCCCACCAAAAAAGGTCCTGGACCAGATGGATTCAGCACAGAATTCTACCAGACGTTTAAGGAGTTAATAACACCAATACTTAAACTGTTCCATCAAATAGCAAAGGAAGGAACACTACCAAATTCCTTCTATGAAGCTAATATCATTTTAATCCCAAAACCTAATAAAGACTCACTGAAAAAAGAAAACTATAGGCCAATCTCTCTGATAAACACAGACGCAAAGATTCTCAACAAAGTCTTAGCAAATCGGATTCAAAAACATGTTAAAATGATCATTCACGGGGACCAAGTAGGCTTCATCCCCGGTACACAAGGTTGGTTCAACATTCGTAAATCAATAAATGTAATTCATCATGTAAACCAGTCCAAAGTCCAAGACCACATGATACTCTCAATAGATGCAGAAAAAGCTTTCGACAAGATCCAACAGCCTTTTATGATCAAAACGCTAGAGACAGTAGGAATGGAAGGAACCTTTATCAATATAATAAAAGCTCTATACAACAAGCCCACAGCAAGGATTATGCTCAATGGGGAACAATGGGAAGCATTCCCACTTTGATCAGGAACTAGGCAAGGCTGTCCACTCTCACCACTTCTATTCAATATTGTACTTGAAGTCTTAGCTGAAGCCATAAGACAAGAAAGGGACATAAGAGGGATTCAAGTCTGCAAGGAAGAAGTCAAGCTATCCCTATTTGCAGATGACATGATCTTATACCTGAGTGATCCCAAAAACTCCACCAGGAAGCTCCTGGAACTAATTGAGAAGTTCAGCAGGGTGGCAGGATACAAAATAAATGTGCAAAAATCAGAGGCCTTCCTATATGCCCAGAATGAAAGAAGTGAAACATCCTTGAGAGAAACAATCCCATTTACTATACCCCCTAAAAAAGTGAAATACCTTGGTATAAACCTAACACAGGAGGTAAAAGACCTTTACAATGAAAACTTTAAAACCCTAAAGAAAGAAATAGCCGAAGACACCAGAAGATGGAAAGACCTCCCATGTTCCTGGATTGGCAGAATCAACATCGTAAAAATGACCATACTACCAAAGGCAATATTCACATTCAATGCTATACCAATTAAAATCCCAAAGCAATTCTTTAAAGAAGTTGACCAACAATCTCAAAATTCATATGGAGGCACAAAAGACCCAGGATAGCAAAGACAATCCTGAGTAACAAAATCAATGCTGGAGGTATTGCCATACCAAACCTTAGTCTATATTAAAAATCCATAGTTATAAAAACAGCCTGGTACTGTCTCCAAAATAGACACACAGATCAATGGATAAGGATTGAAGACCCAGATATAAGCCCACAAAGTTACAGCCATTTGGTCTTTGACAAAGGGGCCCAAAGAATCCAATGGAAAAAGAACAGCATCTTCAACAAATGGTGCTGACAAAACTAGATCTCCACATGCAGAAGATTAAAGCTGGACCCATACTTGTCACCATGTACAAGACTTAATTCCAAATGGATCAAGGACCTTGATATAAGGCCAGAGACTATAAAACCATAGTTGAAAGGATAGGGAACTCCCTCGAGCTGATTGGGCTAGGCCAACAGTTCCTAAACAGACATCCAATGGCACAGTCACTGCTACCAACTCTCAACAGTTGGGATCTTGTGAAATTAAAGAGCTTCTGTTCAGATAAAGAGATTGCAACACGAGCTCAAAGGCAATCCACAGAATGGGAGAAAATCTTCACTAACCACATATCTGACAGAGCTCTACTGTCCAGAGTGCACAAAGAACTTAGAAAACTAAACACCAAGGAAACCAATGGCCCAATTAAAAAATGGGCCCTGGAACTTAAAAGAAACTTTACCAGGGATGAAATTAAAATGTCTAACAAATATCTTAAAAAATGCTCCACTTCTTTAGCCATCAGGGAAATGCAAATCAAAACTTCCCTGAGATATCATCTCACCCAGGTCAGGATGGCAAAAATCCACAATACAAACAACAACAAATGCTGGAGAGGATGTGGAGAGAGGGGAACTCTCCTACATTGCTGGTGGGAATGCAGGCTCATACAGCCATTCTGGCGAGCCATCTGGAGATTCTTAAAGAAATTAAAGATTGAAATGCCATATGACCCTGCGATTCCACTTTTGGATATAACCCCCCATACAGCAGAGGTTCACCTCGATAGCACAAGCATGACCATGTTCATAGCAGCACTGTTTACAATAGCAAAGACATGGAATCAACCCAAATGTCCAACAGTTGACGAGTGTATAAGGAAACTGTGGTACATCTATACAGTGGAGTACTACTCAGCCATCAAAAATGATGAATTACTGGAATTTGCTGGGAAATGGATGTCATTAGAAACAATTATATTAAGTGAAGTATCCCAGACCCAGAAAATTAAGCACCGTATGTACTCCCTAATAGGTGGCTCCTAGTACCAAACCCACCCAGCCCACCTTGAGACACTCATAGGTAAATCTATGTATTACCTACAATAATTGCAAGGATTATGAACAGGAGGGATGGGGTTGGAGGGCCACACCAGAAGCAAGGAGAGAAGTGACCATGTTACAGTAGAGAAAATAGGCCTCCATCAAGGACTGCAAGAAAGTAATGTGACACCTGGTTAAGTTCACAGACATTCATTCCTGATCATTTACAACTAAGGGGGTATGAACTCACCAGAAGGGGAGGGCATATAGTCCGGCAGATTAAAAAGTAACCATTTTGCAAATGGGTGATTGACCCCTCCCATTGCCAAATGCCATATGACCCTGTGATTCCACTTTTGGGTATAAGTATTACATCTACCCTTGAATGTGCTCTTATAATAAGACTCCAGTTTAACAGCTTTCTGTCTCTGGCCAGGGGGTGACATACAGTGCACATCACGATGGAGTGAAGGGCATTGCAGGAACAACAAAACTGCAAAAGAAAATCAACAAACCACTATCCAGAACTTCAGAGACTCTATATCAACCACCTAGAACTAGGCCAGACTAATCTCTCCCCATCCTGAAGCTCAGGGACATTTGCGGAAGAGGGGGCGGTAAGAGTGTAAGAGCAAAAGGATGGGAGGAGCAATGATTTGCAAGATACTCCACACAAGTTAGGGCCGAAGCAATCATAATTGGACATTGCATGCCCGGCGCAATGTCCAATACACTATTGACCTCACAAAGTCTAGCATCTGCTAAAGGCACCAAGATCCTTGGAGGCAAGGGATTGACAGCCACAGTAGTGTTCCTATGCTTAAGGGGAACACAGGAAAGGGTTCAGGGAAAGGCCACTGGGTCCTTGTACGTCATCGGAGAGGAGGGCCCAGAGGAGAGTCAGACATGCACAAGAAAGGACTCTGCGAATTGGGGCGGGAGGCACGGGGGGATGGGGAGGCAGGGGTGAGGGGAGGGGGAGCAAGGGGTTTGGGGGGAGGAGGAGGGAGGAAGGGAACTGGTGTACCTATTAAGTTTGTATGAGCTGAAATAATAATAAAAAATTTATTAAAAAAAAAAAGAAATTAAAGAGCTTCTGTTCAGATAAAGAGATTGTAAACCAGCAAAAATCAACCCACAGAATGGGAGAAAATCTTCACTAACCTCACATCTGATAGAGTTCTAATATCCAGAGTGCACAAAGAACTTAAAAAATTAAACACCAAAGACATAAATAGACCAATTAGAAAATGGGCCATGGAACTTAAAAGAAGCTTTTCCAGAGATGAAATGGAAATGTCAAATAAATACCCTAAATAATGTTCCACTTGCCTAGCCATCAGAAGAATGCAAAACAAAACTACCCTGAGATATATTTCACCCTGGTGAGGTTGGCAAAAATCCAAAATACATACAACAACAAATGCTGGAGAAGATGTGGGGAGAAGGGAACTCTCATACATTGTTGGTGATAATGCAGGTTTATATGACCACTCTAGAGTTCAGTATGGGGATTTCTAAAAAAGTTAAGGATGGGGGCTGGTTAAGGTGGCTCAGGGGTTAAGCCTCTGCCTTGCAGGCAAAAGGTCCTGAGTTCGGATCCCAGATCCCACGTATAGACGCCAGGCGGAAGCCGGGGTGGCCTGCACTTCTGGTCCTGGTAGGGCGGAGCCTGTGAATCCTGGGGCAGAAGGAGGTGGAGGCGTCCATGGTGGTTCCCGATTCGTCCGTGGTTCTACACACACACATACACACATGCGCGTGCACATACATACGCACATACACACAATTGAATAAATAATAATAAAAAAAATGTTAAGGATGTAAATGCCACATGACCCTGCTATACCACTACTGGGAATAATCCCTAAAAATGCACCATTTCACTATAGTGACACAAATACATACCTGTTCATTGAAGCACTGTTTACAATAGCAAAGTCATGGAATTGACCCAAATGCCCAACAGTTGTCAAATGAATAATGAAAATGTGATACATTTATACAATGGAAAAATGCCATCAAAAAAATGAATTAATGGGGCTTGAGAGGTGGCTTAGGGTTTAAGCCTCTACCTTGCAGGTGGAAGGTCCTGAGTTCAGATCCTAGACCCCACCTTTAGACACCGGTCGGAATCGGGGACAGCCTGCATTTCTAGTCCTGGTAGGGTGGAGCCCGTGAATCCCAGGGCAAAGTAAACAAGGAGGAGGTGAAGGCAGTCCATGGTGGTTCCTGAATTCGTCCATGGTTCTACACACACACCTATATACACACACGCGCACACATGCATACACGCACAATTGAATAAATAATAAATAATAAAAAAAATTTTAAGGGGCTGGAGAGGTGGCTCAGGGGTTAAGCCTCTGCCTTGCAGGCGGAAGGTCCTGAGTTCGGATCCCAGATCCCACGTATAGAGGCCAGGCGGAAGCGGGGGCGGCCTGCGCTTCTGGTCCTGGTTGGGCGGAGCCTGTGAATCCCAGGGCAGAAGGAAGTGGAGTCGTCCATGGTGGTTCGCGGGTTCGTCCGTGGTTCTACACATACACAGACACACACATACACAGACACAGACACACACGCGCACGCACATGTGCACAGTTGAATAAATAATAATAAAAAAAAAGATTTAAAAAAAATTTTAAAAATGAATTAATGAAATTGCCAGTAAATGGACAGGATTAGAAGAAAGTATACTGAGCAAAGTATCCCAGGCATAGAAAGTTAGATGCCGCATATTCTTCTTTATAAGTGGATCCTAGTTCCAAACCCTCTTAATGACATACTTCAAGGTACATTATAACCACAAAGGATTACAACTAGGAGGGAAGTCCTCAAGAGAAAGGAGACAAAAAAGCATAGTTCAATAAAGAAATTAGGCCACAGTCATGTATGTCCTATACAGGCTCAGTGAGGTCACTGGCATGTGCTCCACGGATATTCCTATTCTGGCAGATTGCTGCTTCACTCAGAAGCATCTTTTTTTCTTTAGGAAACGCCATCCTATAAGTAGCAAGACATCCGATACACCTCATTCTCACTTCCCTTCTGGTTCACTTGGAATTAGATGGGTTTGAAGAATTGGGCATCTTTCCAGTCATGGAAGGGATGGGGGCTGGCAGTTAGATGGTAGCTAACTGGCAACTGGAAGACTGACCTTACTCACTGCTGTGTCCTACTCCTATTCTTCCCTCTACCTTTAAGCCTCTACTTATATTAAGACCTTCTTTTTAACAGTCTTTTATCTTTGGTTAGGAGAAAACCTCAACACCCAAATAGGATGCAGCCAAGCCCAGTGCAGAAACCGCCAAACTGAAAATAGCCAACCATAATTCAGAATACCAATGACCCTACAATGTTCACCAGGAACCAGACCAGTCAAATCTCTCCCCATCCTAAAGTTCAGGGAACCTTGCAGAGAAAGAGTTGGCAAGATTGTAAGAGCCTAAAGATGGGGAGGTCCACCAATGGACAAGATACTCCACTCAGGTCTGGGCTCCAGCCACCAGGATCTCGCTGCAATGTCATTGGACCTTACCTGACCTGACATGTCAACAAGCCCCCATAGACTAGCAGGGATCCCAAGGGAGATGGATTCAGGCAGTAGAATCCTTAGAGGCAAGGGGTTAGACAGATATAACAGAGTTACTACCTTAGTGGGCGGCCCAAGAAGGGGCCCCAAGTTATGTCCCAAAGTCCTGAACTCTCACTAGTGTAGATGAGTTGGAGGAAACTGCAGGGCCCATATAAGCTGATGTTCTGGAGGTAGAAGGGAGCAGGCAGGAACACCAAGAGGGGGGAGGAAGGGAGGAAAGTTGGGAGGGAGAGAGGGATGTGTTGGGAGAGAGAATAGGATGGGAAGAAGGGGGAGGGGAGGGAGAAGGAGGCGGTGAGCATATCTACTTGAGCTTATATAACTAGATAAAATATTTTAATTTAAATTTATGTCAATTCTAGTCTGATAAATACTTTTACCCCTGGGCCTTCTGCCCACTGTTCCCATTGCAGCAATAATGTTCTGTTTTGTGTTGTGATGTCTGTTCCTGTCTTCTGGTCACAGATGTACCATCTACTTTGTGCATCCAGTTGCTTAGAATTGATATAATTCCTTTCCAGGGAGTGATGGATTCTGGAATATATAGGCAAATGCATTACAAATGCGCTTTTACATTTCTACCTCTTCATAAATGGGTTTTGGTGGCTCACATTTTAAAATGTAGAAAGCTCAGTATCCTTAGGTTTTGTGTTTGTAAACATACACAGAACTGTGAGAACATACTTCTGGCATTCTGTTCTAGTAGTTTCCTAAAGAAAAAAAGATGCTTCTGAGTGAAGCAGCAATCTGCCAGAACAGGAATGTCTGTGGAGCACATGCCAGTGACCTCACTGAGCCTGCATAGCACCTTAACTACTAAGCCCAGTATTCCTCTTCTTCTCTGTTTTCCTATAGTCCAAGAAAAACCAAGTGTTTCCAGAAAACTCTCAGCATCCCTGTCAAGTGGTGTCACTATCTATGACTCAGCCCTCATCTCTCCTGGGAAGACTGTAGGAGAGTAAATAGGTGCTTTGACAATTGAGCTGCCCTATGTAGGTGGTTTCTGTACTGTATTTTATATTCCCCAACTTCAAAAGGCAGGGGTCAGTGAGTCCCCTAGTGATCCAGTCACAACTAAAGAATGAAATCAATGTGTCTGTCCCCAAAGTCCTACACCAGCAGGCTCAGTTTCCAAGGGAAATGCCACTCTGTGACTCAAGAAGAGCTTCATCTGCAGCGTGGTAGAGAGGGAAGCCCGTTAAATCTGTGCCCAGCCTGCCTAGTGAAGGATGAGAAAACATCATTGGAAAATGGTAATTTCACTTGGTAATTGAAAGAAAGAATTAGATTTTATGTAGAAATCAAATAGAATTAAATTTATTCATGAATTGCAGCAACTCATTACTTTCAAGTAGAAGAATGAACTTGGCCCCTTATTTCACACATACACAAAATGAATTCAAAATTAGATCAAAGACCTAAGCTTAAGACTTTAAAACCACAAATGTGTTAGATGAAAACAGAGGTAGAAAGCTCTATCTCATTCATGGAAGCAATGATATTTTTAATGTGAATTTAAAAATCACAACCAACAGAAGCAAAAATACAGAAATAAAAGTACCTTAATCCGAAAAACCTCCCAACAGCAAAAAAAAAAACAACAAAACAGTGAGCAATAGTTAGCAAAATAATTGAATAAAAAGACAACAAGGCAACTTACATAATGCAAGGAAATATTTTCAAACCAGCATCTGACAAAGGGTTAATATGCAGACCGTATGAGGAACTGAGCAACTTGGCAGCAAAAAAATTAAATTAATAAAAATTTAAAATATCCTGACTTTGAAAAAGATTGAGTTGTTTGGACAGAAATTTTCGAAGGAAAGCATACAAAAGACAAAGAGATATTAGAACAGTTGCCCAACAGCAAGAGACAACAGAAAAATGTGTATTAAAACCACTAGGAAGGTTTGGGTTTTGCTCATCCTGTAACATAAACCAAAAGAAGAAAAGGAGCCTTTCTGATAATTATCCATCTTAAGGAATGTAACAACCTTCCTGGGAAGAATTTGTTTAGGGACTAAGAACTTAAGAACCAGTGCCAAGGGGGAGACTGTCACTAAGCCCTGACCTTCAGATTTACATCCCCTTGTAAATTCTCTTGAGACTGACCAGGTTAAAAAAAAAAATCACAGCCTCCATGGAGGTTGAACCTGAATTGCAAGAGGACTTCCTTTGTTGCCCTACCACATATCCAAAAGACATGAAATCAGCATGGAAAAAAGACACCTACATTCCCATGGATCACCGCAGGACCATTCACAATAGCAAGAAACAGAAGCATATTGGTAATGGATAAATGGATAAAGAAGTGCAGTACATATATTCAATGAAATATTAGTGCACTTTGTAAAATAATGAACTACGGTCATTTGCAACAATACAGACGAGGAGAATTGTTAAGTAAACAAACCCAGTACAGAAAGACAGGTGTCTCGCTCATACTGAAAATCTAAAAAAATGTGGAGAACAAGATCCGTGAGATGACTCAACAAGTGAAAGCACCTACTGGCCAAGCCTGATGCCCCAGAGCCAACAGGAAGCCAGATGTGGTGACTCGAACCTGTGAACCCGGCACTCCTACAGCCTAGATGTCCAGCTGGCCTGGAGCATGGAGAGCAGCAGAAACAGAGAGATCCTATTCTGGCAGTGGAAGGAGAGAAATAACTCCTGAAAAACATCCAAGGCAGCCTCATGTGTGCCCTTGCATGTGCGCAGACACATGCATACACATAAATAAAAGTAAAAATGTTTTGAAAAGTTGAGAGTAGACTGTGATAACTAGTTGATTCAATTCAGGAAAAGAGAAAACAGATACATTCAAGACTATACTTAATAAAAATGTATCATCTTAAAATTTGCTAAGAAAGAGCTGAGAAGATGGCTTAGGGGTTAAAGCCTTTGCCTTGCAAGCAGAAGGAGCACATCCTGGTCTGGAACCGGGGGCAGGACGAGGAAGGGATTCTGTTCCAAACTCTGCAAAATAAGGGAAGAACTGAGGAAAGTTGGAATAGTTTAGGTGGCTGTTTCAGTATTTTTGCTAACAAGCACTGGAAATTCCTTAAGGTTTACTATAGCCAGCTGTTTTAGCAATTTTGACAATAAAATAAAATCATAAAAGGTGCTTGGCAATGGACCCCAACATGCTATATACACGGACTCAACTGTCCTGTGGGTTAGGGAGAGGAAGGAGTCAAATGCAAACCCAAGTTCTGGTCAAGGCTTTTGACTGACATCAGGAACACAGAAGCAGGCTGGTGGCAAAGATGACAGAGGTGACATCGCATGTGTGTGCGGGAACACATCATGGAAGATCAATAGCAGGATCTGAGGCTAAGCAGAGGATGTGCAAGGAGAGGCAGAGTGTAGTATAGTCAGCAGGTGGGTGGTAACCGAGGTCAGGGAGAGAAAAGCTCCAGCAAGCGAATGAAAACAAAATGAACAAAGGCCTTGATCCTTGGAAAGCACATGAGAGGCAGAGATAGAGGTGCCATTGTGGCGGAGCCCAGAGAAGACTGACTGGAAAAGAGACCCAGGAGAACGGTAGTGGGGTAGCTGAGAAAGAGTGTTTCCAGAGCAAGGTGTGTGTGTAGTGAGGGATCAACCATGTTTCTCCGACTTCCATTGCTGAGCCCACTTACTTTTTTTTCGATCCTAATTTGAAAGCTGTGATTCTCTCTCTTTCTCACCCTCCTTTCCCCAGTCACCAATATTCATAACTTGCCTGCCCTACTGTTTTTCTCTCAAGGTTCCTTCTGAGTCTGTTTTTAAATTCTTTTCTTGATGAGACTAAACACCCACAAAAAGGTCCTGGAAAGATGACACAGCAGTTAAAGTTTTTGATGCAAAGTAAGATCCCCCATAAAATACAGGGCGAATGTGGCAATCCACACATAATTCCAGTCACAGAAGGCAAAAATTGGGAATCCCCAGAGTAACTTGATGAACCAGACTAGGCCTATCGGAGAGCCCAGGGTTTAATTAAAGACCCAGACTCAAAAGAATAAGGTAGAAGAGTGATGAAGGATGAATCCTGATACCAACCTCAGACCTCTGCCCACACATTCACTCCCACAAACTATGCACACACAAAACAAGTATGTATACAAAGCAGTACTATACATGCATACACACTAAAAGGGAAAGAAACGAATCCACAAAGGTTCCCCCTGGTAACACTAAGTCTGAGCACTTGCTAGTGACTGATGACATTATAAAAAGCAATGTTGGAAGAAGCTCAAGGAAGACTAAGAGCAATCTCACTGCTGTGATGCAGAAGATGGAGAAATATGGAAACAGGATGTATGGCTAAGGGGCTGCATTTTAAGAAAGGAGAGTACACAAAGGCATAAACACTACAACAAGAGAGTGAACAGAATCAGTAGCACATACCAGAGACAGAGCAAACGTGCCTACCAGTTTTCTTTGTTGCAAAGCCATGATATACTTTCTGGACACTTTCTAGACACTGACTTAAGAAAAAAAATCTAATTTTCCAACATCCACGGATAAAGTAGATACCTGGGGGCCTCTGCTAATACAGAACTCAATAATATCATGACTGTATTTAATACAGAAACAGCAAAAAAGGAAAGAAGTGATTTCTGCCTCTGTTCCAAACTCCAGTCCCACCTCTAAAGATCTGGGTATCATGGCTTTGCAGCCAGTGTTACTACTGATGGCTTCCCTGCCCTGGGTCATAGCAGGATGCTATTACAATTCTGGTTTTTGGCTGGAGAAATGTCTGAGCTCATCTTCATGTAAGGTTACTAGGAGGCTGACATGGAGATTACTGTGATGAGGATACATGCTCCAAATCCTTCACACTTAGCATTGGTGGCAAAATAAGGCACTAGAGAACAGTGACACTATATCTATGTCTTCCTCAGAGGCTCAGGCAGTGAACCTCAGTAGAACCAGTCTCCACTTAAAGATGAGCTTTTGTCATACTTATTTTTAGAAATAATTTAGTCTTGTGAATTAGGATTTTTTATAGTTGCATTTTTTATGTTGTTTAAAGTGATGTATTTATTCCAAACAACAGCAAATCCTGGTGAGGATGTGTTGAGAAGGGGACCCTAATACATGGCTAGTAGGAATGCAAACTAATGCAACACCTTTGGAGATTGATTTGGAAGTTCCTAAAAAAGTTAAAAACTGGGATAAAGAGATGGCTCAAGGATTAAGCCTCTGTCTCTAGGGTAGAAGGTCCTGAATTCGGATCCCAGGTGCCACGTAAAAACACCCAGGCAGAAATAGCCATGGCCTGCACTTCCAACCCTGGTGGGTAGAGCCTGGGAAATCCCAGAGAAAAGTAAGAAGGAAGTAGAAGCAATCCAGGATGACTCCTGAAGTCATCCTTGGTCCTCCATAGGGACACACAGTGCCCTCCGATACACACACTAAAATAAAATAAAATAAAATAAAATAAAATAAAATAAAATAAAATAAAATAAAATGAAGTAAAATAATAAAATAAAATAAATATATTTTTTAAAAAGTTAAAAACTGAAATTCCATACAACCCAGCTATACTGCTCCTGGGACTGTTCCCAAAGAACAATGCACCCTACCACAAAGTCACTTGTACAGCCATACTTATAATAGTTCTGTTCACGTTGACGAGTGGATAAAGAAAATGTGGTACATCTATACAATGGAGTACTATTCAGCCATCAAAAATGATGAATTACTGGAATTTGCCGGGAAATGGATGTCATTAGAAACAATTATATTGAGTGAAGTATCCCAGACCCAGAAAATTAAGCGCCGTATGTACTCCTTAATAGGTGGCTCCTAGTACCAAACCCACCCAGCCCACCTAGAGACACTCGATGATAAATCTCTGTAATACTGTAATTGCAAGGAGTATGAACAGGAGGGATGGGGAAGGAGGGCCACACCAGAAACATGGAGAGAGGGAACCATGTTACAGCAGAGAAAATAGGCCTCCATCAAGGACTGTAAGTAAGCAATGAGATATCTGCTTAAGTTCACAGACTTTTTGTTCCTGATCATTTACAACTGAGGGGGTGTGATCTCACCAGAAGGGGAGGGCATATAGTCTGGCAGATAATAAGTAACCATTTTGCAAATGGGTGATTGACCCCTCCCTCACTATGGTTTCCTACTTTTATTACATCTATCTTTGAATATACTCTTATAACAAGACTCTAGCTTAACAGCTTTTTATCTCTGGCCAGGGGGTGACATCCAATACCCATCAGGATGGAGTGAAGGGCATTGCAGAAGCAGCAAAACCGCAAAAGAAAATCAACGAACCACTATCCAGAACTTCAAAGACTCTATATCAACCACCTGGAACTAGGCCAGCCTAATCTCTCCCCATCCTGAAGCTCAGGGAAATTTGCAGAAGAGGGGGCAGTAAGAGTGTAAGAGCACAAGGATGGGAGGAGCAATGATTTGCAAGATACTCCACACAAGTTAGGGCTGAAGCAATCATAATTGGACTTTGCATGCCCTGCGCAATGTCCAACACACTATTGACCCCACAAAGTCTAGCATTTGCTAAAAGCACCAAGATCCTTGGAGGCAAGGGATTGACAGCCAAAATAGTGTTCCTATGCCTAAGGGGAACAAAGGAAAGGGTTCAGGAAAATGCCGCCGGGTCCTTGTACGTCATCGGAGAGGAGAACCCAGAGGAGAGTTTGGCATGCACATTAAAGGATTCTCCGGGGATTGGGGGAGGGGAGGCACTGGGGGGTGGGGAGGGAGGTGTGAGGGGAAGGTGAGCAGAGGGGTCGGGGGGAGGAGGAGGGAGGGAGGGAACCGGTGTACCTATTAAGTTTGTATGAGCGGAGATAATAAAAAATGTTTAAAAAAATAATAGTTCTGTTCACAATAGCAAAAAAATGGAATCAATCTAGATATTCAACAGTTGACAAATGGTTACTGAAAATGTGGGGTGTGTGTGTGTGTGTCTATATATGTATATATATGTATATATGTGTGTGTGTATATATATATAGAATCCTATTCGGCTGTCAGGAAAAATGAACTAATGGAATTAGCCAAAAAATGGATGGAGCTGAAAGAAATTATACTGAGTGAAATATCCCAGACACAAAGAGATGCTGTAAATTCTCTCTTAGAAGTGGATCCTAGAATTAAATATTCAGTTTGATATAATCAAACAGAACTTCTTGCAACATCCACAAATACAAAGGAACACAAACTATGGAGGTGGAAGAAAAACCTCAAAAGAGGGGAAACAAAGGAAAATGGGCAAAAAGTTTTTAAAAAAGGTTTTTTAAAAAAATTTTATCTGGGGGCTGGAGAGGTGGCTCAGGGGTTAAGCCTCTGCCTTGCAGGCGGAAGGTCCTGAGTTCGGATCCCAAGCCCCACGTATAGATGCCGGGCGGAAGCGGGGCAGCCTGCGTTCTGGTCCTGGTAGGGCAGAGCCTGTGAATCCTGGGGCAGAGTAAAAAAGGAGGTGGAGGCAGTCCATGGCGGTTCCCAAATTCGCCCATGGTTTCTATACACACACACATACATACATACACACACGTGCGCGCACACACAATTGAATAAAAATATAAATAAATAAAATAAAAAACTTTATTCTGTGTGTGTATGTTTGTGTCTGTCTGTCTGTCTGTCTGTCTGTCAGAGGGCACTGTGAGTCCCTGTGGAAGACCAAGGGTGACTTGGGGAATCATCCTGGATTGCTCTATCACCTTTTTGCTTTGCTCTGGGATTTCCCAGGCTTTGCTTTACAGAGCCAGAAGTGCAGACTGCTGCCATTTCCACCTACCACTTTTACATGGGACTAGAGTCTGAACTCAGCCACTTATGGAGTCAGAGTCTTAATCCCTGAGCCCTCTCTCCAGCCCCCTTTAAGAAAAGTCTTAAAGGTGAAGAAAGAACAGGAATAGGACATGTGGAAGGCTCCCAGGAAAGTCTCCCACACCTCGAATTGATTAGGGACACAAAGACATACCCAAGAACACCTATTCACACAAGAGACTTTATTAGCAAGCAAGCAAGACTGCTGTTTTTGAATCAGACAAAAGCAGCCCCAAGATCTAACTCTGGGGGTCTCTTATAGGGCAGGGGCATGTGATTAGAAAAGTACTAGAATGGGAAGGGGAGCTTGCTCCAGGGTGGATAAAAAGTCCTAGAGAGAATGTGCCATTTTATCTTAGCTGCCGACAAGCTGGAGGCTGTGAAGAAGTCCTTGAGAGAGTAGCTGCAAGGAGTGTTATGAAGTTTTTTTGTCTGGACACATATACTGGAGGCAGATATAGGAAGGAGGGGGGCAGCTGAAGCCATTTTGAGTTCAACATGCCTAAAAGGATACAGTAAGAAGTGTTTAGCCTCCAGATAATCAATTACCTGCTTACTATCCCCTCACTCTCTCTTAGTGACAGGGAACATATACTCAGTAACGTAAACTAGCCTAAACAACAGTGAAAAGAGAGAAAATTGACACGACAAGATCTTGTCTAAAGACTACCAAAAACACCTATAGTAAGCCACCATCTAAACACCTTCATTGTATCTTTAAATAAGAAAAGATCTTACTCAATACCCAAACAAGATGCAGCCTAGTCTAATGGAAGAACAGTGAAATAACACCAATCAATGAGAATGCAGAATATCTGTGACCCTAAAACATTCAACCCAAATCAGATCAACCAAACCTTCTTCCATCCTCAGGCTCAGAGAACTTTGCAGAAGAGTGGGATGGTAATATTGTAAGAACCTGAAGGTGAGAAGATTCACTGCCAGTCAGGTCACACAAGACATGACAGGGCTGATGCATCCAGGATCCTACTGCAACAAGATCTCCCTTCACCAGACCTGCACAATGACTGACATACCAACATTCCCACTATGGACCAGTGAGGAACTCAGAAGCAATAAATACACACAGTGAGAAACTTAGAGGTAAAGGTTAGACAGGTGAAAGGAAGCATTCTTATAGGTTATCTACCCAAGGAAAAGTCACTTAAACTACCACAGAGGCCTGTGCCCCTAATTGAGCCGACAACCTGAAGGGAACCCAGCAACCCATACAAGCAGACAGGCAGGAGGGTGGGACGGATAGAGATGGGTTGGTAGGGGCTGGAGAGGTGGCTCAGGGCTGCTCTGCCTTGCAGGCGGAAGGTCCTGAGTTCGGATCCTAGACCCCACGGATAGACGCCGGGCAGAAGCGAGGGCAGCCTGCGTTTCTGGTCCTGGTAGAGCGGAGCCTGTGAATCCCGGGGCAGAGTAAACAAGGAGGAGGTGGAGGCGGTCCATGGTGGTTCCCGAATTCATCCATGGTTCTACACACACACACACACACACACACACACACACACGCACACATGCACAATTGAATAAATAATAAAAAAAGAGATGGGTTGATAAAGGAAGAGAAAGGTAGGAGAGAAAGGAGGAAGGGAGGGAGAGGAATGGGAGAAGGGGGAAGAATGGGGGAACAACTACTCATGTTTTATAAAAGGAGAATTAATAAAAGTAAAAAGTAATTAAACAAAGAGCTGATTCTTTGAAAAACAGTAAGATTGATAAACATTTAGTTAAATTAACTAAAACCAAAAGAAAGAAAATCCTTATTAATTTAATTAAATTAGAGATGAAATTGGAGCTATCACAACTGATACCAAGGAAATTCAGAGAATCACAAAGTCATACTTCAAAAATTTATCCTCCACCAAATTTGATAATCAGTAAGAAGTTGATGAATTTCTAAGCACATATAACATACCAAAAATTGAATTAGGAATAATTGAAGTATTTAAACAGTCCTGTAACACGTAACAAAGTTAAGGGAGCAATTACAAATCTCCCCATCAAAAAATCCACCTGGACTAGATGGATTCAGCACAGAATTCTACCAGACACTTAAAGAAGTAGCACTTAAGGAGTAGCACCACTACTCCTTAGACTATTCCACAAAATAGAAAAGGAAGGAACACTTCCAAACTCTTTCTATAAAGCTAGTATTATACTGATCCCAAAACCAAATAAAGACACAATAAAAAAAGAAAACTATAGATCATTGATGAACACAGATGCAAATATCTTCAACAAAATTTTGGTAAACCAGATTCAAAAACATATCAAAACTTGTGTTTATTCCAGAAACACAAAATTGGTTCAACATACACAAATCCATAAATGTAGTTTATCATCATCAAAATCACATGATTCTCTCAATAGACATGGCAAAATTCTGCATCCCTTTATGATAAAAGGCCATATACAATAAGTCTATAGCAAGTATCTTTCTAAGTGATGAAAAACTTGAAGCATTTCCACTTAGATCAGGAATTAGACAAGACTGTCCATTCTCTGTTTAACATTGTACTTGAAGTCTCAGCTAGAGCCATAAGACAAGAGAAGGAGAGGGATACAAATAGAAAAGGAAGAAGTCAAGGTATCCCTATTTGCAGATGTCATGATTCTACATCTGAGAGACCCTAAAAGTTCCACCAGGAAATTCCCGAAACTAATAAATAAATTCAGTTACAAAATTAATGTTCTAAAATCGGTGACTTTGCTACACACCAAGAATAAGCAAAGTTAGAAAGTCCTAAAAGAAACAATTCCATTTACCATAGTTCACAAAAAAATGAAATATCTTGCAATAAATCTAACCAAAGATGTAAAAAACCTGTATAATGAAAACTTCAAAACCTTAAAAAAAGAAATTTCAGAAGACACCAGAATGTGGAAAGATCTCCCATGTTCCTGGATCATAGAATTAACATTGTAAAATAACTATCTTACCTAAAGAAATATGCAAGTTCAATGCAATATCAACCAAAATTCCAAGGCAAGTCTTCACAGAAATTGGTAAAACGATCTCAAAATTCATATGGAAGTATAAAAGGCACAGGATAGTAAACACAATCCTGAGTAATAAAAACTCTACTTGAGGTATTACCGTATTAGACCTTCATCTATACTGCAAATCCTGAGTAAATAAAAACAGCATGGCATTGGCTCCAAAATAGACACATAGATCAGTGGATTAGAATCAAAGACTCAGATGTAAACTCATACAACTACAGTCAACTGGTTTTTTATATAGGTCCCTAGGAAAAAAAATTAGAAAAAGTACAGCATCTTCAACAAATGGTGCTGGAAAACTAGATATTTACATGCAGGAGATTGAAACTGGACTCTTACCTGTCACCCTGACTGAAAATTAACTCTAAATGAATCAAGGATCTCAGTGATGGATCAGATACTATAAAAACCATACAAGCAACAAAGAATAGAAAATACCCTTGAATTGATTGGCCTAGGCCAACGATTTCTGAATAGGACTCCAAATGCATAGGATATAGGACCAACAATCAACAAATGGGACTTCATGAAAAATAACAAGCTTCTGTCCATCAAAATATATTATTAACCAAGCAAAACTGAAATCTACAGAATGGGAGAAAATCTTCATCAACCACGCATCTAGTAGAGAACAACACAAAGAACTCAAAAAATTAAATACCAAGGAGGAAAACAGCCCAATTAGAAAATGAATCCTTAATGTGCCTGCCAGTCTCTCCTCTGGGCTCTCCTCTCCGATGACGTACAAGGCACATTAAAGGATGCGGGGGGGAGGCACTAAGGGATAGGGAGGGAGGGGTGAGGGGAGGGGGAGCAGGGGGGTGGGGGGAGGAGGAGGGAGGGAGGGAACCGGTGTACCTACTAAGTTTGTATGAGCAGAAATAATAATAAAAAATGTTTTAAAAAAAAGAAAATGAATCTTGAAACTGAAAAGAAATTTTTCATAATTAATTAATGTTTAACAAATACTTTAAAAATGTTCCACATCCTTAGCCATTAGGGATATGCAAATCAAAATCACCCTATCATGTCACCCAATTAGAATGGCTAAAATCCAAAACAAAAACAAGAACAAATGCTGGAGAGGATGCAGGGAGAAGGGAACCTTCATACATTGCTGGTAGTAATGCAATTAGTACAACCATTTTGGAGATCAATACAAAGGTTCCTTAAAAAGTTAAAAATCAAAATACCATGTGACCCAGCTATATCACTCCTGGGAATATTCCCAAGGAAAGTCACATCTTACTGTAGAGACACATATACATCCACATTCATTGCAGCTCTATTCACAATAACAAAGAAATGGAATCAGCCTAGATGTCCAACTATAGACAAATGGATAATGAAAACGTTGACCATATACACATTGGAATACTATTTAACTATAAATAATGAATTAATGAAATTTGCTGGTAAATAGATGGAATTGGAAGAAATTATACTGAATGAAGTATTCCAGATACAGAAAGATGCCATATGGTCTCCCTTATAAGTGGACACTACAATTAAACCCCAAAATGATATTCTCAAAGGAAAATTTCTGTAATACCCACAAACTACAAAGGAATGTAAGTTTAGGGGTAGGGAAAAAGAAAATCCCCAAAGGAATGGAGACATAGAAACACAGGCAAATAGATGAATAAGGCCATTATGGAAGAAAAATCCAAAAGGAGGGTTAAGGGGCAAAGAAAAGAAAGAGGTAAGTGACTTAGGGGAATAAGAGAGCTCAAGGGCCTCACCCACCACACTCAGTTATGACCGTTGCAAGCTTTTACAATGCTGGTAAGAAGAATCTAGGGGAGCACAATGTTATGTAAGACTTGTGGGTGAGTAATTACTCTCTGAATGAGTTGTAAACCTAGTATTGCCAGGGAACTCATGCCTGATACTGTAAACCTATTCAAATAACAGTAGAAGGGAAATAGACAAGAATTAATATCTTAATTTTAACTATAAAAAATAATAAAACACCATCTAAACATTTCTTATTAAACATTCAAATAAGAAAAGCTCTCAGAGCTCAACCAAGATGCACTCTGTTACAATGGAAGACAGTGAGGAAGAAAATCACATTTGACCAGAGTGAAAATATCAGTGAACCTTGAATGTTCAGCCCTAATCTATCACTTGATCCATCAAAATCATCACACCAAGACCCAGGGAACTTTGCAGAAGAGGGAGCAGTAAGATGTAAGAGCCTAAAGGTGGGGTGAGTTACTTCTGACCAACACACTTCAGTCATGACAGGGCTGCTGTACCTAGGAGCTCACTGCAATGAGAACTTCTGTGACTGGTTCTACACAACGGCCAAAATATCAACATTTCTTCAAGGACTAATGAAGATCTTAGAAGAAACAACTGCACTCAGAGAGTATCTCTGGGGCACATACTGGGCAAGGGAAGAAGAATCTTCTCACTTATGACTTTACCCACTGAAGAACCACATATACTACAGCAGATACCTGACTCTTTTATTACCAACACAGGCACCCCAAACAGAGCCCTGTGATCCACATATACAGAGGGATAGGAGGGTGGGTGGGACATGGCAGAATCAAAGAGGGGAAGGAGAATGGAAGAGTGGGGATGTGGGTGGGAAAGGTAGGAGAGGAGGGAGTGGAAGAGGAGGGGGTCAGAGTAATGACATAAATCCATTTTTATAAATAAAAAATGAAAATTCTCAATAAAAAAATAAAATTAAGGTCACACAACAAAATATATCCCACTGTATTAGAAAACCTAAATAGATGAATTTTTAGATGCATGTGATCTAGCAAAGTTAAATCACAACAAAATAAATAACTTAAATCTATCTATAGCAAGCAATGAAATTTAAACAGTAAAGTACCCCAGCTTAAAAAAATCCATGCCTATGGATCACTGGCACTACGATCCTTAGAGGCAAGGGTTAACAGCCACAATAGTGTTCCTTTACTAAAGGGGAACACAAGGGAGAGCTCTGGGCAATGCCATTGAGTTCTTACACCTCATCAGAGAGGAGGATCCAGAGGGAGGTTTGACATGCACACTGAAGGATGCTCCAGGAATGGGGGGAGGAGAGGAGGGGAGCACTGGGAGTAGGGGAGGGAGGGGGGAAGGAAAGGGAAAAGGGGAGGGGGAGCAAGGAGATCTGGGGAGGGGTGGAGGAAGGGAGAGGAATGGGGTACTTATCAACTTTGTATGAGAGGAAGGAAGGAAGGAAGGAAGGAAGGAAGGAAGGAAGGAAGGAAGGAAGGAAGGAAGGAAGGAAGGAAGGAAGGAAGGAAGGAAGGAAGGAAGGAAGGAAGGAAGGAAGGAAGGAAGGAAGGAAGGAAGGAAGGAAGGAAGGAAGGAAGGAAGGAAGGAAGGAAGGAAGGAAAAAAATTCATGCCCAGAAAGATTCACTGAATTTTATCAAACTTTTGAGAAAGAGTCAATACCAGTCCTTCTCAAATTATTTCATAACATAGAAAGGGAAGGAACACTTTTAAACTCGTTTCATGAAGTCAATATTACTGATACCAAAACCGGAAAGGAAAAATATAGACAAACCTCCTTGCAAATTTCTCAATAAAATACTTGTAAACTGAATTCTGAAACATGCTATGAAGATCATTTATTATGTCCCTCCATAGCTGCTATGTTGCATGTATGTCAGTAGGTAGCAGAGATAAGAAAGGCTATACTCAGTATTCTAACCTCTGAAAATTTGATGTACCTGACATACCACTTAGAACCTGGTAAATTCCAGTATCCATGTGCTCACAACATGGATACCCTCTTCTGGGTCAGGCTCTGTGCACTCTCACCATAGTCTGGGTCCATGCATTTACACCAAAGGCAGCCCACTGTGACTATAAACAGTCTTCCCTGGGACAAGTTCCATGAACTTGCACCATGGATAGCCTCGTCTGTGCCAGACTACATGGATGACCTTCCCTGGACCTTTTCTTATGTACTAACATTAGTTGTGGCTTCCCATGAGCCAGGAACTGTGCGCCCATACCTTCTCAAAGACCTCCCCTGGATTGCTCTCCACAAGCTTAACCACAGGTGACTTTCCATGGACAAGTCAGGACACTCACTTTGTGGCTTTCCCTGAGTTGAAACCTGTATGTTTATAAAAGGACCATCTTCCTAGGCTAAGCTCTATGTGCTCACACCATGGACAGCCTCCCCAGGGCCAGCTCCCTGCACTCATGCCATGGATGACCTCCTATAGGCTAGGCTCCCTCCCTGAGCTCAACCATCATTGGCTATCAAGTGCTCACAAAGTGGACCTGTGGGTCAATTCCATGCACTCATGTCATAGACAGTCTCCCATTGGCTGTGTTCCTTAAGCTAAACTGTGAATGGCCTCCCCTTGCCCGGGGTCCATGTGCTCGTGCCATGGACAGTCTTCTATGGGCCAGGATCTGTGCACTTGCACCATGGACAGCCTCATAGGAGCCAGGCTTTGTGACTTGAATCATAGATGGTCACCTATGGGTGGACTCTGTGCACTCGCATAATGGACTTACCCAGCCTCACAGGAGACTGAAAAAACTGCCACTCTTTAGCTTTATCAAGGGTTCTTAACCATGTGGAGCTGGAGGCTCAGTCATAACAACTGTCTGCATTCTATATGTATTTTCTCTTATTGTTCACTTGTTATTTTATATTATAGTCCCATTTCTTATATAAAAAAGAAAAAGAGAGAGACAGAAAGAAAGAAAGAAAGAAAGAAAGAAGAAAGAAAGAAAGAAAGAAAGAAAGAAAGAAAGAAAGAAAGAAAGAAAGAAAGAAAGAAAGAGGGAGGGAGGGAGGGAGGGAGGGAGGAAGGGAGGAGGAAGGAAGGAAGGAAGAAAGGAAGGAAGGAAGGAAGGAAGGAAGAAAGAAAGAAAGAAAGAAAGAAAGAAAGAAAGAAAGAAAGAAAGAAAGAAAGAAAGAAAGAAAGAAAGAAAATGAAGGTGTGATAGGTATGTGTTGGGGGATGGAAAGTAGGTAGATATGATCAAAATTCATTGTACACATGCATGAGATTGTCAAAGAATAAATATTTTAAGAATAAACCTATGCATTAAATTTTCTTTTTTTAAGGTATTCTTTTTTTTCTCTTCTTTTTTTTGTTTATTTTTTTCACTCATACAAACTTAATAGGTACCCCATTCTCTTCCCTCCCTCCACCCCTCTCTGTGAGTGCTCCCTTCCCCCTTTTCCCCTTCCTTCCCTCCTCCCTCCCTTTCTGCTAGTGCCCCCGAAGCATCCTTTAGTGTGCACTACACATTTCATTTTCAAAAAAAGATTAGTAATGTTTCTGAAAACACTGCAATAGAATGTTTCCATACCTTTCTGCAGAGGCTGTAGCTGGCCTTCCCAGGACTCCTTGAATATAGATCAGGCTAGTTCAAAACAGCAGGAGAGACTTATCTTTTACTCTTTGGCCTTTATGGTGTCTGTTATTTGTCCTGTAATCTAATCTCAAAATGGGAAGATTGATACCACACAGCTCAGCATGCTTTTTCTCTAAAACTATATTTAAGGTGCACATTGTTCCCAGCATTGTAACAGAAAATGTGCCTTTTTAGATACTGTTAACTGTAGAAATTACTGACCATCTGAGGACACAGTAAATCACATGTCTTTATATACCTCCTTGCATCTTCCCTGTTACAGTTGTTCACTGTTTAGGATTGCTGATGTCTTTATGTATTTCCTTGCCACCTTCCTGCTATTCATTTTTATGTCTCTTGTTCCCATGGGATTTTGCTGTTCCTTGTTATTATCTTTATAGTCAGTGATTCCGGATGATTCCCTATGTGTAACACTTTTAAGCACGTCTAACTGAGAAGAAATTTCTCTCAGTACAGTTTCACACTGGCTGAGATCCCTCTAGTCCTGGCCTGAAACCAATTCCTGTCACTTCCTTTCAGAGACGCCACATTACTGTAAATGCTGTCATTTACACCTTTCTATACACTTAATGCTTCCATTGAGTTTCTTTCCTCTGTGTGTGTGTGTGCGTGTGCATGCGTGTGTGTGTGTGTGCGTGTGCATGCATGTGTGTGTGTACACAGGCATATGTATAAGAAAGTACTTGAGCATGTACCTGTGGAGACCCAAGCGTGACATAGAAAATTATTTTAGATTGCTATAAGTCCTTACTGCTTCACTTTAGAGTTTCTCAGTCTGCCTGACATTATTAAACAAAATTGGAATTTAATTGGGATCTAGACTTAGGAATTTTTTACGTGTGACCTAGAGATTAGAACTCAGGTCCTTTCACTTGAAAGGCAAAGATTTTAACCCCTAATCCCTTTCCCCAGTCCAAGTTTCATTTTTCTTTTGACTTCGATCTGAATTTGGGCCCTGGAAGTCCCAACAAGCCAGGTTAGATAGATCACTCATCCTTGATAAATCTATTAAAGAGACAAAGTAAAAAAGAAGGAACAGGAACAAAGAGGCCCAGTGACCTCACCCCAAGTCCCTCTTAGGCCTATGAACATGAGGTTTAAATTAGGCCAGAGGCAAGTGTAGAAGGAACACGACCAGGCAGGCTTGTAGAGGCTGAAATGGGCCACGCATGCGCAAATGCAACTTCCTCAAGCTAGAACCTACTGCTGCACCTGGTGCTGATGTCAAACCGCCTGACGGAGAGGTCCAACCCGGACAGGACAGCACAGCAAAAGCTCCTGCTGGAACTTATGGAATGTTGAGTAGGGGGTATATAGGCAAGCCCAATATCTGCAATAAACGAGCCTGCTTTGCCACTTGCCTGACTCCCAGAGTCTGTGTCATTGACTCTGTGCCTCCTTACCCCCGCACCCGGGGTCTTCATGGTGCCCAAGACCACGACGTATGGCTCCCAAACATGGGGCTTCCACTGCGGCCTTTCTCTTCTGGTGGCACGAGTGTCGTGTCCCCATCAGCAGTATTCTGGTAAGTTGGCCCCTTTATGTTTAATGTTCTTTACCTTCACAAGAGGCGAGCGTGAAGGTTCCTTTCATTTTCTTTGTTTGTCTGTCTGCCAATAGGGAGGTACACATTTTCGGCTAGGGTTCGCCTGGCATCTCCACATAAGGGCTGGCCCCCAGGAGACAAAACCCAGAGTGGTTTCCTGATCGACCCCTTCTCCGGAGACACCATGTGGGCATACGGCCTTGGCCTAAGGAACCACAGAAGTTCCCCACTAAGCACAAAACATTTGGGTCCGATACCTTCCTTGTCTCATCTATTCCTCTTTAGTTTCATCTCTGTTCTTTAGAAAAACGGGCAACCTCCCCTCACACTACAAGGAGTCCCAAATACATGCCTTAAAATCTCTCCTAGCAACTAGAGGCCTCAAGGTTAAAACTGCTTGCCTTAAGGAATTTTGGAATGAGGTCATGGTTTTAGCACCTTGGATCTCCCCGAGAATTTGTGGGAGCCGGACCTATGGATGAGGGTGCTTTTCCTTGCTAGAAAATGAGAGGTAGACTCCGGCATTGTGCCTGTGGTCCCCTTTGTCCCTATCCTCCTTGCCATCATACTAGCCTCAAGTCCTCCTCACCAGAGGAGGTTATTGCTGCCCATAATAAACATTGCCAGGAACAAGCCAGTGTTAACCTGTCTATCACTTCGCCGCTGCCCGCTTCAAACATTATGGCTGAAATCCCTCACTCCTCGGATGGAGAAGGAGAGGATGAATCAATGGCAGTACTCCCAGAAACCCCCATGCTTACATCAGGCAGAGAAGCCCCTAATCCCTGTGAGTGGTTCCCCCTCGCCATATCCTTGCTGAGAACCTTCTGTTACTACAACTGGGTCTGGCCCTTCAGCCCCGATGGCACCGTCTCCACTTCTGGCACCTCAAGCCCCTGTGTTTCAGACATGCCCACAGTTTCCCAACTTTCTGCCTACTGTGGTGCATGGACTGCAGAGAGAAGCTTTCCCTGTTAATGTTGGACCCAATGCAGCCAACCAGCCTTGGGTTCCTACTCCACTTACTAATCTTCCCCTGATTTGTAAGGCGGCTAGTGAATCAGGCCCGGACTCCCCTTATTTTGAACAGGTTCTGTGCCAGACTCCTGTCTCCTTGCTGCCTGCTGGAATAATACCTTTTCACTGGCAGTTCCTGTTCACATTCCAGCTGTTTTGTAGGTATTGGTCTCCAATGTCACATATTATTATTCTGTAATCATCATGGAGCCCACTCAGGTAAAGTGGGAAGTGGCAACTATTATTCTCATCCTATCTATGATCATTGCTGCCATTGCTTCTACAGCCACCACCATCATTTGCCAATTAGTCAATTCGGTGGCGACACTTAATGACCTGTCACAGTCCACTGCTTCAGCATTGGGTACCCAAAGTCTTGTGAATCAACACCTTTATAATGCTATTGTGACCTTACAATAACAAGTAGATCTATTAGCTGAAGAAACTACAACTGTTTGGAGGCTTGTTCTTGCCTCGTGTGACCCTTGATATGCCTCCATATGCTTAACACCGTATCGGGTCTCAAACATTTCCAAGGCTTGTGAACAACTTTCGCAGTACATCAAGAGACCTTGGTCTCAGCCTTTCCTTTATTACTCATTGATTTTAAGCCATCAAATAGAATATATTAACACGATGCATGTGACTCCCCTGCCTGTAGATACTGGGTTTATAACCAGAATCTGCACAACTTTAAAAGGCTGTTTGATCCCTCTTGAATTGTAACTTATGCTATTATAGGAGGAATTGTTCTTTTATTAATTATATTGCTTACGTGTTTCCTTCAGCACATCTTGGAGCAGTGCTCCATCAACAAGACTATGCTACAGGTGCTTATGGCCCTTGAACACCCAAGCCATGGTCCCTCTAGAGATGTGGTTCAAGCTTGGATTGCAAAGATTCATGAGGCCTCGGTCTAATCTACTATCCACAATCCTGACGTGCCTTCCAGAGGTGAGGTCTTTCAAGGGCAGGTAGTCAATGACAGGTAAGATCCCATGAGACAGGACAACCTAACAGAGGCATGGTCCGTCATGCTGGACTCCCTTTGAGGCAGGGTCAACAAGGTCAGAGCAAAGAACTCTGGCTCCCACTAAGCTGTCAAAATAAATAAAAAGGGTGGATATGTAGGAGGAACACAAACAGGCAGACCTGTATTGTCTGAAATGGGCCACACATGCACAAATGCACCTTCCTCAAACTAGAACCTGCTGCTGCGCCTGGTGCTGACGTCAAACCACCTGACTGAGAGGATCAACCCAGACAGAACAGCACAGCAAAAGCTCCTGCTGGAACTTATGGAATGTTGGATGAGGGTATATAGGCAAGCCCAATATCTGCAATAAACGAGCCTGCTTTGCCACTTGCCTGACTCCTGGAGTCTGTGTCGTTGACTCCATGCCACCTTACCCCCACCCGTAGGGTCTCCACAGTGCCCGAAACCACAACAGGCAAGCTGACCTGACCAGACTCCTGTCCATCATCCCCACTGCCTCAGCTCTAAGCTTTCCTTGTGAAGTAGTCTGACAAGCTCTCAAAACTGTGTGAAATCTTCATGATATCAGAGCACAAGCCTTTTCCTTCTCCCAACAGGAGATCTTCTGGAGAAATTCCTATTATTGGGATTTGCTATTTCAATAGTCTGGTAGATAAGGGAAAGATATAAGTGTCTTTTTAGAATGTCTCCATTCTTACCAGGACAATTACAGTAGATGGGAAGCCTCAGATGCTTAAGACTGAGATGCTATTCTGTGTGATGGATATTCTTCCCACAAAGTCTTATGTCCTGTTCCTGCCCTAAAAAAAAAAAAAAAAAAAAAAAAAAACAGCTACCCTTTAACCTTTCCAAAGTAGGGGACAGGACTAAAAACACAGAAAGGGGGCATATTAGAGAAACCTGTTCTTATAACAGCCTTTAAAGCTTGCTTTGTTTAAAAAAAATGACTCCATAGCTGGCAAGATGGCTGGCTCAACAGATGTAAACTTGTGTGTAAATCTGGTGATCTGAACTCATATCATGGATGAAGACCTTCACATGTATACTACTTTCCTCTCTTTCTTCCTCCTTTTTCTTCCCTTTTTCTGTCTCCCAAATATATACAATATTTTTCAAATGTTAAACACCATTCATTATTTAAGGTAATTGGTGCAAGTGTGCATGATCTAAATTTTTCTGGAAATAATTTGTCTTAAAAATAACTTTTATATATTATAATGCATATTATATATTGAATATATCTTCAATCCATAAGACTGTTTAACTCTTAAATGTTATGCTTAAGCTTTCCTACGTCAATAAAGAAGTTTGTTACCAGTACAAAAACAGATACATCAACCAGTGCATTAGAGCAGAGAACCCAGATATAAGTTTACACACACACACACACACACACACACACACACACACACACACAGCTACTTGATTTTTGACAAAAAATTTTGAAAAATATACACTGGGGAAAAGACAGCATCTTCATTAAGTAGCATTAGGAAAACTTGTCATCTACATGTAAAAGGATGAAAATCAATTACTGTTTCTCTCCTTACACAAAAATCAATTCAAACTGAATCAGAGACCTCAATGCTAAACCCAAAATGGAATCAATCAACATGTCCATCAATAAATGAATGGATTATAGAAGTGTGGCACATATATAAAATGGAATACTATTCACCCATCAGGAAGGATAAAATTATGGAATTTTCTGGTAAATGGATGGAACCTGAAAATTTAATACTGAGCGAAGTATCTCAGACACAGAAAGACAAACACTGCATGTTCTCTCTCATATTTGGATGCTAGCATTGATCTCCTGACCAAAATATTTGGCTGGGAATTACTGTAAGAGTCAGAAAATTAGAAAGGGATCAACAAATGGTGTTGGGCTCACCCAGAGATAACAGTCTGGGAGGGAGTGAGCAGGGCATGGCTTAGCACATGGGGCCAAAGATGGCTCTGGGAGTTAGTGTCCTAGGCGTAACCCTGCTCACATTACAGAGAGTCCTAATTGACTTATAGGAGCCAACATAGATTTATGTTTAGTTTGGCCTATGCAGAGTATGTGCTGTACTGGCCATCAAGGTAATTGGCTGCCTGTTTCGCGCGCTTAGATTCTTTGTCTATATAAGCTGATTTGTTACCCCCAATAAACAGAGATCTTGCTTTGACAAACTCCCCGTCTGTGGCCGGTCTCTGGAGGGCAGAGGCGGAGGTGCGGGTGGTCAGGCTTTACTTATCTTCGTCGTTACAGTCAGGAGCTGTGTAACTGAGTGAGTGAATGAGTGAGTGACGGAGTGTCGCTTTGACAGACTCCCTGCTGTGTCCGGAGTCCCCTGGATTTGGGTGGGGGTAAAGGGCCTGCAGCATATTCGCCTTTCTCTGCCCTGACAGCCTGGAGCCGTCACAATGTGTGCCTGGGGGAATTGCCCCAGCAAAATGGGAAGTTAGGAAGGGATGGTTAGGGTGAAACCTTTTGAGGGGGATTTATAGGACACCATGGCAGGTAGAGTAAAAAAGGAAATAATGGGAAAAAAATACCCTGGGGGCATGAAGAGGTTAGATATAGGATGGTCAGAATGACTTAAAAAAAACCTAAACTCAGGGGATGGAACTACATGGAACTTCCTATGTTATTAATATGTCGGAAAACATTTCTTTTTTTTTTTTTTTTTTTTTTTTGGAAAACATTTCTTTTAAAAAAGGAGCAAGAATGACAGTCCTTATGCAGAAGAACACAGAGAGAGGAAAATAGGACAAAACCATAAAAAAAAAAATCCCCTGATCTGGTCCACTTAAAATACAGTGACAATTAAAACTATACTAGAAGTAGCAGAAATGTGACACTTTCTGATAAGTTGTCAACAGAGAGGTCTCAAAGGGCCCCAAACATCAAAGATTTTTGCCATTGTTCTTAGTTGCCCTCCAAAAAGCTGACAGTAAGACCCTATTACTGAAGATGCAACACATATAGATCACAGGACATGGGCAAAATACAACAACTAGAACTGGTTTGAGAGCTTACTCTTTGCTGGATAACTTACACAGTACCAAGGAATACTGTAGAAGCTATTGGGGGAGAAAAATAATCAAAGGCCTCATCAACCTGTGAGATCTTCAAGTTATAATAAAAATCACAAGGAAAACAGGTGACCACCAGTGTAATAATGACATGAGTATCAAGGAGATAAACAACAGCTTTCTGATAGTACTCAAGGAGCACTTGTCAAAATGGAATACATACCTGTCACTGTTACCTAGAACAAGAATCTATAAAAGGGAAGGAAATAGATCACTAGGGAAGAACAGACTATGAACCTATAGGTAGGAAGACAATACGCCAAATTTTTCTGTAAATACCTATAAATACCATAGATTAGAAAAGCACTCAGCACTGAACGGAGAAGCCTTCTTGTACAACACCAAGTGAGGATCTCAACACCCAGACAGTATGCAACCTAGTTTAGTGGAAGAGCAGTGAAATAGACAATAACCAACCAGAATGCAAAGTACCAGAGAACCTACATTGCTCACCCAGGAGTAAGCCAACCTAATGCTCAGAGAACCTTGCGGAAGAGGGGTTAGTAAGATTGTAAGAACCTAAAGATCAGAAGGTCCACTGCTTCTGACATTCTACTCAAGGCAAGGCTGCCACATCCAGGAACTCACTGCAATGAGACTTGTCCTTACCAGACCTTCATAAAGACTGACATACCTACATGCCCCCCACAGAATAGCAAGGATCTCAAGAGAGATAATTACATGCAGTGGGAGAGCCAGACAGATGAAGGGGATTGCACCTGTCAGTGGGTCTGCCCAAGGAAGGGCCACTTGGTCTGCAACAGAGGCCTGAACCCCCATTAGAGTACATCATCCAAAGGGAACCCTGAGACCCATAAAAGTAAACAGACAGGAAGGTGGGAGGAAGTGGGATGGGTTGATGAAAGGAGGGAACAGAGGGAAGGAAGGGAGAAGGAAGAGGTAGGGATAATTACTGAATATGCTTGCAAAACTAGGAAAATAAAAGTGATATTTAAAAAGAAGTTAATTTAAATAAGATGATAACCCATATCAATTTTTAAAACATGAAAAGAGAAAGACAATGAAGTATCAGAAGAAGAAATACAAATGGCCATTTAAAAACTAATATCATTTGAAAGTTTGTTAATTAGTCGAAGTTGTTTATATTTATAGACTAAAAAATGATCTTCAATGTGGTGGTCATTTACAGGTGGATCTTTGGATTAGTTGAGGTAAGAAGATTCATCTTTAATGTGGGTGGTGCCATCTGTGGATCGGAGTTCTAGATTAAATTATTAAATGATTAAATTCATATCTCTCTCTCTTTCTCTCTCTCTTTCTCTCTCTCTCTTTCTCTCTCTCTCTTTCTCTCTCCCTCTCTCTCTCCATCCTTGGATATGGATACCATGTGACCAACTGCTTTAGGCTCCAGTTTCAATACCTTCCCCATCGTAATGGACTGTAATCTTCAACTGTGAGACAAAATAAAACCTTCCTTCCTTACATTGCTTTTTTTTATTAAAAATTTAATTATACATTTTAAAATTTTTTACCAGTTCCCTCCCTGCCCCCTCCTCCCCCCGAACCCCCTCCTCCCCCTCCCCTTCCCCCAGTGCCTCCCCCCCAATTCCCAGAGAGTCCTTTATTGTGTACGTCTAACTCTCCACTGGGTCCTCCTCTCCGATGACATATAAGGACCCAGTGGCATTTCCATAAGCCCTTTCTCTTGTTCCCCTTAAGCATAAGATCACTACTATGGCTGTCAATCCCTTGCCTCCAGGGGTCTCGGTGCCCTTAACAGATGCTAGACTTTATGAGGGCAACAGTGCGCTGGACATTGCACAGGGCATGCAAAGTCCCATTATGATTGCTTTGGCCCCAACTATTGTTGAGAATCTTGCAAATCGTTGCTCCTCCCATCCTTTTGCTCTTACAATCTTACCGCCCCCTCTTCCGCAAATGTCCCTGAGCTCCAGGATGGGGAGAGATTAGGCTGGCCTAGTTCTATGTGATTGATATAGAGTCTCTGAAGTTCTGGATTGTGGTTTGTTGATTTTCTTTTGCAGTTTTGCTGCTCCTGCAATTCCCTTCACTCCATTCTGCTGGGCACTGTATGTCACCCCCTGGCCAGAGACAAAAAGCTGTTAAACTGGAGTCTTGTTGTAATAGCACATTCAAGGGTAGATGTAATAAGAGTAGGAAACCTCCCTGAGGGAGGGGTCCATCACCCATTTGCAAAATGATTACTTTTTATCTGCTAGACTATATGCCCTCCCCTTCTGGTGAGATCAGGAAAGAAAGTCTGTGAACTTAACCAGGTTTCTCATTACTTACTTGCAAACCTTGATGGAGGCCTATTTTCTCTGCTGTAACATAGTCCCCTCTCTCCTTCTTTCAGGTGTGGCCCTCCTAACCCAAATCTCTTGTTCATAATCCTTGCAATTACTGTGTTACATAGGTTTACTTTTGAGTGTCTCAATGTGGGCTGGGTGAGTTTGGTACTAGGAGCCACCTATTAGGGAGTACATACGGCGCTTAATTTTCTGGGTCTGGGATACTTCACTTAATATAATTGTTTCTAATGACATCCATTTCCCAGCAAATTCCAGTAATTCATCATTTTTGATGGCTGAGTAGTACTCCATTGTATAGATGTACCACAGTTTCCTTATCCACTCGTCAACTGTTGGACATTTAGGTTGATTCCATGACTTTGCTATTGTAAACAGTGCTGCTATGAACATGGTCGAACTTGTGCTATCGAGGCGAACCTCTGCTGCATGGGGGGTTATTCCCAAAAGTGGGATAGCAGGGTCATATGGCATTTCAATCTTTAATTTCTTTAAGAATCTCCAGACGGCTCACCAGAGTGGCTGTATGAGCCTGCATTCCCACCAACAATGTAGGAGAGTTCCCCTCTCTCCACATCCTCTCCAGCATTTGTCGTTGTTTGTATTGTGGATTTTTGCCATCCTGACCGGGGTGAGATGATATCTCAGGGAAGTTTTGATTTGCATTTCCCTGATGGCAAAGGAAGTGGAGCATTTTTTAAGATAATTGTTAGACATTTTAATTTCATCCCTGGTAAAGTTTCTTTTAAGTTCCAGGGCCCATTTTTTAATTGGGCCAGTGTTTTCCTTGGAGTTTAGTTTTCTAAGTTCTTTGTGCACTCTGGACAGTAGAGCTCTGTCAGATATGTGGTTAGTGAAGATTTTCTCCCATTCTGTGGGTTGCCTTTGAGCTCGTGTGATCTTTAATTTCACAAGATCCCAACTGTTGAGAGTTGGTAGCAGTGACTGTGCCATTGGATGTCTGTTTAGGAAGTGTTGGCCTAGCCAAATCAGCTCGAGGGAGTTCCCTATCCTTTCAACTATGGTTTTTAAAGTCTCTGGCCTGATATCAAGGTCCTTGATCCATTTGGAATTAAGTCTTGTACATGGTGACAAGTACGGGTCCAGCTTTAATCTTCTGCATGTGGAGATCCAGTTTTGCCAGCACCATTTGTTGAAGATGCTGTTCTTTTTCCACTGGATTCTTTGGGCCCCTTTGTCAAAGACCAAATGGCTGTAACTTTGTGGGCTTATATCTGGGTCTTCAATCCTTATCCATTGATCTGTGTGTCTATTTTGGAGCCAGTACCAGGCTGTCTTTATAACTATGGATTTGTAGTATAGACTTAGGTTTGGTATGGTAATACCTCCAGCTGTGTTTTTGTTACTCAGGATTGTTTTTGCTATCCTGGGTCTTTTGTGCCTCCATATGAACTTTGAGATTGTTTGGTCAACTTCTTTGAAGAATTGCTTTGGGATTTTGATTGGTATAGCATTGAATCTGTATATTGCCTTTGGTAGGATGGTCATTTTTACAATGTTGATTCTGCCAATCCAGGAACAAGGGAGGTCTTTCCACCTTCTGGTGTCTTCTGCTATTTCTTTCTTTAGGGTTTTAAAGTTTTCATTGTAAAGGCCTTTTACCTCCTGTGTTAGGTTTATACCAAGGTATTTCATTTTTTTAGGGGTTATAGTAAATGGGATGGTTTCTCTCAAGGCTTTTTCACTTCTTTCATTCTGGGCATATAGGAAGGCCTCTGATTTTTGCACATTTATTTTGTATCCTGCCACCCTGCTGAACTCCTCAATTAGTTCCAGGAGCTTCCTGGTGGAGTTTTTGGGATCCCTCAGGTATAAGATCATGTCATCTGCAAATAGGGATAGCTTGACTTCTTCCTTGCCGATTTGAATCCCTCTTATGTCCCTTTCTTGTCTTATGGCTTCAGCTAAGACTTCAAGTACAATATTGAATAGAAATGGTGAGAGTGGACAGCCTTGTCTAGTTCCTGATCGAAGTGGGAATGATTCCAATTGTTCCCCATTGAGCATAATCCTTGCTGTGGGCTTGTTGTATATAGCTTTTATTATATTGATTAAGGTTCCTTCCATTCCCACTGTCTCTAGCGTTTTGATCATAAAAGGCTGTTGGATCTTGTCAAAAGCTTTTTCTGCATCTATCGAGAGTATCATGTGGTCTTGGACTTTGGACTGGTTTACATGATGAATTACATTTATTGATTTGCGTATGTTGAACCAACCTTGTGTGCCGGGGATGAAGCCTACTTGGTCCCCATGAATGATCTTTTTAATATGTTTTTGAATCCGATTTGCTAAGACTTTGTTGAGAATCTTTGTGTCTGTGTTCATCAGGGAGATCGGCCTATAGTTTTCTTTTTTAAGCGAATCTTTATTAGGTTTTGGGATTAAAACGATATTAGCCTCATAGAAGGAATTTGGTAGTGTTCCTTCCTTTGCTATTTGATGGAACAGTTTAAGGAGTATTGGTGTTATTAACTCCTTAAATGTCTGGTAGAACTCTGTGCTGAATCCATCTGGTCCAGGACATTTTTTGGTGGGAAGATTCGAGATTACTTCCTCAATTTCCTTATATGTTATAGGACTATTTAAATAATTCACAACTTCCTGATTCAATTTAGGTAAGTTGTGTTTACTTAGAAATTCATCCATCTCTTTTGTGTTGTCAAACTTCACAGAGTATAAGTTTTTGAAATATGATGTTATAATTCTCTGGATTTCTTGGGTATCAGTAGTGATAACTCCATGTTCATTTCTAATTTTGTTAATTTGGGTTTTCTCTCTCTTGCTTTTGGTTAGTTTAGCTAGGGGTGTATCAATCTTGTTGATTTTTTCAAAGAACCAGCTTTTTGATTGGTTGATTTTTTCTATCGTTTTCTTAGTCTCGATTTCAGATATTTCTCCCCTTATTTTGCTAATCTCTTCTCTTCTACTGCTTTTGGGATCAGATTGCTCTAGTTTCTCTAAAGCTTTAAGCTGCATTGTTAAGTTGTTTATTTCTGATGTTTCCATTTTTTTGACGTGGGCATTAAGAGCTATGAACTTACCTCTTAGAACAGCTTTCATTGTGTCCCAGAGATTTTGGTAAGTTGTATTTTCATTATCATTCACTTTCAGGAAATCTTGAATTTCCTTTTTAATTTCTTCCTGAATCCAGTTCTCATTCAGCATCATGGTGTTAAGTTTCCAGGAGTTAGTGTATTTTCTCTTGTTTGATGTGTTGTGGATGTCCAGCTTTAGGCCGTGGTGGTCTGATAGGGCACAGGTTAGAATTTCAACTTTCTTGTATATGTGTAGATTCATTTTGTGGCCCAATATGTGATCTATTTTGGAGAAAGTTCCGTGTGCTGCTGAGAAAAATGTGTATTCTTTGGTGCGTGGGTGAAAAGTTCGATAGAGATCTGTAAGGTCCATTTCTTTCAGGGTTTGATTAAGTTCCAAAGTGTCTCTGTTAAGCTTTTGACCTGTTGATCTATCCCATGTAGAGAGGGCGGTGTTGAAGTCCCCAAGAATTATCGTTTGGGGGTTGATTTCATGCTTTAGATGCTGTAGGGTTTTCTTAATGAATGTGGAGGGGCCTGTATTGGGTGCATATATGTTCAGTATTGTGAAATCTTCCTGGTGAATTGTACCTGTGACTAAAATGTAGTATCCATCCGTGTCTCTTATAATTTTTTTTGGTTTGAAATCCACTTTGTCTGATAGCATAATGGCTACCCCTGCCTGTTTTCTGCTTCCATTTGCTTGTAGAATTGTTGACCAGCCTTTTATTTTTAGAGCATGCCTATCTTTTGTGGTGAGATGGGTTTCCTGCAGGCAACAGATTGATGGATTGTGATTTTTAGTCCAAGTTTGTAATCTGTGTCTCTTGATCGGTGAATTAAGTCCATTAACATTTAGTGTTATAATGGAGAAACTATTGTTAATTCCAGACATTTATTATGTTTAGTAGCTTTTATAAGTATATTGCTTCGCTTTTAATGGTGTTATATTTGCCTTCTGTTCTCCTGGATATGCCTGTTTTTTTCTTCACGCTTGAGTATCATTTCTAGCAGTTTTTGAAGGCCTGGTTTGGTGGCCATGTATCCCTTAAAGTTGTCTTTGTGCTGGAAAATTTTTCTTTCTCCCTCAATCATGACTGATAGTTTTGCAGGGTAAATCAGCCTGGGTTGACATTTTTGCTCATTCAATACTTGAAGTATGTCTCTCCGAGCTCTTCTTGCTTTTACTGTTTCGACTGAGAAGTCATTTGTTATTTTAATAGGTTTACCTTTAAAAGTGACTTGTTTTTTCTCCCTTGAAGCTCTCAGCACCAGTTATTTACCTTGAATGTGAAGTGTTTTAACTATTATTTGCCGCGGTGTGCTTCTATTTTGGTCGTATCTGTTTGGGGTGCGGAATGCCTCTTGTATATGAATGGGCCTCTCTTTTTTTAGATGAGGAAAGTTTTCCTTGATGATCATTTGAAAAATTTCCTCAGGGGTGGTATTTTGAGATTCTTGCTCTGGTATTCCATGAATACGCATGTTAGGCTTCTTCAGGGTGTCCCATATCTCTTGGATATTTCTCTCAAGTATCTTTTTGGCTTTAACAACCTCTTCCATTGAGCTGGTTAATACTCCCACTTTATCTTCAAGGTCTGAAATTCTGTTTTCTGCTTCATTAGTTCTGTTGATAAGACTCTCTGTGGCGTTCTGGGTTGAAGATAACTTGTCTTTTAGCTCAGTTTTAAATTCTGCTTGAGTTTGTTTTAACTGCTCTATGCCACTTTTTGTTTCTTGCACTGTTTTTCTCAACTCCTCCAGATGTCTGTTGTGTTCCTCTTCAAAGCGATTGATTCGATTATGTAATTCCTCCCGGATTTCCTCTTTCATAGTATTGAACATGGTAATGATCATATTTTGGAAGACCTTATCCTGGGTGAGGCTTTCTTGGCCTTTTTCCACGGGTTTGTTCTTGTTGGAGTCTAACATGGGATTAATTTCTTCAGTGGGAAATTTGTTTACTTGAGTGTTGCTTCTCATGGATTTGCACTTTGACTTTGGCATTGTCATTTTAACTCTTAAGATCTCTCAATTTCACTAAACTGAATTATTTGGCCTGGGGTACTGGTGGGCGGGGCCGAACGGGGACTTACCTAGGGCGCGGGATGAGGCCCGGCTGGACCGCGCTTGCGCGTCCCGACCCGGGGAGCGGGGTGGGGTGAAAAGGGACGATGGGCGCGTCGGCGTGGAGCTATTTAATCCGAGGGCTGCTGGGGCGGGCCCAGGCGCAGGGGGAGGTCCTCCTCGTCCCTCGGCCCTCGTGCGGCTCTGGCTGGATGGTGGGAGTCGGAGCCGGGTCCCTGTGGGCTGATCTGGGGTCCTGGTAGGCGGGGCCCGAACGGGGACTTACCTAGGGCGCGGGGTGAGGCCCGGCTGGACCTCGCGTGCGCGTCCCGACCGGCGGAGCGGGGTGGGGTGAAAAGGGACCTTACATTGCTTTTATCAGATAATTTTCCATAGCAAAAAAGAAGCTCCTTAGAGTCTGGAAAACTCTAAAGTAAAGCAATAAGGAGGTAGAGCAATCCAGGATGATTCCTGATTTCACCCTTGGCTTCTGTAGGCACATACACTCAAGTATCCTCTTGTACACACACACACACACACACACATACACACACACACATTCATCTATACACATGCAAAAGAGAGGGTTCAAAGATCAGACTGCACCTTCCATCATAGAAGAGTACAGTAATGATTCCATCTTGAACTAGTCTGCTGATGCCTTAGAGGACTTCCTCCATCAGTATGAGAGTATGAAAAAAATTGCAATTTAGAAGACATAAAGTTTATGGTATTGTCTCATAACTGTGACACTAATACTTAAAAGTGTGCAAGTGACAACAAAGGAGTTTGTTCACATGCATTGGAAAAGACTTTAAGTTAATACCAAAGGCTATTAGAGTATTGGAACATGTACACTGTTAAGCTTTAATTAACACAAATTTAAGGAAATTTTGGCAATTTCTAACAAAATAAGCAATAGTCTCCCCAAGAAGTTTATCCTATAGAAAATTTACAAAAAATCAACAATAATTTCTGCAAAATTTTCTAGCTATTGGATAGATCTAGAACCTACAGTGTTAAGCCAGTTATCATAGACACAGAAAGATAACCACCACCTGTCCTCTTTTATATGTGGATACTACCATTAAACTCTTGTCTGGAGTATTTGGGTTGGAATTACAGTGTGATTATGGAGCTTGCTGTACATGCTCAGTTTAACTGAGCTACTTAGGGGCCTGAGATGTTTGGGTCAACTGACATTCTGCGGCATGGGATTTGGGGGTAGACAATCTGGCAGGCAGTAGAGACAGATAAGAATTTGGTAGAGAGGGGCTGGAGAGGTGGCTCAGGGGTTAAGCCTCCGCCTTGCAGGCAGAAGGTCCTGAGTTTGGATCCCAGATCCCACGAATAGATGCCAGGCAGAAGCGGGGGCGGCCTGTGCTTCTGGTCCTGGTAGGGCGGAGCCTGTGAATCCCGGGGCAGAAGGAGGTGGAGGCAGCCATGGTGGTTCGCGAATTCATCCGTGGTTCTACACATACACAGACACACACACACACACACAGACACACACACACACAGACACGCGTGCGCACATACACACGCGTATGCACACAGTTGAATAAATGATAATAATAATAAAAAAATCTAAAAAAAAAGAATTTGGTAGAGAATGATATTGTGCATAGTTGGATAATGACTTCTGCCTATTGTGCTCGAATTTGTGTGGCGGTGTAATCCTCATAGCCGGGAACTGTAGATTTGGTTGGGCTTTTAGATAGAAAAGGGTCCCTTTCAATTTCTGTCTTTATGTGTTGTGGTATGTATTGTGATGTTGCATTTCGGTTTACGTTTTGAGAATTTTGTTTCCTATACAATGTTGTGAAATCTTATTTTTAATATTTCCTTAAAATAATAGTTTTAAAAAGAAGAAAAAACATTAATATATGTATAAATGAGTTCAGAACACCATCTGTTTTTGTAACTAGAGTGATGCAAATGCCTGTCAAGGGGAAACTGTTTAATTATCAAAGATAAAAAGGAAGAAACAGTCATTGTTAAAACAAACTTGTGTATCATCAAGTTAAGAAAATAGGTATCATCCTATAACTAGCTAGCATTATCTAGCACTTAGCATGCCATTCTGAGGCCCCAAATACAATTGCTAGCTTTATATGCAGCTAGTTTGACAATTCAACATTGTCAAATATGACTCTAATTATTTCCAGTTTAAGATTGACCTATCTAAGAGCTCTATTATCCAGAGTTCACAAAGAACTTAGAAAGCTAAACACCAAGGAAACAAATGGGCCAATTAAAAAATGGGCCTTGGAACTTAAAAGAAACTTTACCAGAGACGAAATTAAAATGTCTAACAAATATCTTTAAAAATGCTCCACATCCTTAGCCATCAGAGAAATACAAATCAAAACCTCCCTGAGATATGATCTCACCCCAGTCAGGATGGCAAAAATCCACAATACAAACAACAACAAATGCTGGAGAGGATGTGGAGAGAGGGGAACTCTTCTACATTGGTGGTGGGAATGCAGGCTCATACAGCCACTCTGGCGAGCCCTCTGGCGACTCTTAAAGAAGTTAAACATTAAATGGCTGTAATTTTGTGGGCTTATATCTGCGTCTTCAATCCTTATCCATTGATCTGTGTGTCTATTTTGGAGCCAGTACCAGGCTGTTTTTATAACTATGGATTTGTAATATAGACTAAGGTTCGGTATGGTAATACCTCCAGCAGTGATTTTGTTACTCAGGATTGTCTTTGCTATCCTGGGTCTTTTGTGCCTCCATATGAATTTTGAGATTGTTTGGTCAACTTCTTTAAAGAATTGCTTTGGGATTTTAATTGGTATAGCATTGAATTTGTATATTGCCTTTGGTAGGATGGTCATTTTTATGTTGATTCTGCCAATCCAGGAACATGGGAGGTCTTTCCACCTTCTGGTGTCTTCTGCAATTTCTTTCTTTAGGGTTTTAAAGTTTTCATTGTAAAGGTCTTTTACCTCCTAGGTTAGGTTTATACCAAGGTATTTCATTTTTTTAGGGGCTATAGTGAATGGGATGGTTTCTCTCAAGGCTTTTTCATTTCTTTCATTCTGGGCATATAGGAAGGCCTCTGATTTTTGCACATTTATTTTGTATCCTGCCACCCTGCTGAACTTCTCAATTAGTTCCAGGAGCTTCCTGGTGGAGTTTTTGGGATCACTCAGGTATAAGATCATGTCATCTGCAAATAGGGATAGTTTGACTTCTTCCTTGCCGATTTGAATCCCTCTTATGTCCCTTTCTTGTCTTATGGCTTCAGCTAAGACTTCAAGTACAATATTGAATAGAAGTGGTGAGAGTGGACAGCCTTGTCTAGTTCCTGATCGAAGGGGCCCAAAGAATCCAATGGAAAAAGAACAGCATCTTCAACAAATGGTGCTGGCAAAACTGGATCTCCACATGCAGAAGATTAAAGCTGGACCCGTACTTGTCACCATGTACAAGACTTAATTCCAAATGGATCAAGGACCTTGATATAAGGCCAGAGACTATAAAAACCATAGTTGAAAGGATAGGGAACTCCCTGGAGCTGATTTGGCTAGGCCAACATTTCCTAAACAGACATCCAATGGCACAGTCACTGCTACCAACTCTCAACAGTTGGGATCTTGTGAAATTAAAGAGCTTCTGTTCAGATAAAGAGATTGTAACACGAGCTCAAAGGCAACCCACAGAATGGGAGAAAATCTTCACTAACCATATATCTGATAGAGCTCTACTGTCCAGAGTGCACAAAGAACTTAGAAAACTAAACATCAAGGAAACCAATGGCCCAATTAAAAAAATGGGCCCTGGAACTTAAAAGAAATTTTACCAGGGATGAAATTAAAATGTCTAACAAATATCTTAAAAAATGCTCCACTTCTTTAGCCATCAGGGAAATCCAAATCAAAACTTCTCTGAGATATCATCTCACCCCAGTCAGGATGGCAAAAATCCACAACACAAACAACAACAAATGCTGGAGAGGATGTGGAGAGAGGGGAACTCTCCTACATTGCTGGTGGGAGTGCAGGCTCATACAGCCACTCTGGCGAGCCATCTGGAGATTCTTAAAGAAATTAAAGATTGAAATGCCATATGACCCTGCGATTCCACTTTTGGGTATAACTCCCCATACAGCAGAGGTTCACCTTGATAGCACAAGCACGACCATGTTCATAGCAGCACTGTTTACAATAGCAAAGTCATGTAATCAACCCAAATGTCCAACAGTTGACGAGTGGATAAGGAAACTGTGGTACATCTATATAATGGAGTACTACTCAGCCATCAAAAATGATGAATTACTGGAATTTGCTGGGAAATGGATGTCATTAGAAACAATTATATTAAGTGAAGTATCCCAGACCCAGAAAATTAAGCGCCATTTGTACTCCCTAATAGGTGGCTCCTAATACCAAACCCACCCAGCCCACCTTGAGACACTCATAGGGAAATTTATGTATTACCTACAATAATTGCAAGGATTATCAACAGGAGGGATGGGGTTGGAGGGCCACACCAGAAACAAGGAGAAAAGTGACCATGTTACAGTAGAGAAAATAGGCCTCCATCAAGGACTGCAAGAAAGTAATGTGACACCTAGTTAAGTTCACAATTCGTTCCTGATCATTTACAACTAAGGGGGTATGAACTCACCAGAAGGGGAGGGCATATAGTCCGGCAGATTAAAAAGTAACCATTTTGCAAATGGGTGATTGACCCCTCCCATTGCCTAACGCCATATGACCCTGCGATTCCACTTTTGGTTATAAGTATTACATCTACCCTTGAATGTGCTCTTATAATAAGACTCCAGTTTAACAGCTTACTGTCTCTGGCCAGGGGATGACATACAGTGCCCATCACGATGGAGTGAAGGGCATTACAGGATCAACAAAACTGCAAAAGAAAATCAACGAACCACTGTCCAGAACTTCAGAGACTCTATATCAACCACCTAGAACTAGGCCAGACTAATCTCTCCCCATCCTGAAGCTCAGGGACATTTGCGGAAGAGGGGGCGGTAAGAGTGTAAGAGCAAAAGGATGGGAGGAGCAATGATTTGCAAGATACTCCACACAAGTTAGGGCCGAAGCAATCATAATTGGAAATTGCATGCCCGGCGCAATGTCCAACACACTATTGACCTCACAAAGTCTAGCATCTGCTAAAGGCACCAAGATCCTTGGAGGCAAGGGATTGACAGCCACAGTAGTGTTCCTATGCTTAAGGGGAACGCAGGAAGGGGTTCAGGGAAATGCCACTGGGTCCTTGTATGTCATCGGAGAGGAGGGCCCAGAGGAGAGTCAGGCATGCACAAGAAAGGACTCTGGGAATCGGGGCAGGAGGCACAGGGGGATGGGGCGGGAGGGGTGAGGGGATGGGGCAGGAGGGGTGAGGGGAGGGGGAGCAAGGGGTTCTGGGGGGAGGAGGAGGGAGGGAGGGAACTGGTGTACCTATTAAGTTTGTATGAGCTGAAATAATAATAAAAAATGTATTATATAAAAAAATAAAATAAAAATAAAAAGAAGTTAAACATTGAAGTGCCATATGACCCTGCTATTCCACTTTTGGGAATAATCCCCCAAACAGCAAAAATTCACCTCGATAGCACAAGTGTGACCATGTTCATAGCAGCACTGTTTACAATAGCAAAGTCTTGGAATCAACCCAAATGCCCAACAGTTGACGAGTAGATAAGGAAAATGTGGTACATTTATACAATGGAATACTACTCAGCCATCAAAAATGATGAATTAATGAAATTTGCCAGGAAATGGATGGAATTAGAAAAACTTATATTGGGGCTGGAGAGGTGGCTCAGAGGTTGGGCCTCTGCCTTGCAGGTGGAAGGTCCTGAGTTCGGAACCTAGACTCCACGTATAGAAGCCAGGCAGAAGTGGGGGTGGCCTGCGTTTTTGGTCCTGGTGGGGCAGAGCCTGTGAATCCCGGGGACAGAGCAAACAAGGAGGAGGTGGAGGTGGAGGCGGTCCATGGTGGTTCCCGAATTCATCGATGGTTCTACACACACACACACACATACACAAACACACACATACACACACACATACACACACGCACAATTGAATGAATAATAAAAAAAGAAAAAATTATATTGAGTGAAGTATCCCAGACACAGAAAATTAAGCACCGTATGTACTCTCTAATAGGTGGATCCTAGTACCAAACCCACTTAGAGACACACTCAAAGATAAATCTCTGTAATACCTACAGTAATTGCAAAGATTATAAACAGGAGGGAAGGGGAAAGAGGGCCACACCAGAAACAAGGAGAGAGGGGATCATGTTACAACAGAGAAAATAAGCCACCATCAAGGACTGCAAGTAAGTAATGGGTCATCTGGTTAAGTTCACAGACTTTCCTTCCTGATCATTTGCAACTGATGGGATATGATCTCACCAGAAGGAGAGGGCATATAGTCTGGCAGATAGAAAGTAACCATTTTGCAAATGGGAGACTGACCCCCCCCAACCGCGGTCTCCTACTTTTATTCCATCTACCTTTGAATATACTCTTATAATAAGACTCTATTTTAACAGCTTGTTATCTCTGGCCAGGGGGTGACAACCAATACCCATCAGGATGGAGCCAAGGGCATTGCAGGAGCAGCAAAACTGAAAAAAAAAATCAACAAACCATAATTCGGAACATCAGAAACTCTATATCAACCACCTGGAACTAGGCCAGCCTAATCTCTCCCCATCCTGAAGCTCAGGGAAATTTGCGGAAGAGGGGGCAGTAAGATTGTAAGAGCACAAGGATGGGGAGGAGTCATGATATGCAAGATACTCCACACAAGTTAGGGCCGAAGCAATCATAATAGGACTTTGCATGACCTGCGCAATGACCAACACATTATTGACCCCCTCAAAGTCTAGCATGGACTAAAGGCACTAGGATCCTTAGAAGCCAGGGATTAACAGCCACAATAGTGTTCCTGTACTTTTGGGGAACACAAGAAAGAATTCTAGGAAATGCCACTGAGTCCTTACACCTCATCAGAGAGGAGGGCCCAGAGGAAAGTTTGACATACACATTAAAGGATGCTCCAGGGATGGGGGGAGGAGGCCCTGGGAGATGGGGGGGAAGGAAAAAGAAAAGGGAGGAGGGAGCTAGGGGGTTTAGGGAGGGGTGGAGGGAGGGAGGGGACCCTCTATTAAGTCTGTATGAGCATAAATAAATAAATAAATAAATAAATAAATAAATAAACAAATAAACAAATAAACAAATAAAAGAGTCACCTATCTAAGTTCCTGAAGGTAGGATGTATCATGACTGGAGGTTCAAAGCCAAGCATTCTGGTCGACAATCAGGGGGTATGGACTGGAAAGACATGCAAGCCAACTCTGAGTCTGTGGTCCCAGCACTCCCTACTCCTCTGTTGGCAATACAGAAGTAAATGACAGAGGAATAAATGAGAGATCTCTCCTGGGTCTTGACTTTGGGGCAGCACTAGAAGTGAATGACTGGTGAAATGGCGATATAAGGACAAGGAGAAGCAGTTGGGGAGGATGCAAAAATTGGAATAAGGCAGAAAGTTGCTACTTGAGGTGACCAGCAAGGCAGCTTTGAGAAGGTGACAAGTTGAGGTTCAGAGTTGAAGCCAGTCTCTGAAATGCACCAAGACACCAAGTGAGACTGTAAGAATCTGGATTTGGGGAAAAAGTGGGTGCATGTAAAGTAGTCCAAGGAGCAAGACCAGGCACTGAACAGGCAACAGTCAGGAAGGGAGAATTGAGAGGGAATGCACATTTAGGTAGAACAGTTGAAAGACTCTGAAGACAGTGTTTCTTAAAGAAATTGGTGTCAGACTGGGACTAAGGTTGTTTGTCTTACAGGGATGTGAAACCACAGCTGGCTTATGCCTATTATCTTGAAGTGTGTTTCTATACCACTTTCAGTTTTAGGTCTGACATTAAAGATTCTGATACATTTTGAATACATTTTTGTACAAGGTAATAAATAAGAATCAAGTATCATTTTTCTTCTTGTGGATGTCCAGTCTCAGCAGCACCTTCAGTTCAAGAGGCACGTCCCATCCAGGACCAGTAGGATGGATTGGCTCAGAAAGCCACAGCATGCAGCTCAATACAAACCCATTAACTCATTTAAAACATTATGAGACTTTTCTGCAATTTCTGTGACTCAGATGTGTGGCTCTCAAGTGTAAATTTTGTAGATGACAACCTTTGTGAAAGGATTGGACAGTCCTGCTGAAGTCTCTTATGTACAGGATCAGATTTTCTTCCATAGGAGTATCTTGACTCCTTTCTTTACTAGTCATATCACTTTCATTTTTTTCCCTTTCCTTGGAATATTTTTTATTATTTATTCAATTGTGCGTGTATGCGTGTGTGTATGTGCGTGTGCGTGTGTGTGTGTGTGTATGTGTGTGTGTGTGTAGAACCACCAATAAATTCGGGAACCACCATGGACTGCCTCTACCTCCTCCTTGTTTACTCTGCCCTGGGATTCACAGGCTCCGCTCTACCAGGATCAGAAACGCAGGCCGCCCCCGCTTCTGCCTGGCGTCTATATGTGGGGTCTAGGATCCAAACTCAGGACCTTCTGCCTTCAAGGCAGAGGCTTAACCCCTGAGCCACCTCTCCAGCCCCCCCATCCCTTATTAATCTACACTAAGATTTCAAGAATTATTGAATAGTAGTAGAGAGACTGAACACCTTTGTCTCATTCCTAATTTTAGAATAAATGATTTATGCTTCCCACTCATTTAGTAAAATGTTAGTCCACACACATCCTTTATTATATTGCATGTATTCCTTGTGTTTCCAGGGTTGTTTTTTTTTCAGGTTTTTTTAGCATGATAGGATGCCAAAGATCTTTTTAGCATTTATTGATTATCATGTGATTTCCTTGAGTCTAAGTGACTTGTTGCATTTGTTGATTTGCATATGTTGAATCATCCTTAGATTTCTGGAATGAGATAAGCATAATCACAGGGCATGACCTTCCCAATTTGTTGTTGAATTTGGTTTGTGTAAGACTGGAGAGATGACTCAGGGGTTAAGACTGCCTCACAAGCAGATGAACCTGAATTTGGATACTGGATCTCACATAAAAACACCAGGTGGGGAGCTGGAGAGGTGGCTCAGGGGTTAAGCCTCTGCCTTGCAGGCGGAAGGTCCTGAGTTCGGATCCTAGACCCCACGTATAGACACTGGGCGAAAGCGGGGTCCCGGCCTGCGTTTCTAGTCCTAGTGGGGGCAGAGTAAACAAGGAGGAGGTGGAGGCAGTCCATGGAGGTTCCCGAATTCATCCATGGTTCTACATACACACACACACACACACACACACACACACACACACACACACACACACACATACACACACAATTGAATAAATAATAATAAAAAATTAAAAACACCAAGTGGCCTAAACTTCTGGCACTGGAAGGCAGAGCCTGAGAAATCCCAGAGGGAAACAAAAATGAGGAGAAGCAATCCAGGATGACTTCTGAAGTCACACAAACATTCCCAGAACTCAAATTTCAACTATCAAGATGACACCTGTATCTCTGTCAGCCCTCAAAACAAGGTCCACTTCCAGGAAACACATGCTTTCTCTCCAGGGCTCAGCATTTCCTGTTTGATCTGAGTCAGCTTCCTCCACTCTACTGGGACATCAGTCTCCATTTCTCATGGGCAGAAAAAGAAGGCTTCCTCCACTCTCCTATCTGAATTGGTTTCTGCTCAGAAGTTCCTTATCTGGATCAAGAATACACATCCGAGACACTAGGTCAGCAAAAGTCTCCAGTTCTTCAGTGGTAACCCAAGCAATCTCAGGTAAATTCTCATCCAGCCTACTCAGAGACATGAACGTAAAGAGCTATCACTGGATTCTCCTACTCCAGGCCCCATCACTGAGTCTTAAACCAAGTGTTTCTATCTGAACTTTAACTCCAACTGCCGATCTAACGCCCAACCTAACACCTACTCCTTCTCTGGCTTGACCAATGTTGTCTTCCCTGAGATCACTATGAAAGAGACCAGGAGAAACTCTACCCCTCCTCCTGAAACTTTGGACAATCCCTGCCAAGCCTCTCTCACAGGCATTTGCAGTACTTATGCCAGCTCCTGGGCATGATCGCCACCTAGTGGTTGATAACCAAACTACCCATAGCAATTTCCAAAAGTTAGGCTTTTTTTTCAAAGATCAGATGGATCACTGTTGTACAAACTGTAATGAGCATTACTGTGTGCCAGCACTTTCGGGGCACAAAGACAGAAAGAGGATACTGTGTTAAAGATCCTGTAGGCTAATGGGAAGCAGAAATCGAAAGCCATTCCAGGCAGGGTGTGAGTTGCGGTGCTTAGGTCCCAGGAGGCATTATATTCTTGAGGAGACAAGGCTCTGAATTGAAGCAAGAAAGTGTCCTGGAGAGCAGCACGTGACTGCAGAGGGAAGGTGCAGATCATGATGGGGGTCGGGCAGACTACAGCTGGAGGGGGTCCCTGAGGTCAGACCTCTGCTCCTAAGGAAGCCAGGCAGCTATAGACTGGAGAAACTGGCCTATCTAAGATGGGATGGCAGCTGGCCAGGGTGATGGCTGTGGCATTAACCAGGTAGTAAAAAAGCAAAAGGAACTCTCCCTGCTTAAAAATTGCCAGCAGCCTGGCCATCTGTGGGGCAGTTGGTGAGTCCATGGCCTGCCTGGGTTCCCCCAGGCCCATCTTCACAGGACTTCAGGAGCTATGAAAGCTTGCATCACACCAAGAGGATGGAGGTAAGCAGGGATGGGAGTGATGACTTCCTCCTCAGCCTTCCAGCATTTGATTCATTGTGCAGAGGGTTGAGGGGATCCGGGAGTTACCGGAAGCCATATGGACAGGACCCAAGAAGGCGGGTTTTTACCACAGAGAGAATTCAACAAGGGGTCCATCAGAGAAAGAAATACCAGCAAGGACATGCAGCAGACCAGAGGAAGATGTAGGAGGGAAGAACCAGCCATGCAATGGCCAAAGTCAAAGTCAAGAAAACAGGCTGAGGCCAGCCAGAATGTGAGTATAGGAATGAAAACCAGTGTCAGGCTAGAGGAGGCTCTGAGGCCTACATAGGAAACAAAGCCACTGTGTCCTCAGACTCCCCAAGGACCTTTGGAAAGAGGGTGACAAAGACATATTTACAGGCTTCCGAAAACTTTTGGGTGAAAAGCTATGAAATTGAGACAAATGTCCTCCAGAGACCAAGCTCACATGATAGTCCTCAGACAAGTGGGACACTCCTCTCATGGGGCAAGGAAAGAGCCTAAGCCCTGAGTGGACTCTGCTCCCAGGAGGAGCTCCACACAGGCCAGAGACCTCTGCACTTGACCTGCATTTGTTAGACAAATACTACATGTAAAACAACAAATAAACCCAAACACAATTATTACTAGGGGATTTCAACACCCACTCCCACTGATAAACATGTCAACAGGCCAAAAACTGAACAGACACACTGGAACTAAACAAAACCATAAACCAAATGGACCTGACAGCCATCTACAGAACATGACATCCTAAAACCAAGGAATCTACATTCTTTTCAGCAGCCTATTGAACTTTCTCCAAAATAGACCACATACTAGGACACAAAACAAGTCTCCACAATTCCAAAAAAATCAAAATCACTACTGTACTCTATCTGACCACCAGGGAAAAAAGTTGGACAACTGTAACAAAGCAAACAACAAAAAGTACACAGACTCTCGGAACCTTAACAATATGCTATTGAATGAGAAATGAGTCCAGACAGAAGTAAAAATGGAAATTCAAAAATTCGTAGGACTGAATGCTTTTTTTAACTTTCCCTCTCTCTCTTTCTGTGTGTGTGTGTGTGTGTGTGTGTGTGTGTGTGTGTGTGCATGTGCGTGTGTGTGCGTGTGTGTATATATATCAGAGGGCACAGTGTATTCCTACAGAGGACCAAGGGTGACTTAGGGAATCCTCCTGGATTGTTTCTACCTTCTTTTTGCTTCACTCTGGGATTTCCCAAGCTCTGCCCAGGGCCAGAAGGCAGGCTGCCACTGTTTCTGCCTGGTGGTTTATGTGGGACCTAGGATCCAAATTCAAGGCTTTCTTTTTGTGAGGAAAGTCTTAACCCCTGAGCCATCTCTCCAGCCCAAGAACTGAATGATAATGAAAACACACCATATCACAATCTTTGATATACAATGAAGGCAATCCCAAGAGTAATATTCATGGAAACATCACAAGCGAACACACCAATGCAGCTTAAAGTTTTAGAAGAACAAACCAATTCCAAAAGAAGTAGAGGTGCAGAGGTTAGTAGGATCAGAGGAGAAATAACTGAAATTGAGAAAAAGAAAATGATACAAAGAATCAATTTTTTAAAAATCTGGCTCTTTGAAAAAAATTAACAAAATTGACAAATCCTTAGCCAAATTAACCAAAACTAAAAGAGAAAAAAACACAAATTAATAAAATTATAGATGACAATGGAGTTGTCACAACAGATGTCAAGAAATTCATAGACTCAAGGTCATACTTTAAAAATTTACAATCACAAAGAAATGGATGAATTTCTAAATACATACAACACACCCAAGTTAAACCATGATGAATTGAATAATTTAAATAATCCTATAACAAGGGAAGAAGTTGAAGCAATAATACTAATCTCCCTACCAAGAAAAGCACAGGACCAGATGATTCAGTGCAGAATTCTGCCACATGTTTAAAGACAATTAACACTGATACTCCTCAAATTATTCCACAAAATAGGAAATGAAGGAACATTTCAAAACTCTTTCGAGGAAGCCAACATTACATTGATCCCAAAGCCCAATAAAGACACAACAATAAAAGAAAACTATAGGTCAATTCCACTGATGAAAACAAGCACACAAATCCTCAACAAAATTCTAGCAAACCAAATTCAAAAACTTATTCAAAATCTCATCCACTATGACCAGGTTGGGTTTATTCCAGAAACACAAGGTTGGCTTAATATACGTAAGTGTATAAATATAATTTACCATATAAACAAATGCAAAGACAAAAATCACCTGATTCAGTTGATGCTGAAAAAGCTTTTGATAAAAATCCAACACTCCTTTATGATAAAGACCACGGAGAAAATGGGACTGGGAAGAATATTTATCAACATAATAAAAGCTATATACAACAAGTCTATGGCAGAAATCCTAAATGATGAAAAGCTAGAAGCATTCTCACTTAGATTGAGAACTAGACAAGACTGTCCACTCTCGCAACTTCTATTCAACAGTACTTAAAGTCTTAGCTAGAGCCATAAGAAACAGAGGAAGATAAAAAGGATAGAACTTGGAAAAGAAGAAATCAAGTTATCGAAGATGATATAATCCTATACCTCAAGGACCCTTAAGATTCTGCCAGAAAACTCCTGGAACTAATAAATAAGTTTGATAGAGTGGCAGGATGCAAAATTAATGTCCAAAAATCAGTGGTTTTCCTATATATTAAGTGGCCAGCCACACTATCCCTGAGAATATTCCCAAAGAATATTGCATCCTGCAACAGAATCATGTATATGCCATTTTCATAGCAGCTCTTTTCATAATAGCAAAGAAATGGAACCACCCAGCTGTCCAACAGTTGACAAATAGTTAATGAAAATGTGAAACATACCTGCAATGGAATACTATTCAGCTATCAGGAAAATTGAACTAACGAAATTTGCCAGTAAATGGATGGAACCGAAAGAAACCATACTGAGTGAGATATCCCTGATGCAGAAAGACAGACACTGTATGTTGTCCCTTATAAAGTGGATCTTAGCATTAAACACTCAGCTTCGCATAATCAAACAGAAACTCTTACAACACTCACAAACACAAAGGAACACAAGCCAGGGAGTGGAAGAAGACCTCAAAAGAGCAGAAACAAAAGAACAGGGGTAAACAGTTTAAAAAAAAAAAAAAAGACTTTCATGTAAGAAAAAAACTAAAAATGAAGGAAGCACAGAAATAGGACATAGTAGGGAGTGGGGTTAAACTCCAGGTAACCAATCACCTGTTTACCATCCCCTAACCCATGACAGGAAACACACACCCAAGGCTGCAAACCAGCATAAACAACAGTGTAAAGGGGAGAAAACTGACAGTAGACAGGATCAGATGCTTCAACACTAACCACAAATACCCAATAGTAAACCTCCACCTAAGCACCTCTCATTTTACCTTAGATAAGAAAAGATCTCAACACCTAAACAAGACACAGCCTAGTGCAATAGAACCAACCAGATTGCAGAGTCCTGGCAACCCTAAAACACTCAGATGGAATCGGGCCAACCAAACCTCTGCCTATCCTAAGGCTCATGGAATTTTGCATAAGAGGGGGCAGTAAGATTGTAAGAGCCTTAAGAGGTTCACTGCTGGCCAGGACATTCCACTCAAGAAAGAAACTTACTGCGATGAAACTTATCCTCACCAGACCTGCACTATGGCTAACATATCATTCCCCCATAAAACTAGCCAGGACCTCAGGAGAAACAATTACATGCGGGGAGAACCTTAGGGACTAGGGTTAGACAGATGAAGGAGAATATCCCTACCAGTGGACCCTACTAGAATAAACAACCCAAGGGGACCCTGGGGTCCACACAAGCAGATAGGCAGCAGGGTAGAAGGACAAATTGGGGAAGGGAGAAGGTGGGAAGGACAAATTGGGGAAGGGAGAAGATGGGAAAGGAAGTGGGGAGGGAGGGAGGAAAAAAGATGTGGGGCAGGGACAACCATCCATTATGCTTATAAAACTAGAAAAATAAAAAATAATTTAAAAAAATTATGATTACGAATACTTGACACATTCTTAATTCACAACCTATATTGAAGAAGAAAAACTTTTGATATAAAAATAAAGACTAATATGAGGTAATTACATCATATTTCTCAACCTTTAATTTCTTTTTTATTTAAATTATCATTTTGTATTTCCATTTATTTATATTATTTATATTATATTATATTATATTATATCATATCATATCATATCATATCATATCATATCATATCATATTATATTATATTATATTATATTATATTATATTATATTATAGTCTAGCATGTATCTTAAGAAAGTAGTCAGGGCTGAAGAGGTGGCTCAGGGGTTAAGCCTCTGCCTTGCAGGCGGAAGGTCCTGAGTGCGGATCCTAGACCCCACGTATAGACACCGGGCGGAAGCGGGGGCAGCCTGTGTTTCTGGTCCTGGTAGGGCGGAGCCTGTGAATCCCCAGGCAGAGTAAACAAGGAGGAGGCAGTCCATGGTGGTTCCTGAATTCATCCATGGTTCTACACACACACATACATGCACACACACACATACACACGCACAATTGAATAAATAATAAAAAAAATTTTAATTTTTAAAGAAAGTAGTAAAGCTAGGACTCAACCCCAAAGGAACATCATAGGCTAGTAATATGCAAAAAAAAAGTCTTAACGAAGAGTAAGAATGAGCAGTCCCTATGCATAGGAACATAGAATGAGGAAAACAGGGAAAAAAGTAATAAAAGACTTGAGCTGATCCACTTAGAACCCAGGGACAAAATTATACTAGAAATAAAAGGATTATGACACTTCCTGATAAATGTAGGTCAGAGAGATCTTAAAGGCCCCCAAACAGTATAGGCTTTTGTCATTGCTCTTGGTTGCTCTCCAAAAACTGTCAGTAAGACCCTATTACACACAACACAATGGACGGATCACAGTACATGGGCAAAATATATCAACTGGAACTGGTCTGAGGACTTTCTCCTCACTGGATAGTTTAGACAGTACCAAGGAACACTGTAGAAGCTGCTGGGAGAGAAACAATCACTGGCCCCATCAACAGCATGAGATCTGTAAGTTGCAACATAAATCACCATGGACCACCAGGTGACTACCAGGGTAATAGTGGCATGAGTATTGTCATAGTTAAGCACAGGTGTCAACTTGACAGTTGAGGGTTTGAGCTCTGGGCACAACTGTAGAGAGTTGATGGTTGAGTTAAGCCCAGAGCAAACCTGAAGGAGATTGTCTAGCTGCTCGGGAAGACCCAGCCCATGGTGGGTGGGATTAGGCCCTGGATAAATCAGAGAACTGGTTGAGAGAGTTGGCATCCTTCTGTTCACTTGGCCAGACATGCTGGTCTAGCAAATAAGGATTGTCCATCTCTCAGCCATTATGCAGTGATGGTGTGGCCAGTTCCCTCGGCCCTGGTGTTTGTGTGTGCTCTCCTGTCAAGCTGGACTGAGAACTGTAACCGGACTATCGTAAGGAAATAAACCCCTTGTTTTCTTAAGCCATTTGATGGTCATTTATCGGCAATGTTGCAGGCTAACTGCAACAAGTACCAAGGAGACATCTAACAGCTTTCTGAGTGGACTCAAGACCCACTTGTCAGAATGGTACCCATTCCTATTACTGTAAACTAGAACAAGAACCTTAAAGAAAGGGAAAGAAATAGATCAGTAGGGAAGACAGCCAATAAACCTATAGGTAGGAAGACAGTACATCAAACTGCTCTATAGGCAGCTGTTACTATACCCATAGAATGGGAACTCACAGTAGAAATCTTTGGGTCTAAAGCTGGATTAGTAAAGGGAAATGCACATACCAGTGGGGTAGCCTGAAAAGAGGTAACTTGTTATACTACGGAGGCCTGGACCCACATAGTAGCAGACAAACCAGAATGAACTCTAAAGTCCATAGAAAAGGTGGAAGAGTGGGACAGAACAATGAAGGGAAGAGAGAGAATGGGAGGGAGAGGGAAAGGAGGGAAGCTGGGATGAATACTCGCTATGCTAGTAAAAGTAGAAAAAATAATTTAAAAAACTTATTTTTTTTTAAAAAAAAGTAGTAAAGCAACATCAGGTGTATTCATTGAAGAGGTATTCAGCACATTTTTGTCAAGATTTAAAAAGTTGCAAAGAATTACTATGCTAACTTGGGGGCTAGAGAGGTGGCTCAGGGGTTAAGCCTCTGCCGCAGGAGGAAGGTCCTGAGTTCGGATCCTAGACCCCACGTATAGACACCAAGAGGAAAGTTTCTGGTCCTGGTAGGGCAGAGCCTGTGAATCCTAGGGCAGAGTAAACAAGGAGGAGGTAGAGGCAGTCTGTGGTAGTTCTCGAATTTGCCCATGGTTCCACACACACACACATGCACAATTGAATAAAAAAAATTACTATGCTAACTTTACACTTGTATATAAAAAAACTATGCATATACATATAATTTACATACAATTTTTATCCCTCTTCCCCATGTTTATAACATGGGATAAACAACAATAATCTCTGTTGTAAATGATTTACTGTCTAGCTGTTCTCAAAGGCACAGTGTCTTTAATACCCTTATCTGTTTGTTTTTCTCCTTCCCTGTCACAGGGCAGAATAAGATGGGAGGCCTGCCCCAAATCAGATGTCTTGAACTTATTTAAAGTAAAAACACTTGCGGCAGAAACAAAGTAGCTCATCTTGTTTTCAAAGTCAGCTATTAACAAGAGCAAACAGCACATGACAATTTACCAATATAATTTACATTATATCTGGACACATTCCAACAATATCAGGGTCCCTTTTGAGACAGTTGGCATTTACACAACTTCATTAGACCTGTTCTCTAGGCTATGAGACTTATGCATACTCCATAGGTACCTAGGTCCCCAATCCTGGATAACTGGTTCTTCTAGATACTTTATAAATTGCTGGCATCCAACTTGAACACATATTCAAGGATCTGCCTGTCCTCTTGCTGTACAGGCTTTTCCTGTAGGAAGAGACAAAGGCCTGGGAGCAGAGCCCCTACTCTGGATACAGATGTGACCTTCCTTGTCCACAGACTGACGAGAAGGCTCAGGTCACAACCCTCCACTGTTGCCAGCATAAGCCGACCCTGAAAACACCAAAATGGCCAACAAAAAAAATAATTCTCTTTGCAAAATGTCACAAGACACTGAAACTTAACACTGGGAACTTTTAAAAGAAAAGAGCATTTTTAAAAAGATAAGGAATTAGGGTACCAGGACTGTTTCTTCAGACCCCACTGTGTCCACAGAAAAGGATAGGAGTGGGAAGGGACAGTATTGCAATGGGGCCTCCATGAAGAATGGGGGATAGTGGGAACTTGGTATGATCACCTTTTGCTTGCTCAGAGAAGGAAGTGATTAGGAACTCCCTCTTCCCCTCCCCCAAAAGAGCAGGTATGATAAAAGAACAGAAAAGACCCTGGGCCCCATCCTTCAGGTCCCAGCCAGCAGCCTAGGGGCTGCATGCTAGTGGCAGGAGTGTGGAACAGGAAGAGAGGTATATGGTGCTGAGTGGAATAGGGAGGATGCTGCTGCAGGCTAGCATCTGCCCAGGCAGTGCCTCCGAGGGACAGAAAGAAAGAACAGTGTCAGTGGTCACCACCCACTGACTGTGCAAAAGTTGGTGTGATCCCTGTCACTCAGCCCATCTGACCCTGGAGACCTAAGTCTGCAGCAACGAGGTTCCCGGGAGGCTGAGAAAAGCCAGGGGCAGGAAGCTGATGGCACACATGCAAAGCCTGTACTTAGGCAGCCTAAGCAGTCACATCCATGGATGTACTGCAAGGGGGTCAAACTGCAAAAAAAAAAAAAAAAAAAAAAGGAGGGAAGCAGTTTCAGGGGTGAGACTGTGGTTTGCTAGAGTCCTGGAGCTCTGACTACCAGGTAGTCTGTACTCTGTGGCGATAGGTGGTGTTTCTTGGCAGGTTATCTCTGCTTGAGTTCACTAAGCTGTGCCTTTAGTTTAATGAACTGTGTTACTTTTCACAACTAAAAAAAGCCTTTAAAAGAGACTCTGAATAACTTTTCCATGATTCTGAGATTTTACCTTTTCTACCTATTATTCATAGGTATAGTCACAGATTCACTGAGGCCTTCTGGATGCTTTCAGAGTCCTGGATACACGTTCACAGACACAGCATACCTCTTTGTTTAACTGGAACTCGGTAAGCTAGAACATTTTCCTAAAAATTTGTTATCCCAAAGCATCATCCGTTCCATAACTTAGCTACAGGTAGCCTTGGGCGTCCCTGGAAACTCCCCCCTCCACCTCCACCACCTGTCCAGAGTCCAGGAAAGGCGTCTAGGGACCGCAACAACAGGGCTGTGAGCCTAGCTGCAGCGTGTGCCACCAGGGGGCACTAGCTCCGCGTTGCAGCCTCTCGGTCCCCTGATGCCATGCTTAGGGCTCTGCAGCTCCATGGTTCAGAGGCTGTGGTCGCTCTCTCTCCCACTCACGTTTCCCTGTTTCGCTTTCTTCTCTCAGTTCCGGAGCAGGCAATGTGTGAACCCAGCCCCCAAGAAGGTGACCCCAAGCGGGTTTCAAGGGCCTGGTGCCGCAAGGGAGTGGAAACGGCTGTTGGTGCAATGAGCAGGAAGGTCACGTGCACAGTGTTGTGTGCCGGGTCCTCCCAGGAGACCAGCTCTGGCTCTTGCTCTTTCCCTGTTGTGTTCACTGAGGGCCCCCGGGGGCTCATTTGGAGGCAAGAAACACGGAGAACTGGGGGGAAGGGAGGAGGAGACTGGGGAGGTGAGGATCCAAGTGTTAACTAAGAGGCATTTCCTGGAAACCGAAGCTGGTCCTCTACAACCCCATTCACATGGACATTGCAAGAAAGGAGAAACTGAGGCAGCAGAGAACAGGACGGCCCTCTGTTTACCCTCCTTTCAGGCTTGATGTGTCAGGACAGGAACACACGTGGACTGTGCCCACAGACCAGCTTTTCTCTAGGGCTGAACTGAGGGTCCTGTGAGGATGGAGAAGGTGGGATGCTGCTGTCCCCTCACTAGCCCTAAGATGCAGATACTGTGTTCTGGATACATGTGTGTATCCAGAGACTACTAACATGCCTCAGACAGGGCTCAAGGACAGCAGCAACCAGGCCTGGTGAGGCAGCCAGGGGATCAGTTTTTCTCTGTAGTTGCCTCTGTCACCCCCCCCCACTACCCACTCCTTTCCCTGAACGTGGCCTTGCTGTCTGAGCTCAAGGACTCAAGCCGCTGCCCACCGCCATCTCATGAGTAGAGGTCAGTAGGAGTCCCCAGCTGACCAAGGGAGAAGGCTCCTCCCTGAACTTTGGTCTTGCTCAGTAGCTGGGCAGCAGCCAAGTGTCAGGCTTCCCCTCTCCGGCTCAGACTTCCTGCTGCTGTGGGCTGGGGAAATCCCAGAAGATGACTACCTGGCTCCTTCCCAGAGCTCAGGTCCTGAAGGCAGGAGGAGGCTTCAAGGGGAGGTTGGGCTGGGCTCCCAGGAAAGGTCAGGGGCTGTGACATCCAGGAGGGGGCACTGGAAGGGTAACCGAAAGGAGGCATTCATTGTAAGGTCTGTGGGCCGATGAAGGAGGAAGGAGACTGGAAGAATGAGGAAGGCCGATGCCTCACAGGAGTGGAGTCAGGATCCTGTTTGCATGGAGGAAGGGATGGAGATTGGTTGAGGAGATGGGAGAGACAGGGGCCAACTCACTGACTTCTCAAGCTTGTAGCTGGACCTTTCCCAACAGGACAGAAAGGGGGAGTGAGAAGCATCCATATGGAGGATGGTGAAATACCCCAGCAGAGAACTTGGGATAAGGCATGGCCCTGGGCATTTAAACAACTATTCCTGTCCTGTTTCCCTAGAGATCTCATTCTGAGTCCTCACATTGTTCCCACAGTCCTGAGAAGAACAAGAAGTTTGTGTTCAGGAGCCCAGCCAAGTGCAGCAAGCTTCACCTTCGCAAAGTACACAGCTGCAACTCCAGACCTCACTCTGTTCTTCTCCCTGCTTCACATCTACCATCCTTGCTGGCCAAAACCTGGCTGCTGTCTCCTCCAAGAAGCCCTCCAGGCCTGCTCCCTCCCTCCTTGCTCACTCCGGCTCCTCATCTTCACCACCACAACCCAGCACTGCCTGACATTCACAGGTAGCCATGTGAGTGTTCTGAGCACTGTGGTTTCCTATGTGACTCGGATCCCTCCCGTTGCAAGCAAGCCCAGAGACTTGGATATTAGGTCACAAGTGGGGACCATGGGAAAGGCTTCAGAGAACTGTGGGTGGTAGCCTTTCGCAGCTTAGGGTCCTAATTAAATAGCTCCTTCTCCCTGTCCAAACATTCCTAAAGTGTAACTTTTCATCTTTCCTGCTTTCTCAAGTCCCAGCCTCTCCCAAGTTCATTCTCTGTCCACAGTTCCCTTGTTCTGTTGGTCATCCACTAGATCACCTGGGACACACGATACAGGCTCACCACAAGCCCTCTGACCCTCATGGCCTGACTGTACTTCCGGACCATATGCATTCTCCAGTCTTCCAGTGGCTGGCTGATGTTAGCAACTGGCTCCCAAGAGATGAGAGAGACGCCGGCCTTGTCCTGGAGGGAGCAGACTGTGACAAGGTCTACCAGGAGCACAGAGGGTCTAGGCGAGAAAAGCCACAGCTCCAGCTCGGAGCTGAGCAGGGCAAGCTGCAGTTTCCATGCGTCCTTCCTGGAGCAGACAAACAGCTGGAATGAAAGGCTGGTTCTCGGGCTGCTGGGAGTTCTGGACCCTGCAGATAATCAGCCAGGATAGTAGCTAAGTGTCTCGCTTTTGGGCCATTTAATCCTTGCAACCCTCCTATCTTTATGGAGCTTGGAGGCTAGGTAAATTATCCCAGCTGGCTCAGCTATTAAGTATTAGAGGCAGAGTTTATCCAGACAGTGCTTCATGACCTAATCCTACCTAGCTTTCCAACTCCATCTTCAAAATAACTTATCAGTAGCTACTCTTACTTTTGGTTTGGTTTGGATTGATTTTTGAAACAGAGTCTCAAGATCTGGTGCAGTCTCTCTGCACCCAGCTCTTCTACACTGGTTTTGTTTCATTTATGTTTAAGACTTAGAACATACTACTATATTGCCGAATCCTGGGGAAAGGCGGGGGAAACGACAGGAGCCTCAGGGCTCGAGGTGAGGGGGCAAGTCGCCGCAGAGTCACCATCCAGACCCCCAGGAATCAAGTGAGAAGCAAACAGTGGATGAGTTTGCTGCAGACTCAATTTATTAAGGAGGTGTTTGGGCTTACATAGGGTCAGGGATCCAATCAGGTGTTGCCATCCCTCCGCTGGGGGAGAGGGGGACAGCCACCAATCATTTAACTGTTTTCTAGGTGTCCATTGCAGGGGCAGGTTAGATGGCCGCTTCCCATTGGTTGTTCATCCTTCTGCCTGCATGGTTCCTCTATTGGGACATGTCCGGGGCATGTCTGTATGTGTCCAGGCTTGTCCGTAGCAGAGAACCTGGGCTAGGACCTCCCTGAATTGGTAGTGCCACACTACCAATAGTTCTGACTCTATCATGAGGACAGTAGGGCTCAGAAAGATTAGGTAATGGCCTAGGTCAGGAGCTTGTTCTCTTCACAGCCAGTATACTAGGGTCCATTTAACTTCAGCATTTTTTTGTCTGCCATTACCCACCCACATTCAGCCTCTGCGGTCACCTTCCCAGCTCAGTCACCCCTCATGTTTCCCTCTTGCTTTGTTAAGATGCCCATCCATTCTGCACACTTCCTCCAGGTTTCCATCCTCCATTTGAACATTATTCAGTGACCCACAGAAACACTAGCAAATACTACTGCCCAGCACGCTCAGGCATGCTGACTCATCCAAGTCAATCCCCAGGTTTCTCTTCCACACAGTCCATAGTGAGTAACACTGATGATATCAATTTTGAGACCTAGTCATAGTAGATATTGTAATTATGTATATTTGGTTTTGTCTTTTGAATTTTTCCATGTATTATGAACCTGAATGCCAAATTTCTTAAAAGCAAAAGCCTTGAGATTCCTGTTACATATTCTGCCTCTTGCCTTGCTCAAAATAAAATGAAACAAAGCCCACTGGGTGCTAGAACACACAGTTTCCTACTGATGCCCAGTGCCCGTCTGTGCCTGGGCTAATTCCACCACAGCCTCAGCCCTATCTGAAGATGGCTGTGTCTGGGTTTCTGAGAACCCAGTGACCTCAGAGGACAGAAAGTTTGCTGTCCCCTCACAGTGCCTTTCCCACCATCCCCAAGTGAGACACAGCTGGGTAAACTGGCTGGGAGGAACGGAGAAGCAGGACGGGTTTGTTTTCAGCCATATCTGACCCTGGATGTCCCTGCAGTGGCCTATACAATCAAGGCTGGAGATCTGTCAAATCATATAAGGGCCCCTCACTCCCCCCACAGGTGATATGGCTGTTTTGAAATTCTGAATTTCTAAACAAAGTACCCACATTTCATTTTGCACTGTGCTCCACAGCTGCAAAGAGATCTGCATGAGATCCTTTTGCCACGCCAAGTCCCTGCAGACAATTAAGAGCAGCCTGGTGTCCTGAAGAGAAGTTACCGCATCTCTTTCACCTCCCATCTTCCCCCACTTCCCCCACCTCACAGTTTCTCCTCAAAAGGTATGCTCTTCCTCTTAGTATTTCTAAGGGAATCAAAGGAGGAATTGCTTGTAAATAGCTCCAGGCAGTGCATACTTCAGGCCCTCAACGTGACAGCTATGGGGAGTGCTACGTGATCAGTGGTGTAGCGGGACCTGCTCTTGGAAGTTTCACAAGTAGATCAGGCCTAGAAACGCTGCAATTAGAAGCCAGTGCTCAGGTGACACCGTGGTCTAGAGACACAGGGAAGGAAGAAACGGTTCTGACAGCCCTCCTGGCTTCTCTCCCTCATGTATGGCCTTGCCCTTCCTCCTCTTTGCTAATCGCACTCTCCTGCCTGCCCAGGAAAGCCTGCGTGCTATCTCACACACTTTTTCTTATCACATATGGAACACGAACACTGCTTGTCTGTGCTTCAGAAGCTTCACTCAAAACATTTGCTCCCCCGATTCTTGTTCTTTACCCCCCACCCCCATGCCTGTCATCTCTCTTAACCAGAGCCCTTCCCATTCCACAGCAACTCAGGACCTCCCTTAGTCACAGCTACCCAATTTTCCTGCCCACTTAGGGGAAGCAGTTCCCTTGTCCCTCCCGTGAATGTAAGTGCCAGAGGCCAACTACCTGACCCCCATGGAAGTCCCCCCACCACTTGAGAAAGCCTCTTTCTGATCTATGAGCTATTTGCCCACCACTTCTCTGTGCTCACTGTTCATCTGTCTTTAAAGAAAGAATTTTTATTACATTTTGTGTTAATTAGAAATAGGTGTCAACTTGACAGTCGAGGGCTGAGTCTTTAATACAATTATAAAGAATTAGTAGTTGAGACAAACCATGACCAAGTCTGTAGGAGAGTGCCTAAGTGATGAAGGAAGACCCAGCCCACAGTGGGTGGAACCATTCGCTGGGCAAGTAGATAACATGGAAAGGGTTGGTTCAGTAGTTTGCCATACTTTTGGCATTCTCTGGCAGACTCACAGTCTGGCAAGTGAAGAAGTTTACCACTTTCAGTAATTCCTAGTATTGGTAGGAACTCTCCTATCAAGCCAAACTAGGAGCCATAATCAGATCGTAAGCAAGAAAACTCCTTGTTTCCTAAAGTTGGGTTGGTTGTGAATTTGTCAGTAACATGCAAACTATACCACATTTATTAATTTACTCTACATGTGTACCCACGTACACGCACACATGGAGGTGAGTAGACAACTTGTGGGAATCCGTTCTCACCTTCCACCATGTGGGTTCCAGGATTGAACTGAGGTTATTAGGTTTGGTGGTAAACTGCCTTTACCCACTGACTCATTCATTGGCCCTTAGTGTCCATTTTTGCCTGCATTTTCTCCCTTTCTCAAGAAAATGACTCAGAAAAGAAGGCTGGACTAGTTTAGGGTCTTGTGATATGTTTTCTCTAGTAGATCGGGCTTTTTAAATGTCAGCTCAGTGCTACAAAGAAGCAAGGTAGAAGCTGCAAATCTTCCTGAAGTCTGGGCTTACGTAAACCTTACCCAGCGTCACTTCTGCTACATTCCATCGGTCAACACAGTCACAGACAATCTAAAATTCGGAAAGGGAAGTAGATTACGCCTATCAAAGGAGGCATAGCAAAGAATCCTTAGCCACTGTGACTATACCATGCAGAGCAACCTGAGAAGAAAAGAATGTTGAAGAGTACAGAGAGAGAAGTGGAAGTTAAGTCTCTAGGGATAAAGAAGGCTAGAGAGAGTTTCTCAAGGTAAAGTTTGAAGTCTGAGACTTGCCTAAGATTCTTTTTCTTTTTAAAGAGGTGTCACTTTTTTTTTAATTTTTTTATTATTATTATTTATTCAACTGTGTGCATATGCGTGTGTATGTGTGCGCGTCTGTGTGTGTGTGTGTGTGTCTGTGTATGTGTAGAACCACAGACGAATCGCGAACCACCATGAACGCCTCCACCTCCTTCTGCCCTGGGATTCACAGGCTCCGCCCTACCAGGACCAGAAGCGCAGGCCGCCCCCGCTTCTTCCTGGTGTCTATACGTGGGATCTGGGATCCGAACTCAGGACCTTCCGCCTGCAAGGCGGAGGCTTAACCCCTGAGCCACCTCTCCAGCCCCTTGCCTAAGATTCTTGAGGAAAAAACTAAACATCTCCCCATCCTTATAGTTCTGTATATCCTAACCAGGTTTGACCTGTCTGGATCTCAGAGTTAACTATCACTGAATAATTCAAAATCTAATCCATGAGACTCCAGGGACCTAGCTCAGAGGTAAAGTGCTTACCTGGCGTGCATGAAGCCCCAGGATTGGTTACCAGCACCCAAAAAGTACAGTCGAGGTTTTTTTTTCCTCTTAATTTACATCATGGTGTGGGTATTGAAGCTAAATCACAGTGTGATATCACTGAGCACTTCTTACAAGAGATAGCAGAAGAGAACCTTGCTGGGAAAATGAAAAGTGCCCAGTTCATTCGGCAGTATTAAAATTGCATCCCACTTAACTGGAAGTAAGGCTCAGACAACCTCAGTTCTGTGGAATGCAGCAGTGAAACCAGAAGTGAAAAAAGCCTTTGACAACCAAAAATAACTGACGAAGACTGAACCACAGCCATGTCCTCAGGCTTCCACGAGGAGCTGACTTGCTCTGTTGGACAAAACTCTGCAGAGTTTTGACCTCTGGCTCCACAGTCATGGTCCTCAGGAACAAGGTGCGCAGGTGAAACTAAACTCTCCAGAGAGGAAGGTTCCAGGAGCCAATACCCAGCAGCAAAGCACGCGGCACATAGGCCGACTTGGCTGCCAGTCACTTAGGGAAAATACTGGAATGCCTGCTCGTTTGGTGCCAGGGGTGTCTCCAGCCCATGCACACAGGCGCTCCCCTCACCGCAGAAAGAAGGCCACACAGCACCGGAGGCTCCCTGACTTTGCAGGGATTGTACAGATTAGCAGGTAGTGGAGTTCAGCTGAGCCCGCTCTTTCCGTGTCCACATGGGAGTTTTCTGTGATGCCACCTACACTGTGACCCGGCCCTTTCCTCTGCTCCCCAAGAGCCTTCTTCATGATGGCAACCATGAGTCACCAAGAAAAAATTGACCTCTGTCTAATAAAATCTGTTGAAGACGACAGGGAAGTAGGCAGAGCTTTTTGTTGCTTTTTTTCATAAAAAGTATAAAAACAAAGCTGGCACTTGGGATAAAGTTCAGCTTCCTAGGCTCAGCTGTTTGATAGTCTTGCTGTTTACCTTGGACCCCTAACTGCTATCTGGTAGAGAACTGGTGGTACCAGTGTAGGAGGCCTGCAGGATTTTACCACATTCCTCTCTATCTCACCTCTTAAATCCCGACACACCCTTAAGTGGTCTCTGCCTCCAGGTTAGACTCTTTATCATCCACTCGAATCATTCTGACCAGCAGGAAATGAGACATAGCTCCCAGGCAACAACCAAGACTAGCTCCACTACCTCACATGGCACCCACCTCAGCCTCCTGTCTTGCCATTCCCAACTCCATGCTAGAATACTGAAGATCCCTAAGCTTCTCCCATGTGTCTACTGGCCTCTGGCTAAAACCTTGCTGCCCAGTGCTTTACTTGAATAATTTCTACACATTTCTAAAGACCCAAGCAGAATTGTCCGTTTTATCACCCCTTCTTTGTGTCCCCACAGTCTCACAATGCCTTCATCCTTGTCATTTATCACCTAGAATGTTAATGGTTGTAACAGAACCCCACCCTAGAATTACTAAAACAGAGGTTTATTGTAAATGGTTCCAGGGTTGGTCTGGTGGTTTCAGGGATCTAGGTTAGCATATGGAATTTTTCTAGCCCTTTGCAAGATGGCTTGTGATACCTTCAAACTCACATGACAACATTCAAGATCAAGGTGGGTATAATAATAACTCACCAGGGCTGTCACCGGCCAGGCAGCTCAAGCAATAGGAATTTTGTTTTCTCAGAGTTCTGGAGCCTGGAAGTCCAGAATCAAGGTATTGATAGGGTTGGTCCCCTCTGAGGCCTCTCTCTTTGGCTTCTAGATAGTTATCTTCTCTTCTAGTCTTCACATGGTCTGTGTGTATGTGTGTGTGTGTGTGTGTGCGTGTGTGTTGTCTAAAATGCCTTATCCTTACAAGAACACCAGTTATGATGAGTCAGGTCTCACTTTCATGGCCTCACTTCACCCTAATTCCCTTCAACACTCTACCTCCAAACAGAACTCCATTCTGAGGTGCCGGGGGTTGAGATAGATGAACTTAATGAGGGGCACACAGTTCAGCCTATAGCCAACAGAAATTTCAGGATAGAGGCCATCTGGGAATTGCTCCTTTCAGATGAAAGGTCTTTCCAAAACCTTCCAGGAGACTTGCAGAGCAAGATTTGCTAACTCATTCCTTTCCTAGGAAAGTGTTTCCACACTGGGGAATGGGAATGGGAAGAGGCCCTTTGCTCTGGAAACTAAAAAGCACTGTGGGAATGACCACAGGGCAGGTTACCAAATGGCCCATCACACTGTGCCACCCAGGCAGAACTGTCTGCCTCACAGGACATGTCCATCTCTCCTGCTAGTTCTTGACAGCCGGGCTACAGCTATCTGAGTGCACTGAGCAATCAGAACAGCACTTGGCTCATTATGCCTGTTCAACACTATCTTGCTGAAGGAATAAACAAGTAGAGTTTAACGAACTAGCTGAACCTGTTTTCATTACATTTGATTGTATCCGTAAGTTTTGTTCATGTGCTCAACTTACACAGTTCCTGCCTTACACCTTTGAATAATTGTGAGCATATTACTGGTGGAATGGTTAGCTACAATCAAAAGAGATCAAGATGGCTCAGTACGGAAGCCTGGTGACTTAAGTTCAGTCCCCAGAGTCCACATAGTGGGAAGAGAGAACCGACTTCTGAAAGTTGTCCTTCGGCCTCCATGTGAACATTGTGGCAGAAATTCTCTCTTTCTCTCTCTCTCTGAAAATAAATACATAAAATATTGAAAAAATTGATTGAGCTGAATGAATCCATGCAGCTTCATGTAATTTTGTGGAATGAATAAATTAATAAGAGATAAATGAGTCATTGAAATGTAAAAATATGTTTAGTAACATGAGCTAGGAAATTACGGTTTCTAGAAAAATGTCTTCCAGAACTGGACATCCATTCTGCCAGACCCTGAGAAAGTAGATTATCAATAACTGTGTATTTCTATTTGTTATAGTGATCCAGATGAATTTGACCAGTCGATCGCTCACTCTCTTTCATGCTGAAATCAATTTAACAAGATATAAAACTGCCTGAAGCAGTGTGTGTCAGCCATAGCCACCATTCTGCAAAGACTTCACCTGTACCTGACCACACTGCCAGCCCTCTCTCTCTCTCTCTCTCTCTCTCTCTCTCTCTCTCTCTCTCTCTCCTCCCTCCCTCCCTCCTCCCTCCCTCCTCCTTCCTGCTCTCCAAGGTCTCCAATCTCTCCATCTGCCTGTCTTCTCTTTTCTTCCTCTACCAAGCTGTCATGATAGCTTTCTCTCTACCTTCTCTGACCTTAAAGCTATCTCCTCTGTTCTAATGCTCTTCATTTTAAGGCTAAACTATGGTTCTCTTGGCCACTAGACTCTCAACACTAAATAAACTCCTTTTTTAAATTATCTCCTTTATGTCAGTTTCTCTATTTATGGACCTCCATGTGGTACCCACACAAGCTTCAAGTCCTCTTTGTTCCCTTCCCCCCATTGACCTAATTGTGTTTGTGTTTTTTATTGTTTGTCCATCTGTGTTGGGGGCAGGGCCTGTGCCACAATGTTTGTGCTGAGGCCAGAGGTCAACTTTCTGGAGTCAGTTCCCTCCTTCCACCTTTACCTGGGTTCAAGGAATCAAGCTCCATGATTATGTTGCTTTCACACACGGTACCATTTTGCCATCTCCCTCCCTCTGAAGTGGTGTTTAGGTTTGGCTTCATGAGTGGCTGGCCAGATATCACGAACCCACAGAGCACTGCTGGATCCTAACATAACTCATTTTTGCTCCACAAAACCCTGTATGTTTGTCCTTTGGCATTCTACAGAACAGGGGAGAATCAAAGCACCTAACCAGCTAACAGCATAGCTGTGGGGATAAGGGACTGATTTAGTGACCACTCTCCAATGTTAGAAGACTGTAGAAGACTCATGATTTCCACTGTCTTGTTTCCCCCTTTGCATCAAAGTGAGAGGACTCCAGCAGGTGAGGCGCAAAGTCACACAGGAGAATGAGGAGCCAAGAAGACAAAACTCAGTCACCACAAGTAACTGGGTTCCCAGAGGCAGTGTATTTTGGCACCATGAGACAAGCTATGCCACTGGGAGTCTCCTCTCACCCTATTCCAGACCCAAGGGACTCCCTCCTCCCTCATACAGATCAGGTAATGAGGTTCAATTAAAGCATTCGGGTTCAATTAGTGTTTCAGAGCTTCAGAGTCTGTCTCCAAGCAAAGTATTTTCTGTGAGCAACTTAAAGAGAAACTAGTAGTGTTCCGGGACCAGCGCAGTGGCATGCAGGGGCAGGAAAGGGCTTGGTCTGCAACCAACATCTGCATCATGGACCAGCTGGACAAGACAGCACTTGTGTGTGCTCTTGCTCTGGCCGTGCCTGTTCTCTTGGCCCCAGGGGCTTTCCTAGCAGCCAAAAGAAGGAATCGCATGCTTGGGTGTTTTCCTGACAAGTTGTGACTGTTTCTTCTTTCCTTAAAGCATTGGCAGCCCAGATTTTTGCTGCAAAAAGCCTGTCACCAACATGATGATGATTTTTTAAATTGTTCCAATTAAATCAGGTCTTAATACATTGTTGTAGGTACATTAGCCAAGTCCATTAATACAAATGACTGCTGAAAGAAAAATATCCTAAATATATACACATATATGTGTATATATATATATATCTGCCTCTGGACTGATGACCCACTATTGCAGTGTAGGAAGTTCACTATTATACATGAACTTCCCTGGTAAAACATGACCTTGAACTCCTTATCCTCCTGCCCGTACTTCCCAAGTGTTGGGATTACTGGTATGTGTCACCATACCCAACTTGTTCTCTGTTTTCTATAGTGACTTTAATCCTCTGGCAGAGTTTCACACACTGAGCACTCCGCTATTTGGAATCCCATTACCTATAATGCTACTAACTGACATCCCACAGATCAAAGGTACGAGGAGTGATGAAATACTGCAGTAACTTCTGAGCCATTTAGAAAATATTTGGTCTGTTTTAAAGTAATTTAATATAAGCATTTCAATTCATTCAGTAGGGGCTGTTTTTTGTGCTCCCTTTGAATATGTTAATATATCACACTGGAATACATTCTAATAAATCAATATGATGTTAACAAGAGAAACGAATAATAAAACAACGTCAAGACCACTTAACAGAAGAGACCTTTCTTATAGCCCTGTAATAAGACCAAAGGGATTTTGACTGTCAACTCAGCAGTGTTCAATAGCCTTTAAACAGTCCTATCCAAGGCCATCTTTATTTAAAAAAAAAAAAAAAAGTGTCTAAATCAAGGGAATAGCTTCATTCTATGCCAAGCTCATCAAGTCAGATCTGTGGAGGACCATGTCTTGTTAAGGAGGCCACATTTGCAAAGGAAAACTAAGGACGTTGCTATTGGCAATTCTGATTTAACATTTTTTTCAAGATCCAGTGGAATAAAGGTTACAGTCAACAGTGTGGCTCCAGAACCCAGAACCCAGAGTCATGACTAATGTGTCCAGGTAACATGTTTCAATTCTGTAAGAGGAAAATCTTTCTCTGACATTGTCCAAAACACTGGACTGGGATGAACTTGGGGAGAAACACAATAACATCTATCCTTCATCCGGTGATAGGGGCTTAAAGGTTTGCTGCATTATGAATTCTCCCCTGGTCCACCACACATTTTCATGTATTTTTTTGAGAGATGGCATAGTTTACAATTTAAAAACTCAAATGAGTTGTCAGGCAAAGTAGTGAATTCTGTCACTGTGAGGTTCCAAAGAGAAGCTGGTGGAACTGGATGAGAAGGTAGAAAGATGACCTTGCTGCTCACTCATTTCTAAGATCCTGTCATATACACAGGCAATTCTCACAGCAAAGTTCTTCTGAAACACTGAAGGCAATAACCTTCCATTAACTTCCTGAGAGGCCTTCCTTGATAGGCAGGTTCAGATGACCATCACTGAGGTCTGTTAGACTATGATCCAGGTCTCTATTACAATAGCTATCATTTTTTATCGGTCATTATATGTGAGAGACAGACAGATACCATTTTTCCTCTTTCCAGATAACAAGCAACATTGGCAGTCATCAAGAGCATAGAGTAAGAGCCGGATGTGAATGGTGAATAAATACAAAAGAAAGTAAAATGGTTATTGTGGCGAACAGGTCAAGGTTTCGGGTGATGCTAAAGTAGGAAACACATGCCAGACTTTGGAAAGCACAGTCCAGATAGGCTGCAGCCAGAAGCTGGCTCTCTGTTCACAGCAGACTTCCTGGAAAACGTGAGCCTTTGGGAATATAGAAGCTGGAAATCAGACCTTTGGTGAGGGGAATCTTTCTCCTGAGCTGACGGGAATAAAGCAATAGCCTAAGTGATCATTTCCTCCTGTGGATCAATTTCCCATCCAGCTCTTCATCATCTCTGACTCTCCGTTGTGCTGATTCAAGAGGGGGAACCAAGACCCAGAAAAGGGAAATGAGATGCGGGGGTATTTGTGAACTGTCATGGACGTGGAATCCCGGAGAGTCCTTGGGTCCCCCCATCATTACAAATAAATAGCAAAGCTCTTTGCTCTTTTGGCTGAGCTCTAACTTTGGGCAAAGCTACTTCTGCTTTGGACCCACTTAACCTTTAATTTGGGGATCCCCAATCATGTTACCGACATTAATTCCTCTATCCTCGCAACAACCTTAGGTTGGTAGGAAGATGCAAACCAAAACACAGGATGTTACAAGCTACTTAGCCCAATATGGAAAAATGTAAATAATAAACAGTTAAAGTGTATTCACTTTGCTGAAAGACAAACACCAATATATTATGCTGAAAGAAAAACACCAATATATTATGCTTTCAGTCTGACTTCATCAATGTTGATAGCATCTTAATGTTTTACTTTCTGGAATTTTTTTGTGGGGATCAGAGTATCATGTATCCCAAGCTGACCTCAAATTCCTCATGTAGCCAAAGATGACCTTGAACCTCTGAGCTCCTGCTTCTATCTCCTGAGTACTAGGATTACAAGCATTAGCCATCATACCAGTTTATGTGGTGATGGGGATCAAATCCACAACTTCATGCATGGTGGGTGAGCACTCTCCCAATTAGCTATATGCTCAGTCCCCTGAAAAATCTCCAGCCTAATCACTAGATGGAGAAACTAAATTGATGAGATGTATTTGCCTCAGGGTACTGCATGAAACGGTGCTCAGGAAAGAAACATAAGAGCCCTAATTCTCAGGGGAAGATTATATTCTCATTGGATTCTGAATCTAGTTTGAAGTAATCAAATTTACTCAAAGTTTATAAAATGATGTGGTAACTGATATAGATGACATGTGTAAATTCTCCAGAACAAGCACAGTGTGAGAGTAGGATGGGACAGAAGTGATCATGTCCTTGACTTCTACAAAGGGTTCCACTGTTGAAGAGCAATATCACACTGTGTTCTCGCCAAGAATATCCACAGTGTCCTTTCAGATAGAAGGAGGCTAGAACTCAGAAGGCTAGTGTCTTGTCAGAGAACAGTTAGCAAAGGGCAGAACAGAGAACCAAACTCAGGTTTCTGAATCCAAGTTCACTGAGAACAAACTCTGAGGGAAAGAAGCCTTCTGCCTTCTATTTTTTTCAGATTTATTTTTATTGAGAATTTTTCACATACAAACAAAATGAGTTTATGTCATCACCCCATCCTCCTCCCCTCCCTTCACCAATCCAGTCATGTCCCTTATGCCCTCCTGTCCCCTGCATGTGTGACTCTCAGGGCATCCTTTGGAGTGCCTATGCTAGTAAGGAACCAGGTCTCTATCATAGCATATGTGGCCCTTAGGTGGCAAAACTCACAAATGAGGAGGCTCCCCTCTTTTGTCAGCACCTACCCCGAAAATTCTTTCTGAGTGTAGTTGTTTCTCCTGAATCTTCACTGGTCCACGGGAAAATGTTGATATGTCAGCCATTGTACAGATCTGGTGGTAGTAGATTTCACAGCAGTCCTGGAGCGTCTTGGCCACAAGTACACCTCCCCACACTTAGGTTCTCACACTCTTACTGCCCCTTCTTCCAGAAGGTTCCCTGAGCCTTAGAAGGGATTTTGACTGCCTGATTAGGATTGAGCATTCCATGGTCACCAATACTCTGCACTCTAACCGGTTGTGGTTTTCAATCTCACTAACCTTCCACTGCAGTAGGGTGCATCTTGGTTGCATACTGAGACCTTTTCTTATCTAAAGGTTTAAGAAGTGTTTTAGACGGTAGATCACTATCAGATATTTATAGTTAAACTAAGACTTCTTTTCCTGTCTAGTGTCTATTCCCTCCCTGCCCCCATTCCACTGTTCTTTGGACAGGTTTACAGTACTAAGAATATGTTCCCTGACAATAAGGAGGGTAGGGGTAAAAACCCATTCAGAGAGTGATTACCAGTGAACATTATATACCACGTTGCTCTACTGGGTTCTTCTTACCAGAGTTATTGCAGCTTGCAGTGTTCATAGCTGGATGAGGCTAGTGAAAACTTTTTTTCCCAGCCACTTGCTATTTCCCCCCCCTCTTGCTTCCTTATCCCTTACTAAGTCCTATCACCTTTCTTCACTCCTCTTTAAGATTTTTCCTCTGAAATTGCCTGTGTTCTTTTGTCTCCACTCTTTTGTGGTCTTCCTCCAAACCCCCTGACTTGTGTTTCTTTGTAGTTTGTGGGTGTAACAGACATTTCCATTTAATTACATCATTCTGAAGGTTCACTGCTAGGCTCCATTTATAAAAAAAAAAAAAAAAAAAAGAACATGCCGAATCTGTCTTTCTGCATCTGGGATACTTCACTCAGTATATTTCTTTTAATTTCATTCATTTACCAGCAAATTTCATTAATTAGTTTTTAACAGCTGCCAGTACTCTATTGTATATATGTGCAACATTTTCATTATCTATTCATCTACTGTTGGAGATCCAGGTTGATTCCATTTCTTTGCTATTGTGAATAGAGCTTCAATGAACATGAATGTCTACTGCCTCTGTAGTAAGATGTAACATTCTTTGGTGATATTCCACAGAGTGGTATAGCTGGGTCCTATGGTATATTGATTTTTAAGTTTGTTAGGAACCTCCATACTGCTCTCCAGAGGGATTGTATAAGTTTGCATTCCCAACAGCAGTGAATGAGGGATCCCTTCTCCCCACATACTTGCCAGCATTTGTTATTGTTTATGTTTTGGATCTTAGCCATGCTAACTGGAGTGAGATGCTATCTCAGGGTGGTTTTAATTTGCATTTCCCTAATGGCTAAGGTGGTAGAACATTTTTTTAATTTTTTTTATTTTTGCGGGTGTGTGTGAGAGAGTTTGTGTGTGTGTGCATGTGTCGGTGTGTATCAAAGGGCACTGTGTATGCCTGTGGGGGCCCAAGAGTGACTTCAGGAATCACCCTGGATTGCTTCTACCTCCTATTTGTTCTGCTCTGCCTTTCAGGACTAGAAGAACAGGCCGCCACCATTTTTGCCTGGTGTTTTTATGTGGTATCTGAGATACGATCTCAGGACCCTCTGCTTGCAAGCAGAGGCTTAATACCTGAGCTATCTCTCTAGCCCTGGTAGAACATTTTCTTAAGGTATTTGTCAGACATCTGAATTTTTCCTGTGGAAAGTTTCTTTTTAGTTGTAAGGCCCATTTTTGTAATAGGGTGGTTTGCTTCCTTGACATTTAATTTTTCCTCCTATCTTCTAGCCTGAGACTTCAAGGAGACTGAGGAAGGGGGAAGAAGTCAGTCTCGCCACAGCCTCTGCCCAGAACAGGGAAGGATATTATCATCATGAGATGCTTCACAGAGGCACAGAGCTGCTCTGGGCTCTGTGGGACCATGACTCTAACCTCTGAGGGCCTGCAACCAAAGACAAACACACAAGGAAGAACAAATATGTACATTACATACAGATGACAGATGAATAGGAGTATTCAATTTCTATAAGAGTAGAAAGGAAAGCATTTTTATCATACACATGTCCAGGCATGTGAAAAACCTCAAAGTGCATAATTAAAAATAGAAACAGTAAGGTGGAGAAAAGAGACCAATCAAGGATTTTTAGAAGACAAATCTATTTGGGGAGTTCTCCTGTTTTGTTTGTTTTGTTTTTGAGTCAAGGGACTAGAGTAGTCCAGACTGGCCTCAAACTTCCTATGTGGAGGCTGGCCTTGAATTTCTGACCCTCCTGAGCTATTGAGCACTGATATTATACAGGAATTCACCACCATGCCCAGCTCTTCTTTTTATGAAAGAGTAGCACTTTGGTAAGTGGAGACAGAGTCATTTAGAACAGAAACTTACCTTAGACATAAAACAATGATTAAGATGGGTGGGAAGGAGTAGAAAGGCCTTGTTGAAGAGGACTTTAAGCAAGTGGAAATTCAAGAGAGATTACAGACTGTCTTGGCTGCTAGGTTGTCTGTTTCCACTCCTGTTATTGCAGAAAGTACATGTTCAACTTGTGAAAGCCTGTTTTCAACAGACACCAAAGGCAGCTCTGCTGTAAAGAATTCAGAGGATAGTGACTTCAGCATGCTGGGCAAACAGTCCCCAGCCAGTCATCCCAGTCTCCCCATATTCTGCCACCACAGGAGAGTTTCCCAGAACACAACAGACCTATCCATTGTTAGGAATATCCTAGTTTACTTTAGTGAAGGCAAATTCTTCACCTGTTAAGTGTCAGATCAGCAATTAGTTAGATTCGCGGGTGGGGGGAGGAGGTAAGGACTCTGTCAAGTTCTTCTGGGATATAAACATTCCTCAGGATATCAATTCAGACTCCAGCTAAGTACAGGGGCCTGTTTATCTCTATTAATTGTGTTTACTTGTCCTCTGTGACCCTAATTAGTCAGTGGAGTAGCAACAGAGAAGCACTAGAAATCTAGAAGAGTAAAAATATGTGTAGGAAAAGTTTTTAAACTCTAGTTCCTGGTCCCTTTGCGGCACACAGAGTCCTTGGAATAGGTAGTGCCAGCTCTAAACACAACCATCTAAGACATGAGCTAAAGAGTGACAAGTTCAGACTTTCTTTTATTCTATTTCTCTTGCTCTCTTTCTCCCTCCCTCCGTGTGTGTGTGTGTGTGTGTGTGTGTGTGTGTGTGTGTGTGTGTATCTCCCTCCGTATATGTGTGTGTGCAGAAGAGAGCATCACGTGTGCCTGTGGAGACTCAAGGGTGACTTTGGGAATCATCCTGGATTGCTCTACCTCCTTTTTGCTTTGTTCTGGGGTTTCCTAGGCTCTGCCTTCCAGAGTCTGAAGTGCAAGCAACTGCCATTTCCATCAAGCATTTTAATGGGGAATCTGAGTTTCAAACTCGGGTCCTTCTGCTTTCAGGGCAGAGACTTAACCCCTGAGCCATCTCTCCAGACCAAGTTCAGAATTTCTGAATACAGTCTTTATTGTTGATCACCTGGTTTCTGCATGGACATAGTGACTAAGATTTACATGACCGGCATGACAATTTGAGCAATCTTATGAGTTTATTGTTTGTGCCAACATCTATTCATCTGCCATATTTAGAATGTGCCATCCTCTGTCCTAAGAACTCTATGTAGTACTAACACAAGTAAATACCTGTAGTAGGCACTATATGATGATAGATAAGTACTTATATGTGTCCACATGAGTAGACTCCACACAGATGAGGAAATGATAGAAGCCACTTAAGTGACAAGGTCAACAATTGAAGGCAAAAAGACCGAAGTATATTTACTTAGCAAAACCTGATGTTTTGTTCTGCTCAACTAAACATGTAAGAATTCTAAAGATTACGTTGAAGATCAAGACCATTATAGATCATTCTACAACTCAAAGAGTTCATGGATACTTGCAATATTGATAATCCTCTCACTGGCATTTAAGTTTTGCTCATTTTATTTATATTTAGAGTAGGGCTTCCTACATTACCCCACCTTCTTCTTTAGATAGGTAAGACAACTTGAGGCCATACTTAGTAATCAACTGGTCAACACCTAGAGAATGATTTGTAGCAGAAGCCAAAAGCCAAGTGCGGTGGTACATGCCTATAACCCTGGTGCAGCACAGGATAATTACAAATTCAGTGGCCAGTGGACTGGAGAGAGGAGAGGGGCTAATAGGTTAGTAAAATGGAAGTCAACTTTAATAAGTAATGATAATGTTCCCATATTCAATCTTGTCCACAGGATGGAAAGAAGTAACAAAGAATTTGGCTAAAACTGATCTGCAATTTCATGTCTCTTTTTACTCTCATTATTTAACCTTTACTATCCCCAATTCAGAGTGAAATTAGGGCCCGACACCATCCACTGAAGTTGGTTTCACAACCCTCATTAAGTCTTTGAAGAAAAAAAATACGTCTAGGAAAAGATATTCATAATTACTCAAGCAGGAACAAAAGGCAAAGGGAAATGGGCTTGAATGATAACGCCACATGAATAAGACAAACAGGGAGAAAAACGAGTGACCGGAGCACGCGAGGAAGTGATCAGACACGCTGGTCTTCACAGGGGAGAAATGCCAAGCGTTCGCTCGAGAGAAGCTTCTAGGCTCTGTCCCACGGGGCGCGCGTTGGCACTGCCGTCCAGGCGGTGCGCGCAGGGGCCGGGGATCCCACCGCGCTGCTCTCCAAGAGATTTCCTGGAGCAGAGCCCTCGCTGGGAACCAACACGGGAGGCCGCTGCCGCCCCTGCCAACCTGCGGGCGTCGCACGCCCCCGGCTGACGCCGTTCCGCCCGGCTGCAGTGCGGGCGGAAGCCAGCGTCGGCGGAGGCGCGGCCGGAGCCCGGCGCGGTGCGGCGCGGCAGGAGCCGGCGGGCGGCACCGCCCTCTCCCCACCCTCGCCCAAGATGGAAGTGACGACAGCGGCCGCGGAGGTCACTTCCTGCTGGGGTGGATGAGGAGGAGCCCGGGACGCCGCCGAGGAGACCCGACCGGAGACGGACCGCGCCGGGAGAGGTGAGTCCGGTCCGGCCGCGTCCCCCGAACGCGCTGAGCGCGGATCGCGGCACTGGGCCGCCCCGCGGGGACCGACACGACGCGCGGAGCGGCGGGAGCCGCACTGCCCGGGTCCGCAGGGTCTGGAAGCCGGCCGCGCGGCGGGCTCCCCGGGGGCTGCGCGGGTGCGACCTCGGCCCTCGGGAGCCGGAGCTCGTCCTCTGGACAGCGCCGGGGCCGCGCTCACGGGCGGCGCGGTGCCCTCACCCGGGCTCCGCCACGAGCCTGCAGACGCGTCTCGAACGCCTGCCACGGAACCTTTCCGGGAAACCGGGCGGGAGGGGGGGGCGGCCAGCCGGGGCGATCCCCGAACTCCGCCGCGAAGAAGGGGGCTCCCTTGGCCGGGCAGAGACCCGGCCAGCCGGCAGAGCTGTCCACGAGCGGAGAGTCCCGGACGGCTTTCTGGAGCCTTGGGAAAATCAGTGTTTCTCCTCCCTCATCATCACGGAAACGGGAGAGGAAGCTCCTGCTCGGCCCCGGTGCCTTCTACTGTGGATCTCGCGCGTGCGTGCGTGTGTGTGTGTGTGTGTGTGTGTGTGTGTGTGTGTGTAAAAGTGTGCAAAAGTGTGCGTCAGTGGCTTTTTCCTTTCGTTGGCCCATTTCCTCCTAGGTCACTGGTAGTTACATAGAAACTTCACTGGTCTCCCTAAGGTTGTATGCGGAGAAAGAAAAGGTAAAACATATGTAGGAATTCTAGGTTGAATGAAATTTCCAAAATGAGGAATTTTCCCTACCCCACCCTGGGGCCACTGAGGCACCTGCACTCCTTTCAGACTTGTGTTCATGTGGGTGTTGAGGGCTTGTCATCTACCCTGGAGAACGGTGAGGGTAGATCTGCCCACCCTCCTGGTCTCCGGTCTCCCTCTGGCAGTTTTACCTTCTTTGCTGAAAGACTGACATAAAGCCCCTTGCTGATAGGAAAAGGAAATTTATCGAGGATGGAATGAATTCAAATCCTCGGAAGATTCCCTGTGCTGCCCTCAAAGATCCCAAGCACCTTTTTTCCACTATTAGAGAGATAACAAAAATTTTTTTTTTTTGAAAGTGTATTGTGTATGTGTTTCCTGTATGGTGATTGTCCACACAGTGTGTTTCCTTTCTGTATTTCAATTCAGGTTATTGTTCGAGAACGAGGAGCAGGTTTTACGTAATTCAGTAAAGTAAATTCTAAGTCAGATGTGCATTCTTGAGTAGTAATCAGACAGATTTGGATTTTCTTTTCACCCTTCTTTAAACTAGTACATCTGAGTGAACTTAGGCTTATGGATCTTGGCACCTTGCTTGTCCTAGTAGTAGAAAACAAACTTTGATTTGTTTTTGTTGCCTTTTTGTACCTATTTCTCTGTACCTTTTTTTTTTTTTTTTAATCCAAGGGCTGGTGAGGAGGAAGAAAGCAAATATTAAGAACAGTGTTTACACTTTGTGGTTTAAAATCAGGTGAGAGATAATTATGGCTTGTGAAGCTGATGACCTGAGGACCATCATTTGATGGCTTGAGGATTAACCGTTCAGAGTGACATGTATGAAAGACAGAAGGCAGTATAAGGAAGGAAAGGAAGTTATGGTAGACAAACTGGGAAACCTTTGTTGGATGAGACATAGCATCTTCCAGTAATGGTATAGCTTGTTTTTCTCAGCAGCAGGGTGAAAATGAAAGCAGGCTGCAGCATCGTGGAAAAGCCAGAAGGAGGTGGAGGTAAGCAGAAGTTAATAATTTCTGATGGACCTGGAATGTCCCTTGGTGGTTCTTGTTCTTCCCATTTGGGCTTGGTTCACAAATACTACACTGACTGACAACCTCTTGACGGGGTGGATCTTGATAGGATGGTTGTAAGTTTGATTCCTGGGTGTGTATTTAGCATGTCTGATCTGAGCACCCTTATGCCAAGTTTTAAAATCTCTTTTTCTGTTAGAGGCATAAATCCACCCTTGGGATAAGATGTTTTCAGCTATATTTTCCTAAAACACTGTCTCTTTCTTGTTAGCTTCTTTTGGAACTTTCCTGCCTTATAGAAAGCAGGTGTAAGATATAAGAATGTATGAAAAGGCAATTAAGAGGCCTAGGTACTGCTGCCTACTTCTTATCAGATTCAGTGATTGCCACAAGGATGAGTAATTTCTCGTCCTTTCCTCTCTCCTGGGTGACTACCCAGGCTGGCTTGGGAGGGTGTGTTTGCAGAGCACTCTGAGACGGAGCCGTGGAATGTGGAGTGGGGATACCTGGTGTGTTTCACTTGGTTCCTCACTGCTTTCACTTTGCCCTTTACATATTTAAGGGTATCAGTTTCCTGACTGGGCCTACAAAACCGAGTCTTCGCCGGGCTCCCGGCAGATCCAGCTGTGGCACTTCATCTTGGAGCTGCTGCAGAAGGAAGAGTTCCGCCATGTCATCGCCTGGCAGCAAGGAGAATATGGGGAGTTTGTCATCAAGGATCCAGATGAGGTGGCCCGCCTGTGGGGTCGCAGGAAATGCAAACCCCAGATGAACTATGACAAGCTGAGCCGGGCCCTCAGGTGAGGGAAAGAATTCCTAGATTTGTGGTAGCCATAGGTTGTAAGTTCGGTGAATGTTAGATTAAAAAGAATGTCAGGTAATAAGAGACCCCACCTCTCAGGGAACAATGTGTAGCTTGAAAGGAGAGTCACAGAGGTGGTGAAGGAGTGGCAGAAGCTCTGGGGAAAAAAGGTGCACCTTCAGTTATCTGTAGGAGAGAATTCCAGTGTGACAGGCCAGCTCCTGATAGGCAGCTAATTGATTCTGCTCTTAGTAGGTAAAGTATATGCCGAGTCGAAGAATGGAGCGCCTTTATACTTTAAGGGGATTGGTAGAATTCCTGTTTGAGAATTACTGGGATTTCTCTTCTTAGGGCTCCCCTAGAAGAAGCTCAAAAAAGGGTAAAGTGAGCACAGGAGGTGAGGCTTGTGGAGTGCCATCAATCTTGCTGCTCTGGCACTGTATGTGCTGGTTCATTGTTGCTCCCAGAGCTGCTCTAGCATATCTGTGAATGATCTATAAGTTCCTGGATTTTCTCTTCCTTTTGTAGGTTTTTATTTATTTGTTTTCTTTTGTTTAAATTACATAACCCTCAGCCCTCAAAGGGGCCAGCAGACAGTCTATGGACTGTGCCACTTTCTAGAAGCCAAGTTGATAGTTCCAGGTACCTGAGGTTCTGCCTTCCTTTCCCTGTCACACCCCACAATGTAAAAGCTGTGCAGCCTTGCTAGAGCCTCCACATCCCGTTTAAATCTTTGAAGGTGAAACAGGCCAAGGTGGCAGCTGTTCCCAGATCAAGGCGTGCTGTCTTCTCAGTGCTACTATAAAGCAGTCTACATTCCTTTCTCCATGCCTTCACCCTAACCCTTGAGGTCTCCCAGAATGTTCGTCCAACTCCAACTCCACCTGGGCAAGACAGAAACTAGGCATCTGAATTGTCGAGCAGGAAGGAAGTGGACTATGAACTGGAACTGGAGAAATGAAGGGATAGGAGATTGGATGCCTGTGTGAAGCTCTAGCCAAAAACTAGAGCTCAGTTGAAACCGAATGAGAAAAGTAAGCTCTCTGGGCTCCTAAGCCAAGGCTAGACTGCAAAAGAATGATAGTGAAGGGCATGCATGGTTGATATCAGTGATTACTCAAGAATGTCACATGCTGCCAGAAACTAATGTGTGTTTTTATTTTCACAGATACTATTACAACAAGAGGATCCTTCATAAAACAAAAGGGAAAAGATTTACCTATAAATTTAACTTCAACAAACTGGTGATGCCCAACTATCCATTCATCAACATTCGGTCCAGTGGTAAGATGCAGACTTCCTTGATGGAGAATGAATTCTTAAAAAAGAATTATAAAAACTTAATTCTGGACATAACCTGTGATCCATTGGAGTCACAAGCTGTGCAATGCTATGATAGGCTTATTTAATTTATGTGACTCTCTTTTGTGTATATGAGTTGCAGTCTCCTGGGTATCCGTAAACTACCCTTTTAAGAAATGACATTTCATAGGTTTGTACTGAGTTTAATTTCAAGACTCAAATGTTAACACCCTTGCCTGGTGGCTGTCTCATAGCTGGGAACCTGTTTCTACAAGCACTTCCGATTTTCTATGAAACTACCAAGCTCTCGCTTATCAAGTGACTCTCATCAAAACCACAGCATCCTTAATCAGAGAAGAGAAGGTTCACATGTTGCAGTGTCTTTGATCTACTCCAATTCTCAATACTGGTCCCCAGAGTGACGCTTTGGGCTTAGCTTTCTCTCCTATAAGTGCAGCCAGACTCTGTACAGTCCAGGTTGCAGCTTTTTACAGCTCCAGAGCCTTCAAGCCCACTGCTCTTGCCCCAAAGGTAGCACTTACTGTCGGATGTAGTTCTTTGTGGTATTTAGGGTTTGTTTTTAAGATACAAATTATCCCCAAGTTAAGGGGAAAAAAAATTTTTTAACTTTTTAGATAGAGTCTTGCTGTGTACTCAGGCTGGCCTTGAACATGCAATGTCCCCCAAGCCAGTCTTGAACTCTTGCCTCAGCCTCTCCAGTGCTGGGATTACAAATGCGCAACACCACACTGGTCTGTATTTAATTATTTGGGACCAGTTTTTCAAGTCTCTGTCTTCATGACCTTGTATTTGAAAGCAAAGAAAACTAATCATAATTCCGAAATAATGAAGTTTCTCAGAAAGTTGGAAGAAACCTGAAAAATTAGAGCAGAGGCGTGGTTAAGAGAATATAATGCTAACACCTTTTATAGATATGTAATTACTACACACCAACAAGTTAGGGCAGTTTTAACCTGACTGCTATCATTACAGTTCCATCTCTGCTTCTGTAACCACTCCCTCCTGTCCCTGGGGCATGCATTTAAAGGGGGAGGGGGATTGGAATGCTTCTCTCTGATTACAACCTGTTTTCTTTCCTTATGCCTGAGGGAGCAGCGTTAGGAAATCAGACCTGTTCCAGCCCCTGGAATCTTGTTTCCTCTATTTCTCACTCTAGCCCCTTCCCTGGGAACCTAGAGAAATTAGAACCTTAGATGGACACACTAGTCATTTTGAAGCCGGTATTGATGTCCATACCCAATGGTGTCCTCTCCATTGCCCCCAAATTCTAGTCTTGTTCTTGTTTGGTACATTTTCATCACTTGAAATCCCAGATGTTTGGACAACTTGACCCTTCAGTGTAATACTGTTTTCCAGGGCAAGCAATTCTAAAGTGTTCTGTAGAGACTTGGGTCTAAAAGTCTAGCAATGGTATTCTGGCATACCTGTTGTACAGACAGCAGTTAAACAAACCTTGATCTGTATTAGCTTCAAGATTCTTAAGAAAAGTCACAGAGAGGGACCAGAGAGATGGCTCAGTAGGTAAGGCATTTGCCATGCAAAGCTTGAGTTCATCCTCAGAATAAGAGAGAACTGACTTGTACAGAATTGTCTTCTGTCCTTCACACAGACATCAGACTCACATGCATCCACAATTTATCACACACCCAATAATGATACATACAAGTTGTTTGTTGTTGTTTTAAGTCGCAGGGAAGGAATACGTGCACAGAGAAGAGCATTTGCCTAGTATGCAAAGGGCCTGAATTCAATTTTTAGCTCCCAAAAAAAAAAAAAGGAAAAAGTCATAAACCAAGCAAAATAGTATACCATATGCTATTGTTTTGGATAAAGCATTTGTTAACATTCTAGACACTGGTGACTCTGAAGGATCAGGATCATTCATTTACAGAGAACTTTTAGCCTCATAAACTAAGTGATTAAGATTGACTTAACAAAGACAAAGGAATGTAATATTTATTGAACATCTCAGCCAGGGCTCTTTTGCTAAAGTGGGTTTGGTGAGTGATTTTATCCTACCCTTCCAGCCTGTAAAATGTGCTAATAGCCACAGTTAACAGAAAATAAAGAATGAAAACAGCAAGTTCGGAGCCCAAGGAAGTTTCATGCTGTGTGGTTTCTCAAGAACCAGTTCCCAAAGCTTAGATTACTGAATTCTCACTCTAATAGATCAAGCATTCCTCCCCTGCCAGGTAATGTGTTAGGCCCTATAGAAATAAAGGGTTATGAGGAAGTTCTTTCCCTCAGGAATTTAAGAGTTTAGTGATAAGATACTTGGTGTACACAATGGGAAATGTAGCAAATTCTCTAGAAAGTAGAGTCAGGGGCTGGAAAGATGGCTCATGGGTTAAGACTCTGTCTCGCAAACAGAAGATCCCGAGTTCAGGTCCCAGATCCCACGTAAAAGTCCCAGGCAAAAATGGCAGTAGCCTGCACCTCTGGTCCTAGTGAGTGGAGCCTGAGAAATCCCATAGTGAAGCTAGAAGGAGAAAGAAGCAATTCAGGATGATTCCCGAAGTCACCTTTGGTCCTCCACAGGGACACACAGTGCCCTCTGACAGACAGACAGACAGACAGACAGACACACACACACACACACACACACACACACACACACTAAATAAAATAATAAAAGAAAGAAAAAAAGTAGAGTCTTGTGGATTTTGGAGGCCAAAGATACTCCATGTTCAGGTGGGTTCATACAGTGGAGTTATTTTGGCTTCTGAATTTTTACAAAGAAACACAGTGCCCAACACATAAGCATGTAGTACTGGGAGCTTAGACAAAGGGTGAACATTCTGTTTTCCATCCTCTATCCTACTCACTTGACAGTTTAAGGTAAAGCCAGGTATGGTAGTGCACTTGCAGGTGGAAGCAGGAAGACCAGGGATTCAAGATCTTTCTTGGCTGTGTATTGAATCCAGGGATAACCTGACCTGTCTCTAAACAAAAATTACCAAAGCACGTTAGGGTAAAGCACCCAACATTTGGATTGTGATGAAATGCTCCTATAAGCCAGGTGCAATAGTACATTCTTGGCATCCCAACGCTTAGGAGGCTGAGACAGGAGGGTCAAATGTTTGAGGTCAGCCTAAGTTGGCATAGTGGATCTCTTGTCTAAAAAAAGAAAAGAGGAAGGAAGGAAGGAAGGAGAAGGGAGGGAGGAAGGGAGGGAGGGAGAGAGGAAGGAAGGGAGGGGAGACTTCTATATAACTACCTTATTTTTATACTGCATTTGCCTAAGAAACATTAGAATAATACAGAAGATACTGGTAAAAGTGGTCAGCTCTCAGCACCCACCTGGTTTTTATTTAATTTTGAAAACTTCAAACTTACAGAAAAATTAAAATAGAATACTGGTCTGTCCTTTATCTAGAACACTGCTGCACCCTTCACCTGGATTGGTAATGGTTACTATGGTTGCCACATGTCATATCTTCATTACAGACACTTGTAGATCTGGTGGTTGACTCCCAGGTACCCTGGCGCTTCACGCCTGTGTACCTCATGCATCTCCCAGAAACAAGGACATTCTTTTCTATAACTCCAGTGACATTACCACACACAGGTACTTTACCATTATTACCTGATATGACCCAATTCGAATGGCATATGTTTTTTAGGTTTTGTTTTTTGAACCATCATTATGATAAATTAAAAACTAAGCCAGGTGTCCCTGCTCACTCCTGTAATCTTAATTCCCAGAAGGCAGGGTAGGAGGGTCTCTGATTTCCAGGACTATAGCCTGAGACCCTGTCTCAAAAAACAAAACAAACTTTACTTAGCACCATGCAGCTTCCTATGCATCGTTATTCTGGAAACCGAGAAAATGTTGACTTATTTCTCTAGACATTAATGGTAGTATTATTGTCGATTTCAACAATTTAGAAATAAATTGTTCTAGGGCACAAAGCTAGGACCGGAGTTTGAACATAGGCAAAAACACATATTTGTGTTTTTCTCAAAGGGGGCATCAAGAACTCCAATTTGTTGTTTGTACTATTTACAAGGTAGAAGATACCAAAACTGAGGTTTAGATTTTCCAGTTATATTTTTGAATCTCATAATTGTTTCATGAAGTCATCTTTCTAGAACAATAGTATTTATACTTCTTTGGCAGCACAGTGTTTTCAGACAGTAGATTTGACATCTCAACATATAACATGTAAAAGTAGAATAATTTCAGTCTTACCTTTAACCCATGTAAACACATTTGGAAAATATTACTCCTTACAAATAGTCACCTATTTAAGAAAAAAAAAATGTCTTGGTCGAATGGAGCATTTCTAACTTGCTAAGGAGACAGGACCTTCCCTTCCTCTCCACATTAGATGTACACCTTATTCAATCCTTCAGAATAAATACATAGTGGTTTTTCACAAAAAATATGATGTACTTGATAAATAAGCCAAGAGTCAAAAGAATAACAAAGGCTAGAATTGAAGTCAACATAATAAGCCAAGAGCAGAGACATGTTTGGCCTAGAACTGCCTTGACTCACTTGAATCATATGCAAGGTCATCTGTCTGTCTTTTCTAAATAAGATTTAAATAAGGGCCTTATGAAGAAGTGCTGCAGAAAAGTTTTCTTTCTTTTTTTCCCCATTAAGTTATAGGAAGTTAAAAGGGAGTCCATGATAAAAATAGAAAGTACTCAAGGAAAGATGTGGGAAATGGACTCTGCACACACACTAAACTAACAATGCTTCTAAAACTAATGATTATAACAAAAAATATCTTCACATTTTAAATTCTTCTTATGTTTTATTTTCATTTTTTACACAATTAGAAAAAATAGAATCTTGATTATTTTTCCTTTTTTTTAACCAGATATTCATTTTCCTCTAAATTTATTGACCTGTGAAACTTTTTACACAATGTACAAAATAGTTTTCTGTAGAGCATCAGTTAGTAAATACTGTTCTGACCCTGTCACTCAACCATATTCACGAGAAAGCCAGTCTTGTGTGCTGTGGTCTGCTGGAATGCAGAGCTCCGCTGACATCATCATGGTAAAGCCCTGGTGTGCCTGAGGCCTCCTGGCAATCTCTTTCTTAGATCTTGTTTTAGGGTTTAGGGAAAATTTGAGAATTTGTGAGCCTTTCAAGTTAGTGCCGTTGGCACAATTGTAGTTTCTGCTCAGAGCTTCAGTTTTAGCAGTCACCCGTAGCTTTTTAATCAGACTTACAGCAGCCTTCTTGCCTGAACCTCCCAAGTGTTGGGGTAACAAGCCCACTCCAGTAAGCAGTCAAACTTAGGAGAGAGAGCAGTAGATCTTGCATTTTCTCCCAGCATTCTATGGACATGAAAACAATAGAAGTAGAAATCATTTTATAAGATTCATTAGAGGACTGTAGATTTGGAGAGACTGCAGAATACTTAAACTTCTGAAGTAGTGATTATATATCAGAAATGATAAAAGGTGTGCCTTACCAGTTTTCACTAAAATCGGATCTTGTCCATGTCAATGTGTGTGAAGTGTAGTCTTAGGACTTTGTTTTTTAACATTTTGTTTAAGAGAGAAAGATCACACGGCCTTCTTACGGAGATCAAAGGACAACTTTTTAAAGTTGGTGTTCTCCTTCAACCATGTGGCTCCAAGGATGAAACCGAGGTAGCCAGGTTTGAGCACAGGCATCTTGCCTACTGAACCGTCTTGCTGGCTCCATCTTTGGTTCTTTAGTGCATTGCTTTACATATAAGTGTTTTGATTTGTTTTTCTGCTTGGGTTTGTTGTTAGGTTTGCGTGCTTTATACATATGGCCAGAATTGTAAGAAAAGGCTGTTTGTGAAGCTGAAAATTGAAACAGGTGATATGTATACAACAGAGGTACAGAGGAAAAGGTTCTTGTGCCTGCTCATTCATCATCTACCAAGTGTTTAATGTATCTACTCATTGTTAAGCCCTGAAATGTTGGGAAGTCCCTACTTGGTAAAATCAGAATGTCAGTCAAAGATAAATAACATTGCAGGTAGGAAGGAGGACTGTGTGGACAGGAGTGTAAGACCCAGCTGACTGAAAGGAAGAAGCTGAGCATTCAGCCTCCTGAGCGCTGGCTTATAGCTTGTGCTATAGTAAGAGATGGGGAAGTCTGGAATTCCATCTGGTTAGAACGCTTGCTTCCTTGCACTTAGCTAGTGTAAGTAGATATGGTAGGCATGATCAAGTGGCCAATCTAGCCTTTTGTCTTTCCCTTCGTCACAGGTGTGGTTCCTCAGAGTGCACCACCGGTGCCAACGGCGTCTTCCCGGTTCCATTTCCCACCTCTGGACACCCATTCTCCAACTAGCGATCTGCAGCCTGGGCGGTTCTCCGCCAGCTCCCTGACTTCAGCCAGCCAGGAGTCGGGTGGTGGCTTCGATAGAAAGGTGGAGCCAGCAGACCTAGAAGATGGCTCAGCCACTGACTGGCGCCGGGGTGTGGATCTCATGCCTTCCCGGAATGCTGTGAGCGGAGGCGGGATTGGCCACCAGAAGCGCAAGCCTGACATAATGCTTCCTCTGTTCACTCGGCCAGCGATGTACCCTGACCCCCACAGTCCTTTTGCTGTTTCTCCAGTCCCTGGCCGTGGAGGTGTCCTTAATGTCCCCATTTCGCCAGCTCTCTCCCTGACTCCCAACATCTTCTCCTATAGCCCCTCACCAGGCCTGAGCCCCTTTACCGGCAGCAGTTGCTTCTCCTTTAACCCAGAGGAAATGAAACACTACCTTCATTCTCAAGCCTGTTCTGTGTTCAACTACCACCTGAGTCCTCGGACTTTTCCCCGTTACCCAGGACTGATGATCCCACCGTTGCAATGCCAAGTGCACCCTGAGGAGTCAACTCAGTTTTCTATTAAGCTGCAGCCCCCACCAGCAGGAAGGAAGAACCGAGAGAGAGTGGAGAGCACCCAGGAGCCCACCCGAGAATCTGCACCCACCAGCAGTCCTATTATTCCCAGGATTAAGGTGGAGCCCACCTCTGAAAAGGAACCCGAAAGCCTCAGGCAAGCAACCCGAGAGGAGGAGGAGAAGCTCTCTCGGGAAGTGGACACTGTGCCAGTCAGGACCACAGAAGAGGAAAAAAGCCCAGTGTTTGCCCGCTCCTCTGCCCCACCCACTTGGTCCTCTGTACCTATTAGCATCCCAAGTGAAGAGCCCCTCGAGGTGACTGAAGACAGTGAGGACAGGTCTGACAAAGAACCCAGTGCACCTGAGAAGAAAGAAGATGCCCTGATGCCTCCCAAGCTTCGACTGAAGCGGCGTTGGAATGATGACCCCGAAGCCCGGGAGCTGAGCAAGACTGGCAAGTTCCTGTGGAGTGGGGCAGGAGCCAGAGGCCTGGCAGCCACAGCTGCAGCAGCAGATGCTTAGAACTGTAGGGGGGGGGGGGGCTGTTTAAGCAGTCAGATGCATACATTTGTTTCTGTAGCAGGATTCTGGGTGTGGGGGGAGGGAGTTAGACTGGTGTGACCATTCTGGGGCATAGACTTGTTCTCTTGTGTTGGGGACGGGATGGGTACCTTTGTAAATTCTGGTGGGGTGTGAACTCGCTATCTTTCCTAGCAAGTAGACCATAGGGATGGTGCTGAACTGAAGAGGGAAGAGCCTATTTTCTGTGTGAGGCTTATCTTTCTGGCAGGGAAACTCCATACACCCAGGTATTTTGTTGCCCTGGGCCTGGTCAGGTTCCACAGATCTGTCTTTTCTATTGTATTTTTACATGGAAAGCCAATAATGAGTTTATTTTACTCTGAAAGAGATACATAAAAGGGAAAAGGTTCACGGTTGGAAGACTGATCAGGGAAGATTATTAATATTAAGTATTTTGTGGGAAGTATTTGTTTCATTATTTCAGGGAGGAATAAGGTAATCCCAGTTCTTCCTTCCAACCCTCCTCCTTTCTCTCTCCCTTTCCCCTCTTTCATGCGCTGTCCCTCCTTCATTTGGCTTTTTTTTTTCTTTTTAGAAAATGTTTTCAGGACACATAAGTGTACTGCTAGTTCTATTGGGCTGGGAGGGCATAGAAGCGGGCCCTGTCGGCTGCAGGGTAAGGTGGGAAGCAAGCCCTGCTATGAGTTCTTTGGACTTTCTACTGCTTCACCTACTAAGAAGCCATGAGGAGTTGTAAACCTCTTGATCAGGGAAGAATAGGAAGGCAGGAGGAAATAACCCAATGCCTTTAAAAACAAGACAAATGACAGAAATAATTTTCATTTTTCTTTCTCCATTGTGGGTTCTGAGAAACATGGCTGCATTGTTGAAGATGTCTTTCCAACTTGTGTGGTTCTCTTAATGTTTTCTTAAGTCGAGCCTTAACTATGAACTTACTTTAAGATGATACAGGTCTGGGTCTGGGTCCGTCAACATAAACCTGTGAAGGACATGGCTGCTGTTCAGATAACCCAAGAATGCTGAGGAATGAATTCCTAGCTGATATCCCTCCCCTCTTGATGTCGTTAGAATGGTTGACAAAGGAGCAAATGGCACCTAAAACATAGAAAGTCACTAGGGTAACAAGTTAGAGTTGGTTGAAAACAAAGGAAGAGATTGAAAGAAAGCAACTGATAGCCAGAAATTTCCAGATGCCAGAAGGCCCAGATAAGGAAAAGAGTTGATATGTGTACCTTCGCAGCATTGCCATTTTGTTGTCCTGTTCTGATCAGCTGACTATCCCACTTGAACCTCCAGTTCAAACAGGAGTCATTCCTTCTTGGAAACGTCCCTTCCAGCAGTTTCAGAGGATTTGATGTTAGCAAGCAAAACACTAGCACTGAGGGCAGAGTGAAACCAGCAGCAGCTGCCCTCAGCGCCTCCACAGCGTAGTGAGCACTTGACTACAGCTCAGATCCATTCAGCAGAAGAGGGAGAAATTGCTCAATGCCTGCTGAGATACGAGGGGTGACACAGCTATTTAAGAATTAGAGTGATTTTGAAATCCACCATCTTAGCCTGAAAGAATTGTATAAATCAAGAATCACTTGAGGGTTGTATTTTAACAGGGTGTTTTCTTTCTTAAACTGGAATACATGCCTATAGCAAGGACTCAGGAACAGGTGAGAGGGGCATTCGATGGCCTGGGATGACTTGAGTCATCATTGCTGTCTTGAGGAGTATCTTCATTTGGACTTGTCATGCCCAGGAAAGAAGCAGAATGGTGTCTGAACACCCAGGCTTTGGTCAGGCCGCAGAGAATTCCCCACTCGGGCTGCCTTTGGTGATGGTGTTTAGGTTTGCTTCCTTTGTACTTCTACTTAGTCTGAATCAGAAAATGAGCCCAGCAGGTGGGAGAGGCCTCACCTACCTAGGGAGGCCAGCTAGCCACTTACTGTGTGCCAGAGAGGACAGCCAGCAGGTGTCGGTATAAACTCAGGAATAGAAACTTGAGGCCTTTCAAATAGAGGAGAAGAATTCATGATGCATACCCATAACTCCCTAGTACCCAAGTGCCAGAATTTATTCCTAGATGCTGCTTCTGTTTGAACAAACAAACAAACAAAAAAAAAAGCCACCGCTTTTACACTTGAAAATACATTTACGTGACATGTTTTGGAACTTTAAGAAGTTGTTCTGTGTTTCTTTGATTGCCGTTCTGCCAGTAAATTGGTAGTTGGTTTACACCACACACTGAAGTTGGGGTTCAAGTTGGGGGAAGGTTTCTTACACACAGCCAAACTTGGGCTTGTTCAGGGCGTGGATCAGGGAATGTACAGTTATTGATAATTCCTGGAACAAAGGAGTGAGACTTTCTCCTCAGCCCACTCCTGGCCAAACCTCTCAAGTAGACTGGGAGAAGCTAGGCCTCTCCCTTCCGTGCGTATCTTGTCATGGTCCAGCAGGAGGTGGAAAAGGGGGTAGGGGTAGGAGCAAAAGCTGGACCTACTTCCTCTTAGTTTTTTCTAAATTTTTTTCTGCCAAATGTATAAAACTTTGCAAATGTAAATCTATTGAAATTTTGTCAGTCAAGAGCTTGTCTATGTAAGCAGCTTGCTTTTTACCTATAGGAAAGAGTAGCAAGCTCTTAGGGGCATCCAGTCTTGCTCAGTCACCTTTTGTTCTGAAGAATGGATAGAAGTAAAATAAAGGTAGACTCCCTCCCCCCTAGTTGTCAAGCTTCACTGCATTAACCCAGCTCAATGACACAGGAAACTACTACGACTAGTGACCCATGGGCCAAGAAAACTTCCAGAAGCATTAAAAACGTGGTTGTGTTCCACTTCTTATCAAGTGGGTAGAGTCACTTGGCTGTTTGTCCCTTGTTTTTTATTTATTCCATAATTATGTTTGTGCTCTTTGTAAACAGTAATATGGAACATCAGTTTTTGTGTGGTTTAAAAAGAAAACTAATTCAATCTTTAAGCACTGTTCCATTAAGTTTCTTCTTGGTGAAAAAAAGGTCTGAGCTAATTTGTTTTGGAATATTTAGACATTCTTTGAATTATACAATCGTGATGCAGGGATTCGTGAATGAGATATTCACATGTGAAAGATGACTTAAGTCATCTGTAAGCAGAATAGTATGTGTATGTACATATCTTGTAAGTAATCTCAACTCCATCGTGCAGTGCCTTTTAGATGTTCTGCTTTCTAAAGTCTTCAAATTTTTGCATATATATTATATATATGATGTAATGTTATAGAAATATATGTATAATATACATATTTTTTCCAGGGGTATCTGATAGCTCTGTATTTTGTTATGGAAGTCGAAAGAAAAAAAGTATTTTACCTCAGAAATTAAAGTTAAATAAAAAAAAGTGCTTTAATGTTTGCTGGATATCAGTTTTGTTGTCCACACACTGTGCCATTGTACCACAAGCGTGCTAGAGATTCTGTGGTTTGTCCTGTGCTTACCCACTGTAGCTTACACGGGGTCAGCAGAGTGAGGAATGGATCTCTACAGGGCTGAGTTTGTCTGTTCATCGAGTGATGAATAAAGAATACTGAAGGGGACAGAGACAGGAGAAATTCCGGTGTGGCCACAAAGTACATGACCACCCTTTTGCAAAATGTCTAGGCTAAGGAGAACTGCAGATGGAACACACTAGTGGTTGCCAGGGAAGGTAAGGAATGGCTGCTGATGACTTGCATTTTCTTTGGAGATGATGAAAACCTGCTGGGTTTAGATAATACTTGCTAATTGGGCAATTCAAATATACCAGAAGCCACAAAATAGCAATCAAAGAACATAATGGTATATGGATTACATCTCAATAAAGATGGTTTTGTTAGATTTTCTTAGGATATTTTTTTTAAGTACACGGCAAGTCAGGACCAGGAAAACTTAGTAATTCCCAGTACAGACCAAGAATTGAAGAAGGGATCTTGAGTGCTTAATGCCATGCAACCCTTGAGGAAAATGATACCAGGCAGGGAGAAACAAACCTCAAGTCCCAGTATACCAGGTTTTACTGAAAAAGTTCAAAAAGAGTGAAATTGAGTGGCAAGGAATGTGTGTGAAGAGGCAAGAAAGCACAGGGATGGGTCTTAAAAACACACCGTATCTCAGACTGTTCTGCTGGTGGTGACTGTCCCCAGGTTTTTCTGAGTTTGAGCTGGTGAGGAGCTACCCTGCCAAAGTTACACATGCTCAGAAGCCTAAGCAGGGGAACAGTACCGCTGAACAGCCAGGGAGGGAGGCCGAGGAACTACCTTACCAAAACAGTACTCGCTCCAGGACACAGCTCATTCAGGGAGGAGGGTGACTGCCGAATAGGTCCAAAGCCCACAGCAGCCCAGGCTGGAAGGCAGGGAAGGGGTGGGTGAGGGCCTCATGCTCTCCTCACAGGTGACAGCAGAGACATACTTTAGGAGCAAGCAAGCAGAGAGATCTGGTCACAGGTGACAGATTGCCATCCTAAATTGACCAGTGCTTGCAACCGGATGACAGTATTGGAGTTCTGAACAAGGGAACAGGTAACAGTGAATATGAGAGAAAGAAATGGAAATCTTGTGGCGAGAGGCAAGGAGAAAGGCCTCCAGACCTTTGTGTGTGTGTGTGTGTGTGTGTGTGTGTGTGTGTGTGTTTTTACAGGGCTTTTTTGGCACATGTGTAGTGTGTAGATACAGGTGTGTATGTGTGTAAAAAATGGCACCATGCCCAAAGGTGACTTTAGGAATCATCCTAGATGACTCTACATCCTTACTGCTTTGCTGGGATTTCCCAGGCTCCACCCTCCAAGGTCTGAAGTGCAGACCGCCACCATTTCCTCCCAGTGCTTTTTAATGTGGGATCCAAACTGGAGTCCTTATATTTGTGAGACAAAAGCTTAACTCTTGAGATATCTCTCCAGTCCCTGCCCCCACTTTTTACATCTGTGTATGCATGAGTATGGTGTGTATGTGTGTAGATGCATGTGCACATAGGAGACCTGAGTTGATATCAGATGTTTTCTTCAATCACTCTCACTTTCATTATTAAGGATCTTGCCTTGGGGATTCTGTCTTTTCCTCCTTAATGATGGAATTACAGGTGGCCATCCCAGCTGCCCAGTTTATACATGGATTCTGGAGACCAGAATTCTGGTCCTTGTGCAAGTACCTTATCCACTGAGCCGTCTCCTCAGCCTCAGATTAAGGTCTTAAATGGCTTCTCTCCACTATCAGCCTCGGCCTTGGACACAGACACATAGACCCCAAAGTATATGCTCATTCCTACCAGTGAGTACAGGCAAGGCATTTACCCTACACTGATCTTTGTTTTTTTCTTCACTGAGTTCTTCTCATTTGGACATTGCCATGTTTTGGCAGTTTCAGACATACATACAAATATTATGATTATATTCACCTACCTTAACCTTCTGTTAACCTCTCCTTTCCCTTTGAGGTATCTTCTTCCCACCTAGTCCATGCTGCACCATCAAAGTAACACCCATTCCTCCAGCAACTGTGAGCATTCTTAACTCCTCTGGCAGGCCCCTCCCCTACCAATCTTGCACAAATAACCACTGCTGTGTGTGTGTTCATGGCTCCACAGACTTGTCCTATCTGGATGGCGTGAGTGCTACTCCTTCCCTTCCTCTGGGTCTTAAGTTATTTCTGCTCTCTTTTCTGCAGTAGTCCTTGGATCTTGGCAGGGGATGATACAGATGCAGTTTAAGGCTGAGCACTCTCAATCGCTTATTCTCAGCACTTTGACTACTCTGAATCAACCATGATCCTCTGTAAAAAGGAAATTCTCTGCCCCTGGGTGGCATTAGTCGTGGGGATAAACATAAATATTTAGAAGTCATTTTGACAATATGTTTACTTAAGAGAACAATGACAGTACATCCCCTCTGGTTCTTATGCCTTTCCCAGCAGACCTTTTGACCAGGTTTACAATACCAAGTGTATGCTCTCTCCCATAGAGTAGACCTCAAATTCAATAACAGGGGGATAGTTATCACCAAGATAGTGGTGGCACTATTGCAGCAGTGTCTGGCACTCCAGTATTACAGTATGCATGGTCTATGTTGGATGAGATTGTTGATGACTTACCCCCACAGCCTGCCTAACACCTCCTGGCACTGTGAAGAGTTAGCCGGCAGGGAGTTCCCACCTCTGTGTCATCTTCATTTCTCTGTGTTCTGTAACCAGTGTGTGATATCTTCAGCAATTGGTTCTTACACTCTAGTTATGGTGAGCAACCAAGAGCAGTGAAAATAGCTGTCCTGCACCTGGCATGGGGTTCTTGTGTGAAAGCCCGTGACTTCTGGGTCCAACAATATCCACCACTTCTGTTCAAGTTCTTTGGAATTTTTAAATTTTGTTTGTTTATAAACTAGGTTCCTCTGCCTTTTTCATGCATCCTTAGTTTTTATTAACTTCTCTTCCCCAAACTACCCACACTATTTTCCCCATGCCCTGCTCCCATGGTGGACCTTTCTCATATTTTCCCCCCATTTTTATGTATATAACATGGCGGGGAGGAGGGGGGAAATGTTTGTATTTGTGTTTGCGTGCCTTTGTAGGTGCATGCTCAGATGTTTGTGTATGTGTATGCACGAGCACACATGAAGGCCCAAGGTTAAAGAATTGTATTAATAAAGTAGAAATCTTATTAGTATGTTGGGTTGGAGAGATGGTTCAGGGATTTTAAAACTCTGCTTCAAAGCAGGTCCCATGTAAAAATAACATCAGGCAGAAATGGTGGTGGCTTGCAGTTCCGTCCCGATGGTCAGAGCCTGGGAAATCCCAGAACAAAGCAAAAATGAAGTAGAAGCAATTCAGGATGATTCCTGAAGTCACTCTTGATCCTCTACAGGACTAAGTGCCCTCTGATACACACACACACACACACACACACAAAGTTTTAAAAACCACCAATACAGCTACTCTCACTACCCAGCTTGCTGTGGGATTTCCCAGTCTCTGCCTTCTGAGACTAGAATTATGGATGGACTATTACACCCACCCAGTATTTTGCCTGAGATCTGGGATCCAATCTCCTCTGGATAAGTGCTTTACTGCTGAGTAGTTATCTCCTCAACCCTAAGTGCTAACTTTTCTAAGTGCTACTTATATTGACTCAGTCCTCAGAACAGCTCTGCAAGGCAGAAGCTATTCAACCCCATTCTACTGAAGGGTACACGGAGCCTCAGAGGAGCCACCTAGAGTGAGCGGAATGCAGGAGCTAGCGTTTGAGCTCAGCCATGTTGCCACTGATCTGGTCTGCCTCAATCTGTGTGAACCTTTCTCCCCTACTCCTGGTCAAGTGTCTTTATCAGCATTCAACTCCACCCTTATTCCAGAGCCCTTTACAGGCAGGTAGGGGACATACCTCTGCCTGTCACAGCCCATTCACCTCTCACTATTTCCACAGTACCATCACTCACTTACCTGCTTGTTTGTCTTACTGACAGTCAGAGCAACACGAGTTAGTTCATTTCCTTTTCTCTAGTGCCTACCACACTACCTAGAGCCTAAGGATTCAATACAAGTGCTTGATGAACAGACTGAATAAGAAACATTGAGTATTGAATATGATGGCTCACGCCTGCGATCCCAACACACAGGGGGCTGAAGAAGGATATTGCTGAGAGTTCAAGACCAGCCTGGGCTACAAAGTGAGTTCCAGGTCAACCTGGGATGGAGTGAAACCCTGCTGCAATCCACCCCCAAAACTCAACAAAGCAAAGATATAAAAGGCATTTCACTACTGGGGTAAAACACACAGACACAGGGAATGAGAACAGGTAAAAGGAAGCAGAAGACACTGAAGGTATGCCGACCTGTGCTCTGACTTCAAGATCTCAGGATAGCCTCCAAAGGAACCAGGCTCCTTGACTCCCAATCTAGCATGGACTCACACACACAGACACACACACACACACACACACACACCCTCCAGGTTCCACTCCTTGCTTGCTCCTGTCTCTATTTTCGGGCTCTCCTCCTGCATATGCACTCCTTCCTACCTTCACACCTGCGTCAATCACTCTTCACTTTACTTCGTGAGGCCGTCTCAGCGAACGTGGAGATTGCTGCTTGCCTACACTGGCTGGTCACCTACCCCCAGGGATCCTCCTGTTTCCACCTCCCTGGATTACAGGGACACACTGGCTTTCGTATATGGGTTCTGGGGATCCAAACTCAGGTCCTTGAGGTTGCATAACAAGAATTTTACTGACAGAGCTATTGTCCAAGCCCCCGAATTTTCATTTACTCAAAAAACCATGAATTGTGGGTGCTCCGTTTTCTAGTTTTCAAGACTTCTGCAATTCTACACTGTCCACTCAAACTCTGGATTCAGACTTACTGTCCATCTCTGTGCACCTGGCTTACCTTCACGCACCTGTCGTTTGTCCTGCAGGGAAAAGGGGACAGGTACAAGAGGAGCCCACCCCTCCCTGCCTCCAGGCCCTCCTGCTATCCTTCTGGCTCTGTCTTCCTCCCCCTCCCGGGCACAGCAACTCCCCTGAAGCATTGTCCTTCCCCTGCCATTCCACTGGCTCAGAAACTTGTGCAGCTGTGGGAAGCTCTCTGGGCTAAATGATGGACAGAAAGCAGTTAGTATCCCAATCAAGTCAGCTTCACAGTCCCTTCCTCTTTGGGTCTGGAAGCTCTTGTTTTTTCACAGTCTTCTCAAGAGGAGGTAGATACTACTACCCGTTTCACAGACAGAAAAGTGAAGCTTACACACCCCCATGTGTGCATACACAGCATGGTGTCCAGAGTCCCTGACTCCAGAACTCACATTGTCACGCTTTTCCCCATTGAAGACATCTCCTCTTGCCGGCAGTCAAGGATCAGGCAAACAGAGCAGAGGCCAGGGAAGTTCGCCTTGAGTTCTCCAGGCGAGTCCTAATCTAGAGTGTGGGCAAGAACCCTACTGCAGGGCCAGCATCTGTGGAGGGTTTACCTCTAGTCACACAGGCCCCGATGAAGAAAGAAAGGATCAAAGTACCCCATAATCAGAAGAGAAGCCTGCCTTCCCTCCGCTGCCCACCGGAAAACTGATGGAACCATGCCAAAGGGAGGAAGAGTAGATGGAGGAAGAGGAGGAGGAGGAGGCCCCATGCAAGATCTCCTACTTAGCTCCAGTTTCTAGGAATTAGATCAGCAGATAATGGACAGATGTCATATACCACCACCACCCAAATCATGGAGGTGAAGGTCTAGGACCGTGGCGGTAGCATCTGTCTCAGTCGGTTCTGAGAACTGGAGGCCACTGAGGAAGGAAGTCACTGGCCTCTCACCTGGACTCCTGCAGAGGAACAGGGCTGGGGACAGAGTCTGTAAGGGACAAGGAACGGCTCCTTCGTTCCAGTATATCATTAAGACTGAGTTTTTCTAAGGACTCCTCAGAGAGAAGAATGACCAGGTGGGCAGAACTAACCTGGTATGTTCTGAGATCCAAATGTCTTGTTTATATTACTTTCACTCCCTCAGTAAGGAAGGGGAAGAGAAACCAAGTTATGTAGGTGTCTGTCTTCAGAACCCAAGAGATCTAGGAAGTTTGTTTTTATTCTCCCACTTGTGGCCCAACTGAAAGAAATCTTTGTCTACAGGTCTGCTGACCAACCCCACCTACTCCTATGTGGAAAATAAGGTTCAGTTCTGTGTTCTCCCATAGTTTGTGTTAACTTCCTGGCCCCACAGAATAATCTTCCGCAGAGACAGCTATTGTTATCTCTGTGCAGAGGAAGAAAACAGAGGTTGAGGAGGCAGAGGGACTTGCCCAAGGTCAACACAGTGAGTAACCTATCAGGCTGGCCCAGAGCTCCAAAGCCCACATTTCACCTCCCAACAGTGAAGCCTGTGGTTTGAAAGGAGCGGGCCAGGGCTCTACTTGGAAGACACTCCAGGTTTCTCTAAGGGAAACTTGTACTTCCTTGGACCAACCTTAGGATGGGAGATGGAGAGCGAGCCAGTCACTGAGCCAACTTGGGCCAATGCCTGCTGTATACAGGCCGTACTGGGCGACATAGGAGTCCCTGCTCTGAGTCCGGTGTGGGAATGTACTGAGGCACAAACAGGCAGTACAATGCAACTCATGCATGTCCAGTTTATCAGTAAAGACAAGCAGGTAACCAGGGAGGGGATTCGGACTCCTCCCCAACCCCTGAGAAGCTAGCTGTGTCTTTCCCGTTGCCATAGAATTTTTAGAGCTCAGCTCTTGCTCAGCTGTTCCCAGAATCCCGGGGAGGTTCTCGAGTCCCCATTCTCCTCCACAGAAACCATAGCCCCGATGGGAAGGTTACCTTTGGACTCAGGAGGCCAGGGGCCTTACCCCAGTTCCCCACTTCAAGTCCAGCTCAGCCTACCGTAAACGAAAGGCCAGAATAGCTATTGTGCCCCAGTGGCAGAGTGAAAGAAAAGGTTCAGTAGACCTAATTCTTGCCACGCCGGCAGCTTGGGCCGTCAACCCCAAGTGTGATAGGGTGGGGAACATAAAGGAGAATGGGATCAACCCAGAAGGCTGTTGAGAGAAGGGATCCATTTGCAAAAGAAAGAGGGAAGGGAGGAAGGAGTTTTGGTAGGGAGGAAATCTGGACCGGGCAGCAGCCTGAGAGGCTGGTGGAGGGACTGATACTTTGAAAGCCTGGAGTGCAGAGTCTGAGGTGGAAGACAGACCAACAGATGAATCCCTGAGAGGGGGGCAAACACCCCCTCGCCTGGCCATGGTATTGATCGGCTAGATTACTCAATTCCACCTGTATTGATCAAGTAATTGCTTTATCTCGCTTCTCATTTGAGCTCAGCATTCTCCCAGCTTTCCCACTCGTTTCTCTTATCAACCTGACACAAGGCTCCATAGCGAAGAATATATAAAGTTCGGGTAGGCTGCCCCGGGCTGGTGTCTGGGAAGAACAAGAAAACAAGATGGAGGAGGGAGAGACAAGCCTCTCTCAGACCTCCAAAATCTCTCCCAAGAATCTCTCCTGGCTCTGGACAGTGGTGATACGTAACTGTGTTTTGTGTGGTCCAGAAAAGAGCAAGGGAACAGAACCCCTGAGTAACCCCAAACTCCATAGTTCTGGGGCCTTAGCCTCAGTCTGCCGCCTCTCACCATCTTCCATCTTGCTCCCTGCGCCACCAGCCCTGGGCTCCCAGCTCCAACCATCCCAGGCTCTGGACTACAACTGAGCCTCAGTCTTGCCTTTACCTCTTAAATTACGTGAGATGCCAGTTGGCTCTTGAAAGCCTCTCACGTTGACCCTCTTGTCTGCCTTCCTCCCCTCCCCATCCCTGATAGCCAGCACAAGCCTGAGGTGGGGGGAGAGTTCCTCGCCACTGACACTCCTGGAAGAAAAACTAGACAGGAAGCTCAGCCTTTGCAGACCCCCCTAGAATTCCTAAGAAGCAACAGCCGCTCAATCCCTCAGTTAGTTCCTCATCTAAGGAAAGAGACACCTGTAATAACCAAGTCAGAACACTGCATGGAGACAAAAAACAAGATCCAAAGAGAACAGGATCCTGGACAAGGTTCAATTAAGAACATAGCCCCAGACAGCTTGCCACAGCTTCTCTAAAACAGCAGTGATCAAGGGGAACCCTGACCACCGGCAACACCAGAGGGGCCTGAGGGGACTCAGGGATCATGCCATGAGAGCCATGTCCTCCAGTCAGCCCATATTCTAGGTCCACTAGCCCTGAGCAGCATCCCATATACAAACACAGGGCACTGCTTGCAGGGACACGAAGCTGGTTTCTGAAGCAGCTGTGGCCAGGCCTCTGCAAGGGCAGAGAACTAAGACTCTTACCTTGAAGTCAGGATCAAAATTCTACCTGAGAACTCATTCATGAAACTTTCAAAGGCAGCTTAAGTCCTCATGATCCTGCCAATGCCTCAAACTCTGGGTAACTGTTCTATGTAGGGGGCAATAGGAGAGTAACCATATTGAGGCAGGCACAGCAACCAAAGCTGTTCCTGGGCTGAGCAGAGGAAAGTTTTGCTAAGAGAAGAAATGGTCAGCAAACTGTCCTTGCCCAGGATAGCTGAAATGTTGGGGAAACAGGACACAATAGAGCAAGCCCCTAATTCTAGCACTCAGGAGACAAGAGGCCAATACAAGATCAGTCTAGGCTACATGGGAAGATCCTGTCTTGAAAAATAAAATAAAATTCTCAGGAGCAAGGACAAAGCTGTAACCCTAGCCCTGAGGGACTACAGTGTACCAGGAAGGTTGAAGAGTCCATTGGGAGCAAAGAATGTCCACCCAGGCCTTTCTAGTGCATTGTAGACTCCAGTCACCAGGGCTGACTTCCTCACTTGAGATCTCCTCTGCTCCCTCTGAGGAAGGGAGACAGCAAGCAGAGACAGGGAAGAGCTAGAAGCTAGGCATCAGACACTCTGCAGTAAGGGACATGCCTACATTTGGCCGGGAGGCAGAGTGCAGCACAGGGCATGTAGGAAAGATGAGAATCCTCCAGGGACTTCAGTCTAGGGCGCCCCAGCAGCAGTGAGCAAGAAGTACCATCACACTCACACCACTTCTCCAGGGCCTAAGGCAGTGTTCCTCCATGGTGCTCCAGAGTGGGCGACCACTCATCCTCTTTCTCTCCTCTCAGTTTGAGGGGTCTTCCCACAGTACCTCCAGGGAAGGTTCTCCTTGAAGTAGCTTCCTCCTAAGACGCCACAACCTTTCCTGTGCTTCCTCCATTCAAATGCCTTGCTTGCCCTTTCAATTGTCCTCCTCGGTCTTTCTCTTCCTTTTATCGTCCACCTTTTCCCCACGCCTGCACACAATTACCTTTAGCTTTCTTGTGCTCAGGCCTAGAAGCAGTGAGAATACCTGTCCCACTTTGAGAGGTTTTTAAATGTTTTTTTACATTTATTTATCTATCTCGGGGGTGATGGAGGAAATGTATGTGCGATGGGGCATGAGTCTGGAAGTCAGAGGACGACTGTCAGAAGATGATTCTCTTACTCCATCATGTGGGGCTTGGGTTTGAACACGGCTCTCAGGCTTGGCACCAAGCACTTTTGCCCGCTGAACCATCTCACTGGCCCTTTATTTCTGTTAGCACTGAAAGTTCTGCATCTGGGCAAGTTCTCAGGCCTGGCAAAGCAGGACAATTGATACTTTGTTAGAAGGCAGTACACCGCCGGAGGGGCAGATTGGAGCAGGGTTTTCCTGTGTTAGCAGTATGTTCCCAGTGTCCAGGGAGACAAAGAGAGGTCCAGTCCCACACATACACAGATGCCCAGACACCCACAACTTCTGGAACAAAGCACGCTGCGCTCCCACCCAAACCCAAGCCTCACGCTCACATTCTCACAGCCAAGCCCAGGCTCACACACCCACGTGCGACAGGCATGCGTGGACAGAGAGGCACACATGCGCTGGAAACACAAAACTGACACAAACACCCACGCACACAGATACAGACACAGCACACATCCCTAGAGGAACACACGCTCATTTCACCATTGCTCAGGGACAGATCATACCTCCTAAGGGAGGCCGTCACGTTCAGACACCCACACCGAAACACGGACCTCCCACAGACCCAGGAGCACAAACAGCCCTCCGTCTGTGCCCAGGGGGAGTCAGCCCATGCATGGTAGGGCCCTTCCTGTCCTCCCTGGGAAACTTAGCATGGAAAGCCAGAACCAGGGGGCCTGCCAGGTCCCAGGACAGCAGGCAGAGGACCACCTGTTTTATCCTCCTGTCTAGGCTTCTTCCGCAGGGCCTCTAGGGCTCCTTTGGGGAGCACCCCCCTCCCCAAGTGGGGCAGCAGGGCAGAGAAATGTGAGTGAAATGGGTTTATTACGGGGAGTCTGTTGCCTGGATTGGAATCGATCCCACCTGTCACCTTCCATTGCTGCTAATGAAACTTGAAGTGTCTCCACCAACATCACCCCGCAACACGAGACCTCTTTTCCCTGCCTCTCAGCACCCCACCCTGGCATGGGCTCTCCAGAATCCTCCCCAACCCTTTCCCCCTCCTTTCCTTGTCTCAGCTCCTCTTCCCCTTCCTGATGTCTCCTCCTTTCCTTGCCCCTCTCTGGCTGCCCCTCTCTGCCCCCTCTTCCTACTTGCCCTCCCTTCTTGTTCCTGTCCCTCTGTTGAGGGGCACTATGTCCCATCTTGTTCTAGATGCAAGGGCCAGTGAGAACTGCCCCTCTTTCTCAGCAGATGGCTGCGTGTGCTTGTTAGCTAGTCTTCTGTGACTAGATCAGCCAGCAGGCCCTTCCAGAATCTGGCCAGGTTCTCAATGCTGCTACTACCCTGACTGCATGGCCCAGACCACAGCGGGAAGTAGGCATAGGGGATTCCTTTGCTTGCCTCCTTCCTATTCTTCAAGGAAGGGAAAGGTAGGACCACTTTGCTTGACTCCTGGCGGCTAAGTCCTTGAGGAGCCTGTCCAGGCTCTGAACTTACCTCCTTTACCAAAATCTCCCCCTGTAGAGCACAAGTAAAGAAAGCAAGGACCCCATTAAGGGTAAAAGGTGGGGTAAGTTCACACTTAGGTATGAAACAAGCCATTGCCTAGTATGCAGCCCTCCTCCACTGAGGTGCGTGGGAACGCCCCCTAGTTTACTTCTTATACTTTGGAGCTTGCATGTCCCAAGTCCTAGGGATCTTCCAGCTGACCTCCTGATTGGGGGCGGGATTAAGAGACAACCAGGGTCGGCCAATCCCCAAACACAAGGACTGACAGAAGCAGGGTCTCCATACACACACCCAGGGGTTACAGGACTGTTTTTTGTAGCACCTTTGAGGGGAGCTCCCAGGTCCACATGGCAGAGACAGTTCTCAGAAATAAAGTTGTTGCTGTTGCTGTAGTTTGATTGGTTGGCTTTTGAGTTGGCCTTCAAGTAGCTCCTATTAGCCTCACACTTAGTATGTAGCCAAGGCTGGCATTGAACTCCTGATCCACCTCCAAGGACAGTACTGGCTGGTTTTGTTTTAAGTTCTTCTCTTTTTCCCTGTGGTACTAGAGACTGAACCTGAGGCTGTCCACATGCTAGCCAAGCCCTCTACTACTTCACTGTATCCCCAACCCACTTTTTATTTTCTATTTTGAGACGGGCGCTCAATCAATTATATAGGCCAGCCTGAACTTACTCTGTAGGCCAAGTGGGCCCTGTGCTCCTTCTGTGTCTCAAATCCTGGAACTACAGACACAAGTCGCCACAGTCCTACACACACTTCAAAACACCTTCAAAGAGGGGCTGGAGAGGTGGCTCAGGGGTTAAGCTTCTGCCTTGCAGGCAGAGGATCCTGAGTTCGGATTCCAGACCCCACGTATAGACGCCAGGTGGAAGCGGGGGCGGCCTGCGTTTCTGGTCCTGGTAGGGCGGAGCCTGTGAATTCCCGGGCAGAGTAAACAAGGAGGAGATGGAGGCGTCCATGGTGGTTCCTGAATTCGTCTGTGGTTCTACACACACACACACACACACACACACACACACACACACACAATTGAATAAATAATTTAAACAATGTTAAAAAAAAAAAACCTTCAAAGAGTTGGAGAGATGGTATAGGGATTAAGCCTCTGCCTTGAAAGCAGAAGGTCCTGAGTTCAGATCCTGGATCCCACATGAAAATGCCAAGCAGAAATGGCAGTAGCCTGTACTTCTAGTTATGGAAGGCACAGCCTGGAGAACTCCAGAACAAAGCTGATAGGAGATAGAAGCAATCTAGGGTGATTCCTAAAGGAGACTTGGACCTCCATAGATACACACAGAGACATAACACCAAACACCTTCAAAACTCCATCTAAGCCAGGTGTGATGCTGTACACTTGTAATTTCACCACTCAGGAAGGAGGCTGGGGCAGGAGGGTTGCCATGAGTTCCAGGCCAATTTGGGCTACAAAGTGAGACCCTGTTTCAAGAACATTCATACATACATAAATACATACATACATACATACATACATACATACATACCTTATGTGTGTGCATAAATATACTGAGGTTGCCTGATAATTGGGTGTTGGACATGGAGGTGCAGAGGTAGTGAGGACTGGGGTGCTTTTCTATTTCCTCTTCAGTTACCAGAGCTATTTTCCCAGTCCCCCCTACCCTCCACCTCGTTTTGCTTCGTCCCTGCGAGAAACAAAAGAGGCTTAGCTGGTCAGTCCAGAAGTCAACCTGAGAGCCCAGTGCTGGCCTCCTCGTCTGCACGTCAGTGGCAAACATAAGCTGAAGGTGGGAAGCAGGAGGGCCTGCTTTGCCATCTTATCAGCTGTGGGGAGGACTGGACCAGTCAGGAGTTGGGGGCTCCAACTCTAGGAGCAGGAAAGACAGGAGGGGGCAGCAGGGAGGACTATCCTAGCTCGTGTCCTGGAAACTGACTGGACTGTGAGGTTGTCACGGAGGGGAAGAGGTGAAAATTCCATCTGGAAGCAGCCAGTTTCTTGCTCACTGACTCTGCCAGCAGAGCATCCTCAGACTCCTTATCTGAAGGTCTGAGGGTGGGCAAGAGGCATCGTGGAGGACCCCAGAGTGTGAGGCCTTGTGTGGGGGTCAGACACATGCCTGACGGGCTTCAGGTCGGCCCTGTCTTTAGCATCTGCTACTTTCTCCTGAAGAGTCTGCCCCAGTCCAGGTTGTCCCACAAAGATAAACCCCAACCTCTCTGAAAGGGGCCTCCACGGTGCTAGGGAACAGTCCTCCTAATAGTCCTCCTTGGCTGGGCCTTCTCCTTCTCCTTCTGTTTCTCCTTTTCTTTTTCCTCCTTCCTCCTTCTCATCTGCCTCGTGCGAACCGCCTTCAAAATCCTATTGAGGGTGCTGGGGTGGGGTGGGGCGGCCAAGGGCAGGCCCTCTCTGGGCGAGGACATGGCACCTAGGGCAAGTACCACACCTCAACTCCTCTCCTTCCGCTTGTCTCAGATTCCCCTCCTCCACTGCATGGAGACTTCTGCCTGCATTGTGGGCTTTGCCCTGGGAGCCAGCTGAGGAGCCCTCTCTCCCCAGAGCCCCCAGCTCTGTCTTCCATCAATCAGCTCTCTCTTCCACCTGTCCATCATGTTAGCTTCGGTTGATTTAACCAGAAAACAACCCCAGAATTTAATTCCCTGCCCTCCATTTCCATCTCCATCAGCAATGGGGAGGGGCCGGTACACAGCTCAGGGACTTGGACTCTGGGAGTTAGGAAAGACAGGAAAATTATATTGATCCCTGAATAACAGCCTTTCCTCTTCTCTCCATCTGAGGCTGAGAGCAGACACAGGCCTGACAGGTTTTGGATGAACTCTGTGTTCAATATCCAACCCCTCCTCAGGTTGTCCTGGGGGTCTTGAACCTCAGCAGGCTGTCTTATGCCTCCAGAGTCACTTTCTCCTGCGCAGCTTAACTCTAAGCGGGAAGTTCTTCCTGCTGTCTAACCTCAAGTCAAATAATAAAATGAAAGGAAAGTCATTTTCTAGAATGCTAAGAGAATAAATAAAAAATAAATGCTTCAAAATCTTTAGAAAATGAACAGAGGCAGGGCTCAGGGTTAGAGGGCTTAACTAGCAAGTGCCCAGTACCAAAAAGCAAATACATAAATAACTATATATTTAAAAAATAAACCATTCATGTCATTTGGTTTGGAACAAAGAAGAAAAGTTATCAATTGTAAAGACCTGGTATGAGATGTGAATGCAGAAGGCAGTCTAGTGGTGTTAAGTCTGGAGGGGGTGTTGATAGACTGCTGTCCAGTTCAGAGCCCTTTTCTCCATGGAATGCTACATGAAAGAAAGCTAGACCCCTGGCAGGACTGCCCAGAGGGGCAGCAGCCCTTGGGAGAGTTAAAAAAGAGACCATCTTCCTGTTAGCCACTTAGGGAGCTGGCGGCTGCAGAGGCAGGTTCTGGAAGCGGAGGACCCAGAAGAAGCCCTCTCTCCACCGTACAGGGAGAGGTCGCCTGAGATGAGCTCAGGGCCCTGCTGCTGGCCCAGGAAGAGTTAATAGCATGGTCTGCACACCACACCAACTCCCCTGGGAGCTTGGAGATCCTGCTCTCATTTTAAGTAACCCTAACACAAGACAAACAGGGGCAGCGGCTGGGCGAGAAGCAAGTCAGAAGGAGCCAGGCTGCGCACAGGGAATTGCGGCTGAGAGGCGGTAAGCTGCTGGGAGATACCTTTTGCCCAGCTGGGGAGCCAGCTGTGGGCAATTGAGGAGGGGCTGAGGAAGAAAACCAGGCACTGGCTGGCTGGAGACAGGAGTCCAGGGTATGCTAAAGCCACCAGAGTGGGGACAGTGAGGGATGATGTAAAACTGGAGTTGGGTGCTCAGGGGAGAAGCTCCCTTGACACCCGTGGAAGGACATGCAGAGCCCTAGGGTGACACCAGGCTCCCTCTCTGCCAGTGGGGCCCATCTGTGTAGGATGTTTGCTCTCTAGGGCAGCAGACAAGACTCCCAGGAGCATGATGAGCGAGTGACATAAGATCTCAGCCACCTTCGGACCCAACCGGCCACACAGGGACCAGAGCTTGCTGCTACCACAGAGGAGCTGAGCAGTTGGTGAAACTGGCAGAAAAGAGGTGGAGAGAGGTGGTGAGATGATAGGCATTGAGTGGGCACAGGATGAGGCAGGACAGGCACATGGTGTCAGGTGGAGATAGAAGGGTCTCATTTGAGCCAGGCTGGGTGCGCCGAAGGGACATTTCTGCCAGGATGAGAGGACTCCGCCCATCCACCTGCCTACTTTTCTTTCTCAGATTCCTGGGTCCTTCTAAACAACTAGGACCAAGAATCTTGAGCCCGAGACTTTGGGTCCCCAGTTATAAGAGCCTCTATGTCAGATGCAGGCTGGGGAGACTCAAGGGGCACAATGCATTCTTTCTAGCCTGACCTGTCCCAAACAAGGGCAGTGGGGTCCTGGGAGACAGGGACCTGGGCACTGGACACACCAATCTGTGGTGGACTTGGGATCTGACGGGAAGTGAAGGAGCTGTACTAAGATGGAGGCTTGGGCTGGATATGGACATAGGGGCTGACAACTGAGACCGAGACAAGCCGTCGCCAGCTGCGGCTGTCAGCGCTGCTACCTGCTTTCCTGCTGGCTGCGTCCCAGTCGGCGGCCACTCGCCCAGCTCAGCTGTTTGCTGGGAACTTTCACTTCCTCTGCTGTTGGCCGCACTCCACTGCCACCTCAGTGCCTTCCGCAGGGGATTTCTTGTCCCTGGGCAGGGAATCTAAGGATGGGAGTGTCCAGGGGGATCCCCCAAACACAGCTGATGGGAATATGATGACCCTTTGGTTGGCCACCGGGAGGTGGGGGGAGAAGTGGTGGTGTTGCTAAGGCCTTAAGAACCAGAGTCTTTGAGAGCGAGGAGGGAGCCGGTAAGAGGAAGACAGAAAGATGGTCACGAACACGGAAAATGGCAAGAGAGCAGTAACAGGAATAGGACTGGGCAAGAAGTGGGGAGACTGAGATACTTCCAGGAGGGAACCAGGACTGCCGGGGGAGGCCAGGCATAGAGAGAAGGTGACAGGATTACAAAGCAGAGAACCACCAGGGAAGAGGGGAGCATAGGGCAGTAAGACCCAGAAAAGACCAGCAGATGGGATAAAGAAGGAAGGCCTGAGGTGGAGGGAGAGACAGTGCACCAGCCAAAGTCCTCTAGAAAGGGCAGAGTACAGCAGACTGAAGGCTATTACAGGCCTCCATATTCCACTCCTAGAACTGTCTACGAAGTAGAAATGCTCCAACCTTTGACTGCCCTTCACCATTAGTACACTAAGAGGTGGACACAGGGGTGTCTGGGTTTGGAGTTATCAGCCTTTTAAAATCTCACCACCTCCAGGGAGGGCAGAGAAAGTCAGACACAAGAGGGTGGGTTTGGATCAGAAGCTAAGTGGAGATCTGAGACCCATGAGGGAGGCAGAGTGGCAAGGGGTGGGAGGGGGTGCTAGACCCCTGGGAGAGCTCAGATGGAAGAATCATCTCAAGGTATCCCTCATACAGGGAAGAAGGGAAGGGCATCTACAGGCTGCTCCACCAAGCCCTCTGGGGAGAAAGATGGCGCCTTCATGCCAGGTCCTAGCCCCTCTCGATCCCTGTTGAGCAGCATTAGCTCTGTCCAGCCATCCCACTTGGGACTGGGATTAAAGAGAGGGAACAGAAGCTTCTAGTCAGACTGGGGAGCTACCGTAGCTGTCTGAGGGCCCTGTCCCTGTTGCTGCAGGCCTCCCAGCTGCCCCTGTTCTGGACCTCGCTGTACCCCAACTCTGCTTTCTCTCTGGCTCTTTCGGATCTCTCTCTCTCTCTCTCTCTCTCTCTCTTTCTCTCTCTCTCTCTCTCTCTCTGTATGTATGTATCTCTCCTCCAGGTTTTCAGCTAACACACAGCCCCACTTGCATCCACTCAACTGAGATCACTAAGTGCCCCACTTCGGTCTGTTCTAGCCACTTAGAAACCCCTAGAACAAAGTGACTTTCTTTTATAACTTTTGTTGTCTCATTTTGTTTTGTTTTGTTTGGAATAGGATCTGGCTATATAACAAAGGTTAGCCTTAGATTTGGGGCAACCCTCTTACCTCTGCTGGAATTACAGGTGTGAGCTGCCATGGCTGGCACTACGAAAGGACTTTCATTACAAGTTTCTATTTTGCATATAGGCGTCACTAGGCTGGAAAGCTCGTGTGAATATCTCTGTGGGTGTGTCTCTATGTTGGTCTGTTTCTCTCTATATGTATGTGTGTGTGTTTCTGTTCCTGTACTTGTATGTGTATAATGTACGTCTCTGTGTGCATGTGTGACTCTCTCTGTTTCTATGTCTGTGTGCACCTGCATCTCTGTGTGTACATGTGTGCCTCCCTCTATGCCTGTTTCTCTGTGTATCTGTGTATCTCTATGTGTGTGTGGGGGGGGGAGTCTATAGATCCCTGTTTTTCTCATCCTTTGCCCATTGGGCTGGCTATCCTCTGGTTTCTTAGGGCCACTGCTGACATTTTTTCTGACAAGGAGCCCACATCTCAGCGTCAATGGACAACCTCTTCTGGGGCCTGAGGCCTTTGCCAGTCTCACCTATCTGTTCAGAGAGTTTCATCCTCAATTATTTTTGCCCTGATCGACTGATTACAGCTTAGAGCCTGAAGTCAGACAGACCTGTTCCCATTCAGCTTCACTGCTTGGCCAGGATCCTGAGCGCGTTTCTTAATCTTTCTGAACCTCTGTTTGCTTGCTTACAAAATGTAGCCAGGGCCTACTTCAAAAGGTTACTAAAGAAGTAACCTAAGAACAAAAGAATGTCTCCCAATACTGAGTGCATGATAGTGCATATTAGCTACAGTCTCGAAGAGGTAAAGTCAGCTTTGAAAGTTTTCTTTGGCACCACACCCTAGCTTAAGACTTACTTTCTATTGTTTCCAGCATTATCTGTATTGCTTTTATTAAATAATGACCTAGAACCTGCATGTGTGGCAATGAGGACTTGTTCCTGCCAAGGGGATTAACATTACTAGTATCAGAAGGCGGTGATGATGGCAGTAATGGTTGCTTGCTGCTGTAGTCCTTCCAGAAACACAAAGAGCTTCAGAGAGAAACCACAGCCATCGTTCAATCCTTCTTGATTTACAGCTCATCCTCAGAGGTCTCTGTTCTAATCCTGCGCAGGTATTTGGTGCTTCGGGGACTGTACACAGCCAGTGGTTAGGGTGCATCCAAGCTGTTCAGCCCATGGCATAAAAGGGTGGGAGCCCAGAGGACAGGAAGGAGCCTGTCCCAGCCCGCCCTGGGAGCACTCCACCTGTGAGTGGGTTAAATGACACGGAGGTGTTAGGTTAAGTGACAAAGACAGTGGCTTCCACAGAGAGAGCCAAAGCTGTCCTCCAAGGCATCCCCTCTCAGCTCAGGACCTCGGGCAAGGAAGGAAGGGATTGCAGGAGACAGCTGGCAGGCCGTGCCAGCACTGAAGCTTTCCACACCCAGAACTGGTAAGCTTCTCGGGACCCATAGCACCTTGCACACTTGGGAGGGTGCAGGGAGGAGCTGTCGCCATAAGAACCCAGGAAACTGGGCTCCCTGACTCACAGTGCTGTGAGTTTGCATTTGGATTTTGTGGGAGAATTTTCATGAGTTTTATTTAATCTTTTGTTTATTGAGACAAGGTTTCATGTAGCCCAAGCTGGCCTCAAAATTACAACATGGCCAAAGTTGCCCTTGATTACTTGATCTTCCTGCCTCAATCTTCCAAGTGCTGGAATGTCAGTCATATACAACCATGACCGTTTTGTCTTTTTTTTTTAACTCATGAAAGGTGTTGGGACACTCCCTCTCACCAAAGATAGAGATTCAGGAGCTCTCTAGTTATAAGGCCCTGGCTTCCTTGAGTTCAGGCTAGCCCAGAACTTCATAAATAGCTCAGGTTAACCTCTTCCTGCCTGTGCTTTCTCAGTGCTGGGATTAAAGACATCCTCCAGCAGGCAGGCTGGACTCAAATCTTAAGAAATCTTGAGTTGAGACTCTGATTTCTAGTCTTAGCTGAATGGCCTGCAGTAAGCTACACAGTCTCTCTGGACCTCCATGTATACCTCTCCAGACCTTTGACTGTGACCCAGGGATTCTTGATGCTTAGATCTGTGGCAGCGACCTTGGCATCTGAATGTGTTAGGCATGCAGACTCTCAGACCCCCCTCTATCTGAATCCAGATGTGCATTTCAGAAGAGACGTCAGTGATGGTCACTCATTAAGCTGAGAAGCACTGCTGCAGATGATGCTTTCAAAGGTTTTAGTGATCAGCATAGAAGATGCTGTGGGGAGAGTTGTCTTGATGGAACCTAGGGCCTCCTCTGGAATGGCAAGTGGCTGTTCCAGACTAACATCCACATGCCCTCCAGAACTGAGAGCCTACTGAGTTATAGTTGAGAATAAAGTTTCCTTCGTGTTGGGTTCATCAGAATAGGAGTCCAGAGCCCAGAACATGGAGCCAGGCCCACAGCAAGCTCTGTGGCGTCTCCCTGGCTCTCTCTCCCATCCCTCCCTCTGGTCTCCTGCACACCACTTAACATCTCAGAAGCAACCGTGGAGACCAGCCATTTGTACAAACATCCTCCATTCCATCCAGAAAGTTTGCCTCAACACTTTCTCTCCTCCCTCATCTCTTTTTCTCTTCTTTCTGCATCAAGGGATTCAGTCTCACCGAGGATCATTTCAAAAATCTTCCCAGTCCTCACTAGTTGACAACCAGCAAAAGTTCTATTTCCTTGTTGTAGGTCATTAATTCAACAGGTAGCTACTGTGTACCCGTGGGATCCATGATGCCAGGAGTAATGCAGCCAGGGCTTCTAAACTGGTAGACACTGTGAGGGGGTCACAGTTGGCAAAGAATGGCACTGGCTTCAGGAGCACATACACTAAAAATGGAATGTAGAGAGATTAGAGCGCTCACTCAAGGATGGCACCCAATTAATAAAGCATTTGGTTTTGGTTTCTTCTTTTTTGCCCTGGGCCCCTCTATGCCCCCATCTCCTGTTCCTGATGCCTACCCTCAACTAGCCCAGCCTGCTGGGGAGTACCTCTTGAATCTCAATGGTTTTAGGGGTTCCTCTGTGATCTAGACTCCGTCTTCCAGGGTGCCGCCCAATAAGAACATCAGCAATATGCAGATCCTATATGGATCACTCACTATCAACACTGATTGTCCTTCCCAGGCTGGCTAATATCTTGGTGAGGTTATGAAGCACCCAGGGCAGGGCCTGTTTCCCTCTCCTGCCAACGGGATCTAGCAGGAAATCCAGCAGCTTTGAGGCATCAGGCCCGGCTTTGCTGAGAATCCACAACTTTTACCAAAATACTCTACAAAAGCCCAGCTGAACACAACCCTGGACTTGGCCAGTCACCCTTCTATCTCCCCACATCCAGGGAAAAGACTGGGGAAGCAAGGTTCAGCCTGAAGTAACCCTTCACCCTCCTATATTCAGAAACCTACACACCATCTTTCTATCTGTCCATCTATCATGTTCTTCTGATGCTCCTTCCTGGCCCCATGCTAGCCAGGGTTAGGGAGAGCTTTAAGATGGATCCAGTCCCTCAACTGTCTGGGAAGGACAGTTTTGGGAAAAGATTAGGAAATAAAGACAGAACACTAAGTTGTTTTGGAGTGATAGAAGTCAGGGACATACCAATGAAAGGATAGACAACACCTTTGAGAAACCTGTTACTGTTCCTCCATTCTATCAGTGAACAACTATTGAGCATCTATGTGCTGGCCACTGGGCTAATGAGTGGGAACAACATGCAAATATCCTTCCTTTCCTCAAATTTACCATTATATAAGGCCAGGCGTGCTGGCACTTGCCTGCAATTCCAGTACTTGGGAGGTGGAGGATTAGGAATCTAAGATCAGCATCAGCTACATACCTAGTAGTCATGTACATGAGTACATAAATATGCGCTACATGAGACCCAATCTCAAAACAAACAAAAAGTATGTGTTTAAGCCTCTGTCTCTCCAACCTAAGATTCAGAAATAAATCAATTCTCTAGCCTCCTTTTCTCGTCTCTATACTTTTTCCCTTCTGTTTTCCTTTCCCATGTCTCCTTCCCTTTTGCTTTTTCTTTCACTTTCCTTTTCCTTTTTATTCCCTTTGCTCTCTTCTCTTTGGGAAAACACAATCCTATTAATTCCCCAGCGGGGGTCATGATGGAAGCTCCTTTGCCTCTCCTGGGGAAACAGCTGAGTTCCAAGCCCCCATGCCAGGTCAGCTCTGGGCAGTAAGGAAATCCCTGTGGAGGCCAGTCTTGCCCTGAATACAAGTTCCTGCCTCAGTTTCACCTTTTTTTTGCTCTGACCTCTTTTACTCCTCCCTCACCTCCATTCCTTTCCCTTGCTCTCACGCAGCCACTATTTCTCCTGAGGTCCAGACTCAACCCTCTCGCCTAACGTAGACCATGCACTGCAGCTGCATGGCAGAGGGTCTCCTGCTCGGTCCTGGCAGCAGCTGGATCTCAGGTGAGCCTCCCTGTCGCCTCCCTGTACTTTCGAAGCTGCCACGGGCAATGTTTCAGGAACATCAGGACGGCCCTCACGCTCCCTTCCCTTCCCCAGGTCTGGCCTTCCCTGACTGGGCTTACAAAACTGAGTCTTCACCGGGCTCCCGGCAGATCCAGCTGTGGCACTTCATCCTGGAGCTGCTGCAGAAGGAAGAGTTCCGCCATGTCATCGCCTGGCAGCAAGGAGAATACGGGGAGTTTGTCATCAAGGATCCAGATGAGGTGGCCCGCCTGTGGGGTCGCAGGAAATGCAAACCCCAGATGAACTATGACAAGTTAAGCAGGGCCCTTAGGTGAGAACAGGAATCAGAGAGTCAAGAGTTCAAAGAAAGGGGCTGTGGTTTCTAGCACCTGGGCAGTTTTGGGAAACATCCTCACGTGTGGGGCGACATTTGGTATCATTCAGGAACAGTTGGGGGCAGTTTCATTGGACTTGTGGGGAGGTGGGAGGGACTCTACTTCACGTTGCTCTTCACCTGACCAGCTCTCTCTTCTGAACCTCCAGGTATTACTACAATAAGCGAATCCTGCACAAGACCAAAGGCAAGAGGTTCACCTACAAGTTCAACTTTAGCAAGTTCATCGTGATCAACTATCCTCTGTGGAGTTTTCGGGCACCACCCACGCCCCACCTGCTGCTGGGGACACCAACTCTATGTCAGCCAGCCCTACTGTCTGTGGATGTGCGAAGTGAGGTATGTGCAAAAGTGGCCCCTATCCTCGGAGTTCCCACAGGACCTGGCTCTCTACCCTGGAGGCCGCAGACCTGTTAGAGAACCACTGATCTCCACCCTTTCCTCCTGCCTCCTGGTCCCCAAACCCAAGGAGTAGTTTGACAGTCTTCTGTGTGATACAGGGTCCATTTGTGATATGGTGGAGCAGAGACAAGGGCAAGGGGTTCAGGGGTGACTCCGGGGCATCTGAGACAGGAGGCGGCCTGTGGCATCCCCTGGTCATTAACAACCAGTCGACAGCATCTGGCCATCTTAGCAACTGATGACAGTCACCGTGTATCCCAGAAGACTGGGTGCCAAAGCTTGTCACATTCACCCTTCCTTCTCCCTCCGCAGCTCCTGCACAGTATGCTAGTCAGCCACCGGGCCATGGAAGAGCAGGTAGCTGAACAGAGGACCCTCCAGAGACCACTAGAAGCTTCTGGGGAGAAGGGAAGCAGCAGCTTCAAGTGTGAGTATTGAGAACAATTAGTGGAATTGTCACAGGGGTGGAGGGAGTGTGTGCTCCCAAGACTCTTCCTACCGAGTGGCTACAAGCCAGACAGGCGTGAGACAAGGTGTCTTCACATAGCCAATGCTTAGGGAACCAGTAAGCTACTAGGTATAGGGCCCAGACAGGAAGCTCAGAGCCTAGAGAAAACAGAGGCAGGAGGATTGCCAGTGACCCCAGGTACTGGGAGACCTGGAAGAAGAGTGGGGCTTCCTGGGGGAGGGAAGAAGAAAGGTGGTGAGAAAAGGTTCCAAGCTGTGAGCAAGTGCGGCAAACTTGGAAGACCACCTCTGGCAGCCTGAGTGACGTGATGGGGGTTGTAAGAGACAGGAAAGGCGAGAGAGAAGCTGCTAGACAACAGAGGTCCAGGCCAGAAGGCCTCAGAAACCATTTTAAAGGACTTGGACTTCATTCCAGGAGAAGGGGACCTGGGAGGAAGATATATGTCTTGATTTATCCGTTCGCTTGATTATGCGGCACTTGGGAGGGTGTTGTTGAACCCAGGGTTTAAAACATGTGAGGCAAGCACTTTACCAAATGAGTTGTATCCCTGGTCCTTTTAAATTTTTATTATATGAAATTCCAGAAGATTCCCAGCCTACAATGGTTTGACTTGGAGGTCTTCTTACTTTATGATATACTACAAAGATAATATGCATTCCATGGACAAAAATCATACTTTGAATTTTTATATTTTATTTTACTTATGAGATAGAGGGAGAGAGAGAAAGAGGGAGAGAGAAAAAGGAGAGAGAATACAAGCTTGCATGTGCCACAGCACGTGTGTGAAAGTCAGAGGACAACTTTTTGAAGTCAATTCTTTCCTTAGATCCATGTGGTTTCTGGGGATTGAACTCAAGTCACGAGGCTTACATGCAGTCACCTTTAACCACTGAGCCTGTGCTTCTCTGAACCCTATGCTTAAATTTTTGAAATTTAGACTGGGAGAAGGCTCAGCAGTTAAAGACTTTGCATCACAAGCAAAGGAGCCTGAGTTCTAGATCCCTAGATCTCCTGGAAAAATGCCAGATGGGTCTAGCAGCCGGCCTGGATTTTGAGCCCTGGAAGGCAGAGGCTGGGAACTCCCAAAGCAAGCTGGCTGGCCAGACTAGCCCTCATGCCTGCTCTGGGTTTAATTAGAGACCCATGTTCACAACAATAAGGTAGAAAAGTGATGGAGGATGATTCCCAATTGCACCCTTGGGCCTCCACAGGCATACAAATTCGAGGGAACTTTGCACATATACCTGCACACATGAACACCCACATGCAAACACATACACACGTATGCATGCATCCCATACACACATACATGAAAGGGGGAAAAAAAGAATTTTGAAGTTCAGTTTGTCCAGGGGCTGTCAGTAGAGGGCACTGCTCCTCCCGGCTGTCCATATGCTGGAAAGGTGAAGAAACACAGACCCACTACAACACACTGGACATATTAGATGCATTTTTAACTTGCAACTCATAGTGGGTTTATCGTCATGTAAGCCTATCATCCAGTCAAAAAACATTTGTGTGCAGGTTGTGTGTGGTTGCAACTGGAGGAGGAAACAGGGTGAAGGTAATAATATAAGCAGAAAACTGGAAGGGCTGTGGGTGAAGGAGGTTCAGCTGAAGAGAGATGGGCAGATGAAAATCATACTCCTTCACCTCTTTTCTCCTCAGATATATAATGAGCAGGCCCCGTCGAGGGGGCTGCAAGGTCAATAGCTATGCGATATTGTGCTGCCTACCATGGCAGAGAAGCCAAGGGTACTGAGGGTAGCAGAGAAGACTTCCTGGACAAAGTAACTTCTGAACCGACATCCAAAGTACACACAGGTGTCAGCGGAGCTTAGAGGCAGCTAAGAGAATGCCGGAAACAGAGAGAGAGAGGACACATGCAAAAGCCCGGGACAGAAGAAAAGAAGGTGAGAAAGCCAGGAAGGCGGCCCAGTGGTGCAGTGAGGGAAGAGCAGACACTAGGCAAACCTCAGCGGCTCTCAACGGAACGAAATTAGGTTTGGTGCAGAGGAGACCCAACTTAGCATGCCTGTGCCAGGCTGAAGACCTTGGGCCTCTGGCCCACCTCTAGTGCAGCTGAGGGCCCACGGGGCACAGCCAAAGCAGCAAGCGTAGAGCAGGTGGGTCACCACTCTGGCAGCCTGGAGATATCCAGCCCCTGCAGAGCCATCTCTGTTCCTCCTATACAACTGCGAGGACCCGGTCTCCAGCTTTGGGAAACTGCGAGTCCAGCTCAGAAGAGCTCTTCTGTGCATCCTTGTTTCCAAGCATAGATATGCTGTGCACATGCACACACACAATATTCACGCTCACACAGCATACATACACATGCACGCGTACACACACCAGCACACAACTTTCATATATTTTACACACTTATGTGCATATACTCACACACATACATATAACATGTACATTCATGCATGTGCACACACGTGCACACACTCATGTGCATGCACTCATAGGCATATACAAACACATGCACACATACACATGCATGATCATTTCCCCTATTCCCTGAAGGATGTGATGTTTTAGATCAGCAAAGGGCCAGTAGCAAATCACGTGTCATACTTCCAAACATGGACAGCCTCACCGAAACGTACACCTGAAGGATGTGGCTCCAAGAGTTGATGCTGTTGCTGGATAGAGGAGCGCAGGATTTTCCAGGACCCAGAAAGTTGCAGTCCACATCAGGAAGAGTGGAAACGCTCAACCCGTTTACTCAGCTGGGCGTGGCTCAGGCGCTCCCAGGGACCCAGCCTTCCTGTGAAACAAGCCCCACCCAGGACGCTGAACTGCGGAGGGAGCGTGATGCAGGGGAACAGTCTTCTCCTGGGGGATCGTTTCTCCTTTCCTGGCCCGAGCCTGAGAAATGTCCTACCTAATAAGCTGAATGTATTAGGCATTACCAAATTCGCTTCCCCAGTTTTCATTCACTGTAGTTCCACCAATGTGGTCACATTGGGCTCGGACTTGCTGTTTTAGCCAAGTGACATGCAAGTGACATGCTCTTGCTACAAATCTAGAACTGCAGGAAGGCTGGTTGACATGGAGAAAGTGGCATGAAGTTCAGCATCTCCATCTCCAGGAACCCCAGGTGGAGTTGCCCCCTGCAGGGTCCTGGCAGGTGGGAGGGACATGACAGGCGGTCAGGCTTCCTGGAGGAAGAGAGCTGTAACCCAGTATCCAGGAGAGGGAGCTGGGGATCCCCTCATGGCACTGACCTTACAGCCAGGAACTCTGCAAGCCCCTTCTTACAGACATCTCAGCAGATGCCATTTGACCCTAGTCAGCAATGGGCCTGGTGGAGTGAAGAAGTAGATGATGCATATGTAAGCAATAAGCTAATGCTCCATAACCAATTCTTTGCCCGGCTAGAACTTGGAGCCCTTCAGCAAAGGCAGAGAGAGAGAGAAACAGAGAGAGAGAGAGAGAGAGAGAGAGAGAGAGAGAGAGAGAGAGAGAAGAATGGATTAACTGAGTAAAGGCAAAAAATATTCATTGGTTCTTTTTTAAAGGAATTTGAAATATTTTACATGGTAATAGCAGTTTGGTAGTAGTACTAGCAATGTGTGTGTGTGTGTGTGTGTGTGTGTGTGTGTGTGTGTGTTTTGCATCTTTTTATCGTACATTCCTTAGAGGTCAAAGGGCAGCTTTGGGGAATCAGTCCTTTCCTTCTATTTTTGCATGGGTTCTAGGGATAGAACTCAAGTCATCAGACTTGCATAGCAAATGCTTTTACCTGTAAGAGCCATCTCGCCAGCCCCTTGCTCAATCTTTCAATATGCTTTCATTGAGAACTTAACATATGCCAGGTCAGACTATATTCAATGGAGAGCAAAACAGATACCGTTCCTGTGCCAGCAGAGTTGGGGACAGAAACAGAGAAATGTCATATAGCTAAGTACCCCAGGTAAAACTGAAAGGCCCAGGGAATGAAAACCACATGGTCCACATGAAAAGGTTTTCCAAGCCTGCTAGGGAATCTCAAGAAGTTCTCCAAGGACACTTGTGATAAAGCTGAACAAGAACCAAAGGAGAGGAAGGAGAGGTTGGGGAAGAGGAAGGAAGAGTGGCAGGAAAGGAAGAGGGAAGGAAGGTTTTAAAGCAAGAGGGAGAAAGGAAGCTAGGGATACAGCCCAGTTGAGTGCTTGCCTGGCATGCAGAGGAAAGCCAGGTTTGCTTCCAAGCTGGGTACTGTGGAGTATGCCTGGACCAGAGAGAGAGAGAGAGACAGAGAGAGAGACAGAGAGAGAGAGACAGAGAGAGAGACAGAGAGAGAGAGACAGAGAGACAGACAGAGAGACAGACAGAGAGACAGACAGACAGAGAGAGAGAGACCAATTAAGCATATCCAAGCAGGGGTTCCCTGACTCTTTTTTTCTTTTTCTAGGTTTTGGCTCTGCCTGGAGTCGGGACTGGTTAGGACCTTGTTGCCATTTTGGGACCCTCCAGGGTGACCTGCCCAGCCTGGTCTCCTCCCCTCCTTCTCTGCTGCCCCCTCTCCCCTGTGACTGGACTCAACTCTCAAGGCCACCCTTGCCTCCCCTTCCCTCACAGCATCAGTACGCAGGATCCTCCAAACCAGAAGTCTCACCCCCAAGTCCAGAGTGTCCCTCAGGAGTCTGCCATTTTCCAGGGTTCCCCCTTCTGGCCGGGCTTGGACAAGGGGCTGGAGAGAGGCTTCCACGTGTGTCACTCAGACCTAAGGGGCTGGCAGTAAAGCCTGATCCCCTGGTGGGACCAAAGGGACACACGGATCCCAGACAAGGCTTCTCGTCAGAGGCCCATGGACTCAAACCTGAGGAAGGAAACCCTGTGTCCCCCAGTCCAGAGGCTCTCCAATCCAAGTGGCCCTCAAATCCCCCTTAGTTGGAGAGAAGGTGAGAAGGGAGTGCTCTCCAAACTTTCTCCCCTTTCCACCTGCCTCTGCTTCTCCACCTCGTTCTACCTGTACTCTACCTGAACTCCCAAGATTGAAGGGTGGAGCTGGACCGAGGTGGGGGCATCCCAAGAAGGTATGAATGTGGGCTGGGGAAACTGAGGCAGCGCTCCTCCTTTCCCACCAAACCAGTCCATCACAGCAAGTAGTGATAATGAAACTCTGTGGAGAGGAGTGAGATTAAGGTTTCTGAGTACCTGCCCGTGGAGGGGCAAAGGGGCTAGACTGCGCCAGGGCTTGTTCTGCCCTAGTCTCGAGGGCCTCTTTTCTTCTCTGGGCTCATCTCCCTATCCTGGCTGAGGTCCTTCTCCTGTCCTTCACGTACCTCCCCCTTGAGTTGCTGATCCCCTGGGGTTTCTGTCCCAGGCAGGCGCTCCTTCCTCCTTCCATCATTTCTGAGCAAGAGATAAAATGAAGAAAGCAGGAGTCTCCGAGCTGCCAGGGACTGTGGCAAGCCTAGCCACCAGGAAAGAGCTGCAGAAAGAGAGGCTTTGCAGAAGACACTCCAGAGCCTTGCAGAGGGGCTTTGGGCAGATGTCTAAGGGTCAGAGTGAGAAAGGGGGGCAGTGGAAGGTTCCTCTTCCTCTGCCTCTCAAGTCCTGAAGATGAGCAAACGTGCATCAGCAGCTGGGGGGTATAGGAGCACATAGGACAGGGTCTTCTGCTCCATCACAGGCATGCAGGTAGGGAGGGTGTTTGTCAAGCCAAGACCACCACACGTGTTGTTCTCTTGTCCCTGGGCTGCCAATCACATAGCTAGGACTTGTCCTTCTGTCCCTCCTATGGCAGAGAGGGTTCCTTTACCCTTTCAGTTGCCCTCCATAGCCCCCCACACCCTTGTATTTGCTTTCTGCAGCCTTTCAGCTGGGTGAGTTACATCATCAGCTGACCAGTATGAGGCAGAATGGGCCCACAGTGAATAAGGTGCAAATGGAGTGGGTTCTCACACCAGGCCCAGATCGAAGGTGTCTTAGTTTCCCTCCTGCAGTCTAATCCCCCCCCCAAAGAAGAGCCAGACTCTTTCCCAGTGTTCCCCAGGGACGCTTTAAAAATTGCAGCCTACTCCTTCTGAAGCCATAGGCTCATCCCAGCTCTGCAACCTGGCTTCCTGTCATCCTGCGTAACTGGTGCTGCCTGCATCGATGAAGTCGATGGCCACAGAGATTACATCCTGCTCAGAGAAACTAGCCCTAGGAACAGGGCTTTCTCATGGTTGGAGACATTCATGTGTTGTTGCCTGGCCCCACCTTCTCGGTGGTTTGCAAGAGCCGTGAACCCAGGTTTCAGGCGATCAAAAATGCTTTGAGTTCTGTATTCTAAGATTTCCATTCAGAGTAAGTGAAGCCCAAGAATATACCTCCAGGTGGTACTCTGTGTGCTGTAGGCAGCAGAGTCCACTGGAGCAGATTCTATTCACCTGGAATTATCAACTTTTCATGCTATATAGTTCCTCATGGAGAGCCATCCTGTGCGCTCCTGGACACTTAGCAGCGCGTGGAGTCCACACCCAGAAGACACCACCAGCAGCTGCCCCCACCCAGCTGTGACAAGCCAAAATGCCTCAGGACACTGCGTTAATGTCCCCTGGGGAAAGGGAAGAAACTATCCTGGCTGAGCCACTAAGCAGAGGATGGATTCAGCAAATCCAGATGTTCCAGCAAGGCTGGAAGCAGTTTCACAGAATGGATAGCCTACACATTGCAAGGGTGCCCTCCTGTGACCAGAGTTGGTATATAACATTGGTTGGAAGCACATTGTGTTCTGTATCGGCTTTGGCAGTTGTTTTCACAGTCAGCTGCTAACCTCTGATTCTCTCGTTGACTTCAGTACAGTGTCCCCATAAAGCTGGATCCTGCGGGGTAGCACGACACTTATTTGTGCAGTAGGAGGTTTTGTAGTCACCAAAATACTTGGTTAAGCAAGAGGAAGAAGTTTGGAGACCTTGAAACAAAACCAAAATGCCTGCTGCTTTGAATTGTTGGTGGCAGTATTGACAATCCCCACCATCTCCCAGTGAGACCCTTGGTCCAGAAGGGAGGGAAACTCAAGCACCTATATGTTTCCTAGGTACACTCATACATCACAAATATGCAGAGCCCAATCACAGCGAGTGGCTTTCTTATGCACTCAAATAAACATGCAGCACCCAAGGTTGTTGTCACTAGTGAGCACGCTCTTCCAGTAAACGTTGTTGTAAGTATGTTATCTAAAATAATTATAGACCTGTATTTAGAAGCCAGTAATATTGTGGAAGTAAGTTACAGATGCCAACTTGACAACGGACAGCTGAGTCTTTGGCCACATCTGTGAAGAGTTTAAGGCAGGCCCTAAGCAGGTCTGTGAAAACTTATCTAATTATATGAGGAGACCTAACTCATAATAGGTGGGATCATTTTGGAGCTGGTGGATAAGATAGAAAGAGTAGAGTCAGTATTTCAGCAGACTGGCAGATGGGCTGGAGAGCAAGAAAGAATGTAAAGAATGTCCCTCTCTCAGCAGTTCCTGTGGGCATTGTGTGGCCAGTTCCCCAGCTCTCCTACTGAGAGGATGAATGTTACCAGAATCTTGAGCTAGAATAAACTCCTTATTCCCCCTAAGTTGTTCGAGTCCTACATTCAGCGACGTATTATCATTATAAAAAATTATGCATTATGCATAATCATATTATTATGTTTCTAAAGAACCAGCAGTGGGGCAGGTTTGTTTATATCACTATCATGACAATGCATGGATGATGTATTGGCATCACTAAGCCATGAGAATGTTCAGGTCCATTACAGTCTTATAAAACTGTCATAGTATGTGCAGCCTGTTATCTAAAATATTATATGGCATATGGCTGTATATATCCACACACAAACATACATAAGCAGGTACATATGTGAATATTTTTAAATGTCTAGCGTGAGTGTGGTTGGTTCCTTGCTTGCTTGATTTGAGGATTTTATTTTTTAATATTTTATTTATGTAATTAGAAAGAGAGAGAAAAGAAGAGAGTGAGAACAGGCATGAACATATGGAGATCAGAATTCAACTTTGCAGAAGTCAGTTTTCTCTTTTTACCATATGGGCTCTGGGGCTCTAACCCAGGGCATCAGGTTTACATGTAGGCACCTTTGCCTGCTGAGCCATTTCACTTATCTCAACTGCCCTATCTTTATTTTATTTCATTTTATTTTATTTTATTTTTGAGACAGGGTCTGCTATGTAGTCCTAGGTAGGCCAAGAGCTTGCTGAGTAGACCACACTGTATTTCAAACTTATAGAGTCTACCCCTCTCAACATTCCCCCCAAATGCCGGATTACAGGTGTATATTGACACATTTAACTTCCTACTATCATTAAATATAAAAATACTTGCCACGTGTTGAGGGACAAGTGAAATTACTGAGTGAAAATTATGACAATTTAATGGCTTTAGATGAACATTGCTCCACTGTCCTCAAAAAAAAGATCATCCTTTTCAGAATAGCATTTACACACCATTCACTACGAACCAGCCACCCCCTAAGCACTTTCTATATGTCAGTCGAGCCAATATCGTGGCTGTACAAGGCAGGTGCCACCGTTATCCACCATACAGAGGACAATGAGGTACAGGACGAAGAAACCTGCCCACAGCCTTGTTCTTGGAAAGAGGCAGAACCACACATTGAAATCTGTCAAAAAAAATTTTTTTAATTTAACATCAAAAAATATTTTAAAGGGGCTGGATAGATGAGTCAGAGGTAAAACTTCTGCCTTGAAAGCAGAAGGGCCTGAGTTCAGATCCCGGGTCCCACATTTAAAAAAAAAAAAAAAAAAAAATCAAGCAGAAAGCCAATGGCCTGCACTTCTAGTCCTGGGAGGTGAAGCCTGGGACATTCCAGAGCAACACAAAAAAAAAAAAGGCAGAAGAAGCAATCCAGGATGATTCCCAGAGTCCCCGATGGATCTTCACGGGCACACACATAGTGCCCTCTGATACATGTGGACACATGCACACAGATACAGATAGGCACACGAAAAATACACATATTTAAATTTAAAAGTGATCTGAATCCGGTTGTGCCAATCGAATAAGTAACAATACAACATCGATCTGTTCTCATAATTTAAAACTGTCCTGTGACTCCCCAGGCAGTCTGTCTGCGTGGTCTGTACTCAGGTTCTGGTCCAAGCATGTCAGAGACTTCCTGGTGCCACCAACCGGTCATCTGGGACCTTTCCCCTCTATGTGGATGGAAATCAAGCGTCTATGAAAAGCGGCTCTTCCAAGGCAGGTTCTTCAATTTTTGTGTCCCTGGGACCTTGACAGCAAGCAGCAGCAGAGCACCCGTCGATGGGTCAGCCTCGTGTTACAGCTCTCTGCAGGCCTCGGGTACTTCGTTCTTGCTCAGGTTGGGGTACCAGGACTCTTAGTTCCTCAAGAGCTTGAGCTCAAAAAAGGAAGCAATCCAAGATGATTCCTGAAGTCACCCTTGGTCCTGCACAGGGACCACACACACACACACACACACACACACACACACACACACACACACACGAATAAATTATTTTTAAAAAGAGCTGGAGGTCGTGTATGGGCTGCTTCTTGTCCAGCTTCAAGCAGCTTCCACTGGCGGCTTGACTGCTCTTTAGCGCAGCCTGCTAGTGTTGCTGCGAAGCAGCTTGGCCACCTCTGCTACGCACGGAACTGGCTCAGCCCATGTTACTGAAAGAAGACAAGAAATATGGCAGGGCAAGGGAGGCAAGGCACTCACCAAGAGCCAGTGCTTTGACCAATCGCGGTACATCTTGCACGGAAATGAAGGCTTGTGTTTGGATCAATCACAGCACATGTCACATAAAAACGGAGGTTTGTGTTTGCACCAATTACAGCCTATCTCCTTAGCATCAGTCGCCACAGCTCCTCTGCTAGACCAGTAAGGGTGAAAATGGTTACAAGGTTATCTAGAGTTCACTGGAGCTGTGACATCAAGAAGTCCCAACAACCTGCCAATTAGGGAGGCAAATTGGTCCGCCCCCACGTGGCTGCTTGCGGAAATGAGCCTCAGAAGGAGAGCTTAGATCATTAACTCCAAGATTCTATCACTGTGAGGCTGGGGGAAGGGAGGGTTATCTGACTCACTGGATCTCAACCACTGTGGCCTGTCCCCAAAGGTGGGCACCTTCGGCCACTTTCATTCTTAAGGGTAGACTGTGACATCAGTACCACCTTCTTTGCTGAATCTCCAAAGAGACAGCAAAAGAACTGTTTTTTTATGTTCCCTCATTTGCTTTTATAACTTGGACTTTGCTATTTTGAAATCATTGTTATTATGTCAGTAATACTGGGGTGACTAGCTAGGAAGATCAGGATTCAGGGCCAGCCTGAGGTCACAAGTTCAAGGCCAGTTTAGGATACACAGTGAAACCCTGTCTCAAACTTTACTTGAATAAAGTAATAAAATGTTGAAAAGATACACTTAGATTATGGTCTGTATTCACGGCATTCAGGTAAGTAATTACTACAGTACCAGTCTGTTACCATAACTTAAAACTCTCCCATGACTCCCCTTGTAAGAAAACAACAAAAAATGCTCCATGTTCCAAGTGATGATCATTTACTTGTGCTGTGTCATTCAAATAGGTATAGACATAACACTATAGGTACAAATATATGTAAAAACGTGCAATGAGTGAGGAAAACAGGTAGGGGAGGGGCCTTGAGCTGATCTTCTTAGAATCCAGGGACAAAATTATACTAGAAGTAACAGGAATGTGGCACTTCCTCATAAAATGTTGGCCAGAGAGGTCTCAAAGGCTCCCAAACAGTATAGGCTTTTGCCATTGCTCTTGGTTGCTCTCCAAAAACTGTTAGTAAGACCCTATCACTGAAGATAGAACATAAATGGATCACAGAACATGGGCAAAATATATCAACTAGAACTGGTCTGTGGACTTTCTCCTCGCTGGATAGCTTACACAGTACCAAGGAACACTGTAGAAGCTGCTGGGGGAGAAACAATCACTAGCCCCATCAATAGTATGAGATCTGTAAGTTACAATATAAATCACCACAGCAACAGGTGATCACCAGTGAAATAGAGGCATGGGTATCAAGGAGACAACCAAAAGCTTTCTGATTGAATTCAACACCCACTTGTCAGAATGGTACACATTCCTGTTACTGTAAACTAGAAACAAGAACCTATTAAAAAAAGGAAAGAAAAAATTAATAGGGAAGACATCCAATAAACCTATAGGTAGGAAGATAGTACATCAAAGTGCTCTGTCGATATTTGTTGTTATACCCATAGAATGGGCACTTACAGGGGAAGCCTTTACATCTAAAGCTGGATGACTGAAGGGAAATGCACTTATCAGTGGGGTAGCCTGAAGAAAGGTAACTCGATATACCAAAAAGGCCTGAGCACCCACAGAAGTAGACAGACCAGAGTGAATCCTCGGGTCCATAGAAGCACACAGACAGAAAGGTGGGAGGGAGTAAGGGGGAATGGTGAAGGGAAGGGAGGGGATGTCTTATGCCTCTAGCTAAGACTTCAAGTACAATGTTGAATAGAAGTTGTGAGAGTGGACAGTCTTATCTAAGTGAGAAAGCTTCCAGTTGTTTACCATTTAGGATGATTTCTGTCATTAAACTTATTGCATATGGCCTTTATTATGCTGATAAATGTTCTGTCCAACACTATTTTCTCCAGCGTCTTTATCATAAAGGAATGTTGGATTTTAGTCAACAGTTTTTTCAGCATTAATTAAGAGAACCAGGTGATTGTTGTCTTTGCAATTGTTTATATGGTGAATTATTTTTACAGATTTATGTATTTCTGGAATAAACCCAACTTGATCATAGTGAATGATCATTACTATGCTTTTAAATACAATTTGCTAGAATTTTGTTAAGGATCTTTGTATCTGTGTTCATCAATGAAACTGGCCTATAGTTTTCTTTTTTTGTTTTGTCTGTATTTGATTTTGAGATCAGTGTAATGTTAACTTCATAAAAAGAGTTTAGAAGTGTTCCTTTCTTTTCTATTTTATGGAATAATGTAAAGAGTTTTGGTGTTAATTGTTCTTTAAGCATGTGGTAGAATTCTGTTCTGAACCTGTCTGGTCCTGGGCTTCTCTTGCTAGAGAGATCCTTTATTACTGCTTCAACTTCATCCCGTGTTATAGGACAATTTAAATAATTCAATATTATTATGTAGTTTAACTTTGGTATATTGTACGTGTTTAGAAATTCATCCATTTCTTTTTTTGTCCATTTCTTTGTGATTGTCAAATTTGGTGATGTATAAATTTTTAAAGTACAACCTTATGATTCTCTGAATTTCCTTGACATCATTTTGATAGTTCCATTTTCATCTCTAATTTTATTAATTTGGCTTTTCTCTCTTTTAGTTTTGGTTAATTTAACTAAGGGTTTGTCAATTCTGTTAAGTTTTTCAAAGAACCAGTTTGTTTGTTTGATTGATTTTTTTGTATTATTTTCTTTGTCTCAATTTTAGCTATTTCTCCTCTGATCCTACTAAACTCTGCATGTCTACTTCTCTTGGGCTTGGTTTGTTCTTGTTTCTCTAGAGCTTTAAGCTGAATTGTTAGGTCGATAACTTCTGATGTTTCCCTTTTTTTAATGTAGGTGTTAAGTGCTATGAATTTTCCTTTTAGAATTGCTTTCCTCATATCTCAAAGGTTTTGATATCATGTGTTTTTATTATCATTCACTTCTAGGAATTTTCCATTTTCCATTTTTACTTCTGTCTGGGCCCATTTCTCATTCAGTAGCATATGGTTAAGCTTCCAAGAATTTGTGTACTTTCTGTTGTTTGCCTTGTTATGGATGTCCAACTTTATTCCCTGGTGGTCAGATAGAGTATAAATGGTGATTTTGATTTTCTTGTATTTGTGGCTTTTCTTGCTTAGTGGCCTAGTATGTGGTCTATTTTGGAGAAAGTTCCATGGGCTACTGAAAAAATGTACATTCCTTAGTGTTAAGATGGAATGATCTGTAGATGTCTGACAGGTCCAATTGGTTTATGGTTTGATTTAGTTCCAATGTGTGTCTGTTCAGTTTTTGGCCTGTTGACATGTCTATCAGTGAGAGTGGGGTGTTGAAATCCTTTAGTATTTTCGTGCTTGGTTTGATTTGTTGTTTTTCATGTTGTAGTGTTTGTTTAATAAATGTGGGTGAGCCTGTGTTTGGAACATATATGTTTAGAATTGTGAGCTCTTCTTGATGTATTGTTCCTTTGATGAGTATGTAGTATTCTTCTATATTTGTTATGATTTATTTTTATTTAAAGTCTATTTTGTGGGATGTTAGGATGGCTACTTCTGCTTGTTTCCTAGTTGCATTTGCTTGGAGTATCTTCAACCATTCTTTGACCTTAAAATTGTGCCTATCTTTCAAAGTGAAGTGTGTTTCCTGAAGGCGGCTTATTGGTGGGTTGTGGTTTTAATCCATGCTGCTAGCTTGTGTCTCATGATTGGGAAGTTGATGCCATTGTTATTTAACATTATAATTGAGAAGTTTTTGTTGATACCTGTCATTTTTGAGTGTATTGGTATTTTGTGTTGGCAGTTTGCTGTCTGGTGGAGTATTGACATTATCTTTCTCTTTTATCCTCTTGAGTGTGTTGATCAGTTTTGTCTGTCTTGAGAATTTTTTCTAGTATGTTCTGTAGGCTTGGTAGATAAGTAGGACTTTAGAGGTTTTTTTGGGGGGTGGGGAATATTTTTTTTACCTTAAGCATGATTGATAGTTTGGCTGAATATAGCAGCCTGTGTTGACTTTCATGATCTTTCATGACCTGAAAAATGCTTTTCCAAACTCTTCTGGCTTATACTGTTTCCATTGAAAAGTCAGCTGCTATTCTAAGAGGCTTTCCTTTAAATGCGACTTTGTTTTTCTTTCTTGCAGCTCTCAAAATGTTCTCTTTGTCCTGCATCTGAGATGTTCTACTATACTTGCCTTGTTGTGCTCCTATTTTGGTCATATCTAGATGTGTGTAATATGTGTGTACTTGGATGGGGAACTCTTTCCTTAGGTGTGGCTGATTGAAAGACTCTGAGCTAGAGTGTTTTCTTGAGTTTCTTTTTCTGGGATTTCATGAATGCATAGTTTTAACTTCTTCATGGTATCCCACAGTTCTTAAATATTCCTTTTATGGTTTTTTCTAGCCTTTTCAGCTTCTTTAATTGAATGATCCTGTCCTGATATTCTATCTTCTGCTTGATCCATTCTATGTATGAAACTGTTGGGTTTTCAATTTCAGTAGCTTAGCTTTGAATTCCAACTGAATTTCAATTTGAACTTTTTTTTCACATGTTCTAAACTTTTTATTTCCTCTATTTCCTTTTTCATCTCAGATAATTTTTTATTAGTTTCTTGTTCATATAAGGTCATATATTTACTCATTTCCTCTCTAAGTTCTTCACATTCCTTTTTTCATTCATCACATTCCTTTTGTAATTCTTCTGTAAGTTTGTTGATCCTGTCAATAACATTTCTTTAGAAGACATTATCCTGAGTGTTGCTTTTCTGACTGATATTCATGAGATTATCCTGATTTGAATCTATTGTAGGGAGGTTGCTGGTTTTTTAGAAGATATGTTTTCCTGGTGCTTAGTGTATTTTATGAATTTACAATGTGACTCAGGCATCTTCTGTTAAGTCCAAGACTGTTTTTTTTTGTCAGTTGTTTTTGGTTCTCCTAAGTCAGATGAGGCTGTCTGCCTTTGGATACTGTTGGGACAGCTTCTCTAGGTTTGGATGAAATTTTCTGTTTGTGTTTCTGTTTGCAATCCTCTGTTTCCAGGGTCCATATCTGGGGGAAGGTGATTTTCTGGGGCGTGTGGGCAGTCCCTCCCCTGAGTCTCATAGTGGCTCCAGCTCTTACCTGTCACAGGTGGGATCATTATAGGGGACCAGAGAATGTGGGCATTCCCTCCCTTGGGTCTGCATAGTGAATATGGCTCTCACCTCTCTTCTATTACTTAATTTCCACTCTTGTACATAAGTCTCATGATGTTTTTTGCTTTTTTTTAAGAGTTTGACAAAATTTATTGGCATTTTAGTAAAGACATTCATCTCAGTCATTTTTCTGTCCTCACCTTGACTTTAGGTTAATATTTCATTTAGGTCAACTCAAGAATATGTAGAAAAGGTATTGTTATTTTAACAAACAGAAAAATGGGCAAAAAATGGATAATCTGCCTACATAAAAGTTAAATTTATGTATCTTGATATAATTAAATCATGTAAGAACTAATGGTGTTATGTACATTTCCATTGTTACTTGGGTCATATTTCAAACTTAAAGGTAACTGAACAAAGTGTTAGGAATATACGCATTCTGCTTCTCAGAAGTTCTTACTTCTGGGGCTGGAGAGGTGGCTCAGGAGGGGTTAAGCCTTCCCCTTGCAGGTGGAAGGTCCTGAGTTCGGATCCCAGACCCCACGTATAGACGCCAGGTGGAAGTGGGGGCAGCCTGCGTTTCAAGGTCCTGGTAGGGCGGAGCCTGTGAATCTCGGGGCAGAGTAAACAAAGAGGAGGTGGAGGTGGTCCATGGTGGTTTCCAAATTTGCCTGTGGTTCTACACACACATACACACACACACACACACACATACACACACTTGCATACACGCACACTTGAATAAATAATAATAAAAAAATTTTAAAAAAGAAGTTCTTACTTCTGAGCTCATTGAATAATGACCACCAATAAAATTTCACTGAAGCTGACTCCAAATTTACCATTGTAGTTATCAAGGAAATCATTTCCCCTGTCTGTGACTATGTTCTTAAAGATGTAAACTGTCACATTAAAAAAAAAAAAGCCCAGCTTTTGGGGGCGTGGAGCCTACTGCAGAGCACTTCCCTAGGCTCTGGGATATCAGCAGGCATTGTCAGATTGGATTTCTTCTTTGGAATCCAATGGTAAGTTGTGGGCAGACCACTGGCCATGCCCCTAGGCTCTGGGTCATTACCAGGCTGTAAGGAATGGGAGTTCCTTTTGGGCTCAGGGCTGGGGCCTGCTGCAGAGCACTCCCCTAGGCTCTGGGACACCAGCAGGCATCAGCAAATCATACTTCCTCTCTCCATGGGAACCAGTGCAAGGCAGTCTTAGCCAACACCCGCCCTTAGTCAACCAATAAAAAAATCTCCAAGATTTTAGCACAGTTCACAGGCATCACAAACTTAGAACTAGAATACAAATACCTTGCTACTGAGGACCCTAAAGCTCCTTCCATGGAACAGAAGAGAATCTTCATATCCAATACTAAGATAAGTAACCCTTTTTACTTTCCTTCTCATCACAGTTGACAGTCACCTCTGCTTCAGACCTTGTACGGCACACCCAAAACCCCACACACCCACCCCTTAAAGCATTAATTATTCACCCTCATAAACCTGGAAAGAACTAATAGTGGTCATAGTACTCTAAGCTCTAACCCCTGACTACTAAACCTACCCTATCTCATAATATAAAGCTGATCTAATAATTAACTCAAACCATATATAACAACCCTTGACACCCAATTTCAAACATCCAGGCAAACTAGACTTAAACTCTGCCACCCACAGAACCAGAGTATAACAGCAAGGAACCCTAGACTGAGACCTTAAACACTTAGGTAAACAGTAGCAATAACTGTCCAAGTGTAGCAATTCTGTCTGATTCATAACAGTCATAAACACACACCAAGAAAGAATCTAGAAATAAAACACAAAATGACCAAGTCACATCATAAATCCACAAGAAACAACAAAAACCACAACAACAATTCCCTTACAAAAAAAAAATTGACCTCATAACAATGGATCCCTACCAGAAAAGCTTCTTGGATATTATTAGTCAGGAATTCAATAATCAAGACAAGGATTTTCAAAGCATGATCTTCACCATGATGAAAACAATGAAAAAAGAAGTCTGAGAGGAGTTAAAAAACTGTGTTAGCCAATATGAGCAGGAGCACAACAGGCACCTAGATGAAATGAAAAGGCAGTTGAAGAAACAAAATTAGGTATAGAGCAGTTGAAAAAAATTTATACAGAGATTAAGCTTGAAACTAAAAATAAGCAAGCTATAATCCAAAATTCAACAGAGAATTTTTATCAACAGAACAAATGAAGCAGAAAATAGAATATCAGAACTAGAAGACAAGATGGCAGAGCAAATTAGTTCAATTAAAGAGGTTGAAAAAGCCAAAAAATACTGGAGAGGAATATTCAAGAGTTATGGGACTCCTTGAAGAAACCAACCCTATACATTCATGGAATACCAGAAGAAGAAACCTATAAAACCACTCTAGAAAAGATTTTTCACACTATCATTTCACACTATCAGAGCAAAAATTTTCCATATCTAAGGAAATACATCCCCATCCAAGTACAAAAAGCATATCACACGCCAATCACATATGGACAAAATAGAAACTCACCACAATAGTTAAAACAACATAGATACATGACAAAGACAATATACTGAGAGCATCAAGAGAAAAAAACAAATCACATTAAAAGGTAAACTTATTAAAATACCAGCAGATTTTTTTCAATGGAAACAGTAAAAGCCAAAAGAGCTTGGAAAGATATACTTCAAGTCATAAATGAGCACAAATGCCAACCCAGACTAATATAGCCATCAAAACTATCAGTCGTGATTGAGGGTGAAAGAAAAATCTTCCACCATAAGAACAAGCTAAAGGCTTACATGAACACAAAACCAGGCCTACAAAAAATGTTAGAAAAGATACTCAAGCTCGAAGAAAAGGACAAACATATTTCATAGGACAGAAGGAAAAATAATACCAACACAACTTCCTAGCAAAGAAATATATGCATAAAAGTCACATAACACAGAAAAGGACAGGAACCAACAAGAATTTCTTAATTATAACCCTAAATATTAATGGAATTAATTCTTTGATTAAAAGAGTTACAAACAGGGATCAAATATCACAACACAGCTGCCTTCAGGAAATGCATCTCACCATGAAAAATAGGCACATTCTCAGCGCAAAAAGTTGGTCAAAAGTACTGCAAGCTAATGGAAAAAGGAAATAAGCAGGAGTAGCAATTCTGATATTTGACAAAATAGACTTCAAACAAAAGAAATCATAAAAGACACAGAAGAATACTGCCTATTAGTCGAAGGAACAATTCATCAGAAAGATTTCACAATACTGAATATACACACCTAATATAGGCTTAGCCACATTCATTAAACACACGTTATAACATTTAAGATGACAAATCAACTCAAACACAATAATAGTGGGGACTTTAACACCTCACTCTCACCATTGGATAAATCAACAAGCCAAAAACTGAACAGAAATACACTGGAGCTTAAAACTATAACCCAAATGGACCTGAGTGACTTCTATCAAACCTTCCATCCCAACAATAAGGAATACACATATTTTTCAACAGCCCATGGAACCTTCTCCAAAATATACCACATATTGGGACTCAAAGCATATCTTCACATATACAGAAAAGTTGAAATAATATCCTGAAACCTATCTGACTACCATAGAATAAAGCATCCACAACAAAGCAAACATCAAAAATACACTAATTCTTGGAGATTAAACACCATGATACTGAACAAGGAATGGGTTCAGTAAGAAGTCAAAAAGGAAATTCAGAAATTCCTAAAAATAAACAATAATGAAAATACAACATATCAAAATCTTTGGGATATGATGAAGGCAGTCCTAAGAAGAAAGTTTATAGCACTCAATGCCTATATTAAAAAAATGGAAACATCACAAGTAAAGAATTTAACAATCCGACTTAAAGCTTTAGAGAGACAAGAACAAATCAATCCCAAAAGCAATAAATGAGAAGAAATTAGTATAATCAGAGAAGAAATACCTGAAATTGAGATAAGGAAAAAGAACCAAACAAAGAGTTGGTTCTTTGAAAAAATCAGCAAGATTGACAAACACTTAGCCAAATTAACTGAAGCCAAAAGAGAAAAAATTCAAATTAATAAAATTAGAGATGAAAATGGAGTCATTACAACTGACACCAAGGAAATTCACAGACTCATAAGGTCATACTTCAAAAGGTCATATCTACAAAGTTTGACAATCAAAAAGAAATGGATAAATTTCTTAATATGCACAACTTACCAAAATTGAATCAGAAAGAATTGAATTATTTGAACAATCCTATAACAAGTGATGAAAAAAAGGTCCAGGACTAGATGGATTCAGTGCAGAATTCTACCAAACATTTGAACTATAACTAACCACTTCCCCTTAAACTATTCCATAAAATAGCAAACGCAGGAGCTTTCCCAAATTCTTTCTACAAAGCTAATATTACGCTAATTCCAAAACCAAATAAAAATACAATAAAAAGAAAACTATAGGCCAATCTCATTGATGAACACAGGCGCAAAGAGCCTCAACAAAATTTTAGCAAGCCGAATTCAAAAACATATCAAAAAAAATCATTCACTATGATCAAGTAGGATTTATTCCAGGCACATAAGGTTGATTTAACATACACAAATCAATAAATGTAATCCATCATATAAACAAATCCAAGGGGAAAAAAATCACATCATTCTCTAGATAGAACAGAAAAAGCTATTGACGAATTACAACATCCCTTTATGATCAAAGTCTTGGAGACAACTGGAATGAAAGGAACATACATCAATATAATAAAGGCTATGTACAACAAGCCTGTGGCAAAGATCATTCTAAATGGTGAAAAACTTACTTAATGCATTCCTTCTTCAATCAAGAACTTGGCAAGGCTGTTCACTCTCAACACTTTTATTCAATATCCTACTGGAAGTCCTAGCTAGAGCTATTAGACAAGAGAAGGAAAAAAAAGGGATACAAATAGAAAAAGAAGTCAAGCTATCCTATTTGCAGACGATATGATCCTTTATTTGAGAGACCCTAAAAACTTCACCAGAAAACTCTTGGAACTAATACATAAGTTCAACAGAGTGGCAAGATACAAAGTCAATATTTAAAAATCAGTTGCTTTCTTATACACCAAGGATGAAAAAGTGACAAAGTCCTAAGAGAAACAATTCCATTTACCATAGCCCCTAAAAAATTGAAATACTTAGGTATAAATCTAACCAAAGGAGTGAGAGACCTGTACAATAAAAACTTTAAAACCCTAAAGACATCAGAAGGTGGAAAGACCTCCCATGCTCCTGGATCAGTAAAATTAACATCATAAAAATGGCCATCCTGGTAACCATCCTGCAAAGGGACACTAACCCCCACACACACTGCAGTATTCTACTCCTATACCATCTACCTTTGACTCTCCTCTTATATTAAGATCTTCATTTAAACAGCCTTTTATCTTTGGTTAGGAGGAGGCCTTCAATACCAATCAGGATGGAGCCAAGGACAGTGCAGGAAAAGCAAAACTGAAAACAACAACAAACCATAATTCAGAACACCAAAGACCCTACATTAATCACTTGGAACCAGACTAACCAAATCACTCCCCATCCTAAAGCTCAGGGAACCTTGCGGAAGAGGGAGCGGCAAGATTATAAGGGTCCAAAGATGGGGAGGATCAACGATATGCGAGATACTCCACACAAGTTAAGGCTGCCGTAGTCATAATTGGACTTTGCATGACCTGCACAATGGTAACATGTCAACGACCCTCCAAAGTCTAGCCTGGATCACAGGCAGCAGGATCCTTAGAGGCAAGGGATTAACAGTCATAATAGTGTTCCCATACTAACGGGGAGCCCAAGAAAGGGCTCCAAGCTATGCCACTGAGTCCTTACACCTCACTAGAGTGGGGGACTCAGAGGGAGATTTGGCATTCACACAGAGGAATGTTCCAGGGGATGGCAGGGGGAAAAGGGAGCCACTAGAAGAAAGGGAGGGAAGGGGGTAAAAGGAAGGGGAAGAGGGGGGGAGAATGCAAGGGGGGACTGGGGAGGAGTGGAGGGAGGGAGAGGACTGGGAACCTATTGAGCTTGTATGATTGGGAAAAAAAATAAAAGGAAAAAAATGTCCATCCTACTAAGAATAATATACAGATTCAATGCTATACCGATTAAAATTCCAAGGCAATTCTTCACAGACATTGACAAAGCAATCTCAAAATTCATGGAAATACAAAAGGCCCAGGATAGCTAAAGTAATCCTGAGTAATAAAAACTGTGCTTGAGGAATCACCATACCAGACTTTAATCTATACTAGAAATCCATAGTAATAAAGACAGCATGATACTGGCTCCAAAAATCAGACACATAGATAAATGGATAAGGGTTGAAGACCAAGAAATAAACCTCTACATATACAGTCATCTGATTTTTGACATAGGAGCTCTGAAAACTCAATGGCAAAAGAACAGTATCTTCAACAAATGGTGCTGGCAAAACTGGATATGCACATGCATTAATTTGAAACTGGACCCTTACTTTTCTCCAGGCATGAAAATCAACTCCAAATGGATCAAAGACCTTAACATTAGACCAGAGACTATAAAAATCCTAAAAGAAAGCATAGGTAATTCTCCCTGAACTGCTTGGTCTAAGCCAATACTTTCTAAACAGGACCCCAATAGCTCAGGAAATAGAACCAGCTCTCAACAAATGGGATCTCATGGTATTAAAGAGCTTTTGTTCAGCTAAAGATATTGTCAACCCACAGAATAATAACCCCAGAGAATGGGATAAAATCTTCACTAACCACTTCTTGATAGAGGACTAATATCTAGAATATACAAAGAATCCAGAAGATTAAACACCAAGAAGATAAACAGCCCAATCAGAAAATGGGCCATGGAATTTAAAAGCAGTTTTTCCCAAGAAGAAATTGAAATGTCCACCAAATACCTTAAAATATTCCACCTCAGGCTGGAGAAATGGCTCAGGAGTTAAGATTCTGTCTCAAAAGCAGAAGGTCCTGAGTTCAGATTCCAGGTCCCAAGTAAAAATGCCAGGTGGAAATGGCAGCAGCCTGCACTTCCCGTCCTGGTGGACAGAGCCTAGAAAAATCTCACAAGGAAGCAAGAAGGAGATAGAAGCAATCCAAGATGAGTCCTGAAGTCTTTGTTGGTCCTCCAGAGGGACATACAGTGCTCTCTGATACACACACACACACACACACACACACACACACACACACACACACACGCATAAAATAAATAAATAAAATATTTTTTAAGAACACAGTAAGTCAAGTTAAAAAGAACTGTGAAAAGTCTTGTCAATAAGAATGGACCAAGGAGAGGATAAAATACTGAGCTTGAAGATAACAAGATGGAAGAACTGAATAAATCCACAAGAATGAATACAAAATAATAAGATGGTGCAGTGGGAATTCCAAGACATACATGACACTCAGAGAAGATCAGGCACAGAACACATTTCCAAAGCAATCACAACAGAAAATATCCCAGAGTTAGAAAAAGAAATAACAATCCAGATCTGAGAGACATTTAAGACACTAACAGACAAGACCAGGAAAGAGGACTGGAGAGATGACTCAGGGGTTAAGAATGCTTTATAAACAAGAAGGACCTGAGTTCAGACCCTAGTCTGTGTCTTTTGATTGGGGAATTGAGACCATTAATATTTAGGGTATTATTGATTAATATTTAGGGTATTATTCCTAATGGTTTGTTGATTTTGCAGTGTTTGGCTCTCTATTCTTATGGTTTGTTCTTTCCTGTGATTTTGTGGATGGATTTATTTTTCTCTTCAGCATAGAAGATTCTTCAAGTTATCTTCTGTACAGCTGTCTTAGTATTTATTATGGAAAGTTTCTATTCTTCCTTTAATTATAATAGATAGCTTCACGGTTGTTGTCTTTTAGAACTTAGAATACATCTTTCTAGACTTGCTTGGCTTTTAACGCTTCGATTGACAAATATGCTGTCATTTTGATGGACTTGCTTTCATATACTGATGCAATATACTTCCTCTATTCTGTGCATGTTAGCACTTTCATTATAATATGATTTAAGAAGGTACTTTTCTTAGAGTAGATAAACAGTTTCAGCAAAGTGGCAGAATACAAAATTAACGTGTAAACCAGTAGCCTTTCTATATACCAATATAAAAGAGAAAAAAATCAGGGGAATGATTAAATTCACAATAACCACAAAAATGGATTGTAATAAGCCAATAACGTGAAAGACCTTGATAATAAAAACTTTATAACACTGAAGAAAGAAATTGAGGAAGACAGTAGATGAAAAGATCTCCATGCTCATGAATTGGTAGGATCAACATTGTGAAAATGACCGTCCTACCAAAAGCAATCTACAGATTCAATGTAATCTCAATCAAAATTCCAATGACATTCTTCATAAAAGTGGAAAAAAATTAAAATTTATATGGAAGCACAAGAGACAAAGAATTGAAGCAATTATGAACAGAAAAACATTTTGCTGGAGGTATTACCATACATTATTTCAATGCACATGAAACGACCATGGTGATAAAAGCAACATACCGACACAAAACAGACATTTAGATCCATGGTCTAAAATGGGGATGCAAATACAATGCCACACACTGCAGACACCTGTGACAATGTAAAAAATACACACTGGAGAAAAGACAGTATCTTCAACAAAAGATGCTGGGCAAATGATATGTAGAAGAATGAAATTAGATCTTTATCGTTTGCCCTTAACAAAACTCAACTCCAAATGGATCGAAGACCTACCATAAGATCTGGAACTCTGAAACTGCTAAAGGAAGGGAAGCACACTTCAAGATGTGCGTATAGGGAAAGACTTTCTGGATAGGATCCTGTTCACTCAGGAAATAAGAGAAATAGTTTGCAAATAGGAACTCAAGAAAGTAAAAAACTTCTGTACAGCAAAGTACTGTCAAGCAACTGAAGAAGTTGCCTGCAGAATGGGAGAAGCTCTTTGGCAGATATATGCCTGATAGAGAATTAGTATCTAGCATATAGAAAAAACTAAAGAAACTTAACATCAAAAAAAAAAAAAACCAAGTCATGGGTTATGGAACTGAATAGAAAGTTCTCAAAGGATGAATACAGACAGCTAATAAATATTTTAAGTGTTCGATATTATTAGCCATCAAGGAAATACAATTAAATCTACTTATAAGGTTATTCTACCTTATCCTGGTCAGAATGACTATAAACAAGAAAGAAATGACAATAAAAGTTGGCTAGGATGTGGGGAAGGAAACCTTATTCATTGTGGAGGCTGTAAATTCATGAAAGCACTATAGAAATCAATGTGGATGTTTCTCAAAAAACTAGAAATAGAATTACCACATGACCCAGCTATAGGACTTCTGGCATATCCTACTATACAGATATCTGTATATTCATCTTCATTGCTGCTTAATTATTCACTAACATTAGGAAATGGAATTGGCCCACATGTCCATCAACAGTGAATGAATAGTAAAAATGTAATACATATACACAATTGAATTTTATTCAATTCTAAAGAAAAAAAATAAGGTTTCAGAAAAATAGGTAAATTGAAAAATATACTAAGTGAGGCAACTTAGACCAAAAAAACCAACACCATATACTCTCTCTTAAGTGTGGTTCCTAGGTTCAAAATTAAAGATTTGTGTGTTTAACTTGGAAGTGTCTGAAATGGACAGGGAACCAGAAAAAGCCCAAGAGAGAAAGGAGCAAAACAAGTCTACATTGAGAAAAGGATAGCAGAACGCATGTGACATAAAAGCAGAAGATGACAGACATTGAAGGTAAAAGTAGGAGTGGAGTAGGGGAATGGAGAAATAGACTAACCAAAACTAAGGATATATGAAAAATCCTCACAGAAGCCTACTTCTTAAAAGCTAAATTAAAAAGTGCAACCAAAAAAGGAGTTTGAACAGAGGTACCCTGCATGAATGCCTCTTCCAGAAGTTGTGGACTTTTTAATAGAATCTCAGTGTTAGGCATGGGTTACCGCCTTAAGAGTTATTGGTCATGATGGCTCCAGAAGTTCCCAAAACAACACAGGCTACTACCATGGCATGTGGCTGCCCACCATAACTAGATAGTGAGAACCTGTCTTTCACTACACACTTTGGTTGCAGAACACGGAGAAATCAGGCTAGGACTGAGTAGGAAAATTCTTCCTTACTGCCTATCTTTCAAAAGGTTCTCTGTAGAGTGTAGGGGGAGAAAAGACACCAATGGTTTTACTCAGTTCTAAATCTTGGATGCTACAATACCAGCCTGCTAGGCAAGAGGCACTGACTAATAAGCAGGGGCATGACTGGTATGAGGTAACCCACAAAATCTGATTGGATTTGAGGCCTGCTCCTGGTAAGGAACTTGTGCCTTGTATTGTGAGCCTGATCAAATACCCATAGCTAGGGAGGTCATAGGCCTATCAGGGGGACTTATTATGGTTGTTTTAATAAGCAATCATGTTGCCACACTGTCTTCTAAATATTTATATTTATATCCCTAGATCAGTGCTGATCCCAACTTTGATTACAGAAACGTCCTTTTGCAGTGGGCAGTTGTAGCCTTCTTGTTCCTTTAAGAAAATTATGCTTTGGTCACAAGACCAAAGCTTTACAGACTTCTTTAAATCTTTGCTAACACAGCTTCTGCCAGGAGGCAGGCACCTTTGTGTCAGCTCTGCTGAGAACGGGCTTGCTGGTAATTGCTGTGCTACGCAGAGCATGGGTGGGAGAAATGCTTCTCTTATCCCCAGAATGCTTGGAGGAAGCTGGTAACTGTCCTACTTCCCTTGTGTGCCGCCTCAGAGCATGAAAGGTTTGAAAGGTTTGCAAGACAATTTTTTTCACCTTGAGCAAATCTAACTGTTCCCAAAACTTTTTTTCAAGTTTTTATTTATTTATTTATTTATTTATTTATTTATTTATTTATTTATTTATTTATTTATTTTGTGTGCGTGTGTAAGGGTAACTTCAGGAATCATCGTGGATTGCTTCTACAAACTCCTTCTTGCTTAACTCTGGGATTTCCCAGACTCTGCCTACCAAGGCCGGAAGTGCAGGTCAAGGCCTTTTCTGCCTGGCGTTTTTACCTGGGATCTGAACTCAGGACCTTCTGTTTGCCAGACAGAGTCTTAACCCCTGAATCATCTTTCCTGAGCCATCACTCCAGCTCCCGGGAATGTTTTGATAAGAGGATACCTACATGTTTTGTTTTGCTTTAGCAATAAACTCTAGTGAACTCTGTATGTTACTGCAGTAAATAAAAGAGCACACAGAACACTGCTCCACACTCTAGGGCTGCAAACGGGCAGGGGTCCCCTGGAGAACATGAGTTTTGTGCTCTCAATCAAGTCCTCAGCATCAGTCACAACATGAGGGCAGTCGCAGGCAGTAGCTATGCAGAAACTTACACTGGTGAAAGTCCAGAGAGTAAAAGGGACATCTATGTCACTTCCCCACACATAGGCTGAGGGAACATCACCAAAGAGGAAGCAGAGGAATTGTAAGAGCCAGAATTAGGAGGAGTGTGGCAAAATGCTGCCCTCCAGAGGAGTTGGGGGAGGGGTTCATGAGGTTTCATTCCCAACTGAGGAGCTAGTGTCAGTGGATGGCTGCTGAGAGGAGAGTCATTTGTCTTTAGGGCTGTGGTCACTATTGGGTTTTCCACATTCTAGTGGATGGTCACACATGCAAATTCTGACAGGGTAACGAAGGTAACAGCAAATACATTTGGGGAACTTGAAGGAAGTGAAAGGAGTAATGGCGAGCACGTGATTCAGATATATTGTATATACGTTTATGAAGTTGTAAAATAATAAAGAAAAGATATTGTTGGAAAAAGGAAGGCAACCCTTGGATTGCAAGAAGGAGGTGAGATCAAGCTAAAGGCACAGAGGATATATTCAGACGCTTTTCCAAATCTAGAAAAAGAAATGGACATCCAAACACAAGAGGAATTAAGAATCCCAAAAAAAGGATTGGTGAGATGGCTCAGCTAGCTTCATGGTTTGAATACCTTCCACAGGCTCACGTGTTTGAATCCTCAGCTGGAGCTAATACTTAGGAAAGCTCAGCAAAGCAAACAGCTCTTTAGACTCAAGACTTTCCTGAAACTAACAAGCTGGGGGAGGGGGGGTTCCCTTCAGGGTGAGGGAAAGCAGTGAACAACTGCTGGGAGAGAAGACTCTCATGCCAACCTGAAGAACACGCACCTGGAAGGAGCGGGCACCAAACGGCCCAGAAGCCTGGAGGAGACTCTCCTCTGAAGAGGTGGGGAGGGCATCTAACAGCCCAGAAGCCTGGAGAAGACTCTCCTAGCAAATCATTTAGGAGAGAGCCATGGGGCTGCTGCTTCCATGAGTCTCATCCATGCTAGTGGTGGGACCCTTTTAGTGGTCCCTTGCTTCTGTAAGTAGCCCTCACCTGTACTCCTGTAAGTAGTCCCAATAAATTAGTTGATTCATCAGGTTGTGCCTTAACATAATCATTACTTGGGTCTGTCATCAAATTCTTATCTGGGATGGATAGATAGGTTGTGTGACATCTCCCAGTGTTCACACACCTGCATATCCTCTCTCCCTCTCTCTCTCTCTCTCTCTCTCTCTCCCTTCTTTCCTCCCTCCCTCATTAAATAAACTAAAAAAAATGACCAAAGAACCTCACCATGACAGTTATGGTCAAGATAGTAAAAATATAAGGCAAAGAAAAATGATTCAAAGCTGCTGTAAGTGCTCTCCAAGATGGCAGCTCCTCCAGGAGAGTACTTCAGTGTTGGGAAAGAGGCGTGGAATAGGGCGTGCCAGCAGCTCAGGCCAAAGTGAAAAACTCTTGAGCCCTAGGCCAAAATGTTGGCTTTAAAATGTCCCGCTTCCAAGGGAAAGCCCAGCCATGCAGATATCACACTCATAAATTTATAGTATGTTTCAGAAGTAGAAATAATGAATGACCAGGCAGAAACCCTTCTCCCCTATTTTTGCTCAATGCTAGTAAGCATTAAAGACTGCAAATGGCAAGAAAGAAAACATTGTAATCATGGAAGAAGTTGTATTACACCCCCATATTAAGTGGAAAAATGTAAAAGCAAAAAGGGGAGTACACTGAGCCACATATGCAAAATAGTCGCAAAACATTTTAGAGATGTGGAAAGCCAAAAGATGCTCAGTGTTCACAAGCCCAGCAACCACAGAAAGAGGCTCCACTGCCATTCATGGTCCACAAATGTGGAGGACTCTTCCGGCATCTAGTATAGAGATGATGGTGGTGGCTTCAGCTAAGGTAGGCCAGAAGAGGGAACAGATCCGGTATTTCCTGCTCATTCTCAAGGATTAGTATTTCTAAACCTCAACTTGAACAAACACCCTACAAAAAAAAGAACAAGAGAATAATCAAAAAGTTCAATCACTACTTGACTAATGGACTTTGGTCCATCATATCCTTTTCATAGTCCCCTACTGGAATAGTCATCTTGTTAATTTTATTTTTGAAAATTCCTTCCCTACTCTGCCCTTTTACCTCTGACTTTCTTTTCTAATCTGTCCCTGCTGTTCTCTTTTTATAAATGAATTCACTTGCCTTCCGAATGATGGAAAGAATGTGATGCTTAAGACAAGAGGAGCAGACAGAGATCTCACTTTCTGCTTTCCCCCTTTTTTTCTTTAATCCCCCCATAGGGAATTGCTTGAATTAGTTTTATTTGTCTTAATTTTATATCTATATGAAAATATTTATCAAAATGTTCTCTAAGTATTTTCTGCTTCTTGCAGGTCTCTTTCTACTAGATCATGACCACTCTTCCCACCTCATCCTTCTGAAAACCAAAATATGTTGCCCTTTCTACCACCCAAAGCCAGACAATTAGCTTGACTTACTTTACAGCAAGATCTCCTGTGTGCAGATGGGATTTGTTTTTCAAAGTTCCTGTGGCTGTCTAGTCTCTAACTGTATGTTCCTGTCCCACATTTGGCCCCAAACTCAGAAATCCCTCTGCCTCTATTTTCATGGTACTAGAAGAGCTCTCGGGAGTTAGCAGCCTTGCCCTCTCCAGAGGAAGCCACACTAGTGTGGCACATCTCACCTCTTCTCTTCTGGGCTGATTTTCTTTTCTTAGAAACCTGAGGTCCTTCTACTCCAACCATTCTTTAAGTCAATCCAAAGCCTCTAGCCCAAGAAAAAGCTTGAGTGAACTCTAGCTAGTCTCTCCTCTACCCTTGTATCCCCTGAAATCTTAACAAGTTAATGATGTTTTTTTCGTGTGCTCAGCCAAGGGGCTGAAAACCTGGAAAGAAATTCTGGCCTTTGCCCACCAGTTTGTGTGATTTGATAATCTGTTGAGAGGTGAAACTGGTGCTTTCAGAGTGGTCTCAGGGGGCGGAGTGCCACCACCTGAATATCAGTGGGCTATGGATGATGTCCATGTGATTGATTGTTAGAGCAAATGGATCAATTAAAAAAAGTAAGGCAAAATACTAATTCAGCTACATTGACAAACACATCAAAATAACATGAGATTTCTCTTGAACAACTCTAAAAGTATGAAAAGATATGTGTCAAGCCTCTTAAGTAAAAAAAAGAGAACAGCAGGGACAGATTAGAAAAGAAAGTCAGAGGTAAAAGGGCAGAGTAGGGAAGGAATTTTCAAAAATAAAGATTGCTATATCTAACAAAACATGCAGTTACTCTGCATGGTTGCCAATAAGTTGGTGACTAAACAACTTAAGGAACAAGAGATTTTATCTTAGGATAGTCTGGTTACAGTTCCTTGTTCAGCTTATAGAAGAGTACATATCAGGGGCTGGAGAGGTGGCTCAGGGGTTAAGCCTCTGCCTTGCTAGGCGGAAGGTCCTGAGTTCGGATCCTAGACCCCACATATAGACGCTGGACAGAAGCGGGGGCGATGTGCGTTTCTGGCCCTGGTAGGCCAGAGCCTGTGAATCCCTGGGCAGAGTAAACAAGGAGGAGGTGGAAGTGGTCCATGGTGGTTCCCGAATTCGCCCATGGTTCTACACACACACACATACATACACATGCACACACACGCATACACGCACAATTGAATAAATAATAATAAAAATTTTTTTAAAAAAAGAAGAGTACATACCAACACTGAGGGAACTGGCCACACCATATCCACATAACAGCCTAACTTGTCAGATCAGCATGTCTGGCAAAGTATACAGAAGAATGCTGATTTTCTCAGCCAGTTCTCTTTATCTGCCCAGGGACTAGTCATATCCACCACGGGCTGGGTCTTCCAGTCAATAAGGCAATCTACTGTAGGGTTACTTCATAAATGTGCCCAGAGCTTGAACCCTCAACTGTCAAGCTGACACCTGTATCTAACTGTAACAGTCCACCTCTTGCCAATTTGACATAAAAACATGTCACTTTCAAACTGTAACCTTTCAATGTTTGTCCCCATAGATGCTACATTTTACCTTAGGATATCAGGTACATTTAACTTTATTAATTCTAAAATCTAAGATTAAAAGTTCTCATAAATCATTTTTAAAATGTCAATCATTAAAATTTTGGAGTTTGAGAAATGACTCAGGGGTTAAGCCTGTGCCTCGCAAGCAGCAAAAGGTCCTGAATTAGGATCCCAGATCCCATGTAAAAAGCCAGGAGGAATGGCAGCAGCTTGTACTTCGATTGTGGAAGGCAGAGCCTGGGAAACTCCAGAGCAAAGCAAAGAGGAGGTAGAGCGATCCAGGGTGATTCCCAAAGTCATCTCTGGACTTCCACGGGCACACATAGTACCCTTGATACACACCACAGACACACACACACAGACACATACACACACACATATACACATGCAATAAATGAATGAATAAATAAATCATTTTTAAAAAATAATAAAAAAATAAAAGTTCAATTTTTAAAATACTGGAGCTGCTGCAGGTAGCTGTTATTACACTCATAGAATGGGAACTCATAGTGGAAATCTTTCGGCCTAAAGCTGAATGAGTGAAGGGAAATGCACATACCGATAGGGTGGCCTGAAGAGAGGTAACTTGATACACCTTGGAGGCCTGAGCCCACACAGCAATAGACAAGCTTGAGTGAACCCGGGGGTCCATAGAAGCATACAAGTGGAACAGTGGGTGGAAGTGGGAGGGAATGGCGAAAGGAAGGGAGAAGATAAGAGGGAGAGGGACGAAGGGAAGCTGGTATGAATATACAATATCTTTGTAAAAGTAGAAAAAAAATTTTAAAAATTAAAACTTTAAAAAAATATCAGAGCCGGCCCAGCCCCCCACCCCGGAACCGCCCGGCCAGCAGCACCCGCGCGGCCGCCGGCTTTGCCCCCGGCACCCCACCCCCCTCCGTGCGGAACCCCGCCATCCTCCCAGGTGAGTGAGCGAGCAAGAGAGCCCCCTCCCAGCCCAGCCCAGCCCAGCCCCCCACCCCAGAGCCGCCCGGCCAGCAGCACCCGCGAGGCCGCTGGGTTAGCCCCCGGGGCCCCGCACAGGACCCCAGCCCCTCGCACCCTCCTGTCCCCGCGCGCCTCCGCACCCCCCCCCCCAGGTCGCAGGTGAAGAATTCTGCCATCAACATCAGACCCTCTGCCTCTCTGGCCCACTGGGGACCTACGCTTGTGGTCCACAGAAGACACACTGCTACTCAGAATTCAATAGAGTCCAAAGGAAACTCAAGCAAAACTCTAAGGAACAAAGGGAACACAGGCCATACATCTGGACTCCACTACAACCATTATATCACATGGGCAAGATTCTTCACATCCAGCCCAAAGATAAGTAAACTTCCCTTTTTTTTTCTTTTCACCTTACTGTTCCTTTCTAGTATCACTGCTGTAGATCAACTTCCTCATACAGCAACCCCAAAAACATACAACTCCAGGGAGTACACCACTCACCCTCACATTTCACCAAGACACTAAATCGTAAAAGTGCACTACCATACTAATATTTACCCCCTGGTTACTTAACTGACACACTAACAGCCTAGTAGCCTCATCTAGAATATAACAATAACAATACACAAACATACCCCATCCAAGGCAAGCACTAGTAATAACTGGCAAGTGTAACAATACCAACTACATCAGTTCAGTGAAAAACACACAGAAACTGAAAGGTCCTAAAAAACAAAACAACAATGTACAAGTCAAAGTGCAGATCCATGAGAAACAAAACCCAAGAAGACCAATCTCCCACCGAAAGAATCAATCCCATAACGATTTGTTCTGGATTCCGACCAGAACAAATCCACAGAAAATAGCCATGAAAGCCAGGCCCAATATAACGACTTTCAGAGTATGATCATTACCATGATTAATACTATGAAAGAGGAAATCCGAGAAGAGTTAAACAACCGTATCAACCACTTTAAACAGAAACACAACAGGCACCTGAGGAGTTGAGAAAAACAGTTCAAGAAACAAAAATAGGTATAGAGCAGTTAAAACAGTCTCAGGCAGAGTTTAAAATTGAACTAAAAGACAAGTTATCTTCAACCCAAAACTCAAGAGAGAGTCTTATCAGCAGAACAAATGAGGCAGAAAATAGAATTTCAGATCTTGAAGACAAAGTGGGAGAATTAAGCAGCTTAATGGAAGAGATTGTTAAAGCCAAAAAGATACTGGAGAGGAACATTCAAGAAATATGGGACACCCTGAAGAAGCCTAACATGCGCATTCATAGAATACCAGAACAAGAATCCCAAAACACCACACCTGAGGAAATATTTCAATTCATCATAAATGAAAACTTCCCACAACTAAAGAATGAGAGGCCTATCCAAATATAAGAGGCATTTCGCACTCCAAACAGATATGGCCAAAATAGAAAATTGCCACGGCAAATAATAGTCAAAACACTCCACATTCAAGACAAAGAAAAGGTGCTAAGAGCTTCAAGAGAAAAAAAGCAAGTCACTTTTAAAGGTGAACCTATTAGAATAACAAATGACTACTCAATGGAAACAGTAAAAGCAAGAAGAGCTTGGAGACACATACTTCAAGTATTAAATGAGCAAAAATGCCACCCCAGACTGATATACCCGGCAAAACTATCTGTCATGATTGAGGGAGAAAGAAAGGTTTTCCAGCACAAAGACAACTTGAAGGGATACATGTCTACCAAACCAGGCCTTCAAAAAATGCTAGAAATGATACTCAAGCTGGAAGAAAAGAACAAGCATATCCAGGAGGACAGAAGGGAAGTATAATACCACCAAAACATAAATATCAAACAACATGCTTACAAAATCTACTAACCATAAAAAATGTCCAGAACTAAAAATAATTTCTCCATTATAACTCACCAATTAAGAGACACAGATTACAAACTTGGATTAAAAACCAAAATCCAACAATCTGCTGCCTTCAGGAAACTCATCTCACCACAAAAGATAGGCACATCCTAAGAATGAAAGGCTGGTCCAAAATCTTGCAAGCTAATGGAACAAGGAAACAGGCAGGGGTAGCAATTATGCTTTCAGACAAAGTGGACTTCAAACCAAAGAAAATCATAAGAGACACAGATGGATACTACATTTTAGTCACAGGTACAATGCACCAGGAAGACTTCACAATACTGAACATATATGCACCCAATACGGGCCCCTCCACATTCATTAAGAAAATCCTACAGCATCTAAAGCAAGAAATCAACCCCCAAACGATAATTCTTGGGGACTTCAACACCGCCCTCTCAACATGGGATAGATCAACAGGTCAAAAGCTTAACAGAGACACTTTGGAACTTAATCAAACACTGAAAGAAATGGACCGTACAGATCTCTATCGAACTTTTCACCCACGCACAAAAGAATACACATTTTTCTCAGCAGCACACGGAACTTTCTCCAAAATAGATCACATATTGGGCCACAAAATGAATCTACACATATACAAAAAAGTTGAAATTCTAACCTGTGCCCTATCAGACCATCACGGCCTAAAGCTGGACATCCACAACACAACAAACAAGAGAAAATACACTAACTCCTGGAAACTTAACAATATGATGCTGAATGAGAACTGGATTCAGGAAGAAATTAAACAGGAAATTCAAGATTTCCTGAAAGTGAACGATAATGAAAATACAACTTACCAAAATCTCTGGGACACCATGAAAGCTGTCCTAAGAGGTAAGTTCATAGCTTTTAATGCCTACATCGAAAAAATGGAAACATCAGAAATAAATAACTTAACGATGCAGCTTAAGGCTTTAGAGAAACTTGAGCAATCTGATCCCAAAAGTAGTAGAAGAGAGGAGATTAGCAAAATAAAGGGAGAAATATCTGAAATCGAGACTAAGAAAACGATAGAAAAAATCAACCAGTCAAAAAGCTGGTTCTTTGAAAAAATCAATAAGATTGATACACCCCTAGCTAAATTAACCAAAAGCAGCAGAGAGAAGACCCAAATTAACAAAATCAGAAATGAACATGGAGTTATCACTACTGATACCCAAGAAATCCAGAGAATTATAACATCATATTTCAAAAACTTGTTTGACAACACAAAAGAGATGGGTGAATTTCTAAGTAAACACAACCTACCTAAATTGAATCAGGAAGTTGTGAATTATTTAAAGAGTCCTATAACATATAAGGAAATTGAAGAAGTAATCTCGAATCTTCCCACGAAAAAATGTTCTGGACCAGATGGATTCAGCACAGAATTCTACCAGACATTTAAGGAGTTAATAACACCAATACTCCTTAAACTGTTCCATCAAATAGCAAAGGAAGGAACACTACCAAATTCCTTCTATGAAGCTAATATCGTCTTAATCCCAAAATCTAATAAAGATTCACTTAAAAAAGAAAACTATAGGCCGATCTCTCTGATGAACACAGATGCAAAGATTCTCAACAAACTCTTAGCAAATCGGATTCAAAAACATATCAAAAAGATCACTCACAGGGACCAAGTAGGCTTCATCCCCGGCACACAAGGTTGGTTCAACATACACAAATCAATAAATGTAATTCATCATGTAAACCAGTCCAAAGTCCAAGACCACATGATACTCTCGATAGATGCAGAAAAAACCTTTGACAAGATCCAACAGCCTTTTATGATCAAAACGCTAGAGACAGTAGGAATGGAAGGAAACTTTATCAATATAATAAAAGCTGTATACAACAAGCCCACAGCAAGGATTATGCTCAATGGGGAACAATTGGAAGCATTCCCACTTTGATCAGGAACTAGACAAGGCTGTCCTCTCTCACCACTTCTATTCAATATTGTACTTGAAGTCTTAGCTAAAGCCATAAGACAAGAAAGGGACATAAGAGGGATTCAAATCGGCAAGGAAGAAGTCAAGCTATCCCTATTTGCAGATGACATGCAATGGGATCCCAAAAACTCCACCAGGAAGCTCCTGGAACTAATTGAGAAGTTCAGCAGGGTGGCAGGATACAAAATAAATGTGCAAATATCAGAGGCCTTCTTATATGCCCAGAATGAAAGAAGTGAAAAAGCCTTGAGAGAAACAATCCCATTTACTATAGCCCCTAAAAAAATGAAATACCTTGGCATAAACCTAACCAAGGAGGTAAAAGACCTTTACAATGAAAACTTTAAAACCCTAAAGAAATAAAATGCAGAAAACACCAGAAGGTGGAAAGACCTCCCATGTTCCTGGATTGGCAGAATCAACATTGTAAAAATGACCATCCTACCAAAGGCAATATACAAATTCAGTGCTATACCTATTAAAATCCCAAAGCAATTCTTTAAAGAAGTTGACCAAATAATCTCAAAATTCATATGGAGGCACAAAAGACTCAGAATAGCAAAGACAATCCTGAGTAACAAAAACACTGCTAAAGGTATTACCATACCAAACCTTAGTCTATACTACAAATCCATAGTTATAAAAACAGCCTGGTACTGGCTCCAAAATAGACACACAGATCAATGGATAAGGATTGAAGACCCAGGTATAAGCCCACAAAAATACAGCCATTTGATCTTTGACAAAGGGGCCTAAAGAATCCAATGGGAAAAGAACAGCATCTTCAACAAATGGTGCTGGCAAAACTGGATCTCCACATGCAGAAGATTAAAGCTGGACCCATACTTGTCACCATGTACAAGACTTAATTCCAAATGGATCAAGGACCTTGATATAAGGCCAGAGACTATAAAAACCATAGTTGAAAGGATAGGGAACTCCCTCGAGCTGATTGGCCTAGGCCAACAGTTCCTAAACAGACATCCAATGGCACAGTCACTGCTACCAACTCTCAACAGTTGGGATCTTGTGAAATTTTTTTTTTTTATTCAACTGTGTGCATGTGCATGTGTATGTGCGCGTGTGTGTGTGTCTGTGTGTGTGTGTGTAGAACCACGGACGAATTCGCGAACCACCATGGAGGCCTCCACCTCCTTCTGCCCCGGGATTCACAGGCTCCACCCTACCAGGACCAGAAGCACAGGCCGCCCCGGCTTCCGCCTGGTGTCTATACGTGGGATCTGGGATCCGAACTCAGGATCCCTGCAAGGCGGAGGCTTAACCCCTGAGCCACCTCTCCAGCCCCGGGATCTTGTGAAATTAAAGAGCTTCTGTTCAGATAAAGAGATTGTAACACGAGCTCAAAGGCAACCCACAGAATGGGAGAAAATCTTCACTAACCACGTATCTGATAGAGATCTACTGTCCAGAGTGCACAAAGAACTTAGAAAACTAAACTCCAAGGAAACCAATGGCCCAATTAAAAAATGGGCCCTGGAACTTAAAAGAAATTTTACCAGGGATGAAATTAAAATGTCTAACAAATATCTTAAAAAATGCTCCATTTCCTTAGCCATCAGGGAAATGCAAATCAAAACTTCCCTGAGATACCATCTCACCCCGGTCAGGATGGCAAAAATCCACAATACAAACAACACCAAATGCTGGAGAGGATGTGGAGAGAGGGGAACTCTCCTACATTGCTGGTGGGAATGCAGGCTCATACAGCCACTCTGGCGAGCCGTCTGGAGATTCTTAAAGAAATTAAAGATTGAAATGTCATATGACCCTGCTATCCCACTTTTGGGAATAACCCCCCATGCAGCAGAGGTTCACCTCGATAGCACAAGCACAACCATGTTCATAGCAGCACTGTTTACAATAGCAAAGTCATGGAATCAACCCAAATGTCCAACAGTTGACAAGTGGATAAGGAAATAGTGGTACATCTATACAATGGAGTACTACTCAGCCATCAAAAATGATGAATTACTGGAATTTGCTGGGAAATGGATGTCATTAGAAAGAATTATATTAAGTGAAGTATCCCAAACCCAGAAAATTAAGCGCCGTATGTACTCCCTAATAGGTGGCTCCTAGTACCAAACTCACCCAGCCCACATTGAGACACTCAAAGGTAAACCTATGTAATACAGTAATTGCAAGGATTATGAACTGGAGGGATGGGGTTGGAGGGCCACACCAGACACAAGGAGATAGGGGACCATGTTACAGCAGAAAAAATAGGCCTCCATCAATGAATGCAAGTAAGTAATGTGACACCTGGTTAAGTTCACAGACGTTCGTTCCTGATCATGTACAACTGAGGGGTTATGATCTCACCAGGAGGGAAGGGCATATAGTCTGGCAGATAAAAAGTAATCATTTTGCAAATAGGTGATTGACCCTTCCCTCACTGTGGTTTCCTAATTTTATTACATCTACCCTTGAATGTGCTATTATAACAAGACTCCAGTTTAGCAGCCTTTTTTCTCTGACCGGGGGGGGGAGGGGGGGAGCATACAGTGCCCATCACGATGGAGTGAAGGGCATTGCAGGAGTAGCAAAACTGCAAAAGAAAATCAACAAACCACAATCCAGAGCTTCAGAGACTCTATATCAACCACATAGAACTAGTCCAGCCTAATCTCTCCCCATCCTGAAGCTCAGAGACATTTGCGGAAGAGGGGGCAGTAAGATTGTAAGAGCAAAAGGATGGGAGGAGCAATGATCTGCAAGATTCTTCACACTAGTTAGGGCCGAAGCAATCATAATAGGACTTTGCATGCCCTGAGCAATGTCCAACACACTATTGACCTCACAAAGTCTAGCATCAGCTAAAGGCACCAAGATCCTTGGAGGCAAGGGATTGACAGCCACAGTAGTGTTCCTATGCTTAAGGGGAACACGAGAAAGGGTTCAGGGAAATGCCACTGGGTCCTTGTACGTCATCGGAGAGGAGGACCCAGAGGAGAGTTAGGCATACACAATAAAGGACTCTCTGGGAATTGGGGAGGAGGGGAAGCAGGGGGTTCGGGGGGAGGAGGAGGGAGGGAGGGAACTGGTCTACCTATTAAGTTTGTATGAGCGGAAATAAAAAATGTATTAAAAAATATCAGAGCCAAAAGTCTCTGATAAAAAATCCAAAAATCAACCATAAAATCCTATCAAATCAAAACAAGTTAAATGCTATAATAAGTGAAATTGGGATGTTGTTATTTGTGATGAGGTCGTTAATGATGATTCATTTGGGTAAGAAACCAGCAAGGGAAGGAAGGCCTCCTAGGGATAAGAGTGAAATTAGTAAAGTGAGGAATAATAAAATATTAATTCAAAATTAAGAGACCAAAGTTTGGAAAAGTACCACATCCTGTAATTCAATGTCCATTTCTGTTACTCATTATGCAGTCATGGTGGTTCAAAGATTCTGAGCAATCCTAGTCCCTCTTTACAGCTGAAAGCTGAACAAGCGGCATTTCTCAGGACCAGGTTGAATCTGCACTCATAGCCATCCTCAGCACACATCCTAAGGTTCTGGCAACTCCAACAACATCCTGGGTTCACCTCTGTAGTTATAAGCTTTACCTTCCTTTGTAGGAGCTCCAGACCTGACACTTGGTGACAAGGTTCTGCAGCAAAGTTGGAACATAGCTTGGCCACTGCAACCACAGCTACATCAAGTTTTGTATGCTGATCCTAGAAAAGTCCTTTTCTAGACAGCCAAAATATTTGAAGGGCAAAAAACATCTTCAGCTTTTCAGTCCCTGAAGGAATTTGGGTTTTCAAACCACTGAATCTCCTCCATATGGTGGTGTTCATTTTTCCACCTTCCCAAGGCAAAGCACTAGGTTTTCCTCCACTGACTTTTATTTCCCCAGTAGCTGCAGCTTCTTCGCTTTCCTCATCCAAAACTTCAAGACTGCCAACATAGCTCTCCATTACCAAGCAAACCAGTCCATCATCTTTAACTTCAGCTTCACCAAAGTCCTCCTTCCCTTCATCACAATCTGAACCCAGACAATTCACAATTATTTCAGCATCACTGTCTTCCAGATGGCTCACTACACTCTGCTTAATGGTTTTTTGTATCTACAAAAGTCTTCAAACATTTCCAAATTTCTCCATCACAATCCTTCAAAATCCACAAAAGCCACATAATCAGATTTATTAGCAACACCCCATTTCTCTGGTACCAAATTCTGTTGCTGTCACTCTGCATGTTTGCTGATAAGTCAATGGCCAAAGGTCTCAAACAAGGGGTTTTATTCTAGTTTATGATAGTTCAGTTACTGTTCTTAATGCACTTTGGCAGGAGAGTCTACACCAACACTAGGGGCCAAGGGAAGTGACTGCACCATATTCACAGGACTACTGAGAGGACAATCCTTACTTTCCAGACCAGCATGTCTGGCCAAGTATTACCAAAGGATGTCAACTTTCTCAACCAGTTCTTTCCATCTTATTCATCTGCTTAGGGACTAGCCATACCCACCATGGGCTAGGCCTTCCCATCAATCAGACAAAACTCCTGCAGTTTGCTCAGGGCTTAATTCAACCATTGGCTGCCCAGAGCTTGAATTCTCAGCTGTCAAGTTGGCATCTGCATCTAACTATAATACTATCTTTTAAAATTGACCAGAGAAATAATGATATTTCAATATAAGCACAAACTAAAGTAGTTCATGTATGCAAGCTCACACTAAAGGTTTTTAAAAAAAATACACAGTGGATGAGGAGAGTCTCAGTCATCAGAGTACAGAAAAGAAAGACTAAAATTCATGAAAGAAATGGATGAACAAAGGAGAGATTTAAAAGGAATTCATCATTTCTAATGTGGTAAAGCAGCTAGCCCCTAATACAAACTGGGAAAAAATAAAAGAACAAGCAATAATACAACCAACCAGAAAAACAACCACAAAATTACAGGAATAAGTAAGCATCTATAAATAATAATCAAAAATGCAAATAATCTCAATTCATCAATAAAGAAATGCAGACTAGATGGCTGATTAAAAAAAAACAACAAAATATCACTACCTGTTGTCTCCAAGAATGACACCTCACTGCCAAGAATACCCACAAACTGAGAGCAATTTATCAAACAGATGGAAACAAAAATCCAATTGACATGTCCCTTTTAATATCTGATAAAAGAAGTCTTTAAACCAAAACTAGAAGACGTAAAAAAGGCTATGATATATTAATAAAGGGACCAAGAAGATAAAACGTGTGTGTGTGTGTGTGTGTGTGTGTGTGTGTGTGTGTGTGTGTGTGTGAAACATTGAGACTTCCAATTTCATAGAAAACTAATTAGCATAAAAATCTGATAGATCCTTGTCATGGTTTGAGTATCAGTTGTCCCCTACCATGCTCATGTGTTTGAATCCTTAGTTGATGATGTTTGGGAAAGTCATGGAACTTTTAGGAGGTGGAGCCTTGCTGGAGTAAAGCATATTACAGGGAACAGGCCTTGAAGTTCCTTAGTCCCGTCCTGCTTCTGCTTGTTAGTCAGCTCTTGCAGTTTACAGCTAGTGCTCTTAGCTTCCATGATGTCTGCAGAGATGTCTTAACTGTGAGACCTATAAAGTGAAAAACAAGGGACTCGGAAAATTACTCAGTGCATAAAGGCTCTTGCTGTCAAGCTTAATAACCTGAGTTTAGGGCTGGAGAGATGGCTCAGGGGTTAAGACTCTGCCTCACAAGCAGAAGATCCTGAGTTCAGATCCCAGGTCCCATGTAAAAATATCAGGTGGAACTAGTGGTAGCCTGCGCTTCCAACTCTGATGTGTGAAGCCTGGAAAATCCCAGAGCAAACCAAGAAGGAGGTGGAAGCAACCCAGGATGATTCCTGAAGTAACCCTTGGCCCTCCACAGGGACACACAGTACCCTCTGACACGCACACATTGAATTAAATATTAAAAAAACTTTAAAAAAATAAATAACCTGAGTTTAATCTCTGGAGTTCACATGGTAGACGAAAAGAACCATCTTCTTCAAGTTGTCCTGAGTTCCATACATGAAACTCCCCCACAAGATAAATAAGTAATTTTAAAACAAAACAAAACAAAAACAAATGAGGGCTTGTAAAATTTCTTAGAGGGAAAGGCATCACAAAACTGGCAACCTAAATTTAATCCATGGAAGGTCACATAGTAGAAGGAAGGAGAAAACTGACTTACAAAAGAGTTGTCCTCTAACCTCTCTCTCTCCCTCTCTCTCTCTCTCTCTCTCTCTCTCTCTCTCTCTCTCTCTCTCTCAAATAAACAATATTTAAAAACAAATTATATTCTCACAATATAAAATGACACAGAGTAACCATTCCCATTCCAAAGGGAGGAATGGGGGAATAGCAAGGAAAAATTGGACAAAAGCAAGGCCAAAACCCAGCGGGGCAAACATCAAGTCCTACAGCTTCATGTTGTACCTCTGAGGCTTCTTATGAAATAATCTAGGCTCCATTTTTTCTGGCCCACATTTTGTTTTTTCACTGCAGACCTGGATGAAGGCAGAAAGTAATAAGCCACAACCTTAATTCGATCTTGTCTTGAAATTTCCCCCATCAAGTAAATTAGACCATTACTTCTCCAGCTATGCTGTCTATAACACAAATAGCTTCTCTTTGGGTTTGTATCAATTCATTCCTGCAACATGCCTCAAAGGTCCCATGGTCTTGGGATTTCTGACATCCCAGAGTTTCCATGTAATGTAAAATTCTTCCACACGGTTTTCTGTAATGGCCTCTCAAGGTGATTTTTGCAGGAATTCTGGTCCTGCCATACTTTGCTTGGCCTCAGTAGCTCTCTGGAGCTAGAGCACCATGATTGCAAAATCAGTACCATGTGGTCGATGCTGCCACGTTCTGCTATCACCTTGAGATGTAAGCTAGTTCCCTACGGGCTGACACTGAGGAAACACTTCTCTAGGTAGCTGTTTCAAAGAAGGGAAACTTTTCAGTTTCGTTCTCAGATAAAGCTTTCTTTTCTTTCAAATATATTTGCCTTTCTGGCCCAAATAAAATAAATTTGCAAATAAAGTTAGAATCTTTGGCAGACGGAATCGTGCCCTCAGGGAAACTTTCTTAATGTCTCATCACAATTCAGAAGGTTTCTTTTTAGCAACTTGTCCTTTTTTTTTTAGTGGTGGATGCAATGTTAAACTTGTTCACATTCCTTTCCTCACCAAACTGTACTTCTAAAATACATTTTTTCTGGATAGTCTGGTGAGATAACTTAGTGGATAAGGTACCTGTTTGAAAATCTGATGACTTGAATTCAATTCCCAGAAGCTCATGTGGTTGGTAGAAGGAGAGACTAACTTCTAAAAGTTGTCCTTTGACCTTCCCCATGTGCACGGCTTGCATACATCCCTTCCCTCCCTCTTCTCTCAAATATATAGATATTAAATATTTTCCTGCTCTACTTTTGTTCTCTTTCACTTCAGATCAGAATAAGAATAGTCAGCAGTAAACTACAATCTGAGTCTTGAATTTTTTTCTGACAAATAAATTAATTTCTCAGGATATGGGCAGAATAGAATCAGTTTCTTTGTCAGAATATCACAAAAATGGCTTCTAGGCCAATTTCTAATGGAGTCCTTGTTCCCCTTATGAATCCTCATGAGCCATGGATCTACTATTTACTTGTCTTTTAAGTTTCCACCAGAGGTGTCCGCGAGTTCCTTGGCTGACTGTGTTGTGCAACTTTCCAGATCGCCGCGCGATGCTGGCAACATACTTCAGATTCAGCTGATCTACTTAGCAGTTAAACTGTCTTCCTGACAAGATTTTACCAATAGAGACCAATATGCTTTACTTTGTCCAGCGCCTTTCTCAAGCATCTTCAAAGATGCTGAAGTACCCTTTTACAATGAGACTTAGAACCAGCAGACTAGATGTACTTTCTTCTAAGACAACTCTTCAACAGAACCTTTCCCTTTTGTATCCGAAGACTTGGGTTTTCCCATCATTACAAATGAGTATGAGCAAGACACGATACTATCGTACATCATCACACAACTATAAGAAGAAGCAAAAGGAAACAGTTCATCCTGCCAGGCCACCAAGCACCATCACTTACCTACCTGATAGTCCAAAGCCAGCATTATATATAACTCTGGCGGGGCTAATCCCCTTTGTTGCTCCACCATTGGTCATGGTCATGACAAAGACTTACATCCCCTTGTTGGCTTTTATTCAAATGGCTTATGGAACCAGTTTCCTAGCTTTCTTGGGAGGAATTAGGTGGGGCTTTGTTCTGCCAGAAAGTAGTCCAGCCAAACCAGACTACCTTAATTTAGCTAGCAGTATGGCTCCTGTTTTGTTTTCATGGTTTGCCATCCTGTTTTCTGAAAGACTCAGTGAAGCCATAGTCTCAGTGATAATAGGTTTAGGAATAGCATTGCACATTGAACTTTTCCTCTTGCCACATTACCCGAAATGGTTTAAAGCCTTGAGGATAGTAGTTACTTTAGTGGCTTTTTTTTCATTTGTAGTCACTTTACTACTTGAAGGTGTCTATCCAGAGAAAGGGCCTAAGAGATTTGGTGAAATAGAAATTTAAAACCACCTCTTTGATAACATTAGAAGGTTAGCCACAAGACTTGTTAAGTTGCATTTTTAGCATCACTTTTTATTTCTCTAATTGTTCTTTCTTTCCCTACTAGCGGTAATTTATTCTTTACAGATTTTTTTTAATGTTCTGTATTTTTATATTTTTTTCCTAGTTTTAACAAGCACATTAGTACTTATCCCTACTTCCCTCTTTCCCCTCTCCTTTTCATCCCCCCCCCCATCCATTCTGCTCCCTCCTACTCTCTTGCCAGTCCGCTTCCTTCTGGCTCATCTATTCTTGTGGGGGTTCAGGCTTCTGTGGCATATCAAGTGACCCCTCCCAGGCTGCCTCACTGATAGGTGCATTCCCCTTCACTCATCCAGCTTTAGTCCCCAAGGTTTCCACAGCATGTACTTATTTCTCCTGAAATCCTTGCTAATCTATGGAGACATCTTGATATGTCAGTTTTAATGCAGGTCTAGTAAAGACAAGTCTCATTGCAGTGAGTTCCTGGATGTATCAGCTCTGCCTTGAATAGTGTTTTATCCAATGGTGGACCTTCCTGTCTTTAGGCTCTTACCATCTTACTGCCCCTGCCCCCTTTCCCATAAAGTTCTCTGAGTTTTAGGATGGGGAGACTTTGATTGACATGATTCTGGGTAAGCATTTTAGGGTCGCTGGTACTCTGCATTCTGGTGGCCATTGTTGTCCACTTCACTGTTCTTCCACTGTCTTTTTTTTTTTTTTTTTCATTTATAAACATCATTATTCCATAGTAATGAACTCAGAAAGAGCTTGAAATTCTTGTCATGTTAGGTTAGTTTACATTCTTTTTATGACTTGTATAGTCATCTACTTATGCATGTCAGTGTTATGATAGAACTGAAAAATGAAAAAATCCACTATTAGAGCTTAGCATCATTCAAAAGATAGTCTTTGTAAAAAAGTTATTCCACTTCACAACAAAAGCCTCATATCTATGACTACCTGAAAATCAAAGACACAGGAATTTTTGTAGCAATTGCCCCTGAGAATTTCATATCCAAGTTTATTTTACTAGTGTAACTTAGTTTTATGAGGTAAAAAGGATGTGTAGTGTAGCTCAAAAGGTGTTACGAAGCTGTATCATGAAAAAAAAGAAAAGCTGGACACATTTACTTGCTTTTGTTCATATTTTGACCACTCCTGCCCTACAGAAGCTTTTTTAGAGAACAACAAAACAACACTTTGGGTGTTTTTTCCCCCTTGGTACTGGGGATTGCAAACATTTTGCTACTCAAGCAGTATATCCCTAATCTGCTACCTTGGATTTTTTTTTTTTTCAGCTCATACAAACTTATTAGGTACACCAGTTCCCTCCCTTCCTCCCCCCCCCCCCCGTACCCCCTGCTCCTCCTCCCCACCCCTCTCCCTCCCCATCCCCCAGTGCCTCCCGCCCCAATTCCCAGAGAGTCCTTTCTTGTGCATATCTGATTTTCCTCTGGGCCCTCCTCTCCGATGACGTACAAGGACCCAGTGGCCTTTCCCTGAACCCTTTCCCGTGTTCCCCTTAGGTATAGGAACACTGCTGTGGCTGCCAGTCCTTGACTTCCAAGGCTCTTGGTGCCTTTAGCAGATGCTAGACTTTGTGAGGTCAACAGTGTGTTGGACAATGCGCAGGGCATACAAAGTCCAATTATGATTGCTTCAGCCCTAACTAGTATAGAGTATCTTATATATCATTGCTCCTCCCATCCTTTTGCTCTTACACTCTTACCGCCCCCTCTTCCGCAAATTTCCCTGAGCTTCAAGATGGGGAGAGACTAAGCTGGCCTAGTTCTAGGTGGTTGATATAGAGTCTCTGAAGTTCTGGATTGTGGTTTGTTGATTTTCTTTTGCAGTTTTGCTGCTCTTGCAATGCCCTTCACTCCATCCTGGTGGGCATTGTATGTTACCCCCTGGCCAGAGACAAAAAGCTGTTCTGTTACCTTGGATTTTAACCTGAAATCTTAATCTGAGAACAAAGGCTGTAACTCAGTGGCAAAGCCCTCCAAACTGGGTGTGGTGTTAAAAGCCTTTAATCCTTGCACTTCGGATGTAGAGGCTGAAAGATCAGAAGTCCGAAGTCATCTCTGACTATATAGTAAGCTGAAGGCCAGTTTGGGATACATAAGACCTTGCTGGGATGGTGAGGGCACGAAAACTAGTCTGTTGAATTCCTAGGAAAATACTAAAATATTTTTAAAATTGTTCAAGTGGAAACACTTGTGATGTTATCTTTGATACAAGTATTCAAATACTAGTTAACAAATTCTGTGAGCAAGTTATATGCATATGATTTCTACCTAGTGATTCTTGATGTGAAGATTGTATGTCGGCATAGTAGTGATCATGCTTTATGAAAATTTTAATATTATTCTAGAATGTTTTTATTTGGATGATAAAAAAGCTATAAAAAATAAGTGTTACAACAGTAATAGAACTTTGCTGTTTTCTGTGATTTTGGCTTTTTTTTTTTAAAGGGAACGTGCTGAATGTCATTTTGCTCAGCTGAACGCAAGATTTGAAAAAACTGTTGCAGCTATCGATGTTTAACATACTGCCATTATTGGTGTGTCTGTGTGTACATATATGTACAGAGATATAATTTGAATTCTTGGAAGCTTTCGAATGTGCTGTCAACTTTGAGAAAAAATATCCCAGTTTATTGTGTTGATGTTCTACAGACATGAAAGGCCATGTTGGTCTAGAAATATTAAACCTGATTTTTTTCCATTTGTTTGAAGTTGACACTGTATTAAATATGTAAGGTCTTGTCTTACACAAACTAATAAATTATTTACTAAATAGTAAAAAAAAAAAAAAGTTTCCACCAGAATGTCCCATTAATCTATACTTATGTAAGTCAAGAGCTTTTTCTGGTCCAAAGATCCAAACACACCTTCAACTCTTTTTTACAAGCCAGTTCCAAAGTCTAAGGAATATGTGATCAGGTTTGTCAAAGCAATGACCCCACTTGTGGATACCAATTTTTTTGTTGCTGCAACAAAATATCAGGATAAAAAACAGCTTGATGGAGGAGTTTTTTTTTAATCAACAGATGCAGTCCATCCTGGCAGGAAAGACACAGTAGAAGGAACAGGATGTTGGTCATACTGTATCCATAGTCAGAAGCAGAGTCTTGAATCTCCTATACTTAACTTGCTTTCTTCTTTTTATTCAGTATAAGAACTCAGCCCATGGCATGGTATTTTCCATATTTAAGGGGAGTCCTCAACTTCTGTAATATTCTATGTAGATAATACCTTAGAGATGTACCTGAAGATTTATTTCCATGGTGATTCTAAATCACACTACGTTGACAATCAAGATCAATTTTCATACCTAGTATTATTGTAACAGGACTGTATTGATTACTCTTCTCTGTTGTTATGTGATACCACTCAAATTCAAGCAACTTCAGAGGAGAAAGGGGAAATTTATTAGGCACTGTCTCCAAGCTGCAAAGACTTTTCCAATGCAAAGCTCCAAAGTTCTTCATATTTCTCTCAACAAACATTTTCAAAGGCACATTAGCCACATCCCAGCAGTTGCCATACTTCTCTACTTCTTGGTACCAACTTCTTTCAACTTTACAGCATACTTCACTTTCTGGTATCAGTTCCTCTTAGTCTTGCAACAACACTCCACTTCTCAGTACAAATTCTTGTACCAGTAACTCTTCTTTGTTATTGTGACACAGCAACTGTGAGACCTTCAAGTCTCAGATGAGATTTCGATTTTGGACTTTGAAACAATGTTAGAATTCTTAAAGTCTATACAGACTTTTAAAGTCAAACCGGGTTTGTTTTGCATTATGAAATGGCCATGAGCTTCTTGGGACAAGGGACAGAAGGTTACAGTTTAAAAGTGATTTATTTGAGCATCAAGTTGATGAAGGATGAAGTCATATGATTAATCTTGATTGTCAACTTGAAAGGATTTAGAATCATCATGGAAACAAACTCCATGCATGTCTGTGAGGATTGTTTTGATTAAGTTAATTAGGGTGGGACAACCCGCCCCTAAAGGTAGGCAGTACCATTTCATGAGATGAGACCCAGGACTGAATAAAAAAGGGATGGTGAGGTAAACGCAGGCATGCCAGCTGCCCCTACTCCTGCCACCATAACTGTCCTGCCATGATGTATTGTATACCCACCCTGAAACTATAAGACAAAATAAACCCATTCTTCCTGACATTTCTTGTGTGAAGTCTTTTGTCTCAGCAATAAGACAATAAACTATCAGTAAGTAGCTTCTATTCTCATTCTTCCCTTTATATAGATCATTTAAAAAGGAAATTAAACTACATCAGAAATCAATAACTTAAAATATATCTACAAGATATTCCATCCAATAAATATAAAATATACGCTATTCTCTGCAGCTATAGAACCTTCTCTAAGACAGATCACACTGGAGGTCACAAAGCAATTATTAACAAATACGAAACAACCAGAAATTTTCTTCTTATGGTGATAAAATACCATAATGACAGCAGCTCAAGGGATGAGTTAAGGGTTAAGAAAGAGTTTATTTTTGTTCACAGTTCAAGGGGGCAGGTCATCATAGCAGGCAACAGGACCTTGAAACAGCTGGTCACATTGTATTCCACAGTCAGGGTACAAAGAGTGACAGAGGCAATGCGAGTAATACTCAGCTTGCTTGCTTTATTTTATGGAAGCATCTCCTGCCTAGGGAATGGTCTCACACACAGTGGGTAGGTCTTTGGACCCCAATGAATGAAGATAATTCCCCACTAACATGCTCAGAGGTAAGTCTCAGGTGAATCTAGATCTTACTGAGTTGATAAAAATTGAGATTAACTATTACAGATGTCCATTATCGTGTGTGTGTGTGTGTGTGTGTGTGTGTGTGTGTGTGTGTATGCATATACACCTGTAAGTAATGAAAATACATGAATACATAGGTGGATAGAACCACAAGACAACCTCAACAGTCCTCAGGTACTCATCACTTTGTTTTGTGAGACAGGCTCTCTCATTAGACTGGAACTCTCCAAAGTAGGTTAGGTTGGCTAGTCAGTGAGCACAGGGGTCAATTTATGTCTACTCCTAGAGTCCTCAGATTATAAACATACACCACCACACTCAGACTTTTAAAATTGGGTTCAGAGGGATTGAATTCAGGTCCTCATATTTTTTTCTCTCACATTTTATTTTTTTCCCGATCATACAAGTTCAATAAGTACCCCTGTCCTCTCCCTCCCTCCACCCCTCCCAAGTCTCTCCTTGCACTCCCCCTCTTCTCCTTCCTTTCATCCCCCTTCCTCCCTTCTCCCAGTGCCTCCCCCTTCCTTCCTCCCATCCTCTGGAGCATCCTTTTGTGTGAATGCCAAACCTCCCTCTGAGTACTCCACCCTAGTAAGAGGTAAGGACTGGGCATAGCCCAGAGCCCTTTCTTGGGCTCCCCATTAGTATGGGAACTCTATTATGACTGCTAATCCCTTGCCTCTAAGGATCCTGCTGCCTGTGATCCATATTAGACTTTGGAGGGTCATTGACATATCAGCCATTGTGCAGGTCATGCAAAGTCCGATTATGGCTACTGCCGCCTTAACTTGTGTGTAGTATCTTGCATATCATTGGTCCTCCCCATCTTTGGGCTCTCACAATCTTGCCGCCCCCTCTTCCACAAGGTTCCCTGAGCTTTAGGATGGGGAGCGATTTGGCTGGTCTGGTTCCAGGTGACTAATGTAGGGTCTTTGGTGTTTTGAATTATGGTTTGTTGTGTGTTTTCAGTTTTGCTTTTCCTGCACTGCCCTTGACTCCATCCTGATTGGTATCGAAGGTCACCTCCTGAGGAACAGGGAATCACCCTGGTCCAGGTCCAGGGCAGAAAGCTCCTCATATTTTCAAGGCAAGCACTTCACAAACGGAGCCATCACCCACTCCACCCACATCAACTCCAGATGCCCATTCTAACAACTCTCGTTCATATAGAAGAAATAGACTAAAACCATATTGCTCATCCTGTACCCAAATAAATTCAAAATACATTACAGACCTTAATGTAAATCATGAAACTCTGGAACTGCTTAAGAGGAAAATATAGGCAAAATACTTCAAGATCAGGGCATAGGCAAGGACTTTCTGCAGACTTGGATAGCTCAAGAAATAAGCCCAAGAGATAACAGAATTGATTAAATTAAAATCGTCTGTACAAACACCATTCATTTCTCCATCAGGAAGGATATTGGTGTGAGGGGCACTGCTGCAATGACTTCCAGTGCTTTGGCAAAACCTCAGATATGGAATCTTCTGACCAAGCATCTGTGGTTTGATATTTTTGGAGCCTTCATTGTTGTTTTAGGGGTTGCAACTTCCTATAAGTTTGGTGTGGCTGGGGGGGGGAAGAAAGGGGAAAAGGGGGGAGGGAGCAAGGGGATCCAGGGAGGGGTGGAACTGGGGTACCTATCAAGTTTGTATGAGTGGAAAAAATATAAATTAATTAATTTTTAAAAAGTTTGGTGTGGCTGAACAAAGAGAGAAGGTATATGTATATTTTAAAGAAATTATTCTATGAAAGGTTTTGAAGCGATAGGAAGGCTGATATCTTTCAGAGCATAAAGGGATTTTGAAATGTACAGAATTTCTTTGGATTAAGCTTCATGGAAATTTGTCACTAATCTATTTCCTGAACTATGAAACACAAATACATGAGCTAAAGGATAGTTTCTCTCAATAAGTAACAGTTACAATGAGAAAAGAAAGCGTAAGCACGGCAAACAGAAGCATAACAACCAAGCCAACCTCAGCACGGATGACAGATAGCTCATGAAAGCTACAACCCTGTAGTTCCCTTCATAACCTTCAGGAGGTTGGGCCAGAGGAAGCGTCTCCCATCCTAGTGATTGTTTACTGATTGTATAATCCAAAAGAGTAGAAGGAATTCTGAATCTTGTAACCTTGTTAAGTTTCAGCTTCCCAGACTTTGAGGTTTTTGTGGGGTTTGTTTTCATTTTTGTTTTTGTTTTTACTTCCTGAGTCTCTAACAAAGTAGATTTCTCTAGGCAGAGAGAGCAGAAAGAGAGACCAGAGGAAATTAAGCAAGGACATAAGTCTAAGTGAAAAGCAGCATGTATACTGAAAAGCTGACCTAAGTCTACACTGAATTCAGCACATAGGCACCCCACCTAGGGTATCAGCCACAAAGCTCTCCAGCGGGACTTTCAAACCTTGCACCACCAATCAAAGATCAGAGAGGAAACCAATAGAAACTCTTCATTTTTGATCCCCCAAAAATTCACATAAGCGGCACCCAGGGTCCAGAGTTTGAGAGCAAGACTTGGAGCAGTCTTGCCTCCTCTGTGGCTTCCCGAATAACCAGAGATTTCTTCTTACTCCCCCCCCCCCCAATTCTCCCAAGCAGTCAAGTATCGCTCCCTTCCCTATTTTTTCAATAAATTTTACTAAAACCACTCAATGGCATACTGGCTTTAATCTTCAAGTCTGGGATGCAAAAACTTGGACACACAACTCCAGTAACACTCCCTCCAGGAGGGAATGTTTCAATTCCAAGGAAATTGCTATACTTCACTCTATCCCTTCTTCAGCTATTATATTCTTTCTGCCTTTTCTTCCAGAATATTCCTTGAGTCTTAGAAGGGGCGATACAGATGTCTGGTTATTTTCCTCCATCTATGGCTAAGTATTGGACCCTCGTGTCATGGCAGCAAACACTGTTTTTCTCAAGGACTTGGTGGGTATGAGTCTCTGCAGTGAACTACCCATTGAATAATGAAAGTTTCCCTCCATAACTGTCCGAGGCTGAAAGAAAAAGGGAGATGTGCATGCAAGCACAGATGTTTAGAAGGCAATTTGACAGGCACCTTGCAATTATTTAACAACAACAACAAAAAAAATCAGTGGTTCCTCCACTGAAGCTTATGACCTCCCCTGTCATGGACTTTTGCCCTGATTTACAGCGCCAGATGTGAGTGCCTTTCTGTGGAATGGACCTCAAATCCAATCAGAAAGCAGTGGTTGTGCTCATAATGATAGGAGTAGGAGGAGTCCCTGACTGTCATTAAAGTGACAGCTGGGAATGAAACATAAAATACCAGGCCCAACAAGAGGGACAAGGATGGGGGGAAAGACGCCAATGTGCTGAGTGCAATCGGTGCTGGGAACAGCTAGTTTTTAACACTAGATAGCAAGTTTTCCCTGGCTGCCACAAGAATTGGGCAGGACTGTTAAAAAGACACAAGTTTTGTTTTGTTTTGTTTTTTTCTGCCTTTCTCCTTCCTGCTTCCCTTGGAACAATGAGGAGGAGGCAAAGGAATGGATAGAAGCCAGACCCATTTGAGGACTAATTCAGGAAATGGTGGGCTTTTACTTTAACCCATATCTGACTGTTCTCTCCTGATTTCTCCCTATTTGATGCTTCATTTGCTTGCACACACCCAGCCAGTCAGGGCCCAGCGGAGCCTGTGTAAAGGAGCCCCTAGGTCAGTCCATCTGCAGATTTTGGCCAGGAGCCTGGTTCCCAGAGGAGTTGCTTGTGGGACTACTGCTCGTTAGAGGAAAAGAGAAAGACTAGAAGACTGTCTACATTTGAGATGCACCACCCTAAGGCTTCTGCCTCAGACAGGGGACTCGCTGGGGTATCTGCTACTTTAGTCTCTGCGAACTGCTGCTCCAAGACTGCCTCTTCAGTCTCCAAGACTCAACCTGCTATTACTGCTCATTCCTGTCTTAATCAGCAGCAGACGGGGATTCTCTCTTACTCCAAGGACTAACTATTGCATCTGCTCTCTGAAACCTGCTGCTCTGACTGCTCTCGGTTGGCATCCCAAGACCTGGCTCAGAACATGGAGCTATAACATGTCTCCTCTGAGCTGCAACACTTCTTTGGAGCTATGACACCTGCAACAGCTCTTGGCTAACATCTCCCTGCTAACGAGAGTCCATATCTCTCTGTTCCATTTAAGTTTTCATTCCTGTGTGGTGACCTGTTTTTATTTTTTTTTTTCATTTCAAGTATTAGTCTCGGTATGGAAAATAAAAGTTCCGCTGGTTCACTCTTTTTTGTTGTACATCTGTCTGTATCAGTCCCTGTGTATCAGAGGATACTCTGTATGCCTGTGAAGGTCCAAAGATTATTTTGAGACCTTTGATTCTCTTACTTCCCACTGGATTCTTGACTCACTCCTTCCAAGCATGACATGGTAGACAGAAGGAGTGAACCAGAGGCTAGGAGATGGCTCACGGGTTAAGCCTTTGCCTTGAAAGCAGAAAGACCTCCCCTTTGTTTTTCTCTGAAGTAACCCAGGCTCTGCCTTCCAGAGTCGGAAGTGCAGGTCGTTGCCATCCCCGTTTGGCGTTTTTGCATCACAGCCAGGACCTGAACTCAGGTCTTTCTGCTTTCAAGGCAAAGGCTTAACCCGTGAGCCATCTCTTAGCCCCTGGTTCACTCCTTCTGTCTACCATGTCATGCTTGGAACAAGTGAGTCAAGAATCCAGTGGGAAGTAAGAGAATCAAACTTCTCAATAACAGTTGTGCCACTATTGTACCAGTGGTTTTATCTTGTCTGGTGTATTGGTACTATACTACTCAGGGTGTCCACAGCATGGCTGTCAGTGACAATTCTTCTCCAGCATCCCATAAGCCCTCTGGCATTATCAAAGCCAGTCAGCAAGGTGGGAGCTTCCAGTTCAGTCCTACTTTGATTTATTGGTGTTCTCCACCAAAAGGTGTAGTGACTTCAGCAACAGGGACTTACGATCTAGAACCCGTCCAGTTCTGGCATGTGACTGACAGCAGTAGTACTGGGTATGTGGTACTCTCGGAAAAGTCCCCCCACCTTGTATTGACCAGGGATGCAAAGTCACACCAAAACCAGCACATAATGTACAAAAAAGATTTATTGTCAAGTAAGCAGGAAGGCAAGAAAGTGAGCAACAGGCCACTTGGCTGTCTCTGAAACAGATAGAAAGGCAGCCCCAAGATCTATCTCTGGAGGTCTCTTATAGGGCAGGGTCATGTAACTATAGGAGGACATGTGGCTATAGGGAAGAAGCATGTAGTTGGAAAAGTACTGGGATGAGAAGGAGGACTCACCCCAGGGTGGGAGAAGTTCTTGGACAAATGTTCCAGTTTATTTTAGTTGCAGGTGGACTGGGGGCTGCGAAGAAGTTGCAGGCAGACTGGGGGCTAAGAGGCTGTCTTTGGGAGAATGGCTGCAGGGAGTCCTTGAGAGAGTCTCCAGCGGGCTGGGGCTGTGAAGTTTCTCTGTGTGGAGCCAGAACACCTGAGGCAGATGTGGGAAGGAAGGGGGGACAACTTGAGCCATTTTGTGTTTTAACAAACATGCCTAACACTAGGTATTGTGGCTCTGGGGGGTTTTGGGGACAAAAACACATAGGAAGATAAACCCATCCCTAGCTTTGGGAGTTTAATTCAACAACCACATGGCTTCTGGTGCCTTTTCCCTTCATGGAGAAGACCGCATTTAAATCCTTCAACTGCCATCATTGTTTTTCAGGTGCTGTCGTAAATCTGCGTGACACTCAAGGGTTAGCTTTAGGTAGTGAAACCTCATTACAGAAAATAAATAGGATGAAGGTTTACTATCATCCATTCGAAGTATATACCAGTTGGTATCAGGAACCTAAGAGAATACTATAAAAGAGAAATGCTAACAAGGTCTAATACAGTGTAAAAGGATCTCATAACTTTCATCAGTTCTTTCATCAAAAGAGAAATGGGTCCGGCAGCATGGCTGGGAGACATGACCCCATCTAGACTTGCAGACTTTTTCTCCAGGGGTACGTAGTAGGGCTTCTGTTCATCTTCCCACATCTGATGGTCTCGGCCCTCATTGCTTGGCTCAGCTCAGGCCTGAGGCCCTTTGCACCTGCTGCTGGCACTGACCTCGGGTCTGATAGACCCTGGACCAGTATGTGATCCTTGCCCCTTTCCTACCCTTTCTTTTCTTTCTTTTCATTTTTGGAAAATTAGTTTATTGAGTTCACTGCAAAAGAGCAACAGGTGGGCAGTACTCGGCAGTACCTAGAGTACTGCCAATAGCATGAAGCCTGGTTTTTGCCTTTCTGTCAGTTGCACCCGGCTGCCGTAAGCCCAGTCACTTTATATTGTGTATTTGGGTATGTGGGGGGGGGGTGATTGTTCACTTCTAAGTCAAACTTAATCTTTTCACCTGTAATATTTTATCACTTCCGTCTTTGTGCCTGCTGCTCAAGACTTAAGCCTTCTAGAAGTTCACTAATGCAACATTTACTTTCTTGTTAATTTTTTTTCCTTAGGAACTCTAACTCGACACAAATTTTGCCACATTTGTTTTCAAGTGATCTGACGGATCCCTTGTTTGCTTTGCTCTTCCTTTTTCTTCACTATATGGTTTTGCTACTTCATGTACCCAAAGAATTTTGGTAGTTAAGGCATATCCTGAACCACTCTATGGGAGATTTTCTAATTGAAGTGCGAGGACTCAGCCCATGGTGGGTAGGACCATTCGCTCCCTTGGCAAGTAGATAAAATGGAAAGAATTAGTTCAATAGTTTGGCATACTTTGGCATGTTGGTATGCAGGCACCCTGGCAAGTGAGAAAGTTTGCCTCTCTCAGCTCTTCCCGTGGGACCCTCCCTAGGCTTCTGATGTTAGTATGAGCTCTCCTGCCAAGCTGGTTATGAACCGTAATCAGAATTGTGCACAAGGATAAAAACCCTGTTCCTGTAAGATATTTGTTCATATATTTATCAACAATGTGAGGAGAAACCACAGCAGGCACTAGTAACAGACTAAGTAACAATTCCACCAAAGGCTAACTTGAGCAACCAGTAAGTTTAGAAGGATGTTACATGGCATTTTTCTCTGAGCAGCTGCCATTTTTGCTTGAGACCATCAAGATATTTCCTGCTGATGTTCCCCAAGAGACAGGAGGGGAAGGAGGAGGGAAGGGATGGAAAGGGGATCCTCACCTGGAATTCTAATCTCAACTAAAGCACCTTCCACCCACTGGTGTGATTTTTTTCCCTAAATGCACATGTACTGGGGGCCTTGAGGTCTGCGAGGGGCACTGAAAAAAGTTAATTAAAGCAGGATTCTACCTATATAGCCATAAGGAAGCTGTCAGCCATGCTGTGGACTGTTTGGGGGGTCATCAGGCTGCTGTTAAATAATTCTCACCCCAACTCATGTAAATAATACCAGTAAACTCATTGGTTCATCAAGTTTGACCTTAGAGTAATCATTACTGTACTCTGTTGTCGAATTCTTATCTGGGGAGAGATGGTTATATGTCATCTTCCCAGGAAAGTGTCACTCCACTGCTTGTATAACCTTGGTGGAGGTTCAGGCTTCCCAAACTTGAAGTTTTGTCTGCTTTCTGGGTCTCGTGAACCTCCCTCTTACCTTTAGAAGGGAATGTTTGAATTTGAGGAAAGCACTACATAACACCAGGACACATCAAACGGGAGAAATTCATATATGGGATTTATAAATGTCTCAAAAATTAAATAACAGATCATCTAATCAAAAAGTGGAACAATGCATTGAACATATTATTTACAGGCCCATACAAACAAATGGCCAATGAATGTTTGAAGAAGTATGCAACATCTGTAGCCATTAAGGACATGCAAATGAAAACTTCTTGAGATTCCATTTCACATTATTCAAAATGACCATCGTGGAGAAGACAGGTGATGATAAATGCTGATCAGGATATGGGAAAAGAGAAGCACTTACATATGGCTGGAAGAATGAAAATAGCCATGATGGCAATTGATATGGATGCAAACAAACAAAAAGGAAAACTACCTTATTATCCAGCCATACCACTCCAGAGCATATACCTAGCAGATACTTACACATCCACACATGTTGTTGCACTATTCACAGTAACCAAAATGTGGAACCAGACATTTCTATCAATGGAGAATTTGGTGATGAAAATATGGTACATAGACACAATGGAACTTTTTTTCAGCTGTAGAGACATATGAAATCATATTTGCAGGAAAATATTACATTTTTCTCATGTGCAGAGTTATACATAATGGAAGAAGTAACTATTTGAGGGGAGGGAAAAGACCAACAAGAGTGAGGAAGATGAGGGCTGGATAGAAGCAAAATACAAGTATGTATGAAAAGTCACTATTACATCCATTTTAAACATACTAACCATAAAATATTTTTTCTTTTTGTTTAAAATTTTAAAATAACACAGGCTGTGGAAATGGCTCAATGGTTAAAGCCTTTGCCTTGCAAGCAAGAGGAGTTTGGATCACCAGTTCCCAAGTAAAAATATCTGGTGACTGTGGCAACTGCTCATAATTCTAGCCCTTGAAACTTGGAGCTTGGGAATTCCCAGAGCAAACTGACTAGTCAGACTAACCCTAACGAGCATGTTCTGGGTTTAATTGGAGACTCAGGCTCATAACAGTAAGGTGGAAAAGTGACAGAGAATGATTCCCAATATTACCCAATGATTCCTTGGGTCTCCATAAGCATACACTCAAGTGTACTCATATACACATACACCCAAACACACATGTACACCCCTGCCCACATGAAAACACATGCACACACACACACACACACACACACACACACACACACACACACCATGCATGCATACATGAAAGAAAAAAATTTAAAACACAGATATTTCGCCAGTTAGCAAATACTCTAATTATTTTAAAACCACCTCACTAGTGTGTTGATCATGTGCCAGGTTCTGGGTTCAAACCCCAACAATTCCAAATAAGAAAACAATAAAAAAAAGAGAGAAGTTTAAGTTTTTCTGTTCATGTAATACCAGCTGTGATTCCAGCATTCAGAGATCACAAGCTCAAGGCCATCCTGGGCTACATATGGAGACCCTATCTCAAAAACTGAGGAAAAAAAAACAAATTACCACATCAATGACCTAATTCCAGTGTCTTCTAGTTTTCTTTATTGGTGTTGGAGTAGTTGTCAGTGTGACTATTGCCCCCTTTGAAAGCAAGTTGTATTTTTCTTTTATAATCACTTTAAAATTATACATGTCTTTAATAAGGAAAAAATCTTTATGTTTATAGCCATAATATTACTATGCCAAAATGTTAATGGCAGTTCCTCAAATTGCCAAATATTCTATGTTCAAATTTCATATTATCTCACAAATGCCACTTTTTAAAAGTGCTTTTTAAAAAGTAATTTTTAAGTCAGTAATCAAAAACTTACATATTATAAGTTGATGTTTTAAGTGCATTGGCACATGCTTGCAATCCCATCAGAAGGATATGGAATTCAAGGTCAGTCTTGTCTACACATAGAATTTCAGGCCAACCTGGGCTACAATGAGATTCTATTTCCAAATGACAGAAATAATATTAGCAATAATTTCTTGCTTTAAAAACATTTTATTGGGCTGGAGAAATGGCTTAGGGGTTAAGACTCTGTCTCTGCAAGCAGAAGGTGTGAGTTCAGATCCCAGGTGTCACTTCAAACTCCAGGAGGAAACAGTGATGGCCTGCACTTACAGCCCTGGTGGGTGGAGCCTGGGAAATCCCAGAGCGAAGCAAGAAGGAAGTAGAAGCAATCCAGGATGATTCCAAAAGTCACCCTTGGATCTCTATAGGGACACAAAGTGCCCTCTGATACACACAATAAATAAGTAAATAAATAAATAAATAAATAAAATATTTTTTAAACTTTTATTTATAGATTGACTATCAACCATGTACATGCACACATACAGGCACACACACACACACAAAACACACACGCACACACACAGGCATGGGCACATATGCATATATGCAAGCACATGCACACATGCATGCATGAATACATGCAAACACACATACACAAATGTGCTTACACATGCACTCACACACACACATATGCATGAACACACACACAAGCATATACGTACACACATGCACATGCACGCACCCACCTGCATGCACACACATGTACGCACACAAACTCATGCACACACATACCCACACACACATGTGTGCTCACATACATATGCACGTACACCTATGCACTCACACAGGCACACACACACATGCACGCGCATGTACACATGCATAATCATGCATGCATGCACAATCACACCCATTCTTGTGCATATACACACATGCATGCACCCATGCACACACAGACACACATGTGCTCACACACATGCATGCATGCGCACGTACACATATGCAAACATGCATGCACCTATGCACACACATTTCCCCAGCAAGTTAGTTATTGAAGCTGGTGGGACTCACATAGCTTCTCAGTCTGTATTTTGATTATTTTTCTCTAGTGGTGTCCTTTTGGCAAGATTAGTTAGTTAGTCTTCTTCCATCAGTAGATTTATATTTTTCCATGTCTAGATAGCTTTCCAAGAAACATATGATGTCTATATGAGTTACCAGATAGAATACTTTGGGGATAAATTCTCTTTCATCTATTGTTATCTACTTAGTGGCAGAGTTCATGTAGGAAAGACATGAGAAAAATATGCTTGTTTCCATTTATTTTACCAATTAAAAAAATGAACTGATTCCTTTGCATTCTGTAAGTGCCCACTGCTTTTACTTTGCAATTGTCTGTTACTATGAATTCATAGATATAGCTGGATGGGTGGTTCATGCTTGCAGTCTTGCACTCAGGAGGCTGAGGCAGGAGGATGGTGACTTAGAAAATGGTTTGGGTTACATAGTGAGACCTTGTCTCAAAGCAAACAAAATGAAAGCATAGATGTCAAAAAACTGACCGGGCAGGATGGAAGTCACTTGGACACTTTAGAAACAGGGTAGAGAAGAAATTTACAATGAAACATGTTAAGGACAGGGAAGGAAGCATGCTAAAGGCAGGGAAGGATTGGCTGGGAAGGGATGACAGAGGTTAGGAAGATTTTTATGTTCTGGAAATGGGAAGAGTCCTGAATATGTGAAAGAGACAGACAATAGTGGCAGGCTGGAGATTCAAGAGACAAAACTGATATGCAACATAAAGAAGTCCTCCTGGACCTGAGAAAAGGTGTAAGACTGAAGAAGTGCAGAAATAAAGAGGAATCTTAAGAATGAGGAAGACAGAGCAAGTTGTGGCTTCATTATCTTCAGTTTCATCAAACCAGAATGAGGTTCATGAACCAACCAGTGAAAGCGAGTGGTGAATGTTTAATAGCTGCTATGAGATCAGGGAGAGAAGTTGCAGTGTCATCAAACTAAGCAGAGGTGAGAGTTCATGAACCGCTCGGCTGGCTTTCCTCAGCCTAAGCTGCAGCACAGATGCAAAGTCAGAAGAGGAGGAACTGGGGCTGGAGAGGTGACTCAGGGGTTAAGCCTCTACCTTGCAGCGGAAGGTCCTGAGTTCAGATCCTAGACCCCACATATAGACGCCGGGCAGAAGCGGGGGGGGGGGGGGGGCTGCGTTTCTGGTCCTGGTAGGGCGGAGCCTGTGAATCCCGGGGCAGAGTAAACGAGGAGGAGGTGGAGGCGGTCCATGGTGGTTCCGGAATTTGCCCGTGGTTCTATACACACACACACACACACACACACACACACACTTGAATAAATAATAATTAAAAAAAAGCAGAGGAGGAACTGTGAACTGCCCTAGGACCAAGTTCACAAGGAGCTGTGGACTTGAGGTGGTGATAAGAGTTCTTGACAGGATGGATGGTTGGATAGATGTGTGAGGCTGATTGATTGAAGATATGAGGATAAGAGAGAGAGAGAAAGACAGAGAAAAGAGAAAAGGCAGAGAGAGAAGAAGGAAAAGAGAGAGGATGAGAAGATTAGGAGAGTAAGGGTACAAGTTGGGAGGGAAAGAAATTGGACTGAGGGATATTGGGCGTCAATGAAAATCAAAACTGTTATATAGCCATTTGTGTGAGTGAAGGATGCAACAAAAAGAAAAGGAGCTGGTCATAGATGATGGAAGGGGGGATACCCCGGGCTGGTAAAGGCACTTGTAATGAAATGCAAGCCTGATAACCTGAGTTTGGTTCTGGAAACTCATCTAGTGAAAGACGGGAACCGTTGCAGTTACTTTCTGCTGCTGCGAAGCCAAAAGAGATTTATTTGGAATACTGTTCCAGAGGGGAGACACCGTCCATTATGGTGAGAAAGTCATGGTGCGTGGCAGAAGCTGGAGGTGGCCCAGGTCACATCCGTCATGAAGGCAGAGAGCAAGTAGCAAACATCAAGAGCAGATTGCTAATGGAAGCAGGGTGGGGCTACCCAACCCCAAGGCCTGCTCCCCCCACACACATGCTTTCCTCCAACAAGGCTCCGCCTCTCCAAGGTGCCATGACCTTCCCAACTATTAACACTAGCTAAGAATGCACGCTCATGAGCCTGTGGGGGACAGCTCACATCCTATGATAGGAACCAACCTCCAAAAGCTGTCCTCTGGCCTACACACGCAACACACACACAACTTGGAGTTTTCGCAATTTGGTTTGCTTTATCATACATAAGTATCCATGCTTATTTATTTACTTCAGAGAAAGAGACAGAGAGAGAGAGAACGAAATGTGCATTTCACAGTTGGAGGTCAGAGGACAGATTTCAGAAGCCAGTTCTCTGCTTCCACCATGTGGACTTCTGGGAATCAAACCCAAGCCAATAGATTTGGAAGCAAGCACCTTATCCAGTAAACCATCAGGCCAGCCCCAATAAGCTGCTTTTCAGAAAAGCGGAGCTCTCCCTCTTGGAGGCATTCTAATCTCTTTTGAGTCTCTCTCCAGTCTGACAGCAGTGTGTTTGCCACCACCCCCCAGGGGGAGAAATGATGAAAACCCACCCTCGAGTCAGGTCAGATTTTGTTTATACGTAGAGGAACTGGAAAGAGTATGCAGCAGCTCTCTAGACTTGCATCTTAAAGCTTTTAGCATGTGACTCTGGGAGACGTTATCTACACTTGTAGCCATACTTCTCCTAGTTTCTTGTGTGTGTTTGGACGGCCAACCTGAGAGCCAGAGAATCAAAATTCTTGATACCTAGGCTGCACCAGACAGAGACTGTCTATACATGAGACACCTCTATAAACAGAAACTTTAAGATCTCAGGTTATTGCCATAATTTTTAAGGGCTCCAGAAGACACCAGTGGGTTAGACTAACTTTTTTACACTTCCAGTTTCCATGGAAATCTTGTGATTTCAACTCCCTTCAACTGTCCATGCTTTTTATCAAAGAATGAGAATTCTTTTTCAACAGGAGGTATCCAGTATACCACTTTCTGCTAGGTGGCACTCTACACCAGCCAAGCTCATCCAATTATGTCTGTTTACATGCTTCCTCTATCTGAATAGACATAATAGGTTTTAAATTACTGATTTCCTGATTTACAGTAATGATTTGTCTAATTCTCAACAACAATGATGTAAGGAAACTATATTATTACAGGAACTTTAATAGTGTGGCTACAAGTGTAGATAATGTCTCCCAGAGTCACAAGCCAAAGGCTTTAAGATGCAGGTCCAGAGAGCTGCTGAAGAGTAAGACATAAAAGCCTCCTCCTGACATGAAAACTCAACCACTGTTCCTTTCAAAGTTAATGTCACCAACAGGAGAAATTATTTTCTTAGATTTATAAAAATAAGGGTGAGGCTTAAATTTGTAAGTAAAAGATAATGTCTACTCTGTTCAACATAGAATAAAAGAGATTGGATTTGGTTGTTTCAACTGAGACAATTAAAAAATAGACAAACTACATGAAAGATCAGTTACCAGGCAAGAATAGTGACTTTGGAGAGATAGGAAGTAAACTGGGTAAGCCATGTAGCTGCTCCCACTTACTTCTTAAACAAAGTCTCCAGACTGAGGTGTTGGAAAGGAGAAGCCAACTGAGATCCAATAGCGTCCAACATTAGCTGGAGACATCAAGCCACAAGACTTCACAGATCAGAGTATCAGAAAAGACACTGCTCCTCAACAAAAGGATTCCAGAGTTCTGTCAAAGTTCCCTCCCTACTATGTAGCTGAGCTTAGACACCCACTACCTGAAAGGATTAGAAAGAAGAGCTCCTGAAACTCATATGGATCAGGAACAGCCTGTATATACCAGGCAGAGGGAAAGAACTGAGGAATTATAGGATCAGTAATGAAGGGGGATTGGTCTTAGACTAGCTGGTTCGAACTTCTAATGAAGTTTAAAGTACAACCTGAAAATATCAAATTATTTCCAAATTAACTATCTGCTATGGTAAAATGCAAGAAAAATCATAAATATAGCACACACACAAAATATCTTGCACACAAAAAGCAAAACTTAAGGGCTGGAGAGATGGCTCAGGTGTTAAGACTCTGTCTCATAAGCAAAAGGTCCTGAGTTCGGATCCCAAGTCCCACATAAAAATGGCAGCAGCCTGCACTTCTGCCCTTGATGGGCAGAGCCTGGGAAATCCCAGAACGAAGCAAGGCGATAGAATCAATACAGGATGAATCATCCTGGATCGATGATTCACAAAGCCACCCTTGGTCCTCCTCCACAGGGACACACAGTTCCCCCTGATACAAACAGAAAAATAAATGAAAATTTTTTTAAAAAAAGTAAAATTCACAATATTATACAATGAAAATCTGGGCTGTAAAGAAGGAAATTATGGCTCATAATGAGAAGAAATCATTGAAAAATAACTTAGAATGACACACATGATAGAATCCACACATGATCCATGTTATAACTCCTACATGCCACATTATCAATGAACTCAAGGAAAAGCAGAACATTAAACATAAACATATAAGAAGCTTTTTTAAAAAAAAAATCCTAACAATAAAAGACAAATTGAGTTTATAGAATAGCAATTCAAAATGGAAAATGAAGAGAAGACTGAAAAAATAAACACATCGTTGTAGAATGTTGTCCTCCAAGTAAAACAGATGCCATTTTTGTCTGATTAGCTGTAACCATTTGCAAGAGACCATCAAGATCAGACCCGTTGACTGACAACATCCCCTCAGAGTCATAGACCTCTTACCTGGAATTCTAACCACTCCCTCATCCACCTTCCAGGCATCTGTGTGTAATTAATTCTGCCTTGATTGCATATAGACTATCTCGAGATTCTGGTAAAGGTCTAGACTACATAGGCTGGAAAAGGTTAACTGAACTTAGAACTCCATCTGTGCAGCTACAGAAACTTCATAATCTATTCTGGGGAGAAGACTTTCTGATGGTACAGTTGATCTGACCTAGATCATTCACATGCTATAGGTATCCCTCACCCACAGTCCTATAACCTACACCAATGTTAGACTTTGATATAACTGTTATTTTGGTCTGTCATTGGAATTCTATCTAGAGTGAAGAGACATTTGTGTGAATCTCTCCAGGAAAAGTTTCACACAATACATGTTGAGCCAGACATGGTGACATAAAACTGTAATCCTAGCAATTGGGAGGTGAGGGAGCAAGAGTTCAAGGCCAGCCTTGGTTACATAGCAAGTTCAAAACCTGGGGGGGGAGGTGTATGTGTGTGTGTGTGTTTATGTTTTTCTTGTATTTTACTAAGCCTGTTTCAAAAAAAATCAAGAAATTTAAAAAGGGCTGGAGAGGTGGCTCAGGGGTTAAGCCTCTGCCTTGCAGGCGGAAGGTCCTGAGTTCAGATCCTAGACCCCATGTATAGACTCCGGGCGGAAGCTGTTCTACACACACACACATACATATATGCACAATTGAATAATAATAAATAATAATAAAATTTAAAAAAAAAGAAATTTAAAAAGTAAAATAAATAAAAACAATATGCAAGTGGTCATAAAATAGTCTTTAAAGAGAACAAAGAAATGAGATTTAAAAAAGATACCTGAAGAAACATCAAACTGTTTTCATATTTAATTGAAACAATGAAGATTCAATTAGCTCAATGAACCTAGAACTCAAGAAACCAAAGGATAACTACACCAAGCACATCCTAATCCAACTTCCATTCAGCTGCAAGGACCATGAGAAGTCTGCCAAGGAAAGCTAAAATCATGTAGTGAAGCTTGTCTGAGAGGTTATATATGCCACCATCAGCAAAGCTAGAGGTGAGGGCACTACCCAAACCCAAATCAATTTATCACAAGCACCAGATGCCCAGCAGGACTTGGTATTTCCCCTGCTGGGTTTCACATTTGCCTCACTATAGCCTGTTTCTTTCCTTTTGGAATGGGAATGTTTATTCTCTGTCATGGTATGTTGGAAGCATACAATTTGTTTTCATTTTATACATGCTCACAGTTAAGAAGCTGATTGATTCTCAGAAGAGATTTGAACTTTTAAACAGTGTTGGAATTGCTAAAGACTATGGGGACTTTTGAAGTTGGACTGAATACATATTGCATCATGAGATTATCATGAACCTGTGAAAACAAAGGGTGGAAAGTATTGCTTAGAAGTGATGTATTTGGGGCTGGAGAGGTGGCTCAGGGGTTAAGCCTCCGCCTTGCAGGCGGAAGGTCCCGAGTTCGGATCCCAGATCCCACGTATAGACGCCAGACGGAAGCGGGGGCGGCCTGCGCTTCTGGTCCTGGTAGGGCGGAGCCTGTGAATCCCGGGGCAGAAGGAGGTGGAGGCGTCCATGGTGGTTCGCGAATTCGTCAGTGGTTCTACACACACATACACACACACACAGACACGCGCGCGCACATACACACAGTTGAATAAATAATAAAAAAAAAAAAAGTGATGTATTTGACAGGACATCAAAATCACCCTCATCCCAAGGCTCTGGGAATCTTTCACAAGACGGGGAGGTTAGGTTGTAAGAACCTATGGGTGGGAAGTGGTACTACCAGCCAGTATGTACAGTCATGACCAGGGCTGCTGCGTCCAGGAGCTCACTGAAGTGAAAGTCTACTTCCACAAGACCTGCACAACCTTTCCAGGGTACCTCCATTCAAACTCTTCATTTTAATTAGCTTACAAAATAGTAACCCTTCCCCACCTACCTCTCCACTCCTTCATCTGCCCACTTCCATCCCCTTTAAACATTTTTGCCAGGATCAGAAAGAGGATTCAGAGGCTAATGATATTTGTGTGCAACCTGACTGATCCCTGGAACCCACATTGTGGAAAAAAGAACTGACCTTTGAAAATCGTCCTCTAACCTCCACACCTGCTGTGGTGTGCATGCACCTATTATCTCTCTCTCTCTGTCATAAGAAAATTAGTTTTTCTTTCATGTATATATGTATGGCACACTTGTATGTGTGTGCATGTGTGTATGTGTATGTGTGTGTTTGAATGAGTGAATGCATGTACACATGCCTACAGAGGCCTAAGAGAAACATCGGAAATCATTCTCCATCATTCTTCCATCTTAATGTTGTAAGCCTGAGTCCCTAATTAAGTCCAGAACATGCCATTAGGGTGAGTTTGGCTAGCAGCTTGCTCTGGGGATTCACAGGCTCTGCTTTCTCCAACTAGTGTTACAGGCAAACAGTCACTCCCAAACCAACATTTTTAGGTGGGATCTGAAAATCTGAACTCAGGTCCCATGGCTTGCAAGTCAAGGGCTTTAGCCACTAAGCCCTTTCTTTAGCACCCCCCCCCCCAATTAAATAAACATTTCCACTTCCATCTTTTCTTCCTATACTTTCACGTCACATGAGTTCCTATCCCCTTTCCCTTGAGGCTTTCCACCCACCAACTAATGGCCCCTTTCAGTTTCCTGGGCTCGATAGAGATTCCAAAATAGACAAATCTAAAACTTCAAAGCTAGGATCTACATTTGAGTTGGAAATAATAGCTGCTGTCATTTCTGCCTGGTGTTTTTATGTGGGATATGGGATTTGAACTCATGTCCTCTGCTTATGAGACAGAGTCTTAATCCTCTCTCTCCAGCTCTAGGGTCTGCATTTGAGAGAGACATGGAGTATTTGTCTTTCTAGGGCTGGATGACACCAGTATATTTCCCAGTTCTGTACCAATTTCAGTTCCTAGCTATTGTGGACAGAGCAGCAAGGACCCTGTATGTGTAGGTATCTCTGTAGTAGACTATGGAGTCCTTTGGGAATATGTCCAGGCGTGATATGGTTGGGTCATATTGTAGTTCCTATTTCTAGTTTTTTCAGAAACCTCCGCACTAACATCCATACTAACCACACAGTTTACACCCAAATAACAAATGAAAAAGGATCCATCTTTCTCCACATCCTTCCCAATATTTGTTCTCATTTGTTTTTGGTCGTTTTATGGCATTTTTCTTCCAGGGACAACATATCCTATCTTGGATTTTGACCCCGGTCTAACCTGCAGAGGATGTTGTGCAGCAATCCGAAACATTCCATCCTGGAGGAAGGCTGGAAACTGAACAGCTCATTAGTCTCAGAAAGTTCCTGAAACTAAAGGTAGAGAAAACAGTAAATAGTTGTTGGGGAGGAGACTCCCTAGCCAGTCAGTAAGTCTGAGGAGACTCTGAGCAACACAGGGGACTGGAGGGGACTCTCATACGGGCAAGTCCTACAGTAGAGAACTTCAGGGTTGTCGCTTCCCTAAGTCACGCCCAGCTAAGGTGGACTTTCTGGCGATGTAGCTGCCATGAGTTGTCCTTGCCATTATAAATAACCTTCATCCATATTCCTGTAGGTAACACATATAAGCTCATTGGTTCAACAAGCAAGACTTCAGTGTTATGGAACTTTGTGGCCTGTTGTGGAACTCCTATCAGGGTATTTGTGTGGCATTACCCCGGGGAAAACTGTCACACAACAGATGGAACCGCAAAGTAGTTTAAAAAATATTTACATGTTATTATAACAGAGAGAGAGACAGCGAGACAGAGACAGAGAGAACTATCAGAGAGAAGCTTTCAGAAGTTGGTTGGGTCCTTCCTCTGGTGCTGGACCTCAGGAGCCAGGTTTGTGCGCAGGCATCTTTACCCACTGGTTCCTCTCACTGTCCCTGGAAGTAGTTTAATTTTCATCTCTCCAATGGATAAAAACGCTGAACACTTTTTAAAATATTTGTTAGTTGTTCATATTTTGTTTTTCAAGAACACTCTGTTCCATTCATAGCCCGTTTTAATGTGATTTTTTGTTTAGTGTTGTTCTAAAAAGTTCTTGTATATTCTAGATATTAGTCTTTTGTCACATGTATAGCTGGCAAAGATTCTCTCCCAATTCTGTCTTCCTTTGATTGACAGTGTCCTTTGCTGCAGAGAAGCTTTTAATTTTTTGAGGTCTTATTTGTTGGTTACTGGCCTTATCAGAGTCCCATTCACAAAGTCCTTACCTACATGTCAGGACGTTTCCCCTACATTTTCCTTTAGCAGTTTCAGTTCTTCTATTAAGATATTTTTTTAATATTTTATTTATTTGTGTGCATGCATGCGTGTGTGTGTGTGCGTGTGTGTGTGTGTGCGTGTGTGTGTGTGTGTGTGTGTGTGTGTATCAGAGGGCATTGTGTATGTCCCTGTGGGGAACCAAGGGTGACTTCAGGAATCATCCTGGATTGCTTCTACCTCCTTGCTCCTCTCTGGGATTTCCCAGGCTCCGCCTACCAGGGCCGGAAGTGCAGGCGTAGGCCGGTTCAGCCCAGCGTTTTTTATGTGGGACTTGGGATCCAAACACAGGACCTTCTGCTTTCCAGAGTCTTAACCCTTGAACCATCTGTCCAGCCCACATTAAGATCTTTTATCCCTTACTGCAATGAGACTTGTCCTTACGAGACTAACATACCAGACTAACATGGTAATGACTAACATACCAACATGCCCCCCATAGACTAGCAAGGATCTCAGGAAAGATAATTATATGCAGTGGAAATCTTGGGAGCTAGGTCTGGATGGGTGGATGGAAATGCAACTAATAGTAGGGTGGCCTAAGGAGGGGCCACGTGGTATGCCACAGACAATCCAGAGGGAGCCCTGGAACCCATAGAAGTCGACAGGCCAAAGGGTGGGAGTGGGATGGATTGATGAAGGAAAAGGAGGGGAGAAAGAAAGGAGCGAGAAAGGAAGGAGGCAGGGATAAGTACTCAATATACTTGTAAAACTAGGAAAAAAATAAAATTATTTAAAATTTTTTTATCCCTTTGAAGTTGATTTTTTTTTAATTTTTTTATATATGTGTGTATACAGGGAAGTGTATAAGCAGGCACTTCAGTGTGTGTGCTAGTGGAAGCCCATAGGTGACATCGGGAACGTCCTGGATTGCTCTTCCACCTTATTGCTCTGGGGCTTCCCAGGCTCTGCCTTCCAGGGCTGGAATTAAAGACTGCCATTTCTCCCTGGCATTTTTATGTGATATCTGGGGATCTGAACTCAGACCCTTTTGCTTTCGAGGCAAAGCTTTAACCACTGAGCCTTTGCCTCAGCCCTAAGGATGAAAGATAAGGATCTACATTTGGATATCAGTTTTCCAAGTGTCATTTGTTCAAGAGGCTGTCTTCATTCTGATTTATATTTTTGGCAACTTTGTCAAAAATGAGGTGTGCCCTATCTTATTCCACTGATCTGGTTGTCTACTTTTTTTTTAACTTTTATTATTATGGCTCTGTAGTATATAATTTGAAATCAGGTATGGTGATCTTGGTAGGAATTTTTATTTAGCATGGTGTTGGCTGTACATTTGTCATATATGGCCTTTATTTTGTTAGATATTTTCTCTCCACTGCTAGTCTATTCAGAGTTTTTGTCATGAAGGATGTTACTTTTCTCAAATACCTTTTCTGTATCTATTGAAGTGATAGTGCGATTTCTGTCCTTATCCATTTATATGATTTATTCAGTCATTTGCATATGTTGAACCATCCCTGAATCTCGATTCGAGTGTGACACAATTTGATCATGAGGCAATCTTCTTTTCTTCGGGAGCCTAAGGCACAGGAACCCTGAAAAAACAGCCCAGACTGTGTTTTTTGTTTGTTTGTTTGTTTGAAGAGGAAGAAGCAAAATGCTAAGGAGGGAAGAAAAAAGAAAAAATATAAAACAATATAGGTAGGGCACAAACAGCAGGGCTGAGATGACAAGCTAAAATGATAATGAATATTAAATACAGGTGAGATATAGATGAGAATTGTATGGAAATAAAGACTATAAAAACAGGCCAAATTGTCAGCTGTCATCTAAACTCTCACATTCCTTCCCTGTAGTTGGCAAGCCTGTGCTACAAATGGCTTCTAACACAGTGGCTGAATAAAGGTACCAAGTCATTAGTATTAGGAAAGCTTAAATCATTTCCTTTGCTATAAATACTATCCCAAGGGCATTCTTAAATGTTTTCCTCAGGGTCATCTGTACATCTCCTCCCATTTTGAGGTCTGGAACTTTGAAAACTATGGGTTTAGTCTTCCCACGACAGAGACAGGTCCCCCCCAAGGCACCTGAACGGGATTCTCTAGATTGCTGCCCTCTGGAAATGCCTGTGAGGGATGTTTTTTGATGTATTGATTGATGTGGAGAGACTGTCCACAGTGTACAGGCCATTTCCTGGGTAGGTGGCTCTGGCTGTATAAAGATGGAGCGAGTAAGCTGCGTGCAAGCAAACAACCAAGCATTTCTTAGTCCCTGTCTTCTCTTGCTGTGGATGCAATGTGACCAGTTACTTCAACCCCCCATCTTGTGATGTTCCTGCAATAATACACTGTAACCTGGAACTGTGAGCCGATTAACCCTTTCTTACTTGGATCCAATTTTTTGTTGCAGCAACATGGAACAAACTAAAACAGAGTTCTCTGTAATTGTCTAGCCAGGTGGACTGTAAGCATTACCTTAGAAAAGAAGATTGTACCCTACACAAACTAGGTTGTAGGAATCAGGAGGTAGTTAGTTGCCAATGACGCGAAAGAGCATTAGACTAGGATTCCAAAGAACTGAGTTTGTTCCACAGTTTCCTTTCCTGGTAGTTTTGTGACCTATCACCTGCAGATCCTGATTTAATGAGATTGAGCATGGTCTCTGTAAAACACAGAAGACTGGGTAGGACAATCACTCTCGTTTTTAGATGAGAAACAGTGGTCCAGACAGGTGAAAAGTAGCACCTCCAGGGCGACTTGGGCAGCCTGGCCTCAGGGTCTGCGCTTGACCACCAGCAGTAAAGCCAGCAAGGACATGCGAGGTTGAGAACTGGCCACTCTTGGGGTAGAACGGCCCAGCGGCCTAGCAGTGACCAGCGCATTTGCTGTCGCGTTGTCTGTGGCTCCCCTTTGAACCCCAATGGGTGCATGTAATCTCACATTCCCCAGCCCCAAGACGGGGGGGGGGGCGAGGGTGGCCCTGCGAACACCGGCGAGCACAATAATGTACCCAGGCAGAAAGCAGCGCTCACTCCGCGGCCCCAACGCCCTTTCTTTTTTTTTTTTTTTTTTTTTTTTTGAGCAATGCCATGTTGCCGTCCGCGCTTAGGAGCCCTGTTGGCACGCCGGGAGGTCGCGAAACAGCTTTTCCACGGAATTAGCCTCATGGGAAGGAAACCGCCAGAGGGTCTTCCCTCAAGGCCCGTGGGCCACTGAAACGAGCGGCGGGCGTAGAGCGGGGTGGGCGGGAGCCCACGTGAGACGCACGTCAGGCGCTGCGCCGCAGTCGGGAAAGACCCCAGGGCCTGCGTGCGGGGCGGCGTGAGGGGCGGGCACGAGGAGCGGCGGCGGCGGCGGCGGCGGCGGCGTGAGGGGCGGCCCGCGGCGGCGAGGAGAGGAGGAGCCCGCGGCCCCGCCCCCACGAGCAGGCCGGAGCAGGCCGGGCGCAGGGCAGGCGCGGAGCGGAGTGGACTGGACGGCCGGCGGGGCCTGCGCCCGAGCGAGCGGCGGGCGAGCGGGCGAGCGGGCAGAGACCGGAAGGGACGAGCGCGGCGGGCGCCGCGGCCTCCAGCCTGCGCCCGAGGCGGGTCGGAGCGGCCGCGGCGGCGGCGGGCGGCGGCGGCGGGCGGCCGAGGCCGGGCAGGGGCGTGAGGCCGAGGGCCGCGGAGCCCGGCGTTCCCGGGGCCGGGCGAAGGCGAGCCGGGGCCGGACTCCGAGCCGCAACAATAGCCCGGGCGAACGGCCTGGGCGCCAGGCGAGCACCGTCTCCGGTTCATGGAGGACGCGGCGGGAGCGATTCTCGGAGCCCGGAGGTGGAAGAGCCAGGGAGAACTTGGGGAATCGGCTCTCAGCAAAAGGCCGAACGTGGATCGGGTTTGAGACTCAGGCCGGGCTCGGTGGAGGAACCTGCAAGTTTAAAGGAAAAAAGAACGTCTAAGGATTCCCTAGGTTTGTGGGCAATGCTACCATTTTAAAGGTAAAAAGCATTGCACTTCAAGCGTTCCGTGATTTTTTTTTTTTTTTTTTTTTTTTTGGTGCGGTTGGTTCATTTTAGAATTCAAAATCTTTAATGTAAAAGTCTTTTATATATATATAAAAAGAAATCCACAAAGGGAAGTTTGTGGTGCATATACACTATTGTAGGGTTTTATTTATTTATTTTTTACTATGCAAGTCTTCCGATTTTTTTTTCCAAGTGCCATTTCGGAATCATTTTTTTGATTTTTTTTCCCCCTTCTCTCGAATAATTCTGCTGTTGTCATAAACATTGAAACCACAGAATTACTTTTCACTCTTTGGGGCTTACGGCTCCCTTGCTAGTAGAGAAACAGCCGAGAAAACTGGATTAAAGGATGGTTTTTTATATGTGTTTGTCGTTAAGACTGAAATTTTGAAGGTACATTCTTTCTATGATTTTTTTTTTTTTTTTTTTTTTAGCTCAGTGCTAACCTTGAAGAGATTTGTGGTTGGGGTTTTGGTTTCTAAGAAGGTCATAGTTTTTCTTTTTCTTTTCTTTTTTTCTTTTTCTTTTTCTTTTTCTTTTTTTTTTGAGAGGGGAGTTGGGGAAAGGGCCAAGAAAGGAGGAGACCATGTTAACTTGTAGAAGTAAAATGGAGCTGCAGTTACCAGGGTCCTGAGAGCTGTAAGAAGAAAGATCCAATCTTCAACTTGGGAGGCCATCCTTACCTTTCTTTAAACATTGCAAGGGCTTTGGTCCTGATAAAGACACACAAGGAAGCTACAGAACTGTGGAGACACCAAGAAACCATGAGTGTAAGGTTACCCCAGAATATAGACAGGTAAGTTTGGTTTTTTCCAATATTTATTTAAAGACCTAGAGGGAAGGTGTTGGGTTTTGATAATGGGTCTCGGTAGGCTGGTGGAGTAGGTAGGAGTCTGGGTCTCTGGGCGCTGACAGCATATCTATCTGTGCTCCTCCTGTGCAGTGTTCTTGTTCAAAACATATCCTTTGATTCCATGTCATTTATAAGCAATAAGCAGTGAAGCTGGAAAGGAGGAGGGGAAAACATTTCTAGTGGCTTTTGACTTTGCCAGGCTAGAAGTGGGAAACCAGGAGCAAGTCTGGTCATGTGAATCCCCAGAGGCAGATGGGGACTAGCTTTAGGTATGGAGGGTGGGCCTCCACCAGGCGGATTGTTATAGAATGGTGGGGTTTAGTGATAGGGTGGATCCTATTTCTAGAATGAGGAAGATGTTCTTGGCCTACAGGATGGGACAGAAACACATCTTGAACTGGTACAGGTCTGTATTTTCACTGGTGACTGATAGGGCTCTAGAACGTTTAGGCCACATTCGAATCTCCTCTTCTTCAAACTTAGTTTTTAAACCGAGACCTGCCAGCAGACTGATGTGCTAGGTTTAATTTTCCAACTGTTGTTAATATGCTTGACTATGCAAAATAAGCCTTCTTCCCGAAACTGGAAGGCGTTGTTTTGTCACTTGGGCCTGATGTACACAGGACCTTGGAGTCATCTAGGAGCACATGATGTCCATTGCCCCGAGGACTTGCCCAGTCTCTCCTGTCCCTGGGAACATTATATTATGTTTGTAATTCTGTCCTCCAAAAGTTTGGTACAACTTTTTCTTTTCCTCCCCTTCCCCTCTTCAACTCTACCTTCCTTGAGAATCTTGAGAAGGGTATGTTTTGTGGGTTCCAACTGAATTGAAGAGATGGATGGTTGGAGGACTGAACAATCAAATGAAAGAACTGGGCCTGGAGAAAATACGGGCAAGATAGAGAAGAATATTGAAAGGGAGTCCTCTTCGTGCCGGTTAACTATGCTAACAGTAATTTCCTGTGGAGTGTGGCCTAAAATAAATAATGCACTCTCTACCAAACTGACCTCTGTGTTGTCTTGAGAGTCCCATTTCGATCTGAGCAGCAGTCCTCACAGGGGGAACTGACTTGACAGTGAAGAGAGGGCAAGGATATGTGGCTAGTTGGAATCTCCCTTCCCCTTTACATTGTGACCTTCTGCAGTTCAATCCTGGAAACAGGATAACTGAAGCCTGTCAGAGCCAGGAGGTGAATGGTTTTACATGGCTGCCCTAGTCTCTTCGTTCTTTCAGAGATTGGGAATTAATATTTGGGTGGTGAAAGATTTGTTATTGGATGTGAGGGATGGAAACCAGGTTCTAAACAGTGCAAGGAGGAGGCAGGCTTGGGGTTGACATGAAATGCTCTTCTGGGAATTTGGATGTTGCTCACAGGTAACAAATCTCAGGGTCTGTATGACATGCATGACTTCCTAAATGCTTTCATAGAATAGTTCTCATTCAAGCCTTACCAGGTGTCTGTAAAGTAGACAGAATTTGTTATTCCCATTTTGCAGAAGGAGAAACTGAGTCTCATAGTGGGTTCCTGGTTTGTCCAGTGCCATGTAGTAGTACCCAAGCAGTGTTGAATTCTAGACACAAGCCCAAGTCTCATTCCGAGTTCCTAACCCTTTTCATTGACCATCTTGTCTGTTTAGCTGTGTGAATGTGCCTTGTGGAATGAGAATCCCAAAGAGCTATTTCACTGTCAAGTAGTTAGGTGCTGTCCATTTCACTTTGGGTACCACATTCCAGTACAGTTTGGCAGGGTGTGGACTTTTCTTGTCTCCATCTTGCCTCATTTTCTTTGGATGGAGGGATCAATCCAGGGACTCAGGTCCCCGTTCTGACTGTCTTTGGATGACTGCGCTATATCCTGCTCCCTTAGTGATGATAGCCTCATTCTTTTGGACCTTTTGACATCGTGTGTATGTTTGTGTGTGTGTGTGTGTGTGTGTGTGTGTGCGCGCACGCGCGTGTGCATGCACATGTGTCCCTGTGGAGAACCAAGGGTGACTTCAGTAATCATCCTGGATTGCTTCTACTTCCTTGCTTCACTCTGGGATTTGCTTCTACCTACCCCTGGTGTTTTTATGTGGGACCTGGGATCCAAACTCAGAACCTACTGTTTGAGAGGCAGAGTCTTAACCCCTGAGCCATCTCTCCAGTCCATATGCACTCTTAATAAGACTGCAGATTGCCTCTTCTACCCCCTTTTTTTGAGTCACCTGTGCATCATGGCATGCCTGTAAGTTCTTACCCTCTTCTTTCTCTCCCCTACCCTCTCATTCTTTCCTTCTCTCTCTGAAGTAAAATTTAAAAATTAAAAAAAAAAAGAAAGGAAGAGAGAAAATAGAACAGGGTTATGGAAACATGGAAAGGAGCTATGATCCTTAATAGAATTGGAGATACTGGATTTAAGTACTTTTAAGAAAGAACAACACCCAAATTACATGGATCTGAGGGAGGAAAATCACAGGAATCTGGTAAGCACGTCGAGGTATCGCTTTGCTCTTTCTTCTTGGTTCCGAATAGAATGTGTTTGGATCTAGTACAGACCTGTTAGGGAAGGCCCCCCCATTTTCAGTGACCTCTGTGGTAGGTGGTTCCACAAATTTATTGGTCATAAGGCCTTTGGTATACCACACTTTCCTTTGCTACAATTTAAAACTGTTTTTGTCATATTTTAATCTTGACTTCAGTGTGAATCCTAATGCCAGTAGCAAATTCACATAAATGTATGAGAAAGGGGCTTTGAAAGGTTGGAGGAAAGTCATTTTGGCATCTTGATCCAAAGCATTGTGGATTTCAAGAACAGCTACTGCAAAATGACATGATGGGATCATCAGTTGTGACCTGGCCTCAGATCTCACAGGGAACCAGTTCAGCATTAGCAGCCATCCAAATAATGACCTAAGATCTGCGGCACTTAGCAGTCAGTTGATTGGACTGCAAATATTTATCAAAAGGCTTCATGCTCTGCTCAGTTCTTGGTGTTCTGGTAGATAACATAGGAGAATGTGTAACATTCTTGTTGGGAATGTTACAAATGAAGCAACAAAGTGGTATAAAAATAGTGCATAGATGCTGGATTTTAGTATATTATATAGGTATATTTGGGTCAGGCATGTGGCACATATCTGTAATCCCAATATTTGCAAGGCTACGGCAGGAAGAACAAGAGTTTGATACTATCCTCAACTTTTAAGTTGAGATAACCCCTTCTTTTAAAAAAATAAGTTTAGAATAGAGCGACAGGTCAATACTGATTACTAATTTAAATTATTTAGGTAGAAAGGAGAGGAGATCGTTTTGAACAAAGGGAACATCATGAGAAAACTTCTGAAATAGGTATGGCGAGGAAATGGTGAAATCAGTCTTGAAGCAGAGAAGAATTTGGTTGACATGGTGGGCAGGGTGTGGCTGGAGAAAGGAGTGAGAAAAGATTTATGTATTGTGTGGTGATTTAAAAAATAATGCTTAAAGAGAGTTCTGGTTGAAAGAACATAAAGTTGGGAAGGCCCAGGGAACTTGCAGCAAGAATGACAAGTACTGGAGTAAAAGGGTGACAGAGGGACAGGACAGAAGGAGGCAGGAGAAGAAAACACTTGAAGAATTGGCGAATGTGACTCAGGGCTGAGTCACATGTCATTCCCAACTTTGTGATGCCACTTGATTAGGAGAAGTATCTTGATTGAATAGGACCTTCATGAAAGGCCACCAGCCTCCCACTGGTACCCAGCAGTTCTCTGAATACATTTTAGTGAGTGATATTTATTTTGCTGAGACCCTTAGATTAGGCCATTTCTAGCAAACAGTTTTAGGGTCCTTTGGTAAAGTGTGGTTGGTTGGTGTGGGGTATGTATGTGAATGTGTACACAGAGGCCAGAGCAGGAAGTCTTCTGTCACTTTGCACCTCATTATCTTGAAACAGGGTCTTTCACTGAACCTGAAACTCAAAAGCTCGCTCACCATTTCTTTGCTGGCCTACGGGTGAACTGCATGATCGACCTGGCTCTGCCCCCAGTGTCAGAGTTACAGCTACACATAGCCATGCTTGGCTTTTTACTTGGTACTGGGGATTTGAACTCCGCTCCCCTGCTAGCAGAGCAAGTACTCTTAACCACTAAGCCATCTATTTTGTTCCCAGTACCTCCTTTTAAAGAGAAGGGGAAGGGAAAGTCTGTTCTGAGAACTTTCTTAAGATTGGGTCATGATGCTTTGAGTCATTCAGCATATATTTGGCAGATGACAGTTAATCAGTGTACCCATCCCCCATCATAGTAAACAGTATAAAAAATATGGAACGTTAAGTGAGAAGTTACCACATGGGCTCCACTTATCCACTAACTTACCTGTATAGTTGGGATAATTTTTGTAGAAGCATTTTGTGAATCCTGTAATGCCAAACATATGGTTAGTGTTAGAGCATGTGGTCTGGTGAAGACCTTAGATTAACCTGAACGTTCACCTCAGTTGGCCACTGGAAGACACCCATGTGTCTGAGGCCTGACAGGCATGACTCAGGGATCATAGTAAATAAATACAGGATGATAGAGAAAAACCAGGTATCTAGCCTTGGGTCAGAGGTAGATTCTGTTTTGCTTGAAACCCAATTTCTAGTCCCAGCACCATAACTAAGGAATCCATGACTTGTCTCTTTAGTAATTGTGGATCATATTACTGCTCCCTACCACCAGGTAGACTAACCTATTTTCTAAGCCCACATCACTTTTTACTCATTTGTATCAGTATTCTCTGCTACTCCAACTTCCTTAGTTCTTTATTTCCTTCAGGAAACCTTTTCAGATTATTACCATCAAATCTCACAGATTTGTATTGTTTACTCTTCCTTTTTCACATACATATAGCAATTTGACTCTATCATCCTTCATTTGTATAAAAAATATATGTAACTTGTAGCAGAATACCTAGTGCATGGAAAGCTGTGGGACATAGATGGCAGTGCTAATTCTGTTCTTCACATGTTTTAGATTGTCATATACCTTGTTCTATTGGACAAGGTTCAAGAGTAGTTACTCTTTTTCTTTTCTAAGTCGTCTTCTAGTGCTCAGTTTGGTTTTCATTACGTAAGATATTTTCTGTATACAAGAGATACTGTTTCCAGATTTGACATTAATCCCTCTGTGCCTAGACAAGGAATTGTGCGAAAGCAGCTTAAACACTGCTGCTGGGCACTGAAACCAAGAATTACCCCCTTGTTTTTGTTTGGTGCTAGGTCCTGGGCTCTTGGTATTTCTTCTAGGAACAGAGCCATCTTGTTGGGGCTGTTGCCTTCAGCTCATCATAGTTCTGCGGGTTTCCCATTAGCGGCTTAATTTCCGGGTTGTCTTTCCCTGTAGGAATCTAAGGGCACAGGGTCCACCCTAGTATTGTCCTGTCCGCCCCAAGCTGGCCTCATTCATTTCTGAGCGGGGCCCTCAGAACCTTCTCTCCGATGAAAGGCCCCTGTTGTTCTCAGCGGCGGCTGCAGAGAGTGTAGTGAATAGCAGTGTGAATGGGACCTTGTGTGAGGCTAGAACCACAGGACTCTTCTCAGAGTCCTAGAGACAAGAGAAAGCACCACTAGGGGTTCAGTGTTCTCCAGGACTTCAGTCTTGGAGTATTCATGCTCGTTCTTAAATAGGAAGGTTGATCCAACACACTTGAACATGCCATGTTGCCAAGTGTGTGGAATTCAGTGTGAACAGGTTGTGTTCTGTGTCCTCAAAGAGTAAATGGTTTTGTTGGGTGGAGACAGAAGTAAATAGTACCTGAAGTTACCCTCCTGATATCAGTTGAAATATATGAGAGGAACTCCTTTAGGTGTAAAAGTTTTCTTGAGAAAAGGACTTTAGATTGAGACTACAAAATGATAGCCAAGCAGAGAGAACTGCACACACAAAAAGAAACCTGAAGACAAGGGAGAGTACAGTGGAGTGAAATCTAATGGCAGTAGTAGCCATGATCTAATGAGAGGTCATAGAACCATTAATCAGATGAAACTGGAAAAAAGGGAGGATCAGAATCTGAAAGCCATGTGATCCACTGTCTTAGTGGTACTAGAAGACAGTGGAGCTGTGAGATTTTTAAGTAGGGGGAGTGACATATCTGATGAGAGAAATTACCCTGACTATAATGTAAACATTGGATTGAAAGAAGGGAGGATGGGAAGATGGAGTAGACAGCCATTGTGGTAATCATGGACTAAAGGTAAATGTGCCTTCCATTAGAAAAGTGACTTTGGAGAAAAATGAAGGCTTAAGAGGTTAAGTGGTAGATTACATTAGGAGGAGTGTGTGGGGCAAGGATGACCCCCTTACTCTTAGCTTTGACCCCTAGAAAGTACTATTTAAGGAAAAACAACTATAGAGGAAACGTATGATTGAGGAAGGACAAAGATATGTCAACATCCCTTTAGACTTGATTTCAAGTGGGTGTGGGAGATCCAGGCAATCACACAGAGGTGTGAAAGTCAAGAGGGCATTCTGGAATAATAATATTGGTAGGCATCATCAACATATGGACCGTAGGAGAGTTTTGAAGCACAAGAGTGTCCAGGACAGGTGTGGAAGGAGGTGGTGAGCAGAGCCTGAGCGACTTCAGTTAAAAAGAAGGAAGAGACTGGCTAGAAGGGGACAGAGAAGCAAGGAGCCCTGGCAGCGTGGAATTTCCAAGGTGAAGGGAATAGTCAGCAATGTAAACACTTTTTCCCAAGAAAAAAACAAGTACCTGTACTTAGTAAGTACAGGTGGATATGTTGGCCTCAGAAAGTGATTTCTGTGCATTGGTTAGGGCAGCCATTTCACAGTGTGTCAAAGAAAGAAAAGAAGGTCAAGATAATAATCTCATCAATTCTTAAAAAGTTTAGTTAGAAAGGGAAGAAAATTGAGCTTGTATGATTGGGGGGAAAATAAATAAATAAAAGAAAAAAAAAATTCAAAGCCAGTCTGGGCTATATGAGACGCTTTCTCAGTAAATAAATAGAATTGTTAATCTGGAAAAAAAAAAAAAAGGAAGAAAAATGCAGCTTCTGGTTTCAATCAGGAGGGCTTGGAGTTTATTTTTTCAAGGTAGGACTGTTCCTTAGTTCAGAAATGCTCAGTCCTTAGCATGCATCAGAGTTAGCTAAAATCTCCTAAAAGTAGTACTCTGTCCCCACCTCTACCCCCCATTCTAATTCAGTAAGTGTGGGTTGAAGTCCCAGCCTCCTAAAAATTTGCTTTTTTTTTTTTCTTTTTTGCCTTTTCTTTCACTTGATTTCATATTCCCCCAATAATGACTCCTTTACTTTAAACTAAAAACAATACATTGCTCCTGCAAGGGCAGTGGCAAAGGAATAGTGGTGTTAGAGACCAAGGGAAGGGTGCAGCGAGAGTCAGCAAATCGTCTTGACTGGGCTCTTAAAGTTGCTGGCAGCTTAGAGCTGCAGCTGGTATACCAACAGATGAAACTTCAAGCCATAGAGCCTGGGCACAAGTTGTCAGGTCGCTTGGGCCAATACTTGGAATGCACCATGAAGAGCATGTGAGGGAACCCAGTGCCGAAGTAGGCGCCATCCGTGTGGTGGTGCCTCGATGGCTTCAGTGTATACGCGTCCATGCACTTGGGGCGGTACAGCTTCACCATAGTCTCACCTGGGATGTCCGAAATGCCCATAGGAAGCATTGGCTGGTTCTCACAGTACACCTGAGGACAGTAGCCAAAGTCTCTCTGCTAGTACTTTTCCAACATCTGGGTGATGCCTCAGTTGGTAAGAATGTGCAGGCGTGGATCAATCCATAAAGCATTTCAGCTGTCTATTCGATCAAGTTAAGTCACTCTGGTTGGGATTGTCTTCAAGCTTTTCATCAGGCTCCAGATCCAAGATCATGTCTAGAGCTCGTCAGTAGTGAGACACCTGCTCATTAAGTCCAGTAAGATTAAATTTGTCTTGAATGTAGTCCTCATCTACTTCACAAAAGAACTTGTTCCCAGGGAGTCTACAGGACCAGAGACATCCAGGACACCTCCTCTGAGCTACTCATCTTCACATCAGTGACTGGACCGGGACTGGGATGGGGGAAGGGGCCTACTGCTCCCAAAGACCAGCAGCGACATTTTTAACACATTTTAATTCTGTTGAGAGCCTCTCTTTGCCTTGTAACATCTGTGCTCTTAGTTACTCTTTTTTTTTTTTTTTTTTTTTTAATGTGTGTGTATATGTGTTTGAAAGTCTCATTCTGTAGCACAGGCCAGACTGAAATTGTTTTGTAACTTTCAAATAGGTAATTCTGATTTTGCTTCCCAATTACTGTCAACACAGCAGCTAGCTTACATTCTCACAACAGTGCTTTCTTACTTAGTAAGCTGCCTATTGTCTGCCATGAGTTTCTTCAGTAGATTGCAAACTCCATGTCCTTACCATCTAACTCGGACCTACAACATAGTAAGCATCTTTTGACTATTAGATACTTGAATCAAACTACATAAACTCATAATGCTTAGTTTCTGGACTCTTCATCTGTGAAACCTTGTTTAGCCTCTTTCATAGAATTTTTTTTCTAACTTTGAAATTAAAGCCCTACAAAAAAAGTCAGAAACAAAATCTTTTGGAAATATCAAAGGTGACAATGTCAAAATCAAACACTCATAATTACAGTTTGGATTAAGCAAGAGAATAAATTGCCTGAAGTGATTCCTCAGGCTCATCTGAGGTTCTGAATTTTTCAATAGGACCTTTAGAATGTTTTCCATGGAATAGTCTGTTGCTCTCTACCCTTGTAGTAGTCCACCCAACAGCATGGCTTCTCTGCTTAAGGGTGCTCTTGAAGTTCTGTACTAAGGTCCTGTTTACGTCCTTTGAATGAGACTCCAGCAGTGCCTGACCTTTATTTAGTCTATTTGTCAGTGGCAAAATCCCATGATAGTGGGTTGTTTCTCATTATTTCAAGATTCTCCAACCAGTGGCTCTGCTGAGTCTAGTTATAGTCTGGGCAGGGGTAATGATAGGTGTACAACACCAGGCAATTTCTGGGCCAGAGATACTTTCTAACACTTCAGACCTTAAGGTCATTGAATTAACTAGTCAGAAGCCCTAATGTGTTTTCTCTCTCATTCTCACTCATTATTTTTTATATGTAGGTATTATGTGTAGGCATTTTGTATGTGGGAGTGTTCACTATATACATGCCACAGTATAGAGGTTAGAGAACAACGCAGGAGTTGGTTCTCTCCTCCCACCACGTAGGCTATGGGATCAATTCTGGTCATCAGATTTGGCTACAAGTACCTTTGCCTGCTGAGCCATTTCATCAACCCATTGTAGTTCTTATTTCAGCCTGACCTAGCTACTGCTCCTCTCTATTCATGCCTGAAAATACATCCATATACTAGGACTGAACTGTAGACCTGCAACACTGAGAAAAGACATCACTTCCTTACTAAAGCCGTCTTCTAGCCACTGGGGATATACTGAAAAGTCTATTGGAACACGAGAGTCAGCAACTAAGTATAAAGTTATGATCCAAAGGCCAAGACCTGGATTCATAATTGCTGTGGGAAAGGCAGGAGGAGAGAGCTCCCAGGGTGAAGGGAAAGATTAGAGATGAGGCAAAGTTGGTTCATAAATAAGGGAGGGCTGTGATTGCCAATAGAGAAAGACGGGAAGAATAAATGCTTTCGAACCAAGATACAAATGCAGTAGTGTATGCTTTCTGGTTATTTCTGTATCTTCTTTGAAGATAATGTTTATTCATAGTCTTTACCTGATCTTTATTTGAATGATTTATATTTTTGTGTGCATGTATGCATGTAGGCATGCATGTGTCACTGTGCAATTGTGGGGGGGTCAAAGGACCTTTCAGGGATTGTTTTTCTTCTTCCACTGAACTCCAGGAACTGACTCAGATTGTCAGGCTTCCATGGCCTGAGCAGTTGTAAAGCTGGGACATACCTCAGTGGTAGAGCAGCTTAGGATTGGCAAGTAGGTAAAGTGTGCCTGCTAGAAATCCTGGTGGCCTGAATGTAATCTCTGGAACCTACATTGTGGGCTCTGATCTCCAGAGTGCACGCACCATGGTACACACGCATACCTTGGCACACATGCACCTGTTCTCTCTCAAATAAATAAAATACATATTTTTAAAGAATGTTTGTCTAGTATGCATAAGACCCTGTTCTTCTGCAGAGTAAATTTTAAAAATTGCATGTGAAATACTTTTAGTTAAAAAAAAAAAGAAATACTTTTAGTGAAATATCTGACAAATTAGAACTCAGTGACTGTCCAGTATTATTATAATCATCTCAGGTTTTGTAGTCTCTGGCAGGCACAGCTGTGTCTTGTAGTCTCTGGTAAGTGCAGACAGGCTCCGTCCATGCAGGTGAAGAGCTCTGTCCTGGTTGTAGAGCTTCACAAGATCCTGCTACTAGTGTTGTTCATTGCTGCTTAACAAACTGCCCTAAAATAGTGCTACTCATTGGTTTTGCTCATTATTCTGAAAGCCGGGCTGAGCTAAGCAGCTCTCAGTTGGAGTCTCCTACAGATGCAGTCATATTGAAATGTGATGGGCTTCAGCATTAGACCACTCTGACAAACTTGTTGTGAATACTCAAATAGCTGGAGGCTTGAAACACCTAAAGCTCCTCATTCCTCTGAACTCTCCAAATTCCCTTTCTCATGGTACCTTACAGTAACTAGACTTCTTTCAAGGTGGCTCCAGGCTCCAAGAACAAATATCTTAGGACTTTATTGTAGAAGTTAACAAACTAGCTTTTACTAAGTCCTGCTGAGAATTGGAAAGGATATAAGCCACACTTTTGCTTCTTTAAATTTTATGTTATTTAAAATTTACAATGAATTTTTGTTGTTTTTTTTTCCTTTCCCTCTCTTTACTTTTTCTCAACCTCCCACTGAGAGATTCCATCTTCCCAACAAGCTTCAAACTTCTCTCCTGCCCCACCCAGGGTCTCTATGAGTCCCATAGGAAATGCTGCCTCTTTCTGCTGCAGCATTGGTAATATTTCAGTAGGCCTACCCCTGATATATGAAGGGCCTCTTATGATAGCCAGTTTTGACCATTACTGATCACTTCTAGAGAGATATAGTCACCTGAATTTCTCTCTGGTACATTGTATATGATATTGGGCCCATTCTTATGTATGTCTTGTACAGATGAGCTTGGTTGTAGGGCATTCACAGTTGCATTGGTTTTATGTCTAGAGGTACTGTTTGCCAGTGCTCCTTCTCAGACTTATTTATCACTTTCTTTCTGTCTTGTTGTCTGGTGTGGCCTGATTTTTGGCAAAGGAGGTTGGAGCCACTTGGAATGTCCTGTTTGTGGTTGAATACTCCCCAGTCACTTAGTTTCTGCCTTTAGATCATTTCCGGCCCTTTTTATTGACCAATTTCTATTGAACGAAGAAGTCTCTGTGGGTGCAGGTTGAGAACTACCTTATTTTATTAGCTTAAAGATAAGCATTTGGGTGCTTCAGAGATAGCTCAGGGGCTAAGACTCCGCCTCAAAAGCAGAAGGTCCTGAGTTTGGATCCCAGGTCCCATGTAAAAACAAGTGGAAACAGCAGTGGTAGACAGAGCCTGGGAAATCCCAGAGCTAATCCAGAATGTCACCCTTGGTCCTCCACAGGGACACACAGTGTTCTCTGATACATACACACACACACTAAAATAAAGTAAAGTTTAAGATAAGCATTTGGAAGGTAATGTGTTGTCATGTAACTTGGCAGGGCAGTAATCACGGGTTCTCTAGATCCTGAGCCTCCGCAGTCAAAGAGCTCTAAGTCAGACCTACAGTGAAGAGGCATGGGTTTTCTCCTGATGAGCGGCCTTAAGTCCAATCACAGAGCCGTATGTTGCGAGCCACACTTCTTGATGTGGAGTGGCAGGGCTACAGAAGAACCTCAGGATTGGAACTGTTGCTCTGATTACTTTGCAAAATTGTCATAGTTACTTTACTCCTTTATCATTAGGTTTTTGTTTCTCCTGTCCTTCAAATACCAGTTCAAAATTAGCTTCTAATGAAATCTTACTGGTTAACACTCTTTGATTTCACACAGATCTCTCCCTCACAGGTCCTTGCTGTTTTATGTAATGTCTGAGTGTATATACTTAAGAGTATCTCCAACTAGGCTGCAGGTGCCTGAAATACATTACTAAAATCTCCAGTAAGGTTTTTTCCCAATAACTTTATAGTGCTTTGCTCTGTTAAAGTTCTTAACAGTTTTTCCAGACTGATCCCTGACTTAGTTCAGTTCATTCTGTACTTTATTCTTCTAAGTGCTAGAAGAGAAGATACATTTGTATCTTTTTAAGTTTTAAGTTCTTACTTAAAATATTTTCTTTCTTTATTTGAGACAGACACCTCCAGGTTTGGCTGTAGAGATCAGAGGACAGCTTTCAGAAATCACTTCTCTCCATCTGCTGTGTGGGCTTCTAGGGATCAAACTCTGATCACTAGGTTTGCATACTGACACCTTTACTTGCTGAGCCATCTCACTGGTCTTTGGCTGATTTTAGAAAGAACTTTACCATCCATTGTGATAATGTAACTACAGTTTACTTATTTGCTATCATAGTGAGATGCAATTGTTAACTTGACAGTTGAGGGTTTGCGTTCTGGGCACATTTGTAGACAATTAATTAATAGCTGAGTGAAGCCCAGAGCAAACCAGCAGGAGATTTGTCTAATGGATGGGGAAGCCCAAAACATGGCGAATGGGACTAGTCTCCGGCCGGTGAATAAAATGGAGGGAACTGGTTGAGGAATTGGGCATCCTTGTGTATACTTGGCTAAACATGCTAGTCTGGCAAATAAGGATTGTCCCTCTCTCAGCTGTTATGTGGAGATGGTGTGGCCAGTTCCTCATGTTGATGTGAACTCTCCTGCCAAGCTGGACAAACAACTGTAACCAGAAATCGTAAGAGAAAATAAATCTCTTGTTCCCGTAAGCCATTTGATAGTGATTTTATCAGCAGCAATGCAGTCGAACTGCAACATTTACTTATTTGTGTTTTTGAGGTAAGCTTTTGTTTTATAGCCCAAGCTGGCCTGTAATTCTATTTTGTAGCCTAAGCTGGCCTCAAATTTCTGCCAGTCCTCCTTCCTTGGCCTCCTAAGTTCTAGGATTACAGGTACGCACCATCATGGCCAACAGTTACTATTAAACTGAGCTGTATAGGAAGTGAGACTTGAAACTGTGTAGTAGTGAACTTGGTGATCATGAGACTCAACTTTGTTCTCTCCCATGGTTTTACCTTTGCTGCCTGGATTACTAACACCAAAGAATATTTTGCTTGGGAGCCCTGTGAGTACATTTCCAGTAAGGATACTGTGTGTGTGTGTGTGTGTGTGTGTGTGTGTGTGTGTGTGTGTGTGTGTGTGTGTTCAAAAGGAAGGTCCTGTGCCCAAAAGGACAGGAAGGTATCTACAGGGGGGAGGAACCCTCCACAAAGGTGGTAAAACTTTAAAATTCTTTTCTCCTGAATTAAGATATAGGCAGATGCAAAACTGATACTGTCTCTGGTGATGGCCCCTTTCACATTGACACTCACTCATTAGGGTCACTGTGGAGATCTGGTTCATTTTCTGGCATGTTGACCCAACACTTGGGTGTGTGTGTCTAGAACCAGGATATAACCCAGGCAGGGTTAGATCTAGTTACTAATCCGTGCAGTACCAAGCATTTACTACATAATACTTTCATTCTTCAAGTCGGTCTCCATCTGCTGTACTTTATCCTCACCATCTGTTTGTGAATAAGAGCTTAAGGATAAAAAGGAAGGAGGCTCTCTACGTGACTTGGTTTACCTTTCTTCCTGTTCTTTCTGAGAACTCATTTCACCTCCTTTGGACTTGCCTGACTTTTAGTCCTTCACCTTTCCTCCCTCATAGTAATTAACAAGGAAGCTGCTCATCTGTGTGGTTATCCAGTCTCCTCAGGGCCTTTTATGTGAAAGCTACATGATGTGGCAATAAGTTAGCTAAGGAAGATGATCTGAGGCTAGAAACGGCCTGTTCAGGAAGATGTGCAGAAACACTGCTGAGTGAGATAACCAGTCAACAGTGCGAGTCCTGCTGGTATGATTTCAACAGCCATCATAATATCCCTCAGGGTATCTGCTCTCCTGGATTATGCACTGTTTGCTCTCTTCATACCTTGGAAAGGCAAAAGGGATAAGTGATTGCTACCTTTAGCTACCTTTAGTTAACCTGAAGGCCAGTTGGGAAGAGAAGACCTCAGGATCTGCCTGGAATATGTGAAGGCTTCAGCCTGATCTCTGTGGAGTATTAACTGTTGGGTTTGTGAGGGTAAGGACACTCCTTCCTGAACTTACTTTGAAGTTTACTTGGCAGTTAATGACTTTAAGAAGAAATGTTGGAGCTGGAGAGGTGGCTCAGGGGTTAAACCTCTGCCTTGCAGGCGGAAGGTCCCGAGTTCTGATCCTAGGCCCACGTATAGACGCCAGGTGGAAGCGGGGGCAGCCTGCGTTTCTGGTCCTGGTAGGGCGGAGCCTGTGAATCCCAGAGCAGAAAGAGTAAACAAGGAAGAGGTGGAGGTGTCCGTGGTGGTTCCCGAATTCGTCTGTGGTTCTACACACACATACACACACACGCACACATGCGCACACACATACATGCACAATTGGATAAATAATAAATAATAAAAATTTAAAAAAAAAAAGAAGAAATGTTTATTGATCCCAGGTTGATGTGCTAGTACTGTCCTTGAGGTTACAGGGGTTTAATTCTGATACACATATGCTTAAGACAAGAGATGTATTCAAAAAATACGCAAGGAAGTCATGCAAGATGCCAGAGCAGTGGTGTCTAACATATCTCTAAGGTCTTCTCTATTAGGAATAGACCAAGGATTCAAGAAGATAGAAGAGAGAACTATCAAGCTAGCCTAGGCAAGAGGCAATGGTACTAATTAATTGATAAGTTTAAAAGTCTATTCAGGTAAAGCATTTTGCTGTGCAAAGTGAGTACTAAAGTTCAGATCTCTGGCACCTATGTAAATGAATGTTGGGCCAGTGCAGTAGAGACAGAGACAGGAGGTCCAGGGGCGAGCTAGATAGGACGATAGGCTCAAACCGTGATCTCTGAGTTCAAGCGAGAGACACTGTTTCAGTAAGTAAAATGAAGAGCTGTGGAGAAAAATACCTGAGTTCCACATGCATGCAAAAAACAAACAAAAACTCTATTTTTTTTTTTAATCCAGAAGACATATATTTCTTATATTCTGGAAAAGAATGGATTCTGTCCATTTTGTTTCTTTCCCATATGCATTTTATCTTTAATACTTCTGTTGCTCACAGATGAAAAGATTTTTTTTTTTGCATTTGTGTATGTATCATGGGGCACTTTAGTGTACATGTGGATGCCCAAGGGTGACAGCACCCTAGAATGCTCTTCTTTTTTTTTTTAATTTTTTTTATTATTATTATTTATTCAACTGTATGCATATGCGTGTGTGTGTGTGCACGCGTGTCTGTGTGTGTGTGTGTGTGTGTGTGTGTGTGTAGAACCACGGACGAATTCGCGAACCACCATGGACGCCTCCACCTCCTTCTGCCCCAGGATTCACAGGCTCCGCCCTACCAGGACCAGAAGCGCAGGCCGCCCCCGCTTCCGCCTGGCGTCTATACGTGGGATCTGGGATCCGAACTCAGGACCTTCCGCCTGCAAGGCAGAGGCTTAACCCCTGAGCCACCTCTCCAGCCCCCCTAGAATGCTCTTCTACCTTAACTGTTTTGCTCTGGAGTTTCCCAGGCTCCACCTTCCAGAAGTGCAATAGTAGAAGTTCAGGCTGCTACCATTTCTGCCTGGCATTTTTACTTGTAATCTGGGATCAAAACTCAGGTCCTTTTGCTCAAGAGTTTAAGAAAGGCTTACCCTGAGTTTTCTCTCCAACCCTGAGATGAAAAGATTTTATAACTGTCCTCAAAAGTCAAGAGATAGGTCTGGAGGGATGGCTTAGTAGTCACTTTCTTTGCTCTCCCCCCACCAGACCAGCTAACCACTAATACACCTTTCCTTTCTATGGATTTGCCTGTTTGGGCATACAGATGGAACCATATGTGGCCTTTTGTATCCAACTTTTCATTTAACATGATATTTTGAAGACTTATTGTATGTAGATACTTCATTATTTTGTTGCCCATTAGTAGTCTTCTTGTATAGTAAATTCCACTTTTTATTTATCTATTCATTGCTTACATTTTTTTTTATTTATTCAATTGTGCGCGTGTGTGTATGTATGTGTGTGTGTATGTGTATGTGTGTGTGTGTAGAACCACGGACGAATTCGGGAACTACCATGGACCGCCTCCACCTCCTCCTTGTTTACTCTGCCCCGGGATTCACAGGCTCCACCCTACCAGGACCAGAAACGCAGGCCGCCCCCACTTCCACCTGGCGTCTATATGTGGGGTCTAGGAACCGAACTCAGGACCTTCCACCTGGAAGGCAGAAGCTTAACCTCTGAGCCACCTCTCCAGCCCCCTATTCATTGCTTAATAGATCTTTGTGGAGGTTTTTTGCGTTGTGAAAAAAGTATGAATATTTGCGTAAAAGTTTTATGTGTACATGTTTTTATTTCTCTTGGGTTCTTACCTTTGAGGAAATAGTCATATCATAAGGTACTAAGATTAACATTTTGAGGTATTATCAAAATGTTTTACAAAGTGGTTACACCAATTCAATTCCTATCTGTATAAGCAATGAAGGTTCTAATATTTTCCACATAGTCTTCCTCTTTTACTATCTGCCATCTTTTCTATGGTCATCTAGGTATATACTGGGATCTTTGGTTGTTTCCATTTCCTTAATGACTAGTGATGTTGAATATTTCCCTATGCTTATTGACCATTTGTGGGGTTTTTGTGTATTTTTAAATATTATATTGCAAAAGAATGGGAGGGAGAGGAGAATAACCTCCACTGCATGTGGAAGTAGAAGATAACTTTGTCAAGTTGGTAATCCCCTTCTAGCTTCACATGGGTTCCAGAGATGGAACTCATGCCTTCAGGTTTACATGACAAGTTCCTTTCCCCTCTGAGCCATCTTACTGGACCTACTATGTTGACAATTTTTGTTGTTGTTTTGGTTTTTCTGTGTGTGTGTGTGTGTGTATGTGTATGTAAGAGGACACCATATGTGCCTGTGTAGGCCCAAGAGTGACTTCAGGAATCACTTGTTTGCTCTACCTCCTATTTGCTTTGCTCTGTAGTTTCCAGGCTTCATCTTCCAGGACTAGAAGTACAAGCTGCCACCATTTATGTCTGGCATTTTTATATGGGATCCAGGATTTGTACTTGGGGCCTTCTGCTTGTGAGGCAGAGACTTAAAACTCTCCAGCCCCTGTTTTCTTTTTTAAAATATTACCAATTGCATCTTGGATTAGGAACTCCTAGCGAGGGTCTTGCTTAATGCTGTCGTCATAGGGCTTCACCATATTGAATGCATTTTAGATGGTAAGGAAGTTAATAATATCCTTGGTTATTGTCAAGGCACTTTTAAGTGTATTTGTTGCTTGCTTGCTCTCTCTTTTTCTCTCTCCTTTTTAATCATGAGCATTAAGAACAGGTAGGTATTTTGTTTTGTATTTTGTTGTTCAGCATTAGTGTTGCCCAAGTAAGTACTTGGTGAGGCTTTGGGGTTGAAGCCTAGTGCTCACCTGAAAGCTTCTGAGACTCATGTATTATCTACCACACATTCTTCTAGCCTGAAATCCCCTTGTCTGTCTCTTGAGAAACTCTTAACCGGGATGTATTTTCACACCTGTATTTTTTCCCTCTTACCAACATAACTGCATGCTTGCCAAAGACTAGAACTGCAGAGGATTCACTGTCTAGATCTCTGAATGAAACTTTTGGCTTTCTCCATCCATGTGTGCACATATCATATTGAAATCCAGCCATTTAGATACTCAGAAACATTTCTTGTGACAGCTTGGAAGAGAGAATGGCAAACACATAGACTTACCTGGATCCACATAGGTGTGTGAGCACTTTTGAGTTTGCAGTGTCCTCACGTGACAACAGGGTCATCTCATCAGTAACAGCAAATTGCTTAGTTTTGTTCTAGTGTAATTTTAAATGACAGTTCATTTGTTAGATTCTGAGAATGTGTCTGCTGGGAATTAGAAGCACATACTGTTATATTACAAAGACAAATGCTTTAAAAATGATTTTGCTGATTATTATGTTGCTTCTCCATTAATATGTGTGTTTGGAACTTGCCTGTGGTTTAATTGACTAAGTTATCTACATATTCAAGTATGTAAAAATGTGTGTGTGTGTGTGTGATTTTCTCTCATTCAAATTCAAGAGTATTGCCTGATTTTTATGATCTAGCAGCTCTCTGACATAGATGATAAATAAATATCTTGAAACATATTTTATTATCAGTTAAAAAATATGTTCCTGGGGCTGGAGAGGTGGCTCAGGGGTTAAGCCTCTGCCTTGCAGGTGGAAGGTCCCGAGTTCGGATCCTAGACCCCATGTATAGACGCCAGGCAGAAGCAGGGCGGCCTGCGTTTCTGGTCCTGATAGGGCGGAGCCTGTGAATCCCGGGGCGGAGTAAACAAGGAGGTGGAGGCGTCCATGGTGGTTCCTGAATTCGTCCATGGTTCTACACACACACACACACATACACACACACACGCACACATGCATGCACATATGCACAATTGAATAAATAAATAAATTTAAAAAAAGTTCCTAAATCTTTGTAATTGAGAAGTACAATTTATAGTTTCTAGTGTAGGCCTAGATATTATTTTGTCTACAGTGCTAACTTTTAGTGATCTATTAAGGCATATTTACTTACATATATGTAATTTGATGCATTTTGAAATGTGCATATATATGTCACTGTCCCTCAATCATGGCCAGCACTCCTCCTTATTCCCTTCTTCCCTTATGGATCTGTATACCAGTAGACCCTTTTCTTGTATGACTGCTTTCACTTAAAGCAATTGTTTTGATGTTAGTCTGAGCTATTTATTGTTCTGGCTGGTTCAGTTGTCAGCTTGACAGGATCTTAGCTCACCTGGGAAAAGGACCTCTGGTTATACCTGTGGGGAATTGTCTTCATCGCTTTACTTACAAGAAGGCCCATCTTAATTGTGGGTAGCACTACGCCATGGACTATATAAAGTGGGAAATGTAGCTGAGCACTAACAAGCATGAATGCATTCTCATTCTTTCTGTTTCTTCACTGTGTATGTGGATTGGCCAGCTGCTTCAAGCTGCTTCCCACCATGACTTCCCTGCCATGATAGCCTGTAACCTGGAATTGTGAGCAAAATAAATCCTTTCATTGTTATTGTTGGAATATTATATTGAAAGTAGAAACCAAAAACTGAAACAATGTTTCAGTAGTCTGTTCCTTTACATTGCTGAATAATACTCCATTTTGTGGATAATTTTAATGTATTTGGGCTACCATAAGGAAGCCTGTTGTGAGCACATATGCAGGTTTTCATATAAGCATAGGTTTTCTTCTTCTTTAAATCTTAGGAGAAAATGGGTAAGTTGTGTATTGGATATGTGTAGAATATAATTGCCAGCTTGTTTCCCATAATAATGCTTTCTCAATCAGCAATATAAGAGACTTATAGTTGCTATGTAACTTTCCTAACAGTTGATGTGATCAGTCTTTTTTATTTTAACCATTAGCATGTATATAACTGTACCTTCTTGTGCTATACTTTACATCTTCATGCACGTAACTTGTTGTGTATATGTCTTGTTTGTAACATGTTCAAGTCTTTTGTCCAGTTCTAATTAGACTGCACTTTTAACCCAGTTATTAAATTATAGGACTTTCATTTAATATTGTGTATCAGTTGTTTTTGCCATGATTTTCTCCTAGATTACAGCTTGCTTTTCATTTTGAAACACTGTCTTCTTAAAACTTGTTTAAATTTGCACATAGTAAAATACATTGCCTCTTAAAAATATTTTATTTTGTATTTAAGTGAGAGCAGGCGAGAAGGCACATGCAGGCCTTGGCACAAGGGTGGAAGTCAGAGGACAACTTCAGAAAGCAGTTCTTTCCTTCCATCACATGGGCTTCTGGGAATGGAACTCGGGTCTCAGCTTTGTGAGCTGCACCTCACCCACTGGGCTATCTTGCTGCTTCTCAACACTGCATTTTAAAGAGCAGTTCTTAATTTTTATGAAATCGGGCATTGTTTGTATTTAACCTCTGCCATCTTCAAAACCGTAAGATTTTCTCCTGTGTTTCTAAATGTTTTGCATTTTGTATTTCTCTTATGTATGGTTTATTTTTAGTAATGTTTTGTATAGTGAATGAAATAACAGGATGAAGCTGTTGTTCAAATTTGCTGTCCATTCATTAGAACCATTTGTATAACGCATATTCTTTCCTTGCCGAACTATAGTGGTACTTTGCTGAATATCATTTATATACATGAGGTCTAAACTTACTCTGTTCTGCTGATACCTGCTAGCAACAAACTTTTTTTTTAATCTTAATGTGGCCTTATAATCTTGATGTCAGATAACACAACTTTTTCAACATTGTTCTTTCTTTTGAATTTTTTGGTTTATTCTCCATTGTTTCCATTTTCATATAAATTTTAGGGTGAGTTTATCAGTTTCTATGAAAAGAAAAGGAACACTTTTTGGGATTGTGATTTAGATTGTATTGAAAATAGATCAGATTTAGCAGTATTCAGTCTTTTTGACCCACGAGCATAGTTTATTTCTCGATTTATTTGAATTTTTAATTATTCTTCCAGCAATGTTTTAGTTTTTAGAGTATAGATTTAACATTTCTTTGGTTAAGTTTGTTTCTGTTTACTTCCTATTTTTAAGGCTATTTTGAAATGGTAGTATTAAGAAATTTGCGCGCGCGCACATGTGCACGCTTGTATTTGCAGGTGCACCTGTACTTGTGTGCATGGTAGCCAGAGGTTAGCATCAGATGTTTTTCTTGATCATTTTCCACCTTACTTTTTGAGACATGATCTCTCACTGAACCTGGAGATTATCAGTTTAATTAGACCGACTGACCAGTTAGCTCCAGGAATCTCCTGTCTACACTTCCATAGCACTGGAATTACTGATGTTGACCACTTCTGGCCCTCATACTTGTATGACAGGCACTTTATCTACTGAGCCATCTCCCTTCCCAAATGATTGTATTTAAATATTAAATAAAAATTATAGTATTTAAAATATTATTATTTTGTTGGTATGTGTAAATGCAGTTGATTTTTTTTAACAGTATTGTATCCTGAAACCTTACAAAATTCTTTAGCTTCATAATATAATGGCTGGGCTAGACAGATTACTCTGCCTCGCAAGCAGAACGTCCTGAGTTCAGATCTCAGATCCCATGTGAAAATGCCAGGCAGAAATGGCTGTGCCTACACTTCAGCCCTAGTGGGCCAAACCAGGGAAATCCCAGAGAGAAGCAAAAAGGAAGTAAAACAATGATTCCTGAAGTCACTCCTCATCCTCTACAAGGACACACAGTGTCCTCTGATACACATACACATACACATGCAAAATAAATAAACAACAAAAAAGAAAGAAAAACGCAGTGGCCTGAACTTTCGATCCTAGCATGTGGAGCCTGGAAATTCCAGAGTGAAGCAAAAATGAAGTTGAAGCAATTCAGGATGATTCCTGAAGTCAACCTTGGTCCTTCACAGGGTCACACGGTGCCCTCTAATACACACACACGCACACACACAAAATAAATAAAAATAAAGTTAAAAAAAAAAAAAACAAAACTATGGCTAATTCTATCAACCTGACACCTAGCAAGCAGACCTGGACCTCCCTAAGAGGATTCTTTAGATTAGGTTGGTTCTGGGCATGCCTGTGAGAGACTGTCTTGATTCCATTAGCTAATGTGGTCAGATCCAACCTGAACATAGATAGCACCATTTTCCTGGGCTTGGGGTCCTGGACTGTATAAAATGGTGAGCCAATAAAACTTTTCTCCTCTAAGTTTTTCCTTGTCAAGTTCTTTTTACAACAATGAAATAAGTAACTAGAAAACGTAGCTGTTTTGTTGCTAATTTTCTAGAGTTTTGAATTAGCATGTCTGAGGCAAAGTCATGTTATATGCAAATAATATGTTGCATGTTACTTGTTTCTTCCAATCTGTCTTATGAACTGATGAAAAAATAGGGGATTAAAATTAAGAAAAGACATTAGGGGCAGTTAAGAACTTTTTGCTGAACCTTTAGAGTAGATTTTGGATTCCTTTTGGCAATTCTTTAAAAATAAAAAAAAGGAGACACTTAAATCTTTCAAACACCTTATTGACTGTGTGTGAGATTGTATCCATGTCTGCTAGAAGATAGGCATACAGGGGCTGGAGAGGTGGCTCAGGGGTAAAGCCTCCGCCTTGCAGGCGGAAGGTCCTGAGTTCGGATCCTAGACCCCACGTATAGACTCCAGGCGGAAGCGGGGGCGGCCTGCGCTTCTGGTCCTGGTAGGGCGGAGCCTGTGAATCCCGGGGCAGAAGGAGGTGGAGGCGGCCATGGTGGTTTGCGAATTCATCTGTGGTTCTACACACACACACAGACACGCACACACCACAGACAGATACACAGAGACACGCGCGCGCGCGCACATACACAAGCACATGCGCACAGTTACAGTTGAATAAATAATAATAATAATTTAAAAAATTTAAAAAAAAAAGATAAGCATACAAACTAATCTAGCAGATAATCATGCTGTGATTGTGATACATAGTGTACTAGGGCGAAAGGACTGTCTGAATTGGGCATGAGACCCTTCTGCTGCCCTGATACAGAGAGAATGTTTTGGCAAAGATAACCAGTAGTGAAATGTTTAAATTGAGTTTCCAGGGAAATTATGCATCCTTTCTATCTTGATTGTCCATGTTTGCGCTATGATCGAGAGTCTGGAAAAGACAAGCCTTCATCTATGATTCTTTTTCTCTTTCCATTTTCTTTCTTTTTAAAATCTTATTTGATAGAGCTGCAGACTTTGCTTCTAACTTTAAATCTCACTGGCACAAGGCCGGGAACAGGAGTATGTGACATCATTTTACTTAGAGAGAGAGAATACAAACAGGTGTCCATGTGCTATATTTGGCATATGGAGGTCAGAAGTCAGCTTTCAAGAATCTGTTCTCCTTCCACCATGTGGGTTCCCAGGATTGAATTCAGATGGACATGTTTGCACACACACACACAACTTTATTTGCTGAGCTGTCTTGCAGGTCCAAATTTAAGATTTTATTGGCTTGTGAAACTGTTTACTTTAGAATCAGTAATCTAGACCACTGCCCTTTATTTTAGAGTTGAAGAATATTGCTTATTGTCAGAGAGGAAGATACCTTTTAAAACATTAATATTCAAAGTAGAGACCTTTTATTGGTCATTTACCATGTGCATGCATCAGGTACTTTGAGGCCATTGTATATTTTGGAGAGATGTATATTCAAGTCTTTGCCCATTTTTAATTATGCTTTTTTATTATTGCTATATAGGAGCTATTTACATATTGTAATTACAACTTACAAATATTTCCTTCTGTTCAGTGAATTGTCTTCATGATTTCTTTTTTATGGTGTGTACGTGTGTGTGTTTTATACATGCATATGCCTGCACATGTGTGTGAGTGCATGCATATCACCACATGCAGTGTGAAGGCAGGTGTCAAATCTTTCCTCCTACTGCATTGGTTCTGAGGACTGAATTTGGGTTATCAGGCTTGCTCAACAAATGCTTGTGCCTGCCAAGCCATTGCCCTCTTTTCAGTTTCTTGATGGTATAATATGAGATAATGGAATTTTTTAATTTGGAGGAAATTCAGCTTTTTTTCTTTTTTTATTTTGTGACTTGTGCTTTTGATAATCATAAAAAATTACCTAGCTCAAGAACACATTTACTCCAGAACCCTTTTCTTTTTGTGCATGTGTGTGGAGTACATATATATGTATGCATGTGTGGGTACATATGCTTGTGCACATGCATGCAGAGGCCAAAGCAGGATGTGGGGATCTTCTTTTGTTGATCTCTGCCTTATAATCATTGAGGCAGTTTCTCACTGAACAGGAAGTTAGTTAGCTGTTGTATAGTGAGCTTCAGGACCAGCCTGCCTCCACCCCTCAATCATGAGTTTACAGTACATACAATTGTACTTGGCTTTTTATGTAGGTGCTGGGGATTCAGACTTAGGTTCTGATGCTTGCAAACCAAGTGCTGTTGCCTATTGAGTTTCCCCTGCCTTTATTTCTAATTTTCTTTTAAGAGTTCTGTGATTTAGTACTGAACATTTAGGTTAATCATCTATTTGGAGTTAACTTTTGTGTATGATATAAGGTAGTGGTTCAGTTTCATTATTTGCATGTAGGTATCTATTTGTCCCAGTATCTTTTATTGACAAGACTATTGTTTATTAAGTTGTCATGATGTCCCTGTCATGAACAGGATGACACATTCCTGGATTCTCTGTTTATTAGCCATATCATTATGCCCATATCATTATGCCCATATCATTATGCCCGTTCCATTCAGACTTAATTGTGGTAGATTCATACTTTAGATTTTGAAATCAGTAAGTATGAGTCGTTCAGTTTTGTTCTTTTTTCAAGATTGTTTTAGTTACTCATTTTCATGTGACTTTTACAGTCAAGTCTTTTTCTTTCTTTCTTTCTTTCTGCGTGTCCATGTGCGTATGCGAGTGCGTATGCTTGTGTGTGTCAGAGTGAGTCAGTCAGAGGGCACTGTGTATGCCTGTGGAGACTTATGAGTGACTTCGGGAATCATCCTGGATTTCTTCTACTGCCTTTTACTTAGCTCTGGGATTTTCCAGGCTCCATCTTCCAGGGCAATTTCAGGCGGCTGCCTTATCAACCCAACAGTTTTACATGGGATCTGGGATCCAAACAAAGGTCCTTCTGCTTATGAAGTAGAGTCTTAATTCCTGAACCATCTCTCCAGCCCTGCAGTCAAATTTTTATTCTCTCCTAAAAACAAACTAGAACCTAGAGTTCTTCCAGTGATTTTATTGAATTTAGATCAGTTTGTAGAGAATCATCATCTTGCTCTTAAATCTTCTTCCCTATGAACATAGCTTCCTATTGCTTTCAGAAATAGTTCGTAATTTTCTGTGTATGGATTTCGTGCCTGTTTTGTTAATTTTTTCATTTTATTATGTATATCTTATTTTTTATTTCTGTTAAAATAAGTCTTCCTTAATTTCATTTTCTGTATCACTGTTAATATACAAACTTTTTATTTAGTGGATCTTCTATTTTATAACTACTTTTTAGTTTTAATTGTCTTTTTAATTTTTACTTCTTAATCTTTTAATTACTTTTTAATCTGCATGCTGTCTTTTTTTCTTGCCTAATTGCCTTGCCTGGTACCCCTCCAGTTCAATAGAAGTGAATTCATAGATGAATTTGATAGGTGTTGTAGCAACACGTCCATGCGGAGGTCCAGCCTTTTAATGGAATGAAATGGCTCAAAATCGGTTAACAGGTCCCAGAAGCTTAGTGTCTTTCAACCTTTCTAGCCAGATAAACTATATTTACCTTGTAATGGAATAAAATGGCTCAAAGCCACAGTTAGCAAGTCCCAGAAGTTTGTGTCTTTCATTCTTTCCAGTGAGGTAAAATGTATTTGCCATCTACATAATGTTTCCATCTCAGCTAGCTTAGATGAACTAATGATTCTGTATTAATGAGGAGGCCCATGTTTAGAGTAAATCATGGCTCATATGGTGCTACTCATATGGGTATCCTGTAAGAGTTTAGCTCAGTACCACCAATCTTAAGGGAGCTCTCCTTGATGACTTTACTGAGCTTATTCTGTGTATGATTGTAGATTTGGACCTAATATCTAAATTTTAACATTGTATAGAATTAAAGTTTTGTTTCTAAACTTCTCAAAAAAGTTTTCTGAAGACATGTTTGGTACCTTTAGATACGCCCAGCGTATATAAATCATTTCTTTGTACCAATATTGGCAACAGTAAATGTGACCCTAAGAGTAAGTTAGGCATAGTGATGCACACCTATAATCCCAGCACTTAGGACACAAGGCAAAAGGGTGGTGAGTTTGAAGCCAATTTAGGCTACAATGTGAGTTCAGGCCACCTGAGCTACAAAGTAAAGCCCTGTCTCAAAAATGTGATCATAGTGCTCACAGATGGCTCCGTGGAGGAAGCCTTTGCCTCATAAGCAAAAGATCTTGAATTTTGGATCCTCTGATTCCACATATAAATGCTGGGTAACTTCTCACAGTTCTGTAAACTGAAAGTCTTTGGTCAGATTGGCAGAATGGTTGAGTTCTCATAAGACATTCTTGTCTTGCAGATATCTGCTTTTTCACTATGGGTTCACATGATCTTTCCCCAGGATCTGCTTATAGTAAGACCAGTCTCTCTGGCACCTTTTCTTTTGCCACATGAATCCCATTACAAGGATCCCATTGAAATGGCCTCTGATAGTCCTAATAATCTCCTGAAGGCCCCACTTCAGATTCCATCACATTGAGTATTAGGGTATCTACAGAAGACTTCGAGGGGTGGGAAAACACAAATAGCTACCTGTAGCAAAGGTCTGCTTCTTGGTTCTACATCTGTGACATGAGAATGAAACTCTTAACATTTATGATTCTGTGCAAAGTGATCTTGGCCAGCCTGGCTCTACAGGAGCTGCAAACTCACTAATTATCACTTTACAGAGCTCTGGTGGCTTCGTTTAATCCTAATGTGACACATTCACACTTGGTGGATTATGGAGGTAGCATCACATATCAGTCAAACCATTAAAGGTTGTGATCTAGGCAGGGAGGTCCCAGGAGGTGGTGAGACTTTCCATGAGTCACCGCCCTCTCCAACCTGAGCACTGCCTGAATACAGGAAATCAGAGACTCCTGACTTGCCTACTGTTCGGAAGAGTGTTTCAACCTGGTCTATTACAATTGTGAGCATAGGATCAAAGAAGAAATCACTTTTCATTCTCAGGACCCTTTTTCCTTAAGACCTGGGGAGACACAGAAAAACAAGATTCTACCCATTTCTTACCTCCTTTGATGGAATGCATATTGGCTCCTTCCTTACTCTATCAATATGCAGATTGGAATCATCAACTTCCAAGTTTGAAGGACTCTTGCAGTCATCTAATTATCTATATCCTAGCTGTATCCTAGCTATATGATTGCATGGTTAAATAGCGAATATCTCTAGTTTCTCTTCAGCTTTTTAGTCCTTTAAGTTTGTGACTATGGTGTTTGTCATTTGGATGCCAAACAAATATATTGAAGAATGCTACATGTAAAGAGTCCTGTATCTTATGGTGGGTACCACATGTATGCATGTACATGTATGCATGCTAAACTACCATTTACTCATCCAGCAGACAAGAGAATCCAAAGGTATTTCAAAAGTAAAAGATACATTCTTTCTTTCAAGGAGTTTATATCTTAGGAAAATCAGAAGTGTAGAAGTATATTGGTTTAAAGATATTTAGAAAGGGTCAAAGCATGTGTCCTTTGGCATTACAGAGGGTATTTTAGAATGAACTCCAGAGTAGTGTGTTTATATTTTTGATCATATTAGATATGCCAAATCTAACTTGAAACAGTGGTTGGAATAGCTGTGTGTTACCTGTTTCTCCACTTTGATATTGTAATAGGAAACTAACCAATAGCACAAGAGTATATTTATGAAGACAGCTGTACTAGCATAGAGGGAAAAGAGGATAATTGAAGGAAAATCTTTTGCATGTGAATTGCCCCCAGAGGTTCCTGTGTTTGCATACCCATTCCCTGGCTAATGGCACTTTTGAGAAGGTTGTGGGACCCTTAAGTAGAGCCTTGTTGGAAGAAGTACACAGAAGTACATCACTGGGGTCAGGCCTTATGGTTTGATAAACTGGTCCAACTTCCTGTGCTCTCTTTCTCTTTACCTCCTTTCCTTCCTTCCTCTGTGGTTCCTGAGTATGGCTGCAAAGTAATAACTGGCTTCCTGCATCTGTCACCAACCATGATGGACTCCATCCTCTCTGAAAACATAATCCAAAATTTTTGTATTTTCTCAAGTTGTTTGAGTCAACATTAATTATAACTACGGAAAGCAACAGATGAGTAGCTGAGTAGAATTCAGTACAGAGAAATGGGGTTATCATTTCTGATGAACTTAACCCTGAGACTTTTGTGCTTTTTTAGTTGTTTTGTTGGAGCAAGGTGAAGATATGTGAAGACTTTGGAACTTTGAAGTAGAAAAATCCTTGAGTGCTCTAAGCAGATTTTTTTGTGTGTGGTATGTTTGTCTATGTATACATGTGTGCGTAGAAGAGGGCACTTAAGTGCATTGTGTCTGTAGAGGCCCAAGGGTGACATATGGAATCATCTTGGATTGCTCTACTTCCTTATTACTTTATCCTGGGATTTCCTATGCTCCTCATTTGAAGGAAATACCATTTCCACTTGGTGCTTTTACATGGAATCTGGGATCCTGACTCAGATCCTTCTGCTTGGGAGGCAAAAATTTTTAACCCCTGAGCCATCTCTCCAACCCTAATGGATTTTAATGGTCTATTCTAATGAGAGTTTGAAAAACAATAATGCTGAGAGAAAAGCAGACAGTGAAGGCCTGGCTCAGAGGGGAGCTGTCACAGTTACTCTTTTTACTACTGCGAGACAACACTCAAACAGAAGCAACTTAAATGGAGAAATTGAGATGTGCTTGGCTTATAGTTCCAGAAGGGAGAGGCAGTCCTTCATGGCAGGAAAAATATGGCAGGTAGCAAAAGCTGGAAGTGGCTTAAGTCTGAAAAAGAGTCAAACAGAAAAAAAATAAAAATTATAATATTTGAGGAAGAAAATTATGTAAGAAACATAAAAGTCTCTGACAAAAAGGGGTCCTGTGAGGATGAGTTTGACATCACCCTTGGGCCTCCACAGGCACACACATGCCCTCCTGTATACACACGTATACCCACTCACATACAAACACGCACATATATGTGCTTGCGCACACGACATCACAAAATAAAGGTAGGGCCTGTGAGATAACTCAAAAGGTAAGGTATCTGCTCACAAACATGGAACTGACTTTTGAACTTTGTCCTCTGACCTTCACCATGAGCCATGGTAGGCAAGGACATTTAACATGGCATGCATGGGAATTCTTTCTCTCCCACTCAAATAAATATTAAAAAGACCATTAAAGAGATTAGTATCATTCAAGAGCCACATCCTACTCTTCTATGGATTAATAGAATAGGTGCCCCCAAGGACAAGATTGTCTCCAAATCTTAGGAATGCAAATTGATTTGAAATTACAAACTTGCCTAAGGTTAGAGAGCCAGAGGGATTCTTGTTCCCTAAAGCTGCTGCCTGAGGGAGTTTCTCTGTGTCAGCACACTGAAACTGTAGCATCTATGGACCAGCAGGGCCAGACTCCAACTCTAGGTTGTGGAAGAATATGGCAACATTGTCTATGTAGTACTAGTTTTAGAGGCACTAGAGATGCAAGATCGATGTGTCGGGGCTGGAGAGGTGGCTCAGGGGTTAAGCCTCTGCCTTGCAGGCGGAAGGCCCTGAGTTTGGATCCTAGACCCCACGTATAGACGCCAGGCGGAAGCAGGGGCGGCCTGCGTTTCTGGTCCTGGTAGGGCGGAGCCTCTGAATCCCGGGAAAGAGTAAACAAGGAGGAGGTGGAAGCATCCATGGTGGTTCCCGAATTCGCCTGTGGTTCTACACACACAGACACACACATACATACATACACGCACACACACTCACAACTGAATAAATAATAAAATAAAAAAATTTTAAAAAAAAAGATCGATGTGTCGTAGAGACTAGCCGAGTCCAGGCAGTGTGTGACAAGGTTGAAGAACCTGCAAAGATCTCCCAAGAAGCAGTTGTGTACAGTGTAAAATCAACGCCTAAGTTGAAGTAGAGACCCGAGGATGCTGGAAATTCCAGGACTGTTGGTTGTTTGCCTAGAAAAGATGCAGGCGTGGAGTAGAGTTGGTTCAGGAGAGAGTCTGTGTCGGCTGCACAATGAAGCAGCTACCCAAGTCCCCTGAAGCCCAGTTAATTACACGATGTGCAGACATAGAGCTTCAGGATTTCATTTTTATCCTACTGGATTTTGACTTTCACTCACTCCTTACTTACTGTGCCCCAATTCTTTCATTTTAAAATAGGAATGTTTATTCTGAGCCATTATTTGTTGGAAGTCTGTAGCTTGTTTCTTATTTTATAGAAGGTTACAGTTACAAGATTTTTGAACTTTGAAAGTGTTGAAACTGCTAATGATCATAGGAACAATGATGTTGGACTGAATGCATTTTGTATCATAACATAGCTGTGAGCCTATGAGAAAAAAAGTGGAAGCTATGGGGCTGGAGAGGTGGCTCAGGGGTTAAGCCTCCGCCTTGCAGGCGGAAGGTCCTGAGTTCGGATCCTAGACCCCACGTATAGACTCCAGGCGGAAGCGGGGGCGGCCTGCGTTTCTGGTCCTGGTAGGGCGGAGCCTGTGAATCCCGGGAAAGAGTAAACAAGGAGGAGGTGGAGGCGTCCATGGTGGTTCCCGAATTCGCCCGTGGTTCTACACACACACACGCACACACGCACACACGCATACACACACAACTGAATAAATAATAAACAAAACAAAAAAAAAAGTGGAAGCTAGTGATGTAGGGGTTGTATGCTGAAGTGAAGTTGACAAGGGTGGTGTTGTGGTGGCCAGTATTAGTTATCAGCATCTAGGCCTCCAAGATCTGTAAGGATCTTCCATGGTAAGGTTAGCCTTTGAAAACAACTGTGAAAGATTATTTTGATTATGTTCATTGATGGGGAAAGGTCCATTTTAATTGCAGGTGAGACCATTCCCTGGCCAGGAATCTTGGGCAGTGTAAACGGAGGACACAGATGAGGCTGTAGCTTCCAGTCATTTCTCTGATCGACTGTGGTTGCAATGTAACCAACTACTTTAGGCTCCTGCTTCCTTGACATTACTGTAATAGAGACTCAGATTGTGAGCCTTCTTTCATAAATTGCTTTTATTAGGTTGTTTTATCACTGCAACAAGAAAAGACACTAAGACAGGCAATAGCACTGAAAAGATAAGGGAAACACTACAGCGTGTCAGCGAGCCGGAGTTTGAAATGTGGGCACATTGTTCCTGTAATACACTTAGAAATAAAGGTAAAAATTTGACATTTCTTCCTAATGGTAAGAGGAGTTTCCTTCGTCCAGAACTTCACTATTGGGAATGGAGTTGTGATCCCTTGGCCTTCTAGATGCCATGCTTTCCACATTCTTTTTCCTATTCTCCAAGATCCGTTTTCACATTTGAGGGCAGTGGACTCACCCAGAGGGACTCCTTCCCAATGTCATCTCCATGGGGTGTAAGAGACAGATGAGGAAGAGACCCCAATAATGGTTTTCTTTCAATGAAAGCTATTTTCAGCACTTCCTGTTGTTTGGTGTTAGTCCTATCCATGGATTGGCTTCTTCCTTCACTCTACCCTTCTTCAGTTTCCTGGAAATGGAATAAGGTTTAGAGGGGAGGACAGATGAAAATTTCCATTGTACCTCTGCACCTCTTCAACTATATAGTGAAGAGGAGTGGTAAGGGTGAAGGGTGGATGGGAGAGCTAGAGAAATGGAGTCAGGCCTGGAGGGAGGACTGCTGAGCTGATGGTATGGGCCTAATTACTCCTCTGCTTTTAGCTTGCCTATAATTATGGTTTCTGGAGCCAGCACGTTCTGGAAATATGCTGCAACAGCAGAGATTTTGGGTTTCCGCCTGGGATGGAGTTGAATTTTCCACTTGGAATAGCTTGCCCAGCACCCGTTTTTTTGGCTAGGATAGGGTGAATCCCCCTAAAGCTCAAAAGGGGTAATTAGGATACTCATAGAACATAGACTTTCCTTTGGAACTGAAAAAAAAAATGTATATTTTGATGTCCTAGACAGTTTTGAAGGGTTCAAAGAGGTAGCAGATAGGTCTGGTGAAGATCTGGATGCTAAAAGTTAAGAGACCAGTTCTGCCCCTATCCTTGAGCCAGGAACTTAATCTCCCTAGACCTTTCTTTCTCTGTCACTCCAGTTTTTTTAAGTGTTATTGCTAAGTAATAAGTGTCATAGTTACTCTTCCATTGCTGAGAAAAATCCTCTGATACAAGCAACTTAAGAAAGAAAGGACTTACTGTTTTGCTTGTAATTTCAGAAGGTGTAGAGTCCATTTTGATGGTGAACACATAGCAGAAGCCCTGATAGCCAGAACAGGAATCCTGTTCATAGCAACCATCGAGGAGGAAGAGAGAGTAAGAAAGGAGAATTGGTCATCAGATTATCCCAATTTCAAGACCTGCTCTCAGTGATAGGCTTTCTTTCTTTTTTTTTAATTTATTTATTTATTTATTTATTTATTTATTTATTTATTTATTTATGCATGTGTGCGCGTGCGTGTATGTATGTGTGTGTGTGTGTAGAACCACGGACGAATTCGGGAACCACCATGGACGCCTCCACCTCCTCCTTGTTTACTCTGCCCCAGGATTCACAGGCTCCACCCTACCAGGACCAGAAATGCAGGCCGCCCCCGCTTCTGCCCGGTATCTATACGTGGGGTCTAGGATCCGAACTCAGGACCCTCCGCCTGCAAGGCAGAGGTTTAACCCCTGAGCCACCTCTCCAGCCCCAGTGATAGGCTTTCAACCAGCAAAGCTCCACCTTCTAAAGATACCATTACATTCTCCAACATCACCACCTGTGGAGGACAGTCCACATTCAAACTGTGACAGGAAAGGGGCAACTTGAGTTTCTCATGGTAGTAGGGTGGTGATAACATGTTTTAAGCATTTATTATGTTTCCTGTGCTATACACTTAATGAGTTCTTCCATTTAACCTTCTAACAAACCAGTGAAATAGTTACCTTTACTACAAATGAGATCAGGTGCGTTCAGGGTGGTATGGCCGTAGATGCTAGAGCCCCTCTACTACAAATGAAATTGAGAGGCTAAATATCTTGGTTGAAATCACAAAACATTAGGATTTAGAATTAGAGGTCAGCATCATCAAGATCGTGGTTCCAAAACCTATGCTTTTGAGCACCAAGTACGTAACTGTAGTTTGCACTGCCATCATGCATGGGCTAAGAAGCACCAAGAACCAGACTGTTTTCAGTAAAGGACTAGTTATTGGATTTGGGAATCTGAATTCAAGTTCTAAATGTTGCTATCACTCACCTGGGAATCTCAAGTAAATCCTTTATTTTCTCTGAAAATTAAATGAGGATTAAATGTTATGAGGATTAAATGAGAATAGTACCTAGCACACTTGCCATCAGCAAATACTTGATAAGTGTTAGCAGGATCTCTCTTTTTTTAAGCTTTTTTTTTTTAGAGTGCAAGAGATGTAACAGGTTCTTTTTTTTTTTAACATTTTTTATTATTATTTCCGCTCATACAAACTTAATAGGTACACCAGTTCCCTCCCTCCCTCCTCCTCCCCCCAAATCCCCTGCTCCCCATCCCCTCACCCCTCCCCATCCCCCAGTGCCTCCCGCCCCAATTCCCAGAGAGTCCTTTAATATGCATGTCTGACTCTCCTCTGGGCCCTCCTCTCCGATGACGTACAAGGACCCAGTGGCATTTCCCTGAACCCTTTTCCGTGTTCCCCTTAAGCATAGGAACACTATTGTGGCTGCCAATCCCTTGCCTCCAAGGATCTTGGTGCCTTTAGCAAATGCTAGACTTTGTAAGGTCAATAGTGTGTTGGACATTGCGCAGGGCATGCAAAGTCCAATTATGATTGCTTCGGCCCTAACTTGTGTGGAGTATCTTGCAAATCATTGCTCCTCCCATCCTTTTGCTCTTACAATCTTACTGCCCCCTTTTCCGCAAATGTCCCTGAGCTTCAGGATGGGGAGAGATTAGTCTGGCCTAGTTCTAGGTGGTTGATATAGAGTCTCTGAAGTTCTGGATTGTAACACAGGTTCTTGTGCCTGCTGTGCAAGCTTTCTATCACTGAGCCACCACACAAATACATACATGCCCATTTCTCAGTTTTTTCTTATTTTGTTTTGAATTTTGATTCTTTTATAATTTCATACATGTATAAATATTTTGGTTGTATCCACCCTCTTACTCTTCCCAGTTCCACCCAAAGTATGTCCCTCCCACATTCATGTCTGTCAGTTACTCTTTTTGCTTCTATGAGATAACATTCAGACTCAAATACCTTTAGGGGAGAGAAGGGAGATTTATTTGACTTACAGTTTCCAGAGGGGAGATACAGTCCATTATGGCAGAGAGGGCATGACTGATATTTGAAACTGGAGGCAACTGTCACCGCAAATACCATAAAGGATAAGAGGAGGCCAGGAGGTAGCAGCAAACTCAAGAACCGACTTCTAGCAGAAGCAGGGTGAGGCTCTACCTCTAAAAGTTGCCAAGACCTTCCTAAACATTGACATCAGCTAAGATGCAAATGTATGAGTCTATGTGGGACAATTCACATTCAAACTATACAATGTCCACTTGTTGTTTTTCTGGTTTTTTAGTTTTAGTACATTGAGTCCAGTTAGTGCTGCTCACTTGTCTGAGGGATAGGCCCAGCCACTGAACACAGGCAACCTGTCAGCCCTGTTTTCAAAGAATGTCTGTCCTTGCCCCCAAAACTATCATCTGCTTCTCTCGACTGGGGTGAGGCCTTGAGAGCCCCTCCCCTTTCTATGCTGGAATGCAGGTGCTGTGAGTGATTGAGTGCATCAGCTATGTCTCATCCAAAAGAGTGTTTCAGAAGCCTTCTTCCCTGTCCTCTGGCTCTTCCTCCATGTTACCTCAGCCTTGGATGGGAATAGCGTGTTAATAGATGTCACATTTAGGCTGAGCACTCAACAGTCACTTATTCTTAGTACTTTGATCAGTTATGAGTCTCTGTATTAACTGCTGCCCACTGCAGAAGAATGCATCTCTGATCAACTAATCTATGTTCATAAACATACATGTTTAGAAGGCAGTTTGACAATATGTTCATTTTGCAAAACAACAGTTGTAAATGCCCCCCTAAAGCATATGACCTCCTCAGCTGTGGGCTTTGCCCAGTACCAAGTATGAATTCCCTCCTGTGGAGGAGGCCTCAAGGCTCAGCCTTCAGCTGTCAGATTGGCATTGTAGCTAAAAGGCTTAAAAGAGAGATCCTGCTAACACTTACCAAGTATTTGCTGATGGCAAGTGTGCTAGGTACTATTCTCATTTAATCCTCATAGCATTTAATCCTCATTTAATTTTCAGAGAAAATAAAGGATTTACTTGAGATTCCCAGGTGAGTGATAGCAACATTTAGAACTTGAATTCAGATTCCCAAATCCAGTAGCCAGTCCTTTACTGAAAACAGTCTGGTTCTTGGTGTTTCCTAGCACATGCATGATGCATGAAGTAGTAGGTACTCAACTACTTCTGATTAGATTTGAGGCCTGAAGAGTATTCATTAAGGCAAGCCCTGGACAAGACTATGGAGATTATCTAATTATGTAGGAAAACCCACCCCACAGTGGGTGGGACTATTCCCTGGCAAGTGAATAAGATCTGGAGAGAGTTCAATATTTTAGCATACTGGCAAGTAAGAAACTATGTCACCTCTCAGTTTTTTGTGTAGATATGATGTGGCCAGTTCCTGATGTTGGTACAAACTCTCCTGCATGCTAATGCAGATAACTAAGAATTGTAAGCTGAAAGAAACCTCTTTTTCCCTAAATTGCTTGATCATGTATTCATTCAGCAATGGAAAAAAGAAACTAACACATTTTTGATAGAATAAGGAGAACAAGTGGAGTCTCCTTGCTGAAATAATCTGATTTTTGTATTTTTGAGTTTTTGGACAAATTGGGATTTGGACAAATTTGATACTTTGGAAACAGAGCTTAATGAGCTATGTGGAGAATAGTAATGCAAATTGATAAATGAATCATTTAGGCCCGGGTCGTGATGTTTTGGAAGGGAAGAAAGAGTTTGGTGAAGCTGAATTTCAAGATAATAGGCTGGCTTGTTTGAGAGAGAACTGTCAGAGCAGTATTGAGATTTTGGACAAGGTGAAGGCAGACAGCAGAGCAGCTATAACTATTGGACAACTTAATGTCATTGAATAAAAACTTAGTGTTCTGTAATGGAACAATGGGAGACATGAATACCATCCTGTGGAGATTTATTTTGTGAAACTCTAGACTCATTTAATGGAAGAAAGTATAAGCGAAAGCACCTTTTTGAGGTGACTGCCTAGCAAAACATTTGCAAGATCAGCACATAGACATTATACACTGTGGTTCAGATGGGCCAGTTTATCTCAGCCTTGCAGTAGAACTTGAAAGTATCAGTGTATCAGTTATTCTTCTCTGTTGCTGTGATAACACCACTGAAGTTTATAAACAGCTAAGGGGAGAAAAAGATTTATTCAGCTACTGTTCCAGAGGCAGGAAAGGCATGGCTGGCTGGTGGAAGTTGGAGGTACTCTTAAATCACATCCTTCACGGAGGCTGAGAGTTGCTACAAGCTCAAGAACAGACTTACTAACTCAAGCAGGGTGGGACTAACCCACCTCAAGATCCACCCCCTGTGACTGCCTTCTTCCAGCAAAGTTCCACCTCTTAAAGGTACCATAACTTTCCCAAACACTGGCAGCAGCTAAGAATTCAAACACATGAGCCTGTGGGGGCAAATCACATTTCAAACCATGACAGTCAACCAGGTAATGCTGGTTTTCATGCAGAATTAAGGGGTTCGTGGAGAGCAATTGAGGCTTAACAAGTTTGAAATTCCAGTAAAGGTAAATTTTATGGCTTCAGTAGAGGACCCAGGATGTTGGAGATGCCATGGGAAATGTGCTGAGGAAGACTGCACATGCAGATTGCAGCAGGTCCAAAGAAAAGCTGTTTGTGCCGCAGGCAATAAAGAGATGGTGATGCAAATTCCCAGAGTTTTGAAACTAACCTGAGTGTATGCCGAGCAGCAGAAGATAGACATTGATAAAGTATTTATCTTGCTGGACTTTGGGCTTGACTTGATTTTGGTCTTAATTTTGATTGATATTTTCTTCCTATCTCTTGATGTTTCCATTTTAAGATAAAGTTTGTTCTGTGCAGTTATATTGGAAATATTTAACTTTTTTTTTTAATTCTATAGGAGCTTACAGTTAGGAGACTTTCTACTTTTTATAGGAGACTTTGTATATTTAAAATGTTGGAACTGAACTATGGACATTATGAGGACTTCCAATCTTGAACTATGTGAACTTTTAAAATTGGACTAAATATATCAGAAGATGAATGTAGCATCTATGGGACAAGAAGCGAAATGTTATAGCTTAAGAATAGTGTATTTTTTGCATTAAACTGACAAGTAGTGGAGTGTGGCAGTTAGTTACACATGCCAACTTGACAATTGAAGGCTTGGAGATTATCTAGTTGATTGGAAAGACTCAGATCATAGTGAGTAGAGGCTCACTATTCCTGGCAAGGAGATAAGATCTGGAGAGAGCTAATTCAGTATTTTGGCATATAGACAGACTGGCAAGCAAGAGAGTCTGTCCTCTTCTGTTTTTTCTGTGGATATGGTATGACCAATTCACTTGGCTCCTGATGTTGATATGAACTCTCCTGCTATGCTTGTAACCAAGAATCATAAGCTGAAATAAACGGCTTGTTCACCTAAGCTATTTAGATCCTGTATTCATTTAGCAATGGGAAGACGAAACTAGCACACACGTAAGAGATCTCCTACTACTGTACCAGTGGGCATCTCCTGCCTGGCAAGTTGATATTGTAGCATATAGGATCCAGTACTGAGTAAAACCATTGATCTTTTCTTCCCCAGTAGCCAGCAGGAAGGAAGTTTCCCAGTTGGTTTAGCTTAACTTCTCTATGCCCTGCAACTAAAGTGTCTTAAAGCAATGGGTTTTACTGTCTAATTATGATGCATTCCTTTTTTTTTTTTTTTTAAGACAGGGTCTCACTATGTAGCACAAGTGAATCTGAATCTTCTGACATCTTCTGATGTTAGATCACAGATGTGTGTTCTGCATGGTCAGAATTTGAATATAGTGAAATAAACTACTAATCTTTTTGCCTTTCTGAATTTGAGATCTGATATTTAGAACAGAGAAATTTCAGTCACATCTGAAGAAAAATAAAATGGGTAGTAAGGACTGTCTTTAGCCAGAGAGCAAACCATTAATGAGGCCTTTTCCCCCTTTGCTGTGCAGAAATTAAACTCAGGGTATCATCATGCTATGCACATGTTCTACCACTGAACCTAACCTTTGAGAGTATAGTATTATCAGACCGAGGGCTCTGAAGCTAACTTACTTGGTTTCAAATGCTCCATCTTATTCTAGATGTCTTTTCACAGCCCATAATAAATAATGTCCACCTCGGGGACATAATGAGTGTTAAATAGAATAAATAAGGCAATTCAGACCTAGAAATCCTGGGGTAAACAAGTTATATTTTGTATTTTATGAATGAGGAATCAAGAATCATGAAATTCAGTAAGGTAACTGGGGTGTTTAAACATGGAAGGAGTTGGATGGCTCAACAATTACAGGTGTCTGCATCCAAACCACATGACCTGAGTTTGATCCCTAGAGTCCACATGGCTGAAAGAGGGAGCTGTCTTGTGAAAGTTGTCCTCTGACCTTCACACATGAGTTATAGCATTTGTACTGATGGCTCTCTTTCTTTCCCTCTCTTGCTCGCTCTCTCTCAGTCAGTAACAGGTTTTCACTGTGTATGTGTAGTGGTCTCTCAACAAAGAATATGACAGGTAGGATTTTGCTTCTTGAAGAATTGATTATATAGTTGGAGGGAGACATGGTCAATGTAGGTGAAATAAATTAAATTAAAATATGAAGTCAAAGTGCAATAGAAATGAATTTAATTCCTGAATAAGTCATTAGGGGAAGTTGTACTAGTTAGCCTTAGAAAACTGGCAGGCAGATTGTTTGGAGCCTGGGGTTTGAAAGGAGTTTGAGCTTCAGGTTAGCCATTCAACAAATTTCTTTAAATATAGTCAGTCATGCACCACATACTGATGCATTTACAGTGGTGGTTGCATAAGATTTTATCACCTGCTCATATTGTAGCCATCTTAGTTTGTATAAGAAATAGCGGTCATATTACCCAGTAGTATATTTCTCAGAATACTCCTTGTGTTAAGTGGTACATGACTATATTCTATGTGTCTCACCCACTGAAAACTAAGATCTAAATGGATTGCTGAATTGCCATTGTTTTTCTCTTGCTAATCCAGGTTTGTCTCTTAGAGAGTCAATTTTACCGATTGGCATTTTTCAGATTGAAATATTAGTATCGCCATGCTCTGGGTAGACCCTTGTTGGCATAGTAAAACCTTATTTAATATGATTCATGTAGCGTAAAAATCAGCGTTATGTATCTATTGTCTGTTCCCTAGAAAAGAACGAAAGAGTTCATCTAAATCACTTCTTCTGCTCACTACTCCCCCAACATATATACAGGCATACACACACGCACACGCACACATGCACAATTGAATAAATAATAAAAAAAGAAATTAAAAAAAAGAAATTTAAAAGAAAAGACGTACGTGCGTGCGTGTAGAAACACCATTGACCGCCTCCATCTCCTCCTTGTTTACTCTGCCCCGGGATTCACAGGCTCCACCTTACCAGGACCAGAAACGCAGGCCACCCCCACTTCCACCCAGCTTCTATTTTAGGATCCGAACTCAGGACTTTCCGCTTGCAAGGCAGAGTCTTAACCCCTGAGCCACCTCTCCAGCCCCACTTCTTTTCATGTTGCTATGGTTAACACGCTGATCAAAACAACTTAAGGAGGGATTTAGCTTGACTCATAGTTTGAAGTTATTGTCTGTCATGGTGAGGAAATCACAGCAACTAGAGCTTGAAGCAACTGATGAATTGCAACCTCGGTTAAGAAGCAAAAATATATGAATATTCACGTTCAACTCACTTCTTCCTTTTTATTTAGTACTGGACCGTAGTCCATGGAATGGTGCAGACTATAGTTAAAGTGGGTCTTCCCATCTTAGTTAACCTAATCTAGGTATCTCTTACAGTTATAAAGTCTAACTCAGATCTAGGTAACTCTTCATAGGTATGTTCTAAGGCTTTTCTCTTAGGTAATTCTAGATCTTGTCAATTTCATATTAAGCATAACAAACCTCAAATATATTCTAATTTTTCTTTTTTAAAAAACAGTTTCAACACTGTTAAGTCCAGAGTTTGGGCTGCAAAGCAATCCGAGTTCCAGTGTCTGAATTTCACATCAAAATGCCAGACCAGTGTTGCGGCTCACCTATAATTCCAACTCTAGGCGGCAGAGCCCAGGAATTTCCAGAGCAAACTGACTCACCACACTAGCCCTATCTTCTAGCTCTGGGTTTAATTAGAAACTGAACTTCAAAAAGAATAAGGTAGAACAATCAAGGATGTTTTCTAATACCTATTTCAGAGATGTGTAAGACCGGTGCATCTGTGATAGCTAACGCAAAATTCGTGTTTTGTTTTGCAAGACAGGTTGTGATTGCTTTGGGGGTTTTAAGAATAGCATCTGTTTGTAAAGTATTGCCACACATAGACTAGATGGTTAAGAAATTGTTAGTTTTTAGCTCCGCATTATAGTTAGCTAGAACTCCAGTTTTGTAGATAAGAAAATTGGTATTTGCAAAAATAAATAAATCCATTCTGTCTACCTCCACATTTAACTCTGCTCATTCTCAGTTTGAATTCCTTTTTGTAGTTCAAACATTGAGCCATTTTTAAAGAAGACATGACAAATGAAAGTCAGTGAAGATGTTCTGATAATAAGTAGGAAGCCAGTGTGGGTTGGATTCAGAGTTGAGAGAAGGTGGGAGTGCTGGTTGAATCTTACTGTTCCTCACTAGCATTCACACATCAGAGGTCACTGTCTGACAAACAAGAAGTATCATTGGAAGATACTTGGCAGACGTATCTTCTAAGTGCTGTAGGGGACAGAATGACCCAAACACTCAGAGATTCCTTTAGTCTGAAGTGCTGAAGGCTCTGCAACACAGAAAAGGGCAGTGTATGGAGTGTGGCTTATCTGTGATCATTAGAAACAATGTAATTTAAAATTTCTCTAATAGCCACTTTTGAACAATGGTAAAGAAAGACAAATGAAATTAATTTTGATATGTATTTCTTTTAATACTTGTCATTCAAAATACCACTATTTCATGTAATACCATTTATTTTTTCTTTTGGAACCTGGTACTTACTTCATTTTTACAGCATATTTCAGTATGAACCAGGCACAATTCATGTACTCTTAGTCAATTCAGGGTAGAGCCAAAAATGCCTTTGGAATCAGACTTCAGTGTTCAGATCTCAGTTATTATCTAGCATCTTTTAGAAGGAATGCCTTGCTCCACCTGTTCTCTTAGCCTCCAGCTTTTCCTTTTTCTAATCCACTTTAGTCCCTTTAGTCAAACTTATACAAGTGGTATTTATAATGAAATCCATGCTCCATACATTTAAAGCCTTCTTTACTATTTTTTCTTCTATCATCATCACATTTCTTCATACTGCTGTATTGCTTTAGTGCCTGCAAAACCTTTGACATGCTGCATCTTACTTATTACAATGGCTGAATGAATGGGTGGGGTACAAGTAAATCATTCACCCACATGATTTAGATAGAGAATCTGAGACTTGGGTAATTTCAATAAAAGAGTTTCCTAAGCTCAACCAGGTAGTAAGCTGCAAAACTAGAGTGGAAATTGTATTTTTGGAATCTTCAGTTTTATCTCATTGGATCTTCTCCTTTCCTTTGTGTTGCCTTAGCATTGACAGCCTCCCCAGGGTCCTCACATCCTTTACCTTTTTCTGTGCCTGTACCTGTTCTGATTCCTTCCCTGGAATGACCTTCCACATCGTAAGCCTGTCCTTTCTCCAGGATTCTAGGTAAAGTTCAACTCCTCATAGATTCCTCCTTTGACCTGCTTTTCTCAGATCTGTTTTGTAGTTATCGACCATACTTCAACACGAACTTCCTTGTTTACCAGATGCTTTACTAGATTGTGTGTAGAACTGAATTCTAGAAATGTAGACAGTTGAAAGGCCTAGGTGTTAAAAGGTGGCTTATATTACCTCCCTATAGTAAATCCATGGAAAACAAGAAGGCCTCCTATTTAGTCTTTATTAATGTCATAAAGTTTTGAGGTCATAGGTTAACTCCTAAAACTGTCAGTTATGATGTGAATTCTGTCCTAATTTATGTGTATTGAGAGATCACTCAAAACCAGACATGTCATTGACAACTCTGACGTCTAAAGTTCCATCACATATATATTTACTATATTCTGGGGCCACTGTGCTCTAGAGAGCAAGACATGACAATTGTAAAACTGAAAGAGTAGATGTTAGTCAAAAAATCAACCATTTATGGCAGAGGGAGGTGTCAGGAAATGTAGCATGGTTGGCCTTGGGCTGATGCAGAAGTTGAACCCTGAAGAATGAGTGGGTCTGAGAGGAGTATCTGGGGTTAAAATACAGTGAGTGAAGGAGAGTGGTAAGAGATAAGGATCTCATGAACCACTTAGAGCTTCATTTGAACACAAGGTATCGACTCTCACCTCTTCAAAAGAGCACTATGAAGAGCAAGTACCAGCTGCTGCAGGGAAGCCAGGATTTAAGGTAAGGTTGAAGGTGCAAGCCATGGAGAAGTATATCAGCAGTATTGGTTGGTTGATTTAGATTTGCAGAGATGTCAGAGAACTCAGGGATTTCTTGCAGTACTTATGTAGCACTGCTTGGTGAAGAGAAAGCATATTCCAAGAAGTGTAGCTGTGCTGGGGATAAGAATATTAACTTCAATTTGCGTACTCTAGCTTTAAGATATTGCTAATGGTGGCTTGGTCTTTGTCACTAACCTTTGAGAAAGCTGGTGGTGATCACATTTTTAGTTGTGAAACAGGCTTAGAAAGGACAGGTGACTTGCTTGAGGCTGCTCAATCAGGACAGAACTAGGCCTGAGCTTGAGGCGGTGTTCTAACTCCCAAATCTGTGAGAGGGGTATGTGTGTGTACGTGTACTTTGAGTGTTGTCCTTTATCACTTTCTACATTATTATTTGAGACAGGGTTCTTAACTGATTAGAGCCCATTGGTTAACTAGCTAATCCTTGGGATCTTCCTGTCTTTGTTCACCAGCACTGGGTTACAGGCATCTACCTTTTCACATGGGTATCAAGGATCTGAGCTCATTCCTTAGTCTTACACAGACTTTACTCACGAGTCCCTAAAACTGTTTTTATAGCCATTTCTCCTGACATGTGTGCTATGCTCTTGATGATAACCAGAGCATACTAGCTCTGATTCTTCACTCCACACACACCTGTCTGCAAAATTATCTACTCTGAGAGCCAAGTTCTCCTTCTCTAAGACTTTCATTTAAGTAAAAGGAGATCATTCCTAGCCCTGCCCTGTCTGGGACTTGAAGCCTCCAGAGGCTTGTATTCCTTCCCATATACTATGCATCTGTTTATTCTAGCCCTGTTTTTTCACCCCTGACATTTGTTCACTATAAATCACTCAATATGGTCCGAGGGAGGGTTCTGGGGAAGGTAAAGACATTCACATGGGACTTTATACTTTCTAAGCATTTAACAGATATTTCCTTCTTGTTCCTCAAATCAACTCTGGAAGGACATGTTAGTTGCATCAACATAGGTACTTGGAGTGGATGCCCACTCTATGTGACACTGTGTTGCGATTTACCCAGTGTTACAGGGATGAATATGAAATGGTTCTTGTGAGACAGACAAGCGAGTATGAGAAAACTCATGACAGATTTAAAAGTTAAGGGACTTATTTAAGAGTTTCTCAAACCTTTGGTACTCTGAATCACTTGGGCTGTTTGTTGATAAAAACATTCCAGGACTGGGGAGATGGCTCAAGGGTTAAAACCTTTGCCTCTCAAGCAAAAGGAACTGAATTCATATCTCTAGATCCCATGTAACATTGTCAGGCAGAATAGCAGCAGCCTGTAATTCCAGCCCTGAAAGGTGGAGCCTGGGAAACCCCAGAGCAAAACAATAAGAAGTAATCAGAATGATTCTCTGGCTGGAGAGGTGGCTCAGGGGTTAAGCAGCTGCCTTGCAGGTGGAAGGTCCTGCGTTTGGATTCTAGACCCCATATATAGACACCCGGCAGAAGCGGGGGCAGCCTGCGTTTCTTCTAGTCCTGGTGGGGCGGAGCCTGTGAATCCTGGGGGCAGAGTAAACAAGGAGGAGGCGGAGGCATCCATGGTGGTTTCCGAATTCGCCCATGGTTCTACTACACACACACACACACACACACACACACACACACACACACACACACACAATTGAATAAGTAATAAAAAAAAGTAATCAGAATAATTCTCAATGTTACCCTTGGGTCTCCACAGTCATACTGAAGTGCCCTCTTTGAACAGACACACACAACCACCACCACGTTGACACATCACAGACTAAATTGAATCCATGGGATGGGGCCCCAGATGATTAATTGCTGCTAAGAACTATTGCTGCTAAGAACTAGTGAGCCAATCAAGGAATGATCCCTTCTTGACTCCTTTACCAAACTTTCCCCTCCATTTGTCAGGCCTTATTTTGTGGGATGAGAACTAAAACTAACTCTGAGAGCGTCTGAATGTACAACCTCCCTCCTCCTCATGAAGGCTAAGGAGGCCTTGTTGCCAGCCTTAATTAGAGTCTAAGGATGACTCTGCCTGACGATAGAGCCCTTGGGAAATTAAGGTGCCAGGAGCTTCTTAAAGCTCCATCCTACGAGATAAGAAAAAGGAACAGGTCCAGGTTCAGAGTGTGGACTTTTATCTGAGTTAAGGCCCTAGAAGGGTGACTCTGTCCTAGATTATAAGAAATATTCCTTTACTCCATACTTAAGAAGATCTAACTTGTAAAGTATACCTTTCTAATCTTTCTTTCTCTACCTGTCCTTCACATATATATGCATAGAAAAAGTACTGTAGTTCCTGCTACTTTATTGCTATGCACTCAGTAAACAAGTCTTCCTAAAGGCAATTTTGTGTGTGTTACATATATATAGTAAACATGTATGCATTTATTGCATATTATATAGACTTGTGGCAGGAGTTCAAGTAGTAGAGTGCTTGCCTAGCACACGACGGGTCACCAGTATGTATCATATATGTTGTACATGTGATATATACATGTATGTATGCAAAAGAGAAAATAATGACCAGGTCTGTCTACATGTAGCCACAGGTCATATAACTTTTTGTTTAGAAGCACAGATGATGAAGTCAAACCAAAACACTTGTTAACTCTGTTTACTTAAGCTTTCTGTCCACTCTCTGTCCAATACCTACTTCACCAGGATTTGGGGGATTGAATATCTGTTAGGTCAGACACTTAACCACAGAGCCAGATAAGTAGTAAAGACATTTCAGTGTTCCCACAGAGCATGGATACTCTAGACTTCTTGTTCACATAGTTGAGCTCAGATGGGTGAGAGTGAGATTAGATCTCTCTTTAATAGCTGGAGAGGACATGATGTCATTGGCTTATTGTTGCTTGTTTAAACTTCAGAAGCCAGTCCTATTTGACCACCTGAACTGAAACTCCTGTCCTTATAGGAGAGTGAAGGAGAAAAAGCAGAAGTAAGATTCTTATGTCTCCCTATGGAGCTGATGCCAACCAACTTCAGTTGGTCCCACCATGCAAGATGGAAGTCCGGTCATGGCAGAACTTCTGCCTTTTCAAGAAAGTAGTCTGTAACTTTTTTCAGTGGGCAATTGCTTAACCACTTTCTTTAAAACAAGTATGTTCTAGGATAGGAAGATGGCTCAGTGCAAATATAAAGACCCCAATTTGGATCCCCAGCAATCATTTAAAAAAGTTCAGTGCAGAGGTGTGTACCTGTAATCCCAGCACTGAAGAGGTAGAGACAGGAGGATACCTGTGGCTTGCTAGCCAGCTAGGCTAGCAAATCTGTGTGTTCGGTTCAGTGAGAGACTTGGTCTCAAAAAAAATGTAGAGACAGTTGAGTAAGACATCTAGCTTTGACATCTGGGATACATGCACACACCTGCAACACACACATGCATGTACACACACGCACAAAATGTATATATTCACACTCAAATGTACTACAGGCCACAAAAAGATTAGATGGACTCTCTGGAATGTCCTTATCAAGCAGTGTCTTGCTTAAATTAGTTACCTTCTGAGCAAGGAGCATTTTCAACAGTTGTTTGCAGAATGTCTGCCGTGTGCCTCCTGCTGCACCAGAGCATACAGGAAATCCATATGCCTACAATCTTTCCTTCTAACAACAGCAGGTTGTAAGGCGCAGTGAACAAGGGAAAAGCATATCAGAACAGACGAGGAAGATGGAAGAGCTCAGTGAGCTACACTGCAGATACTGTAAATGAAAAAGCATTTAAAATGTTAACAACAATGAAAGTAAGAATAAATATTCTTAGTTCTATAAGAAGCAGCAGCAAAAATCCCGAAACCAAGACTGTGGTTAGTAGCAGTGTTAATTTGGGAGTAGTAAGGAGAATGGATTTTAACACCCGTTTTTAAGTTTTTAACTATGTAAGTGTTGAACATATTAAAAAAGGAAACCAAGTGCACCTGAAAAAGTAAATCCTAAAGTTAAGCACCCAAATATGTTTCAAATTGGTAGCATAAGAATTACTTCAGAATAACTTATATCGATGATAAGATATCCTCTGAGGACAAAAAGAACTGAGGAAACCTTGTCTTAACTCAGTAGGCTTGTAACTGCTAGTGGTACCATCCCGTTTGTGTTATGAAGTAGAGCAAATGTGTAAATTCACTGACATTGTCTGGGAAAGGAGAAAAAGAGGAAGCATCCTGTCATGTTGGCTTCAAATTGGAGCTATCGGTGTAAATTGAAAATATGTCAAGTATTTCTTAGCTCTGTCAAAAGAGCCTGGAAAGAAGGATGGTTAGCAGCCATCAGCACCTAGCGGGCTTGGTACTTGTTTCTAAGTTGATGTTTTTGTTTTTTTTTTTTCTCAAAAAGCCAAAGGTCCTTAGAGAAATGCTTGATTCCAAGTCTGGCATAGAGCTTTACTTAGGTCTTGGGTTAAGGCAGTTGAGAAGCAGCAGTAAGAACATTAGGGCACAGATGGGAAATTTGAATACTGCTGCATGTTAGGTAATTTATCAAAGTTAAATTTTTTGATATACTAATGAATTGGTACCATTGGAGAATCTTAAGGTTCTTAAGGTGATTGTATTAAAATAGTTAGAAGTAAAATGGTATGTCTGTCTGCAAATTTTAAATGGTAGGAAAAAATGTATACCAGTAAAAACATGAAGCAAATGTGAGTTGGGGGATACCCAGTGGGTAAGGAACTTGTACAAGTATGAGGACCTGAATTTGTATCTCAAGCACCCTGGAAAAGCCAGGTGAGATGGCACACATCTGTAATCCCCATGTTTGGAGAGTGGAGATGGGGGCTTGCTGGTGAGCCAGCCTAACCAAGTTAGTGAACTCCAGGTCCAATAAGAGATCTTGTCTTGAAAAATAAGGTGGAGAGCAAGAGACTAAAACATGTCTGGTTCGCACACGTGCACAGATCATATATACACAAGAAAGGGAGAGCAAGAGACTAAAACATATCTGGTTCCCACACGCGCACAAATCATATATACACAAGGAGGACAGGAGGAAGAAAAAAAAGGGAACAAGCTGTCAAATGTGACAAGCAAATTGGTGGCTCTAGGTGAAGGGCGTACCATCATCCTGCCCCTTCAACTTTAATGTGGTGTGAAATTTTTTAGTATAAACTGAACCAGAGTAGCTTGGTGAAGTTAATGCCATTTGGCCAGAGTCTTGAAAAAGCAATAGGGTCCAGAGGAGAATAGATGAAGATAATCATGAGTTTGAGGCAGAAGTGAGCATATATCTTAGGATCCAGAAGGGACAGATAAACATAGACAAGTCGTCAGAGACAAACACATAAAGGTTTTTTGACCCATGTAATGAAAGACATTTACTCCGCTAGGCAGCTGTACATGGTGTAGGTGGTAAGGACTGAGGAGGAGTCGTGGGTTCTGGTGGGGTGAGTGAAGAGTTAATAGAATGCTGGATGCACTGGAGAATGAACTAGTATTTTGTTGGGTATTTTTTTTTCTTGTTCATCCCAGTAACCCAGGCTTGTGTGGCGTACCTGCTAAAGTCACAGGTTCAGCAACACCATAAAGAAGCAACCCTGGAAGTTATTACAAAGGATCCGCAAGTCTCTGACTCTAGTAGTTGAGTTGGAAAATCTGTCTGAATAGTGCTATTTAGAGAATGCATATTTAGAGGGAAAGTTCAACTCTCCAGGAACCCCTCCATACCTCGTTTTAGGCTAAATGGAACCTGAGCTTTGCTGCTCCATTGTGATGGGAGGAGAGAAAGGCCACCTCTGAAATCTTTTTATTCTTCTGACACCCTCTTTCTTTGTATCCCATGCCAAATTGCCTTCCTCTCTCGTTTTTCCTTCCTCATCTTTAAGATTTTTTTTCTTTCCAAATCTATACTTAGACTTAAAATCAAGATGACCCAAAAGGCCTGGCCATTCTTTCCACTTACAAGACCTGCCTTATATAGGTTTTTCTTCCTTCTCCAAATACTGCTATTGTTTCCTTCTTTTTTTTTTTCTTTTTTTTTATTATTTATTATTTACTCAATTGTGCGTGTGTGTGTGTGTGTGTGTGTGTGTGTGTGTAGAACCATGAATGAATTCGGGAACCACCATAGACCGCCTCCATATCCTCCTTGTTTACTCTGCCCCGAGATTCACAGGCTCCACCCTACCAGGACCAGAAACGCAGGCTGCCCCTGCTTCTGCCCGGTGTCTATACTTGGGATCTAGGATCCGAACTCAAGACCTTCCACCTGCAAGGCAGAGGCTTAACTCCTGAGCCACCTCTCCAGCCCTATTGTTTCCTTCTTTAAGCTCAATTTAAAACTCTCATCTGTGCTTATATTTCCCTGTTTGTTCCCCCATTGTATCTTCTCTAATCCATGATGTTTTTTCAGTGGAACTTTCATTGACTGATTATAGACAGATGAACTTTGTCTGTACCCCAAGTCTTCAATTCAGCTAAATACATAAACCTTAGTTTCATTTGTCTTTGGACTATACCTCTTTTATATGTTACTTGTTTGTACGCATGTACACACATGTAGACAAATACATGCTACAGTGCATGATGTAGAAATCAGAGGACAAATGCAAGAGTAAGTTTTCTCCTTCTGTCATAAGGGCTCTGGGTATCAAAATGAGGTGATCGTGTCTGGCAGCAATCACCTTTACCCACTGAGCCATTTCACCAGCTGTACACCTTTTAGATGCTCTTGATAATTGCCTAGTTTGAAAAGAGGACACTGTTTTAATTACCTTTCCTATTGTTGTGGTAAATACAAAAGAAGAAAGTTTATTCTGGCTCACAGTTCTAGGTATAGTCCATCTTGGCAAAGAGGTCAGGATAGCAGGAGTTTGAAGACTACATCCACAGTCAAGAAACAATGAGTGAATGCTAGTGCTCAACAGACTTTCTTGTTGCTTTCTAATATATCCCAGAATGGTCCCATCCACAATTAGATGGGTCTTTCCATATCAGTGTAATCAAGGTGATTTCTCATAGATATTCTCAGAGACTAACCTTCATCTAAATATTTCCTTATAGGCATGCTAGAGGTTTGTCTGCTGGACGTCAGGTTGATAGTTAACATTAACCATCCATCACAAGTCACCTTCCCAAGTTCAGTGTCCCCCTAAGGGACTTGAAGCAGCCCAGCATCATAGATGAATTTGTACTTTGGCAAGTTCACTGCTGTGCTGTGCTGTGCTGGTTCTACTCTGGGTCCTAAGCTCTACTGGGATTTCTCTCATAGTCAAATCCTCGCCAGTGTTTTATCTGGCTTATGTTGTTTTGTTTTCTTCTTCCTCCTCCTCTCCTTTATCACTCTCTTCTGGGTTATACACTGTCTTCCTTCATTCCTTGATGCCCTTCTCTTTCTGTTCCAAAGATCAGCTAGTAAAAAGCAGTTTCACCTGATTAGTTAAGAGGATGCTGCTCTGAGGGATAAAAAAATCTCTTCCTTTGTATTTTTAAGTTGTTTCTTTTGTGAGACAGGTTGTAACCCAAACCAGCTGGAACTTGCTTTGTAGCCCAGGTTGCACTGAACTCCTAGCAATTTTCCTGCCTCATCTTCTCAAGAGTACCAGGATTTCAGGTGCACAACACCTTGCCTGGCTTTTTTTCTTTTTTCGATAGATAGTATCTTCATAAGCTAAAGTGTACAAAAGAGACTAAGGAAAAATCTCCAGTCTCATGCCTGTGACCCATCACCCACTTCCCCCTAGAGGCAATCAGTGTTAAATCTCTTTTGTACTCTTCCAAAGATATGTGAGATGTTTATGTAAGCAAATACATAAGCATATCCAAACAAATCCTTTTGTCTTCCATATATGTACTGTTTTAAAAATGTCCACAAAATTCTGTATCTTTCTTTTTTTAACTTTAATTATATATTATGGAGATAATTCCTTATTATACATAAAGTTTTATATAGTCAAATTCTGTATTACCATATTGTATTATTGATTAAAATGTTTTAGTCTCCCATTGTTAAAGTATTGAGATTATTTTTAGTGTTACAGTGGTTCTGTGCATAAGTTTCTATCTAGTCATTTACCACAACTAGGATAGCTAAGGGAAGGCAATTACTGATTCAGGAGCTAGCAATATGGATACTTCTAAAAAGGAAGATCATAGCAGTGGACAGGTTTTTTTTTTTTTTTTCCCCTGTTCTTATAGAAATCCTACAGAACTATAGAAGAAAACCAGCAATAAATCATTTAGTTGGTGATCTTTGAGGTTTTAGTTGCCTTAATAATTTCTGAGTAAGATGCTATAAGCTGTGGGAATAAGACTGATTGTGAGGTTGGAGCAGACTGTTGCTGTCAAAGCATTTTAATCAATATAATAATACAATATGATAATACAGAATTTGACTATATAAAACTTTATGTATAATAAGGAATTATCTCCATAATATATAATTAAAGTTAAAAAAAGAAAGATACAGAATTTTGTGGACATTTTTAAAACAGTACATATATGGAAGACAAAAGGATTTGTTTGGATATGCTTATGTATTTGCTTACATATGCAAAAACATCTCACATATCTTTGGAAGAGTACTTTTCTTCCATGGTACCGAGAAGATAAGCAGAATTTTAAGTCTTGGGCTCTACTGTGCCCCTTCTTTCAAAAAAAAAAAAATGTGGAAATTGCCAGTTACTAATAATAAATACCCAATTGTCATCCTGAAAACTTTGTGGAACAGAGATGAAGCCAATTGAGGGACTGGGACGTGGCTTAGCAGGTAAAGGCATATGCCACTCAAGCCTGATGACCAAAATTTCACCCCCAGCATCTACATAAAAATGGAAGAAGACTCCATAAAGATCTTCATATGCACACTATGACACACACACCTATACAAACATCATGCATATAGACACAATAATACATTTTTAAAAATAGTGAGCTTGGGGGCTGGAGAGGTGGCTCAGGGGTTAAGCCTCCGCCTTGCAGGCGGAAGGTCCTGAGTTCGGATCCCAGATCCCACGTATAGACGCCAGGCGGAAGCGGGGGCGGCCTGCGCTTCTGGTCCTGGTAGGGCGGAGCCTGTGAATCCCGGGGCAGAAGGAGGTGGAGGCGTCCATGGTGGTTCGCGAGTTCGTCCGTGGTTCTACACATACATACACACACACACGCGCGCACATATATACGCACACGCACACAATTGAATAAATACTAATAAAAAAAAAAATTTGTAAAAAAAAATAGTGAGCTTGTTATGCTCACAGGTTTCTGTATGTGTGTGGTCCACCGTGTGCTTGGTTCCAATCTCTTTTCCAGATCATTACCTAACACTAGCTAGCCAGGTTTTTTTTTTTTCTTGTATTCATTTTCTCTACTGCTCCATTCTATTCCATGAGCCCTGTTGCAGCCTGGTAAGACCAACAAGCGCATGTATGTGTACTGCCATCTCTGTTGTCTGACACAACAAAAGCTTGTTTCCCTTCACACCCTGATGGCCATCAAAGAACTCATGCTTGTCCTGCCAGACTAGGGTTCCAAAGAGGTGGCGTTGCCAGTAGTGTAGGCATGACTAATCTTTGGGGTTGAACAAAGCTCACAAAGAGGTGGGCTGGCTTCTCATGGTTCAATGTTTTTAGACAGCACCTTTTTATATTGGCCTCTCCTGCCCAACTCATTGATGTGCTTTTCTTTCTTCTTCTTCAGGTTAAGTAGCCTATCTTCTCTAGGAGAGTCAACATCCGAACGCAAGTCCCCTTCCCACCACCGCCAGCCTTCCGATATCTCTGAGACAACAGGTAACAGTCCCCTTGGATATCAGCACATAGACGTGTACACCTATGCAGACATGCTTACACCTTAAGTGTAAAAATATCTTAACTTTATGTTGAACACATAGTGAATATGCTGGCATTGTGTTATGAGATATTATTTACCACTTTATACCAACCTAGAAAGTAGTTTATATTATCCTTATTTTACAGCTAAGGAAGCTGAGACACAGATTTCACATGTTTACTGGAAACAGAATCAATGCTTGGAACTGATTCTGTTTTAAATCTAGAGCCTATGTTTCCATCATTACAGAATGCTGTAATTTGTATACAATGTCTGACACAACATTCATAGGGAAGGCAATTGGAAGTCATCGCCTCCCTCTCTTCCATCCTTTCTACTTCCTGCCTTCTTTCCTTCCTTTCTGTTGTGTGCACAGATTTTGATATAAATAAAAGATTTCTCCTAATTCTTATTCTTCCCTGGATTTATCAAGGGATCAGCCCTGAGTCACCCTCCTTGAATTATCCAACTCTGTAACACCAGTCGTAGGCATGGGTGTCCCACTTGCTGCTTTTATTTTGCAAAGTGATGTAAAATTTCCAGACAGTCCAGTCTCCTATCTGTAATGCTAGTTTTAGAAACATAGCTAGACTTAGCTCGACCCCTTGAGCAATCTCATCCAAACAGACTAAAAGAGACAAACACTTCAGTAACTTAGAGAAGGTCATCTTTCACACATGGAATCTGAAGTAAAGGTTTTTGCAGGTCACAGAGGACAGTATATCATTGCACACATACATAAGTACATGTGACCAAGATGAGCCTGAAGAATTTGATTAGTCTAAAAAAGCCACTTGAGGAAGAAAAGATGCTGGAACTTGTCTAGATTGGCCTTGGGTGGCTGCACTAACCTTCTAGTGAAGCTGCCTGCCCAATTCCCACCTCTGCTTCTCTTACCAGGTCTTGTCCAGCGCTGTGTTATCATCCAAAAGGACCAGCATGGCTTTGGTTTCACAGTCAGTGGGGATCGCATTGTCCTGGTGCAGTCTGTGCGTCCTGGTGAGTTCTGTATTCTCCTGCCAATAGTGGACAGTTCTCAGAAGGCACAGGTAGATAACAGTTCTCTGTGACTTGGAGGAAATGTGTGAATGGGTGAGCCCTGAGAGGAGGACAAATGAATTGTTCTATAGCTGACTCCACACAGACATTTTGGAAGTCTCCTCAATGCTGAGCCAGAAGGAACAGTTCGCATGCATCATTACTGATAAATTCACACCAAACAGCTCATAGGAGAACAAGAAGTTTTTATTTTCTCTTACAATAGTCTGGTTACAGTTTCCTTGTCCCAACTTGACAAGAGAGCCCACACCAACACTAGAGGCAAGAGAACTGGCCACACCACACCATTGTTGAAAGAGGGGCAATCCCTACTTGCCAGACCAGCATGACTGGCCAAGTATACCAAAGGATGCCAATTGCCTTACCTATTCCCTCCATCTTATTCACCTACCCAGGAGCTGACCACACCCACCTCCTCATTAAGCAGACAGTCTCCTGCAGGCTTGCCCAGGGTTCAATTCAACTGTCAGTTTCTCACAGATGTGTCCAAAGCTCAAGCCTTCAATTGTCAAACTGATGGAGGTATCTAACTATGACATACTGAATCCCTGCTTCCTCAGTTAGCTAGTGTAAAATCAGCAGAACAAGCCTCAGATCATTAGGCAGATGGGCGCTTTCATCAGAGAGAATCCCTGGAATCCCTCCTGGGCCAGAAGATGCTGTGGAGGAATCAAAGTCCCCTATCTTTACCTTTCAAATTACCCAAGTGTATAGGTAGGTTACTTTCTGTAGAGGTTAAGACAGGCACACTGGTCCAAGTGGCTTTACAATGCATTTGCCATCAGTTAGCTTTAAGTAATAAGTTACCAAGAGATAAATATTTTTAATGTCAGAAATTATTTCAGATGAAATGTATTTGGAATCTTGTTCCAGTGTGGTTCTAAGCATAGCTTAGAGGGCTAGAGAGATGGTTCAGGGGTTAAGACTCTGCCTCACAAGCAGGTCTTGAGTTGGGATCCCAGGTCCCACGTAAAAATACCAGCTGGAAACAGGAAACTCTGGTGGGCAAAGTCTGAAATCCCAGAGTGAAGCAAAAGAGGTAAAAGCAATCCAGGATGATTTCTCAAGTCACCCTTGGTCCTTCACAGGGACACACAGTGCCCTCTGATATACACACACACACAGGCATACAATAAATAAAGAGAAAAATAGTCTAGAAAATAGAAATAAAAACAGATCAACAGTGTAGGAATTTTGGTGGGAAAGGAGTTAAAAGTGGGAAAGTATAAGTTGTTCTGTTCAACTTCAGAGACTCTATATCAATCACCTAGAACTAGGCCAGCCTAATCTCTCCCCATCCTGAAGCTCAGGGAAATTTGCGGAAGAGGGGGCGGTAAGAGTGTAAGAGCAAAAGGATGGGGAGGAGCAATGATATGCAAGATACTCCATACAAGTTAGGGCTGAAGCAATCATAATTGGACTTTACATGCCCTGCACAATGTCCAACACACTATTGATCTCACAAAGTCTAGCATCTGCTAAAGGCACCAAGATCCTTGGAGGCAAGGGATTGGCAGCCACAGCAATGTTCCTATACTTAAGGGGAACACGGGAAAGGGTTCAGGGAAAGGCCACTGGGTCCTTGTACGTCATCGGAGAGGAGGGCCCAGAGGAGAGTCAGAGATGCATATTAAAGGACTCTCTGGGAATTGGGGCGGGAGGCACTGGGGGATGGGAAGGGAGGGGTGAGAGGAGGGGGAGTAGGGGATACGGGGGGAGGAGGAGGGAGGGAACTGGTGTACCTATTAAGTTTATATGAGCTGAAATAATAATAAAAATGTATTAATAATAAAAAAAAGAAGTTCTGTTCAGAAAAACTGTTTTCAACAAATCTCCATCATATGCCAAGTAGTAGAATCATCGTTAGTGACCCAAACCAAAAAGAGTGTCAGGAAGGAGAAGAGTGCAGGACAATATGGAAATATCCCCTTCTTGCTGCCATCTTGCATCCCGGCATGTATGCACCTAATCTCAGTTGGTCTGCTCAAGACCTCCAAGCATGATTCCTAGTCCCCCAAGCCACCCCATTTCCACTGATTTATGAACCAGAGAAAGCTCTTTCTTGTAGAAAGAAGGTGGTTCATAGAACATCTGCTTCGGTTCTCCTTAAAGAAGTTAGGGGTAAGCAATATTTCTGGTATTGAAGAGGTGAATATGTTTAAAACCAAGGAACAGTGATCCTCTTTAACAGCCTTAAAGTCAGGCATCTCTGGCAGCAAACACCTGACCATTACAGGCCGTGATGAGACAAAGCAGCTGAAAGAGATGCTTCCCAGTATCCCAGACCAGCTTGGCATAGACAGCCTGACTAGTGTGGGAAGACAGGCTGAGGCTCTGCCAAGCAACCCATGGGTGGGAAACACTACTTGCTGCTGGACAGGACAGTGATGACAAAGTTCCAGATCTTGGAGAATTTCGATGAGGCTTCTAAGAATGAAGCAAACTTAACTGAGTCAACTTCTGAAGAAGATAAAACCTGAAGTTACTGGGAGTTGTTATTTTATATTGTGACGCCTTTTTAAAATTCCTTCATTTGTGGATCTGATAAAATCTAAATCTCTTAATATTTTTAAACCCAAGCTCCTTGAATACTGCAGTTCTTTTCAGTTTTTTGCTTATATATAATTCACTCTTTGCAGCATATTAAGGTGAAGAAGCCTGGGATTAAAATTTGAAACAAAGGTTAAAAATTCTTTGCCTAGAAAAAAAAAAAAAAAATAGAAGTATCCCTAAAAAAACCAGTGCAGTAGGTAGGACCAGGCCGGCACCACGGAGTAGTGTAGGCCTAACTTACAGAATACTGAATAGGGTAAGAGCAGATTGCCATTTTACCCATGTGAAATCCTGTTTTGAAAAGCTAAATTGGAATGTAGTCATCACCACATCTTTTTCCTTTATATATTAGAACATCTAGATGTATTTTGTAGGAATTTTGATTAAAGCAATACTATTTACAAGAGTTAGTGATCATCCTTAGGTACATTTTTAAATTATAATGTGTATGCATTTCATTAGGTTGTTTGGCTATCATGTTTTTTTCTCCTCAATATAAATTGAAACTAAGAATAGAAGATATTTACAACTGTGTGATGATCAAAAACCACTGCACCCTCCAGTTGAGTGACAATCTGCAAAGATCAAGAGAATGTTCTGAGCACCTCTTAATCAACCATTATCAGAAGCCCTTACTATGTTCCCCTTTTTTTCATTTTTAAGAAAAAATGATCACTAGTTTTAATAAGAGTTATTTAAACAAAGTATTCCATTGCTAAAGATGTCAACCTTCAGATTATGACCTTTTCAAGACTTAAGAACTATTTATTTTAGTCTTCCTCCACATTCTTCTGTGTGTGTGTGTGTGTGTGTGTGTGTGTGTGTTTCTGTGCTAACATCACACATGTGGAGGTAGAGCATAGCCTCAAGTATTGTTCCTTGCCTTTCTATCTTGTTTGAAATCCGATCTTGTCACCACTGCTATTACATAAGCCAGGGTAGCTGAGTACAAGCCTTTAGAGATTCTGAGTCTCCGCCTCTGATTTCTTATAGACACACCACTCTGTCCAGCTTTTATGTGGGGTTTGGGAATACAAAGTCAGGTCATGGGGCTTCCAAGGCAAATTCTTCGTGTTCTTAACAATAGTTTCTTTACTATGGTACTTAATATGCTAAACTCATTTTTCCTACAGAATAGTAAGAAATAACTCTAACCATGAAATATACTTAGAAACATTTTTGAATAAAGTACACATACTCTCTTGGAGGCTAACCCTGACTGTCTCTCATCTTGGCTGGTTGTCAGAATTTGGCCTCTGAACTAAGTAGTGATATTCATTGCTTTATGTTGTCCATCATGACTTAAAATGTTACTGAAGAAAATCAGATGTCCAACCAATATTCAAAGTGCTTCATACAAAAAAATGATCTAAGTTTCAGAGGATGATCCAGCGTGAATTTTTGTATAGATTCAGTGCTTTGTGAGGAAGATTATAGGGCTTTGCTAACCATCTATTCTCCTTGTAGGAGGTGCAGCCATGAAAGCAGGTGTGAAAGAGGGTGACCGAATCATCAAAGTGAGTGACCCTCACCCTGATGCCCTCTACCCCTGCCCCAATCCCAGAGAATTTAAAGGTACAGAGTATCTGTTGCCCTGGCATATCTTATACTTCCTTTTAATTCTCAGGTAACCCCTGAGTCAGGATGATCCATGACAAAGGGACTATAGAGTGTGAAGACAGTTAAGGTCCATGTTCTGGGCCCTTCAAGTCCATTGACTTCTGGAACAGAATTAAGTTAAGAGGAAGCAGCTGTGACTGCTGATTCTTGACTCGGTAGTTTATCCTCACACAATATTGACCTAAGATCTTAGCCTGTTCTAAACTGCTATAATATGTTCCACACATTGTGTCCTGGCTACATTAAGGAAATCTTGGCTGAAAGACTCATAGACCTCTAGTAAAGAAGAAACATAATGAAAACTCAAATCTTAACCCTAAAAACTTTACAAGTTGATTCGAAGAAATTCCTAACATGAATTTGAGTAAACAAGTGACCAGAGCATTGGGAAATAACATCCTAAAGAAATGGAAAGTGATATTTAGGATTTAGAGAAAGGCCCCTAGATTTCCATCGCTATTACTCACTGTTATTTGTCCCTCCACAGGTCAACGGTACCATGGTGACCAATAGCTCACACCTGGAGGTGGTGAAGCTTATCAAATGTGAGTTGGTAAATGGTAACAGTTAAAAGAAGGGGACAAATGGACTCAGGGAAGAGAGAACAGGTTACTAACCCTAAAGGCTCCATTTGTAAGCATCAAAGCAACTGAATCACATCTTTAGTCTGTATATGGAGCAATTTATTTAAATGGCCATAAATCCCTAGTACAATTTCAAGTAGAGATACTGTTCGCCACTAATCAATATCTTTATTTTTAGCACATCTATCTTTGCTACTTCTGTTTAGACCGTAGCCTTACTGAGATCACATCTCCTTTAAATGCCATCCTGTGCTGTTCAGTCTTTCTTATCAACCTTCTATGGAGAGAGTGGAAGAACAAAGTACTCTAGCTAGGAGCTCCCAATAATTGAGTCCATATAGATTATCAAACAGAAAACAATAATACTGAGGAAATAATTAAAGGGGATAGAAAGTCTGGGGAGAAAGGAAGACTTGGATTGCAGTCTCTGATGTATACCATGTAGGCAGTGTGCTGGGGTTTTTCACTGGCTACTTAGCGTGGTGAAATAAAGAAGTAAGTTGGGCATGATGGTACACACTGCAGTTCCAGCACTTAGGAGGATGAAACAAAAGAAGATTGAATTCAAGGCCAACCTAGGCTATATCACAAGACTCAAAAAGAAAGAAAATGGAGACAACAAGGGTTCACTGGAGTGTTTGTAGATATTTATGGGTAGAATTTTGGTTAGGGTCTCTGCATGAAATAAGGAGAACTTGGTTGGTGCAGGACAGGAATCAGAAAATGTCTGGAGCTTTAAAAAAGAGGAGAACTTATCTCTAATGTCATGAGTCTAATGAAAAGGGAACTCATTATCTAAATAGCTGTTCTCTGGACAGTGCCACTCAATCAAGCTGCCTTTTGTTTTCTTCTAGCTGGCGCCTATGTTGCACTGACCCTCCTGGGCTCCTCTCCTTCCTCCTATGGTGTTTCTGGGCTCCAGCAGGACTCATCTCTGACAGGAGTGCCCCGAGCTACCACCATGATCCCTCCACCACCACCTCCTCCACCCCTGCCACCTCCACAGCACATCACAGGACCCAAACCTCTGCAGGTAATAAATTTCCTGCATCCCTCTGCTCATGCTGAGATCCCTTTCAGCATGTCCCCGTTTGAAAATTAAATCGAATGGGGGTGTGGTAATCAGAGACAAGTCAGACCACCACCACCAAAAGTTGAGCAAAAATGAGGGCTATATGAAAGAGTGTTCCATGCCTTATGCCCTGTGAATGTTTATAAGATTTCATCAGACAGCACATTCAGTGTATTTCCTAAATGTATGAAAAAGACTCTCTAAACATCCTCCTCTTGCTTGGGCAGAGTCATCTATTAGAGGTGGTTGCTAGTTGGTGTTAGGACAGTGTGCTATAAAGTCAAGGAGTAGGAAACTAGCTTTCTAGAGAAAGTGGCCAAAACAGGCAAAGGGAGAACCCTTAGAGTAGGAAGGTTTTCTGGTAAGAAAGAAGACTAAGCAGTTCTCTGAAGAAGTCAGAAAACAATTTGATACCAAATTAATTATAGCCGAGGTTTCTAAAAGTTCAGGAGTAAAATCAAAATTAAATTTTTTTATCCCAGCAAAATTCTGAGTCGTCCAAAATATACACGTGACTCAGGCTCTGCTGTCATACCTTCCTCACTCAGGAATCAACGGGTATGAGTGTCAAGCTATTGAATTTGTCTTCACTGATGTTGTATTTCCATTCCTAGGATCCTGAAGTTCAAAAACATGCCACCCAGATCCTCAGGAATATGCTGAGGCAAGAAGAAAAGGAGTTACAGGTGAGGTCACTGCTGAAGGTAGACTGGCCATTGCCCTAATGAAGTAATGCTGTCTATCATCTGCCAGTGGATAAGATGTAATTATAAACCATATCCAGGGTTAGTAAAATTTCAGAGACTGGGGACATATCCCAGTGGTATAGCACTTGCCAAGGATATTTGATATTTAGGTTCATTCAGTCCCCAGGAAACAAACAAACTAAAAATTAAAACTTTAGAACCACTGAAGAACTGTCATTGGCAAATAGAATTTGTTAAAGAAGAAGACCAATGAGGTGAACAGGATAATTGAATTCCATGGGTGATTGATTAGGATAATGCATATGTGGACTATATACAAATAAGTAAGGAAACAGTAGAACTGAGGAAAGTGGGAGTAAGCAGAATTGTTTTTAGAGGAAAGATTGAGAGGCACGGAAGGTGAGGACGAGTAAGTGAAGGCTGTACCAGAATAAGAGTGATAGGTTCTGTTGGAGGGAGGGAAAAGAGATTTCTTGGCCCAGGAAATGATATGCGCAAAGACCAAGAAGAAGGCTGGGATAGATCATTTTGTAAGCACTTTGTAAATACTTATCATTGAAAACATAGTTTTAGTTTCTTAGTATACAGGAATGAAAAAGATTAGGCAAGGGCCAATGAGATGGCTCAGCAGGTAAAGACACTTGCCTCTAAGCTGGACAACCAGAGTTTGATCCCTGAGGCCCACATGGTACATAGAAGGCGAGAACCAACTCCACACACACACTATGTACACACAAATAAAAATACAAGTACATACAACTGAATTATACATATAGCACTTTGAAAGATGGGACTTCATGCTGGTTGGGATGAAGATGCTGCAAATACCACAGAACATCTTTGCTGAGCACTACCAGAATCTATGGAAGTAGCCCTTCTACGCAGCCTTTAGAAAACAACATGAGCGCAGGGTCTATGGTAGCTATGGTCCGGGAAGGGTATGATGTAGTCCATATCTTGAGTCACGATAGGACGCACTAATTAAACCAAGGTATCACCTGAAACCATCAAGGGAGATTCAGTGTTCGTATCAGCAGACTATCATCCATGCTAGCGACTCCAGGAAGGGGTCCAGAGGAAGATTGAGCTGTGGTTTCAGAGCACTGAGCTAGTGAACTAGGTGGATGGAGGCTTCCATGGCAGCTGTTACCCAAACTAAGGAATTGAGCTGCCTCTATACTCCAGTGTCTACCCAACAAGGACTCAAGCCTATACCCTTTCCGTCTCTCCAAGTGTTTCCTATTCACCTTTTCTTCATCTGAGACCAGAGGAGATTGATCCCCAGCTTTGTGTGCTTCCTTGTATCCTAAACCAGCATAAGATTGTGTCATTATCATGTACCAGAGCTCCAGACTAACTTTGGAACATTGTCAAAAGGTGCTCTCGCCTGCCCCAAAGGAGAGGCATTAAAATCCTCTAATAGAAAAAAATTAGCTAAATAAATAAATGTTAAAAAATAGAAATGTACATATAGTTCAGTAAATTCTCACAACTAAACTAACATTTATAAAAATAGACAGTTCTTGCCTTTAGTGTGTTTAATGAGTAAATACAAATTATAGTAAGAGGAAAAATAGGAACAAAGATTCTGTAGAAAAAGAACACAAAAGCAATTAACAGCAGTATATGGAGAAAAAAATCTTAATAGAAGGGATGGTATTTCAGTTGGGCCTTGAAGAATAGAACCTCAGTAGACAAAAGAGATGGGATAAAAATGTTAGTGAGGGAGCAACTTTGGCCAAAGGCACAACATATAAAACTTATAAAGCTAGTGTCACATTCTTGCAGAGTTCTTGGTGTTAGGACATTGAATGGAATAGTATTAGCTACAGGAGTTGGGATGGTTACAAAGATCAACAAGAGATATACTTTTCCCTTAAGAAGCATATTAATGAACAGACAGATGAATGAAGGCCCACTACAAGTACTAATACATATTTATAGAGAATAATTAAAACACTCTGGCATAATGTGAGCCTAAGGTCAGTGGACTAGAATTCGAAGTTCAGAAGTTAACCCATACATCTATGGCAACTTATGTTCAATAAAGATGCTAAGATAATTCAGTAGCATTTGTCTAAAACGAATGGCTCTCAGGTCAACTGAATATTTACAAGCAAAGAACAAATTTGGACTTTACACAGTTAATAAAATATTAACACAAAATGAATCAAAACTTAAAAGGAAGAGCTAAAACTATTTTTAAAAAACTATACACATCCAAGGAGATGTGGGGAGGAGCTAGGAGTTGCATCTAAATGCATGCGTACAGACATTTCTCATTGTTTCCTTCATACTGTGTTTATGTTGCACTTATATTTTATTAGATAAAAATAATAAAGATAAAAAACTCGAAGAAGGAAACATGACCTTAGATTAGGCACTGGTTTCTTTGATATGACATTAAACGTATTAGCATTCCTCCACATCAGATATCATCAAAATTAAAATATTTGTGCTTGGAAGGACACTTTAAAAAAAAGAAAAGGACAGCCTACAAGATAGAAGAAATATTTGAAAGTAACTGTTAAGGGTCTAACTACCAGAATATGCAAAGGACTCTTCCAAGTCAACAATTAAAAAACAAAGTAAAATTTTACCAAGAGCTGGGCTGCAGTTCAGATATGTTGTTCTATGGTACAGTGTTTCCATAACATGCGTGAAGCCCTGGCTTTAATACCCAGCACTCATAAAATGGGTTGGATAGTACATACTTGTAGTCCCAACACTTGAGCTTTCTTACTGGCATGATGGGATGTTCTAGAATTTGATAGGGAGAAGGGTTGTACAAACTATGTAACTATATTAAGAACTGTATTACACACTTTTAAGATGTTAGCATCACATTAATTATATCTCAGTAACATAGTAGTTTTTTTTTTTTCCAATTTATATGCCATAGTAGCCGAAATGAGTAATGGTTTAGGAAGCTGTCATTCAGATTTGAGAAGTGATGCTTTAGTTCAGTCTGCTATGATTGAAATGTTGAAAATGGTAGTGAGTATAATGATTGAAAAATGATTTTGGTCAGAAATATCATGAAAATCTCAGAGTATCTTCTGAAGACCATGAGAACTGAGAAAAGGATTTTAAGTCAGGGATTGGTTGATTACCTTTTCAAATCATCATCTTTAAAGAAGTACATTATGTTATTGAACATGAAGAAATACCTTTAGTGGCTTCTCTGTAGGATATCAGAAATGATGAATGATCTGACGTGAACAATAGAGTCAGAGTAAAAGAGGGAGAGAATAGGTAGGAGACATCTCAGAGTTCTAATTTAACCGCTGATAAAGAAAAGAAAGAATAAAAGAAAATAGCCCTAAATTTGAGTACCTGGGTAGATAGTGATATCATGGGTGGCGCAAAATAGTGGATAAGAGGGAACTCAGGAGGAAGAAATGAAGATTAGCTTTGGGATACTGAATTGAGAGTGCCTGAGAGATGTACAGATAAAGACTGCCCTCTGGGTATAGGAAGGTATAGGGAAGAAACTCAGAAATGAGATTAGGTGTCTTGGCATAAAGGTGATCATTGAAACTGATGTCTGACTGAGCTCACCCTGGACACTAGAGCAGAGAGGAGAAAGTCAATAGATTTGGGGTGTGCTTTTGTGACTGTATCAACCTCTGATATCCACACCATTTACAGTTATGTTTGATCTTTTAAAGAGTAGCTGTTTGAGACAATGGGTAAGATACTTGATTGTTTGTGGTGATGAATAATTGCAAAGCAAAGAATGGAAATCTTAGTCTCTAAATAGAGGCCACTGATTCAAAATGAGTCCATGAAAAGAAGAAAATGGAACTGTGACTTGAAAAATAATCTGAATTGGTAGAAGGGTTACTGTGATGATTTTAAGTCAGAGAACTTGAATAACTTTGTAAAATAAAGATGAAGGAGCTATTGGGAGAAAAGGAGACTTTGAAAGGATGTGAGCAGTGTCTCAGAAGCACCCCAAGCAGTCAGAGGGGTTCACTTTATAAAAGAGTGAGTTTCCTGAGGTGAAACGTGATGCCTGCAGCTATTTTGAAGTTAAAAATGTTAGGAGAATTCTCTTCAGATGGTATTATCTGTTAGGACTGAGAATTGGGGTTTGATTGGCATGGAAAAGATAAACTTAAAATGTAAAGAATTTTAACAAGATTGTCAGATAGCAGGAAGCCTCAGATGAACTTAACTAATATGTGAACCCACCATATTATTTTAAACAGTAAGCTTTACTGGTGACTCTTTTTGTATATAAATATTAATGGTAGCTGTGTATTCTTGCATGTAACTGCAGCAGCCATTCTCCTACACACTTTACACAGTCTGATTCAGATCTTAGTTATTTCATGAGACAGGTACTGTCATTTCTTTTCTGTCAGAGAATATGTGTTGAAGTTTGCCCTAGCCTACACAGAGAGTAAATAGAGGTGCCAGTCTCCTTCAGCCCTGTGCTCCACTCTGATGCATGCTGTCAGGAGTGTGTTTTGATAGGATCTGATGATGGACTTGCTGCCTGCTCTAATTAAGCCTCTCTTCTTTGCTTTCTCTCTTTGGGAGTTTTTCTTGAGTATAAGTTTCCTCTAACACTTTCTATGTGTAGTGATCTGGACAGTCACTTCAATAGTTCTCACTTGAGACCTTATGCAGACTGTCCCATTGATATTCAGATCCACTCAGAAGAATGGGTCAGATTAGAGCAGGCCTTTTGTCTCTTTCTGTAGCTGCATTTCTAATCACACAACCCCTTTTTGGTCCTAAATGGCTGAAATAACAGCGTCTACTAGCAGGCAGTAATACCTCCTCTCTTCTTTGTTTTTGGATAACTGCTTGTTCTTACTGCTGATGAGTTGCTCATCTCTACTAACCACTCCTCTCTACCTTTTCCCTTCCTTCTCTCTTCATCCTCTTTCTCACCCCCTCCCTAGCGTATCTGTGAGGTATATAGTCGGAACCCCGCCAGCCTGCTGGAAGAGCAAATTGAAGGTGCCCGGCGGCGAGTCATTCAGTTACAGCTGAAGATCCAGCAGGAGACTGGTGGCTTAGTGGTGAGTGGCAATAGGCATAGCTGCAGGAATGGCACCATGCAGGGGGCCTAGGGTAGAAGAATGGATGAGCTGTGTCGAGGACCGAAGGATGAACTAGCAAAGCATTTAGCATTTTGTAAACAAGAGTTTGTGGCTCTTCATTTAGTACTAAGCACTGTTGGGATACGTACCTGGGATGCTATAACAAAAAACCTATTTCTTGCCCTCCAAGAACTTCCAGCTTCAATAAAAAGAAAGAAATGCAAAACAAATCAGATTGTTTGTGTCTGCTTATTACCCTTGCATTCTGGTAGTTTCAAAGCTGGCATGTATTCCTATTCTGACTTTATTCATATGGTAGCCTTTTTTCAAAGATCTCAAGAGTACAAATGCTTTCCAAGTTAGCCTCAGAAAAGGACCTCCAGTCACATGAAAGGGTCTATGTCAGCAGTTAACTACACTTTGAGGACAATACCATGAAGAATGAGGTGGTTTTCTGCTCTTTACTGACTTTACTGTTGTCATAGTTAGACCCAGGTGTCAATTTGACAGTTGAGGGTTTGAGCTCTGGACACATTTGTAGAGAATTAGTGATTGAGTTAGCCCAGAACCTGCAAGAAATTAGCTAGTGGGGAAGACCCAGCCCATGGTGTATGGGACTACGCCCTGAACAAGTGAATAAAATACTGAGAGCTGGTTGAGGAAGTTCATACCCTTTGTGTACATTTGGCCAGACATGCTGGATTGTCCCTCTCACCCATTATGTGGTTATGGTGTGGCCAGTTCCCTCGGCCCTGGTGTTGGTGCGTGCTCTACCATCAAGCGGGACTAAGAATTGTAACTATTAATCATAAGAGAAAACAAACCCCTTGTTCCCTTAAGCCATTTGATGGTAATTTATCAGCAGCCATGCAAATGCCTTGTTTGTATCTATCAAGACTCAATTATTTGTTGTCAGTAAATACTGTCAATGTTACTTGTTCCCCAGTGGCCAATATCTGTCAAAACTTAACAAACACTAGAGATAAATGTTTCGTGTCTTTCCTCAATGAAACATAAACGTTTTGTACTCCTAGTGGATAGGAAGTCCTTTTTTATATGCAACCCCAAATAAAACAATAAATGCTTTGAAATCCCAGGTGAGAAATAAAGTTGGCGTTTTGCATTACTGATAATGGTAAAGTTTCCTTCCTACCATTTAGGGGTCGCTGTCCTCTCACACTGTATACACAAAGCTATATTTCTTGTAGCTGGGCATTTCTGAGGCAGTGAAACAGAAGTGACCAATATGAGCAAATACAGCTCTAGTTTGAGAAGGGAAACTGGTGAGGGAGAGCTCACAGAATTTGCCTACCTTTTGGTCTTTTTCTTTTAGGACATACTTCCTCTCTATGGTGACAGCAACCAGAGACCATCTGAAGGTAAGTCCCATCACCCTTTTTTCCTTTGGCACATAGCTCTAGTCCAGATTTCTTATCAGTTGGTCATTCCTAATGGGCAGATTCTGTGGGAAGTAGAATAATGGGAGAAAGCAGTACCAGTGTGCAGGGCAAGTACACATAGAAGTGAGCATTTAACCAGTAGCACTGGCTGAAGAAAGAACAGGAAGGTGCTGGGATCAGTGATCCAGACAACAGCTTGCCTGACAGCACCTGGCACTCGTAAGAGCTCAGAAAATACTTAGAAAAAGGGATGATGACCAGAAGAAGGTTAGAACAAGTTGAAGTATAAGACCGGCTGTGAGCCAGGATTGCAGTCTTACCTAAGGAGGCAGCATGTCCTATACTCAGGTGAAGAGACAGGGAAAGCTAGGTGTGCCGAGAGTAAGAGATGGATATGCCAGGGGAACCTAAGGGTTGCGAACTAAGAACTGAAGGAAAACTGGCAAAAGAGCAAGGTAGCAGCTTCCCTTTCCTGCCCTATGCCCAGAATACAAGTGCTCTTCCCCTCAGACCTGAGTGGTTTCAAAACTGTCTAAACTCACTTCTTCTTAGGCCGTCTCTCTCTGGATTCCCAGGAGGCAGACAGTGGCTTGGACTCTGGAACAGAACGTTTTCCCTCCCTCAGTGAGGTGAGCTCAGCAGGTGTAAGGTCCACTTAAACTCGATGCATTCATGGTCCCTCCTCTGGGCACTATAAAGCCCTGGTGCTCACTGGCCGCACAAGGCCCTAACCTGTCATCTGAGCACCTCTGCAGTTCTAGCTTTGGGGATTTGGTTCTTGTGTCCTGACACCAGAGAACCTCTGACATGCATCATCATGCTGCATCATCAGGTCTAACTTGTTACAGTCTCTGTGCATAAAGAGGTTAGAGAAGTGGACTGTGTCATCACGTTAATGAACCCCCTCAACTCTCTGCTGCAGCTCATCATCTACTTCAGCGACTCATCTTTTCAGTAGTACTCAGAGAATTTCCTGTTTTGACCTCAAAGCTTATCTTTTCAGTTTGCATATAAGACTGGGATATAAGAAAGAATGAAAGGAATGAGTGCTTTGTTACTTTAGTTAAACATGTGAATCAGTAATTAAAAATTAAGAGCCTAATTTTTAGGCTGCATTTTGAATTACCTTTTCTGCTGTTGACTAAGAGATGTTACATAGATGTAAAATGATCAGTACATGGGAAAGTCACCAAGAAAACAGTGGGAGCCAAATGGCCCTAGACAATCTATAGTCACATGACATGGGAAGTGATAAGCATAGTGGTGAAGAATCTATTGTAGAATGAGATTCCTGGATCAAATCCATGGAGTGTGCTACAGGCTCTTCAGCTTTCAGCAAGTCTTGTAATCCTTTCAGAGCTAGTTTTCTGTGTGAAAAGTAGGTCAGTCAGTGATGTTTTCCTCAGAGAGTTGCATGAGAATTCAGTGAGAACATGTAGTCGATGGTGTGGAATGTCGGCGTAGGAATTATCACCAAGTGAGCTGAACCCAGAGACTTGACCAGATGAAGTTCTTTCTCACAGAATTCTCTTCCTCTAGTCACTGATGAATCGGAACTCAGTACTGTCAGATCCTGGATTAGACAGTCCTCGAACCTCCCCTGTAATTCTGGCCAGGGTGGTCCAGCATCACAGGCGACAGGGCTCAGATGTGCCAGTGCCCTCATCTGGTGACCAGGTGAGAGATTGGAACCTTGCAGGGGGGCAAGTAGCACAACTGTCCAAGCAAAACCCATTTAATATATATATATTTGTTTTCTGTATTAAGATTCCAAATAACATATGCTCAGCATCTGGGACCTTTCTTTGTCATTTGCCTGAAATCATCCTGAATTCCACTACTGGTAAATTGTAAGAAAGTATGGTTTTAGCAAACCATTATAGCAGTGTCAAAGGTCAAGCACAGTATCTGTTTTAATGAAAGAGAATCTAATAATATAACCAGAATTCACTATTGTCGTAAATATAGTTGGCAAAAGTGTTTTTAGTTGCATACATGTGAGTGCATATTCAAGTATGTGAATGCATGCATTTACATGCCACGGTGCACATGTGGAGATCAGAAAATAACATGTGATCTTTCTCTTTACCATATGGACTCCTGAGACCAAACTCAGGTTGTCAGATTTGGTAGAAAGCACCCTTCCATTGCTAGCTATGCCCACTTTTAAATATGAGTTCTAGGTGATCAAACTCAGGCCTTCATTGCTTGAGATGCAAGCATTTTCCTGACCAAGTTACTTCTGCAACCTATTCCCACTCTTTCTATAACTCAAGGAGCAAGTTCAGGATGCTTCAGTTTGGCCATGTATTCTGTTATATGTAAAGGTTTTCTTTCAGAGATAAGAGATGACCTGAAATGCCTTTGCCCCTCCTTCAAGTTTGTTCATCTTTGAAAGTACTGATTTACTATTTTTGTGTAGTAGAAATAAATGCAGTATTGCACCAGTGTCTTAATATATGCTATAGGATTGGGACAAAAGTGCCTGTCTGGCAGGCAAGGTGCCCTGGGTTCAATTCTGATTACTGTCTCCTTGGATGATCGATGATTGAAGACAAAGTAGAGAAACTGGATAGAACATTCAACCAGTGACAAAGATAAATTAACAAGCAGAATAGTCAAGATCTATGGAACAGTGTTTAAAAAACAATGTATCAGTCATGAGCATAGGAGAAGAACTTCATGCTAAAGGCATAGAATTGAACACTATCAGAGGCCATGTTGCATGTGGTGTGAGTCTCAGATAAATCATAGCTAATGGAGGAAGCAGAAGAGGAAGATGAACACTGAAAAGTGGGGGGCGGAGAGAAACTCAGTGGTTTTTAAAGGTGTTCTCAAAGCAGATAGCAATGTTTTAATGGGAAGATATTCATGAGGTAGCAACTGTAATAGTATCCAAAGATTGCCAGTGTATTTGGTAGAAGATGGAAAAATGACATGGAAATGAAGACTGAGAATAAGAAACACAGAAAAACTCTTTCAAACTATCTTGGACACTATCCAGTACAAGCAAATCATGAGCAAAGAAAAAAGGCTGTAGGCAAGAGAGAGAGAGAAAGAAAGAAGGAAGAACAGAACAAAAGCAGCAAAGACAGAGAAGAGCCTGCCAGGTTCTTGGAAACTTGAACAGTGCTACATGAGACAGATGTTTGGTTTCATTCCTTACTGTTTGGAAGCTGTTTGTTTTCCTAATACAATTTAGTTTTGTTTCTTCAACTCAAAACCCAAATAACTAACTTGGAGGAAAAAAAAAACAAGTCACCTATAAAGGCAAGCCCATCAAAATTAACAGCAGATTTGTCATCAGAAGCTTTAAATCCAGAGTGCTTAGAATAATGTCTATTACTATATTCAACAAAACTTTCATAAGTAAAGGAGAAAGGAAAATTTTGTGTGCTTAAAAGCAGGCTAAAGTAATTGAAAGCAACCAAGCCATCTCTGTAGACACTACTGGAAGGAATTCTTCAGACTGAAGAGCAGCATGAACAAGGCTACTGGAAAGAACAGATCACATAGGACAGTAGTTAAACAAATAAGGAATAGGAAAACACCAAATGCTACAAAATCAACGAGATGGCAAGAGCAAATACACATATTTCATTACTAACATAAAATACTAATGGAACCTGTCCCCAATCAAAAGGCACAGACTAGCAGATTGGATTTTAAAAAACAGGATGGGAGGAAGACGGTGAGATAGCTCAATAAGTAAGACACTTGTCTGCAACCCCGGTGACCTGAATTCAATTTCCAGAAGCTCACATGATGGAAAGGAGATACCTGACTTCTGAAAGTTGTCCTCTGACTTCTACCTATGCACCATGGCATGCTTGTACTCTCTCTCTTTCTCTCAATGTCTCTTTTTTTTTTTTTTTTTTTTTTTTTTTTGCTCAAGTACATAATACATATTTTAAAAATGAAAGGAATTTGAGGCTGGAGAAATAGCTAAGTGAATAAAGCAATTTCCATGAAAGCATGAGGGAGATAAGTGAAGACAAACTTTCAGGCCAGCCAACCTGCATACACAGCACAAAAGAAACCACAAAAGAGACTCTGTCTCAAACTCTATGAAAGGTGAGGACTGATACCCAAGATATCTGTATCTGACCTTCATATGCACGCTGTGGCATGAATACCTGCATTCACACATAACTCACAGGATCTGTCCCTTGCTTCTGAAAAAAATACATCTCATTATCAAAGGATAGTGTATGCATGGTTGCTTGCTTGCTAGTGCTCAGCCTCCACATTGTTTTACAGTACCAGATGTCCTGTGTAGAGAAATGGTCGTATCCATAATGGGCTGGTCTTCTCACATCAGCTATGCAGTCAGTTGCCCAAAGTACTGTCACCAAGGTGTCAGGTTGATAGTACTAATCATCTCAAGAAGTGCCATAATTCCAAACTGCTGATATTTCCACCTGGCATTTTTTTTTAATTCATTCAGTTGTGCGTGTATGCGTTTGTGCGCACATATGTGTGTGTATGTATGTGTGTGTGTGTGTAGAACCACGGACGAATTCGGGAACCACCATGGACCACCTCTACCTCCTCCTTGTTTACTCTGGCCCAGGATTCACAGGCTCCGCCCTACCAGGACCAGAAACGCAGGCTGCCCCCGCTTCTACCTGGCGTCTCTATACATAGGGTCTAGGATCTGAACTCAGGACCTTCTGCCTGCAAGGCAGAGGCTTAACCCCTGAGCCACCTCTCCAGCCCCACACCTGGCATTTTTATATGGGATCTGAGATCTGTATTCAGGCTCTTCTACTTTTGAGGCAGAGGCCTAACCCCTGGGACATCTATCTCCAGCCTGAACTAACATATTGTATGTTGACCACAATAAATGTCACGGTAAGAGAAACTATAGAACATACACAAACATGGAAATTAAGGGCTGGAGATGACTCAGGGATTAAAGCCTTCACCTTTCAAGCAACAGGTCCTGAGTTTGGATTCACAGATCCCACGTAAAAGCACCGGGCAATGACAGCTGCCCTGGAAAACAAGAGTCTGGGAAACCCCAGAGCAAACCTTAAGGTAGAACAAACCAGGGTAGTTCCTGTAATCATCACACAAAGTACCCTTTTCTATGCATACACACACACACACACACACACACACACACACAATGGAGATTAAGCAACACTCCATCAATAATGAATGAATGAATCATTGGAGAAATCAAGAAGGAAATTTTAAAATTGCATGAGTCAAATGAAAAGAGGGAAGGTTATAGTGCTTACCAACAAAATCAGAGTGATTCCAAATAAATAACAGTGCATCTTAGGGCCTTGGGAAAAGAAGAGCAAGCTAAACCCAAAAATCAGTACATGGAAGGAAATAAGAACAAGGCAGCAATTTCTGTGAAAGTATAAGGACCAGAGTTTGATTCACCAAACCCACATAAAAGCCAGACATGTAGCATGAGCATCTGTAAACCTAGCACCTCTAAAGGGAGATCAGGGAAGACAGAATAGCTGGAAGACAAAATTTCAGGCCAGTGAGCCTGGAATACACAGCAGAAAACTTTTGAAATTCAGTTTTCTCCTTCCACCATGTGGGCTTGTGGAAACTGAATTCAGGTCACCAGGTTTGTGAGCAGGGATCTTACCCAGTAAACTACCTTGCCATCCCTTTATATACTTATGAATTTGGTTTGCAAGTATTTGTCAATAAATTCTGCATCTATGTTTATTAGAAAAATTGGTCTGTATTTTTTGTTGTTGTTGTGTTTCTACCTGGCTTTGGTATCAGGTATCTTTATAAAGAGTTCAGAAATGTTCCTTCCTTTTCTATTTTATGAAAAGGCTTGAGAAACACTGCTGATAATTCTTTAAAGGTAGAATTCAACTATGAATATATCTGGACTTGAACTTTTTTTCAACAAGAATGTTTTTAAATTACTGTTTCGATTTTGTTGCTTGTTATAGATATGCTTATCTTGTATTGTTTTAATTTTGATAGTCATATGTATAGAGAGATGTATCTGTTTCTTTAAAAATTTCCAATTTAGTGCACTATATGAAAAAGCCCTGAAGAAACTAACAATAGAACAAATCTCAAAGTACTAGGGGCTGGAGAAGTGGCTCAGGAGTTTAGCCTCTGCCTTGCAGGCGGAAGGTCCTGAATTCAGATCCTAGACCCCACGTATAGATACCGGGCAGAAGCGGGGGCAGCCTGTGTTTCTGGTCCTGGTAGGGTGGAGCCTGTGAATCCCGGTGCAGAGTAAACAAGGAGGAGGTGGAGGCAGTCCATGGTGGTTCCCAAATTCGCCTGTGGTTCTACACACACGCACACGCATGTACAATTGAATAAAAAAAAACTCAAAGTATTAAAGGCTAAATATGACAAACCTATAGCCAGCATTATACTGAATGGGGAGAATAAAGGAGTAAGAGTGTCCACTTTCTTATTTAGTATTTGTTTTTTATTTATATATCATACTTGAAGTCCTGTTAGAGCAAGAAGAAAGAAGCAAGTGATGTAGATAGAATAGGAAGAATCAAAAAATATTCTTATTTTTGGCAAATGATGCGATTCTATACATCAGAGACTGTCAGAAAACCCTTAGCTAATAATGAGAACTTTAAGCAAGGTACAGGGCATAATAAACATGCAGAAAAAGAAATTGGGCAAGTAATCCCATTTGCCATTGTCTCTTAAAGAAAAAAAAAAAAAGCCTTGAAATAAAACTTGGAAGCGTGAAAGACCTGTACACTGGAAATTTTAGACGGGGAAAACATCTCAATTCTGAAAAAAGAAAATAAAGAAGATGCTAGAAAATGGAATTCCTTCCCAAGTTCATAGACTCTGAGAATTAGGATGAGTATTTTACCAAAAACAGTCTACAGATTCAGTATAATCTTCATCTAAATTCTGTTGCCATTCATCACAGAAATAGGAAAGCCAGTCAAGTTTAAAATTCATGTGGAAGTGCAAAAAGCCCCAGATAGTCAAAGCAATTCTGAATTATAAGAGTAATGCTGAGGGTATAACTATACTTGACTTTTAAAGTTTCACTACAGAGCGATAGTAATTTAAAAAAAAAAAAAAGTGTGCTATTAGCACAAAAACAGACATGTAGATCAGTAGACTAGAAGACCCACATATAAACCTACATAGCTACAGCCACTTCATTTTTGACAAAGACATCAAAAGTACACATTGGACAAGAAGAGTGGGAAAACTGAATGTCCATGTATAAAAGAATCAAACTGGATTCTACCCCTTCATAAAACTCAGCTCCAACTGGATCAAGAACTTCAGTGTTAAGACCTGAAACTCTGAAAATGTCAGAGGAAAGAGCAGGAAAAACATGTCAAGATACAGGCAGAGGAGGGACTTTGTGAATATAAGATTCTAGTCCTTCAGGAAGTAAGGGCAACAATTAAGTGGAACTTCATAAAATTTAAAAACACTTTTGAACAGCAAAGGAAACAAAGCAACATGGAGAAAAAAATGATAGCTATACATTTGACAAAAGATTAATATTTAGATTATACAACGAACTCAAAAAACTAAATAAATTAACGATCCGGTTAGTAAATGGGCTAAATGAAATGAACAGTCTTAAATGATAAAATACAAATGGCCAATAAAAAAAAATATTCAGCCTCACAGCCACCAGTGAAATGCAAAACAAAACTTCTTGGCATTATATCACCCCACTCTGAATGATTATGATTAAAACAAATAACAGGACTGAAGAGATGCCTCAGAGTTTAAAGCACTTGGAATGCATGCAAAAGTTTAAAGCACTTGGTATGCATGCAAAAGGACCAGAGTTCAGTTACTACAGATCCCACATAAAATGTCTACTGTGTAGTTAGGATGGCCTGCCTGTAATTCTAATCTTGAAAGGTAGAGACAAGGAATAAACTGGCTAGCAAGACTGGGCATGTTGCAGTTCGCGCCATGGTTGCTGATAAGTGATCATCAATCGGATTAAGGGAACAAGGGTTTATTGTTTCTTAACGATTCCTGGTTACAGTTCTCAGTCCAGCTTGATGGGAGAGAACGCCTCAACACCAGGGCCAAGGGAACTGGCTACACCATCACCACATAACAGCTAAGAGAGGGACAATCCTTACTTGCCAGACCAGTATGTATGTCTGGCCAAGTGTACTCAAGGATACCAACTCTCAACCAGCTCTCCGTGATTTATTCCAGGGCCTAATCCCACCCACCATAGGTTGGGTCTTCCCCATCGGCTAGACAATCTTCTTTAGGTTCACCTTGGGCCTAACTCAACCACTAATTCTCTGCAAATGTGCCCAGAGCTCAAACCCTCAACAGTGCCTAACCATGACAGGGCATATTCAGGCCTCCAGTCACAGGTATGTGCATGTGCGCACACACATGTATACACGTGAACATGCACACATACATAAAAAAATGGAAAAAAGCAAAAGCTAATGGACAAGAGAACCCATATACCCTGCTGGTGAAAATACAAACTCACCTTGCCACTGTGGAAGTCATCATGCAGGTTTCTCAAAAAACTAAAAGTAGATCTTTGACTTGACCCTGTTATTTACCTAAAAGACTCCAAGTCAACAAATGGCAGACCCTTGTACATCAATATTATAGCAGTACCATTTACAATGGCTAAGTTATAGAATCAACTAGATGTCCAGCAATTGTAGAATAAAGAAAATCTGGTGTGTATAGGCAATGGAATGTTTCCAGCCATAAATAAGAACCATGTCAATATAATTTGCAGATAATCCTATAAAATGAGTTAAGCCAGCCTCAAGGAAAGGCAAATACACTTTTTTTTCATCTATTGTTCCTAGATTTTATATAGATGCATGAAATCTTGTATAGAGTATATGACATGAAAGCGGAAGTAAAATTGTGTAAAAGGACAAAGGGGACTAACAGGAACAGGAAGGAACTAAAAAAGGGTGTGTGTGGAGGGATATATGCTCAAAATATAATATGTACTTGGACAAAAACTTTAAAAAAGAAAAAAAAATTCCCTCTAATAGAAACTTAGTCTTTGGGTGCTTTTTGCCAAAAAGCAAATAAAGCAGAAGACATTTGTCTATTAACTCCTGGTGACCTTAGACACCAGGGGCTTTGCAGACTGGGATGTCACAAGATTGGATGCTCCTGAGACATATCTAAGATGCACAAATGCAGCATGCTGTGGCATTGAACTGCTGGTAGTCTTAATCTCAGGGCCTCCTTTCAAATGAGAGCTGGTGTTAGACGCCTGTTTTTGTGATACCTCCAAGGTCTCAACAGTGACTCTGGGAGTAGACAGCTACCTAAAAAGAAAAGGAAGAAAACGTCAGGGGAAGGGAAGAAAAGCCAGGCTGAGGACTATGGGCTTTATAGTCCAGCAGGTGCTATCAGCCCTGACTTTGTTATTCAAAGGACACTCCCTCCCCAGACCTTTCACAAGCAGGAAAAGAGCATTTTTCATACTTACCGTCTGCACATGTCATATGTTGGCTTCCTGCAAGTAGAAATTTTTTCATCTGTGCTCGGAGATTTGGGATGGTCATGAGACCAAGTGGCCTTGTTAAGTGCTAGCTGGCTACACAGGAGCCACTAAAAAGGTTTCATTCCTGTCCTCCATAACCTCTCATTTGTATCTCTACTCTCCCCCAGGGTATAGACCAGAGCCCAAAGCCTCTGATTATTGGCCCAGAGGAAGATTGTGACCCAGGATATTTCAACAATGAGGTAACAGCTTCCTGCTTTCCTCCTTTTCTCCTTGACTTGCTCTGTGAAGCATGGGGGAAGGAGGCTTCCTGGCAGAGCTTGCAAGGTGGAGACATGAGCAGAACTTGCTGTCTGTCCTCTGTCTCTGTGACTCCCGGCCACTCTCTCTCGTTGTCTTCCAGAGTGACATCATCTTCCAAGACCTTGAAAAGCTTAAGTTACGGCCAGCTTACCTGGCAGTTTTTCTACGGTACATCTTCTCTCAGGCAGATCCTGGTCCCCTAGTAAGTCGGACAAATGTCTTGTTTGAAAGCCTGCTTGTACTTAGCAGAGAGTATTTCTAGCCCCTGTGTGTTTAGATAGTGCAAGTCAGATTCATGGGCAGTCAGATATTTCAAGGACAGAGATAAAACAGAAAAGATGATGAAACCTGGACTGAAAAGTTCTTCACAGAGCTAACTATACAGTAGTGTAGGCAGTAGCAAGAAGAACTAGGCCAGGAAATGTTTTAGATAGAGGTGGATACAGACTAAATGAAGAATTAAGAGAATCACTCTTGCACATGCATAGTATTGCTACAAGGAACTTGGCAGAGAGCAAGGCGATAACATCTTCAGTCTAAGGTAACAGTAAGAAGGAATGTGAGGAGTTGGAGTCTTCAGGAGCACCTAAGATGCTCAGAGCTAACACCTTACAGTTTCTCTACTCAGCTGCTTTGAAATGAAGGATGGTGGGCCAGAGATGGCTGCTCAGAGGAAAAAGTGCTACACAACACATACACACATATCATATACAAACACAAAGAAAAAAATGAAGGATGATGGCTCAGAGGGCCAATGCTATATTCAGTTTCTTGCCTAAGGCATAGATTACTGTTTTGTCTTTCTGGAGACACCACAATTAAAGGCCAGAATGAGCATCCATTGGCTTAGCAGGAATTCCTTGAACACCTATGTGTTAAGTCCCAAGTTCTGTTGTCTCATAAATGTTCCTGCAAACAAGAGGGCACATCACAAAGAAAAATAAAATATGAATCGTAGAAAACAGTATATAAGCAGGTTAAGACACAGTGAAAAATCAAGTGAGGAAAGGGCAGTGGAAGAGTAATCAACCCTCAGGATGTGCACGTGGAAGGAGATGGGTATTACTTTACCTTAGTTTTTCAGCCTCAGCACTGCTGACATTTTACACACATTTACATTTGTGGAAGGCTAGTTTGTAAATTGGAGGATGTTTAACCACATCACTGGATGCTACCCACTACATAGCAATAGGAACCATTCCTTTGGTAATTGTGACAACTAAAATGTCTGTAGATAATAGTAAACGTTTCTGAGAGAAGGAAAGATCAAGTCATCCCTGAATAAGATGGTGCTCAGAGTCATTCTAACCCAATTTCTCTATCCTCCTAGCTTTTTTACTTATGTGCAGAAGTTTATCAACAGACAAATCCCAAGGATTCCCGAAGCTTGGGAAAAGACATCTGGAATATTTTCCTGGAGAAAAATGCGGTAAGGTAGTCATGGATTGTCTTCCACTTTCATTATGTTGTTTATACCAGAGTCAGAGTAAAAAACAAGCAAAGGGGCTGGAGAGATGGCTCAGGGGTTAAGACTTTGTCTCACAAGCAGAAAGGTTCCAAGTTCAGATCCTAAATCCCACATAAAAACACCAGGCAGAAACAGCTGTGGCCTGCACTCCAGCCCTGGTGGACAGAGCCTGGGAAATCCCAGAGGGAAGCAAGAAGGTAGAAGCAATCCAGGGTGATTCATGAAGTCACCCTTGGTCCTCCACAGGGATACGTGGTGCCCTGTGATAACACACACACACACACACACACACACAATAAAATAAAGTAAAATAAAAAATATTCAGGCTAGGAATATTAGGATTTCTAGATTATGTTCCTAACTCTCCTCTTTGTCTTTAATTCCACATGTAAAAAGAACACTGCCTGTCTTCAGAATGTCTGGAGAAAGAAAAAGAGTGTATCAAATTCTAATAACTCCCCCAATGCTGCCTGCCTTTTCCTTCTTTGGGTAGAGAAACAGGCCCAGGGACATTGGGTGATTTAGATCAGTAAGACCAGGGGGATACATGTTTCTGAACCAGATTTTCTATCACTCCCTGCAGGCAGGAGTCAAGAGGGAGATGAGCCTCTGTGTATCTGGATTTAGTTCTCAGGGATGTGTCAGGGGTCCTGCTAGCCAGAGCCATCTGCCTACAGACTTTCTAATGATCAGCTAAACTAATTCCAGAATGATCTTATTCTTCTGGCAGTCAGCTACTGAGGCTAATGAGGTTGGAGAAAATTGCTTTTCCTCAGTATTTTATATTTAGTCCCCTAAGCAGGTCTTGACTAAGGAGATTAGGCCTGCCAGGTGTTTTCTGTTAGCTTTTCTGAAACTGCCCCAGTTTCCATTGAAGCAGCAAGAGATAGAACTCCATGCTAACTGCAAGACAAGGTGGTTTCCCACTTTTTCCTGGGAGTGAAGAGGAATTTAACAAAGATTTTCTTCTTTGGACCACTTGGAAGCAAAGGAAAAAACCAAGCTGCTAAGTTAGCGCTAGTCTGCTTTTGGACCATGCTATTCCTTGCATAAGAGTTTCCTGCTGTGCCGTCTTCTGTGGAGTTTCCAAAACCCCAGCCTAAAATGCAGTGCAAAGTTAAAGAGAGGTGAGAATGGGTCAGTGTAGGCAAGACAGGAGAGGAGTAGCTTTGCCAGACCCTCTGCTCATCCCCCCGAAGTGTGCAGCCTTGTTACTTCACTCTTCTGTTTTATAGCCTCTCAGAGTGAAGATCCCCGACATGTTGCAGGCTGAAATTGGTAAGTTGGCTCATCTGTCAGTTGATCTCTTTTTGGTGTCCTTGTATTGAGCTCTCAGGTGGTGCCAGAGGACAGAAAGGACATAGTCCTTGGTCCTTGGGCAACTATCCTATACTCTGGAAAAAAAATCATAGGCATCTGCTCCAGAACATTTCACAATAGCTTATGAATAGGCACAGACATGAAGACCCTGGATCAGAGTAAGAAGGACTAAATTCATTTCTGCCAGCCTCCATGTGACCTACCTGTATGAAGATGAAATTAGATTCATCTACAGATTCCTAAGTAAGGCACTTATCAGAGTCCCTCAGGGAACTTGTAAGAGCACAGAGGCCAGGTCTCACCCACCACACACGCGCGCGCGCGCACACACACACATACACACACTATCTCCTGCAACTGGAAGCAGAATCTCTATGGAGTATTTTGTTTTGTTTTGTTTTGTTTTCTAAGGTTTTGACTATTGTTTTGTTATTTTTGGTTGGCTGACTGGCCGGCTGGTTTTAGTTTGCTAAGTTCTCTAATGTATATGAGACCCAGGACAGGACTCAACTCCTGGAGAATTGAGGGGGATGCAGTGTAAAAACAGCAGCTTGGAGGTGGGGATGTAGCTCAGTTGCTTGTCTAGGTTCAAGTCCAGATACCACACAAACCACTAGGCATGATGGCATCCACCTGTAGTCACAGGGTTCTGAAGGAAGAGAGAGGAGGATCAGCTGTTCAGACCATCCTGGGCTACTTAGTGAGTTTTTAAGGCCAGGCTTGAATGTATAAGACCCTATCTCAGGAAAAAAAAAAAAAAAAAAGTAAGAAAAATAACAGGCCTTGAGATCTGGGCACAGATAGCATTTTAGAGGCTGGAATTTGCCGTTGTGTTTGAAATGAGGCTGTTTACAGCATGTTTGGCAGGAAGGAAACAGAAGTGCACACAGTAGTAAATAGAGCTCACTCAAAAGCACACATGACCACAAACGTTATTTAATCTAGTGCTAGATGCTAGGACAGGAAAGGACACATCCCTTGGCTTCATGGAATATTAGAGGCTTGTCTTTTAGCCTAATGAAATAGTGTAAGAGCAGAGGACTAGTCACAAGAAGTCTGCAGGTTGATGTCAAGAAGATGTTTAGGCATAGCTGATGAGAAAGGACTTGTATTTCCCTTAGTAGAACCTAAAATACCCAGAAAATAATTGTTGCCTGGATGTCAAGACTCCAATTTAAAAAAAAAAAATTAAAAACTCAACCTCAGCGGAGTCTACCTCTTCTGTCTTTAGGCTAATGGTCAGAAAGCCATTCTCTGGCCAGCATCAATGGATGCAAAAACCCCTTGAGGTGCTTAGCAGACGTGACCTCCTTCTCCCCCAGCACTCATCTCTTATGCCTCCCCTGGGTTCCCACTGCAGACTTGCGCCTGCGCAATAGTGAGGATGCTCGAACTGTTCTCTGTGAAGCTCAGGAGGCAGCCATGCCAGAGATCCAGGAGCAGATCAACGACTATAGGTCTGCATACACCTCGTGGCTTTCTCATCACTTTTGTCATAAGTGTTTAGGTCTCTTTTGGCATGTGTATTTCTTTTACACTTTGTATCTCTGTTGTAGATCAAAGCGTACTCTGGGACTAGGCAGCCTTTATGGTGAAAATGACCTGCTAGATCTGGATGGGGACCCTCAGCGGGAGCGTCAAATGGCTGAAAAGCAACTGGCTGCCCTTGGAGATATCTTGTGAGTATTTAATTTTACCCTTTTATACAGATGTACCAAACAGGTCCGAAGTTCTTATGGGACTGTTTCCACCCTTCTACTGCTTGCCAGCTGTATTCATCATGATGGAGATCTTGTCATATTTCTCAGCTGATCAATCCTGTTGTATTTCTCAGCTGATTGCTCCCACTCACCGGGTGATCATGGCCAGACACAGCTTCAGGAACACAGTGAACTTTCCACACACACTTTCTAGTCCTCTCTCCCTGCCTCTAAACACATGACTGACACTGATAGCGAGACCTCTATTGATCTCCAGGGGATTCAGTTCCTTCAAGAGGTGGTCAACTGATGGGAAACAAAACATTTGTTGCAGTCACTCAAAACACTCATGCTCCTTCTTAGGGGCTGTAGGCATAGCTATTTTTGCTATATTTCTCCAGTTCCAGTTTCTGAAGCATCACCTGTGCCTGTGTTTCGAGGTCCAAGCAGGCTTTATGAAGGTCCTTCCAAAGACAAACTCATTCAGCACTGCTTCTTGTTGAGTAGTTATGTAACCTTCACCTTTCTGCTCCTTCTCTGAGCCTCATGTACTAAATGACAAAAATTAGTTTAGTTGGTATTGTTGTCAATAACACTGACATTTCAGGAAGTGTGAAAAATATCACACTATGTCAGACACTTTTGTGTGGGACATTCGTAAGTACATTAGTGAACAAAGTGACCTTTCCTTTGTGGAACTTACACTATGATAAGAAGAGATAGCAATATGTCACAAATAAATAGATTGTGCAGAATGTTAAAAGGAACAAGAACAAGGGTAGGAAATAGAAACAAGATACAGAAGGCCAAGAGCACCAGGATCAGTGGGCTGCAGTTTTAAATAGGGCAGCTTGGGTGAGCCACCTGCTGAAGAAACTGACAAATCATCCTTCAGTATCCGGAGAAGAGCACTGCAGACAGAAGAGCCAAGGCTACATAGGAATGTGCTTGATATTTAAGGAACAGTAAGGAGACCAGTATAGCAAGAGCAATGGAATCAGGGTAACAGAGAGACAACACATAGAAGCTAAGGACTATACCAAGCCTTTCAACATTTATAGAGTCATAAGGAGCTGTTGGAGCTTCATGAGGCTCAACTGGATGAAGGAAGTGAGAGTGCCAGAAAGGTCAGGATGCACCATAGAAATCAAAAGGTGACAAAATCTAGACCAAGGAAGTTGTAAGGAAAATTCAGTTGTGGCTGGACATTGGCAATAGAACTAACAGAAAGATTTCCAGACACCACATGTGGTGTGTTAGAGAAAAGTTAGAGAAAAGAGATTCCAAGTGTTCCTGCAAAGCTACTAGAAGGGCTGAGGGGCTATCAGTCACTCCAAGGTGATTGCACAGGCAGCAGTTTTGTGGTAGAATAATGGGCCAGTTTTGGTCATGTAAATTTGAGGTCTCTTTAGGACATCAAGCTGAGATTTGAGGAGACAGCTACTCTACAGCCACTTTGCAGATCTGGACTATGGGGCTCTGGATGTAACTCAGTGGTAGATAATTCCTAACAAGCACAAGACCTGTTCATTCCACTAAAAACAGCCCAGCTCTTTAGGAGATTGAGATAGAAAGATTACAAATTCAAGGCCTGCCTGAACCACAAAGTGAATTCAAAGCCAATCTTAGTAACTTAGCAAGACCTGAACCAACATTTAACTTTTTAAAAAAAGGACAGAGGATAAAGTTCAGTGGTAGATGGCTTGCCTAACATGGAAAACCCCGAATTCACTCCCCAGTACCAACAAATTAGAAAGGACTGCAAGAGAAGCAGGAGTAGAAGGAGAAAAGCAAGGAGGAGGAGAATAAAGAATATCTGGACTAGAGATGAGATCACACAAAACATCTTTTGAAAATTTAGCCCTCGACCTTCAGCAGTAGGCTGGCATTAATTACTTCAGAGATAGAGGCAAAATCTGACTGGGCCTCTTCTGAGATTCTAAGCACCAAAATTATAAGTGATGCCTTAGGCACCCAGCTCAGGATAGTTTTTATTTAATGACATTTTGGTTTCACAAAGTGACAACCTTGTAGATCATTTTGAGAATTTGGTTTATGCATATAAAGAGCTTGGGAACCACTCGGTATATAGGAATACCCATATATTACTTGCTGTTGCCATTTACCTGTTTAAAATAAATTTCTTTGGATCTGGTCTCAGCTCTGCCTCTTACCTCTGTTGCCTGCCTTAGTGTCAGCACGGCCCTTCTAACTCAGTCCCAGGACACAAAAAAGCCTCTTTACCCAGTAACACTTCACACACTGAAACACACAGCAAGGAAGAGGCTCTGCTTCTTACTGCATCCCACTTTCTCTTAGCTAGAATGGCGTCGTCATCATTCTACTAGTTGAATCCCTCGCAGAAATAAAGCTCTTTCTCTTTAAGCCTCAAGCTGGGTCAAGAACTGTGACCAAGACTCCGAGTCTGAGCTTTTATTCCATCCCACCCTATCTCCTTTTTCTTGTGAAAGAATTTGCCCTCCATCTAACCTCTACCCAGGCTACTAGTCTGTCCCAAAGTCTGAGTCACCTGTTCTTTCTTTTGTTTTAGGTCCAAATATGAGGAAGATCGAAGGTGAGTCTGCAATGTAGTTCATGTGCAGCATTCAGGGTAGGAAGAAACAGGGGTGAGCTACTGTGCTTTCCTTTTCTGCCACCCTTAAGGTGGCAGAGGAAGTCCTAACATTATAGGCATTTGTCTATGTAGATTTGACTTCCAGGTAACTGGTTGGGATCTCCGGACCCCTGATATTCAGGGACCACTACCTGGGATGTGGGTCTACTCAGTGTGACAAACTGCCTTCACTCTTAAAATTTCTTTTGTGTCAGTACCCACAACTATCCTCCTCCACTTCTCTTCCTAAAACTACCTTCAGAAGTAGTGATACTAGAATCAGCTCATTGATACATTGTTGGCATCTCCTCTCTTAACACATTTTTTTTTTTGCATCTTACATGTACTTCATTGTTTCTTATCAGCTTATATTAAAATAGCTCTGCATTCCTGCATACATGTACCTAGTGAGGGAGTTAAGCATTGTTGAGGACTGTGAAGCCCAAGTTTAAGCTTTGCTTTACTGACTCCACAGGGCAGCTAATTTGTCCACTGGGTTGCAAGCCAAATGCATTTTAAGTGCAGAGCTCTGGACAGTGTCACTTGTGGTAACTAGAAGCTCTTTGACAGCTCCTTTCCTACCTTTTTGTCTTTTTTGTCAGGGCTGGGAGGGTGGTAAACACAAATACACCTTGGCAGAAGCTGGTTAGTATCCACTTTGAACCTCCATGTTTGTGCCTAAAGATGTTACAAAGCTTAGCCAGTCTTCCAGGTCTGTCCATGACCTGACTAGTTAGAGAAGCATTTATATTTTAGGCAATTGGTATTCCCATCCCCTGACTATCATCCTTCATGGGGAGCAGTTCTACTTAGGAAAGGAATAAGATTTCTCTTGAGCTGTGTAAAGCTTTTGACCAACATCTGCCTAATATCACAAAGGATTATCCCAGACTTCCCTTTGAATGTGTTGAGCCATAATACCAGTCTTGAAAGAGTGTTGGCCCTTCCGTCTTCTGGTTCATGACACTCCTCCTCTCTTGCAGTGCTCCTATGGACTTTGCCCTCAATACCTACATGAGCCATGTTGGGATCCGTCTTCGGGAGGCACGACCCTCCAATGCAACAGAAAAGGTTCAGTCTGTTCCTGACAAGGACAAGTGGCTGCCCTTCTTCCCAAAGACCAAGAAGGTGACAGCTGCCCCAGAACACTACTCTCAGAGCAGTCCTCTGTGCTGGGGTTGACCAGGAAAGCCATTTCACAACTCTCTAGTTATAGTCACCCCTACTTTAAGATACCGAATAGGTGAGAATTCCCAGACTACAGCAGTCCTCAGCTTCTTCCAAAACTGGACAGAGGTGAACTGATCATTTAGGGTATAAAAATGAATCTGCTTTCCAGTTCTTTGTTTAGGGCCAGTCTTGGGAAGAGGAAGAGAGACAGAGTGATTAGCGATCATGTTTGGTTATTGGGACCATCTCCAAATTCTAGTGTTTCCTGTTTCAGCAGAGCAGCAACTCCAAGAAAGAAAAGGATGCCTTGGAGGACAAGAAGCGAAACCCCATCCTCAAGTACATTGGGAAGCCCAAAAGCTCTTCTCAGAGCAGTGAGTATTTTAGAGAGCAAGTCTTAGCCATTTCTTAGGCAGAGACCTTAGCTCTTTCACCTACCACCATATTGGCGGAGGTGCTCCCTGTGTTACTGGAGCCAAGACCCATATTCTGGAGACTGTAGCTTCTTAGGACTGCTGCTTTTTTCCCTTCCTGGTGCAGGATCTTTGAGGTAAGGGTCAATGTTTCAGTGCCAGAGAGCCATGTTTTTCCCTGTGTCTTACTGTGGGAACTCAGAACCAGTTGTAGCCACAAAATAGCTTTGTGGAAGAACATTTCTTCCCCCGAATTGTTCTGGTAAATGTAATGCCCTCCACCTTTAATTCCTGAGGGAGTCTACACTTCTGCAGTCTTGATTTGGGGAGCAGTTATGGACCCTTGATGCAGGGGGAACAAGTTCACCTGATGTCATTAGAAACCTAAAATACTGAGAATCCTGTCATTGATTTCTTACCAGCTGTGTGTCATGGGTCTAGAATTGGATGCTGTACCCTCAGTTCTGTTTCAGTGTCATCAGGATGATGCTGTGGGCCTGCTGCCCTTTCAGAACTGGTTATGCTTGGGAGGAGAGTAAGAAGAGACTTTCCTAGAGCGGCCTTGGTTTTTGCTACCACCTTTTCATTTTCCAGCTTAATGCAATTTTTATTTTGACTCTTAAACATTAATTTGACTTTTCATGGTTTACCTTTGTTTTTGTTTGTTTTTCTTTTAGCATTTCATATTCCCTTGTCCCCTGTGGAAGGTAAAAGGACCATTTTGTTTGGGTTTATCTTCTCATTAGAATCAAGTTTCATCTCCAGTCTTGCCATCCCTTTTCCATCTCGTATCCAGTCCTGTCCCCTTTCCCTCACTCCCTCCTTTCTCTCCGTTTCTCTTGTATATTTTGTATATTCCCCCTTACTACTAAAGCTGCTCTGTAGCAAGAACCCCAGGGTCTTCCTCCCCTTGTGCTGGCTGCTAGACCTTGCCACCTGACCTGGATTCTGAGGGTGGGCTGTCCCACCAGGCAGGGCTTCATGTCTTCCAGACAGCTCTCCCTGCAGCAGCCTTTGTTCTTCAACTCTCACCGTCCCATAGCGGTATTAGTCAGCCTGCTGTCACTGTCATGGACACCTGAGGTTAAGAAAAATTTGGACTCATGAGTTCAGAGGCTTCAGTCCATGAGCACTTGGCCCCTGGCTTTCAGGCTTATGGTGAGGCAGGACTCTGTGGAAGTTGTATATGGCAAAGAACAGCTGCTTGCCTCATGACAGTCAAGAAGCAGGGGGAACAAGAAGAGGCCAGCCTCCCAGTGTTCTACACTACACAAGAACATGGCTCCCCATGACTTCCTTCCTCTGACTCAGCCCCATCCCCTAAAGCACCTCCCAACAGCACAGCAGTTGAGGATCTAGCCTTCAACACATGAGTTTGAGGGGGTCCTTCCTCTGACTCAGCCCCATCCCCTAAAGCACCTCCCAACAGCACAGCAGTTGAGGATCTAGCCTTCAACACATGAGTTTGAGGGGGTCCTTCAAAAGGCCAGAATCTTATGTACATGAAGGAGGTCCTTATAGACTGCAGTGAACTACTTACTGCAGGGAAGTGGAAACAAGGGGGAATCTAGGGAGATTCTGTTTCCATCAGGGAAATGTTTGCCACACAATCATGAGGACTTTAGTTCAATCCCCAGCAAACATGTGGAACCCGACTCTGGAGAGGAGACAGACAGTATTACAATCTGAATTAAAGAACACATGGATCCTGACAGCCTTATCTTGCCACGGGAATCAACAGCCTAACTCTACCCTGAGCATTTTCACCCCTCTTAAGCTGACCACAGAGTCATTCAGCTTATAACCTACTGCTGCTTCATATCTTCCTCAATAGAACACATGAGAAATGTAAGTCCCAGCCATGAGTGTGGGACTGGGAATGTAACTTGGTGGCAGAGTGCCTAGCATGTGTGAAATTCCAACCTGGTTCCAACTCCAGGCCTGGATTTCAATACAGTTCTTTAAAAAATTAAAAAATATGCACATGTACACACATGCTGGTGCACGTGTGCATGGCATTCTTAGAACACCTTTCAGGAGTCCATTCTCCCTTCCACCCTCTGGGCTCCAGAGATTGAACTCAGGTCATGGAAGTTGCACAGCAAATACTTTTACCCACTGAGCCATCTCACTGGCCCTAAAAATACCTTTCATTGCTTAATATGGCATGAATGTTAGGTGGTCAGTAACTTTCTAAATAATTCTGAAGATACTACTTCAGTTGGTATTTTTTACATGAAACAATTTCTAGCAACAGAATTTCCTGATCACATTCTACTGCTCTCCAGCTACATGCATGTATTTGACACCCAGGCTTAACTATCACAATGCACTTCTATAGAACCTAGAAAATGCTAATCATTTTTTTTTCTATTTTTTTGTTTGTTGTTTGAGACAAGGTGTCATGTAATTCAGACTGTGTAGCTAAGGCTGACCTTGATCTCCTGATCTTCGTGTCTCCGTTTCCCAAGTCCTGGGCTCACAAAAATGTGCTAAGCTAACACACATCACATGAAAATGTTACCTAGTTTTAATCATGGGACTAAGCCTGCCTGTGACATGTTCATATAGGTTAAACTTCTTGTGATGATTATGTATTATTTGTTTTATTATTTCTGCTGCTCTGTGTGGGGGCTCGGGATCAAACTTGGGTCCTTATAGTTATACGGCAAACACTTTACCTGACTAAGCCATCACCTCAGCTCCCATAATTCACTTTTATTTAGATCACTATCATTCAGAGACTAAAAGAAGGGGAACAAAGTCTAAAAGTGAAACCTTACTAGCTTTAAAAAATGTGGTTCTTCCTATCAGTCTGCCTTATTAACTCTTGAGTTACTCAGTCATAACAGATTTCAGGGTACAGTCAATTCCCAGAACCCACACCAACATGGAACTCTGTCCCACACCTAGATAGTTTGCAGGTGGAAGAAGGGTAGGATACCCTGCTTTACACTTCAGTTATAGCTTGTTCTCAGGTTCCAACAGAAACCCAGACAATCTGAGTGTGAGACGGGACAGTGGACCGTATTGTATTCAGCGGCCTCACAGCTATATGCACATTCAGTCTGAGTCAGGTAGATCTGGTCCAGGCCTCCGAAAGGAGTGGTGTCAACAGCCCCTATTCTTCAAACATACACTCAGCTACTTACACCTTTGAGAAGAGCACTACTCTAGCCACCTGCCTCAAGGGTGGGATTATGGATTTAGAAGAGAACCAACAGATTTTTTTATTCTTTCTGGTTTAGGAATTTTCCTACAAAAGTGAGACTTTGCAACAGGAAAGTGTAATCTGCACATGTGAACTTCAAAATCCCTAAAGCCTGTTAGTCTGGCTACTATCAGGTCTAGATTCTAGGATACTTACACTGTCCCTTCTGCCTAAGCCCTGCTCTAACCTTAGAAGTCTTAATTTTGACCTGAAAAGAAGCCCTCATCTCTTCTCTGACCTCCAACACTTACCTACTCTCTAAATAGCATCTGTTTTTCCTTCTCTCTGCCTTCTGCCTACTCTTAAACAAGGATGACTCCTTGTCCTCTTAGCTTAGAAAGGAAGCTATAATTTGAGTACTAGAGAGTAATGTGTTGGGCTGAAGAGATGGCTGAGGGTTAAGACTCTGCCTTCAAGCAGAAGGTCCTGAGTTCAGATCCCAAGTCCCATGTAAAAATGCCAGGCTGAAATAGCAGCAGTCTATACTTCTGGCCCTGGTGTGAGGAGCCTGGAAAATCCCAGAGTGAAGCAAAAAGGAGGTAGAAGCAATCCAAGAACATTCCTGAAGTTACCCTTGGTTCTCCAGAGGGATATACAGTGCCCTCTGATACACAAACACACACACACACAAGTGAAGTTTTAAAAAAAAATTACAGAGAGACTGGTATGTCACTGTGTTCCTAGGAAGTCATCTCTTGCAGTTCTTTAATGATGGAGCCCAGAGCAGAGCAAAAAGTAACAGAATGGAGGAAAGAAAGAACAAGAGTTCTAAACAATACAAATTTAAAAGTGCCTGATGTGATTTGGCAGTGTGACTGTATTACATTTAGATATCTTATAGGTTTTCCTGGCTTTTTTTTTTTTAACCTGCCTTATGGCTTAGGGAAATCTTAGTAGTGATTGTCAGGCAGAACTGTTGTTGTAGTTAAGAATGTGGGAGAGCTTTCCAAACCCTCTCATTTTGTATACAAGAAGAGAGCAGACATAGAAAGGCTGACTGTCCATCTAGGGCCCACCAGAATTACAGAAGAGCCAGGACTAAGCCACGTCTCTTGCTCCTGGTCCCATGCTGTTCTCATCCATGCTTGCTCATTGCTGTGTCCTCTGGGCTGGAGGGAAGAAAAGGCCCTGAAACAGAAAGCATAGTACCCTTTATTTTCTTTTTGCCTGCAGTCAAGCCAGGCAATGTGAGGAACATCATTCAGCACTTTGAAAACAACCAATATGATGCCCCAGAACCTGGGACCCAGCGACTTTCAACCGGAAGCTTTCCTGAGGACCTCCTGGAGAGTGACAGGTAGCCGTAGCTGGATGGGGCTCATCAATTGCCCAAGGTGTGGCACATGGCAGGCTTGAGCACTATTATTTAATTCCCACTGCTGCTCCTCTCCACTAGACTGTGAGGTCTCACCACAGATCTCTTCCCTTGCCGCCAGCCTGTCCACCCTGGGTACTTGAGAAAACATGTCACATGTTGGCGATCAGTGGAAGAGCAACCAGAGTCCCCCACAGGACTGCATGCTGAAATTCCCTTCAGAGTCACCTCAATTACTCAGCAGCCTCCATCTCAAAATACAGCTAGATAACTATGCAGCAGCTAATCATTCAGGAAGTATTGGTGGCAAGAACAAAGGACTAGAAGAGAAAAGGGGAAAGCCTAGAAAATAAAAGGTCCATACAGACAAAAGAAAGTCTTTATCTGCTTATAAAAAGGAAAGCTAGAAAGGTAGGTAGTTCTGTGGGAATCAGTTAAGGTACAGAGTTGATTGGTTCAAACAGATTGTACCTACCCTTCCAGAAAGAAAAAGGAGCTAGACATGGCATCACAGGCCCATAATCCAGCATTTGGGAGATTCTCCCAGGAGAATTGCTGGGAGTTTAGTGCCAGCTTGGACTACTTAGTAAGACCCTATCTCAGGAAAAGTAGAGGAGGGGAACTGAAGCTATAATGCCCCATTTCCACAGCCCTAATATGAATCTTTGTGTGGTATTTACACATGCTGTAGGACTTACTTGCTTTTGATATGGCATGACAATACCCAACATTAAAGATTGTCTGTAGTTAGAAGTATCCATACAGATTCTTCAAGATATCCTTAATAAACAGAAAGTAATCCTGGTTTGCAGTCAAGTCTGGGAGCCATTAAGCTGGGGTAAAGAGAGGCACAGAGGCAGTTCTGTAGGCAACAGTGTGGATATTCTGGTCATCGTTAACTTTTAAAATAACTATCAACTGTGTAAGTCAAATGTTCCTTCTTGAATGCAACGTCATTCTTTCTGTTTATACTAAACTTTTTTTTTCCACTCATACAAACTTGATAGGTACCCCATTCCTCTCCCTCCCTCCACCCCTTCCTGGATCCCCTTGTTCCCTCCCCCCATTTTCCCGCTTCCTTTCCCCCCTCCCTCCTTTACTCCCAATACCCCCTTCCTCGCCTTCCCCATTCCTGAAGCATCCTTTACTGTGCATGTCAAACTTTCCTTCCTTTTGATGAGGTGTGAGGACTCAATAGCATTGCCTAGAACTCTTTTTTGTGTTCCCCTTTTATACTAAATTTTTATAAGCAGTGCATGTGAAAGATTTCATCATAGTAAAAAAATGACAAACATTTGGATACAGTAAGCATTAAATTTGTACCATAGAGGATGAGTTCTACTGTCAGTAGGTAGATTAGATATAAATTATGTAATTGCTTTGATAGGCATGGTAATTTAGGTGAATATTTTAAGCTTGGGAAACATTGTCAATACCTTGAGAAAACATTTGAGACCATTTACAGACTTGCACTCTTGGCCTTGCTGGATAAATTCGCTCTACCTAAGATATTCACCAGAGTCCTAAAGCTATTCTAAGCAGAAGTTTTTGGTTATTATTTGCAATTTTGAGAAAATATTAGAGCAAGAAGGTAATGAGATTGTTATAGATATTGAATAGGCATAAAGTTCCCAAGGACTGATATAGGAAGTTAAAAAGCTTCGCAGTCCCATGACCACTGAGTTAGGTTTTTTTATGATGCTGACCAACCGATATCTGGGTTAGAATTGTTCTCACAGATTTCTGAGGGATGTGGGGTGAGTTCAGTAAGGCATTAGCTGACAGTGTGGCAGTATGTTTCAAACCCTGCAGACAAACTCAGCCTCCCAGGAGGTGAGCTACATGTTGAGTCCTTCGGCAGTTTGAAGAAAGGATAAATGGAGATGCAGTTGGCTCCCTTGCTGTAGCAACCTGCTGTGCTATTAAGAGCTCTCCAGACATCTTGGAGATTTGTTCTGTAATCCCAGATACAGAACAGGATGTAGATTAGTAATGTCAGCACAGGAGCAGCCCAGCAGGCCTGGGGGTGGGGGGGTACATCCAAGGTCAACTAGGGGTGAGAGATGCCAGCTGTCTTGGAGCTGATAGACTGCAGGACTCAGCAGAAAGCAGTTTTCAGTTGTTGGCATCTCTCATCAAGCCCTAGAGATATTCAGGAGTCAAGCACAACAGTCAGAGTCAAGCCCCTGCCTAAAAGCAAGAGCCCAGCCACTGTTCCCAGAATTAAAAACAAAGGCTTAGGAAGGTGTAGGAATCTCAGAGTAGAAATCTGAGAAATCTGTATCACACCTGGAGGTGGGAATTCTATAGGAGGTAGCATCTGGCAGTTTGGGATTTCTAGAACCAGGGTGTGGGGACTATACCTGACTCAAAGAGAATCTTGTCAAGAAGAGATCCATCGCAGAGTCAGCTGGGAAGTATCTGGTCAAAAAAGAAGCACTGGCTAACAGATGTCTCTGGAGCAGGAAGTAGGACCTTATAATCCCTGATAAAGGATTATGATGTCTACAGCTTCCCTGAGAGAAGCCTGGTGTCTTAGGCATGTGACATACCATGAAAGCTGGTTCTGTTAGCCCATGACTTCATCTTCCTGATAGCTGAAGCTGGTGAAGAGACTATCCATTAAACTCATAGGGATTAATGAGGCAATCTTCAAGCAGCTAGAGCAGTGTGGCATTGATCAGTTTCTATGTCCCCATATTTGGATCTTGCAGGGTGGGGCAGAGAAGCTACAGCATTAAGGCATCTTTGAGGTGGAGCAATAGGTAAAAAGCTTGCTGCAGTGTCAGATCCACAGCTCCTGTCCCTCCCTGGCAGTTCACGCTCAGAGATTCGTTTGGGCCGTTCTGAAAGCCTCAAGGGCCGGGAAGAAATGAAGCGATCTCGAAAGGCAGAGAATGTGCCTCGCTCTCGAAGTGATGTGGACATGGATGCTGCTGCCGAGGCCACACGTCTCCACCAGTCAGCCTCGTCCTCTGCCTCCAGCCTCTCCACCAGGTGGGCGACCTCCGTTGACTTCACTCATTGCTCTCTGGAGCAGTAGCACTATACTGAAAATCGACATTCCCTCTACAGGTCTCTTGAGAATCCAACCCCTCCCTTCACTCCCAAAATGGGCCGCAGGTGAGTGATGGGCATACCTTTGTTTGGCCCGTTCACGTTCAACCACATGCATCTGTTTTTCATAGGCCTGAGACAAACAGGTTGGGTGTAGGAGAGAGAGGGACCACCTTGAATGTGAGTTCCTCCCTGCAAATGAAGCCAGCTGAGCTGCCTGTTTTCTAAACCAGGAGCATTGAGTCCCCCAGTCTGGGGTTTTGCACAGATGTCCTCCTTCCTCACCTCATGGAGGATGATTTGGGCCAGTTGTCAGACCTGGAACCAGAACCAGATGTCCAAAACTGGCAGCATACAGTGGGCAAGGATGTGGTAGCAGGACTGAAGCAGAGGGAGATTGATCGGCAGGAGGTCATCAATGGTGAGAACATGTCTCGCTCCCCTACCTCTATTCATGTTTGTGTGGGAGCAGGGGAGGAGGCTCAAGATCACCTCAGTTCTGCCCCCAACCTGGGGGTGCAGAGATACCAGTACCCCACTTTGCTCAAAAGTAGAGTGCTCTAGGAACCAGGAAGTGACTAAACACTTGCTGATCTGTTTTCTCCCTGTGTCCCTTCCCCATCTTTGCCACAACCACTGCTCAGAGCTGTTCGTGACAGAAGCGTCCCACTTGCGCACACTCCGGGTCCTGGACCTCATCTTCTACCAGCGCATGAAGAAAGAGAACCTGATGCCTCGAGAAGAGCTGGCCCGCCTCTTCCCTAACCTGCCTGAGCTCATAGAGATTCACAGTAAGGACCCTTGCGACCCTCCCTCCCGCCCCGCCCCCGCTCTGCAGCCTTCAGCTTTCTGTTCCTGTTTGACTCCCTTCCTAGACCTCCCTGAGCAGATAACCCTACCAGTCCTCTGCTGAAAGAAGTTCCAACCCATCGGGTCGTGTGTCCCCCGTCCCCCCCGAGTAAACTGCACTTTAAGCTGCCTTTTCTCCTGGTCACAATAGACTGACAGAGTGCTTCAACTCCAAGCATCTCTGCTGTTTCTTTCTTACCACAGATTCCTGGTGTGAAGCCATGAAGAAGCTCCGGGAAGAAGGCCCCATCATCAAAGACATCGGTGATCTCATGCTAGCTCGGGTATGGCAAACAGGAGGTTAGAGGAGAATGGGGTTCCCTAGACTAGGGAATTTGGCACAGGAGGGTATAATGAGGGGTGGTTCCCTGGCAGGAATATGATATGCTGGCACCCATTCTGCCTCTTCAGTTTTATGGTCCTGCCCGAGAGGAACTCCAACAGGTGGCTGCACAATTCTGTTCCTATCAATCAATAGCTCTAGAGCTGATCAAGACCAAGCAGCGAAAGGAGAGTCGATTCCAGCTCTTCATGCAGGTATCTCAGCCCTCATATTTACCAAGCTTACCAAGTATAGCCAAACTCCCTTCTCTGATCCCGGCCTATTCTGTCTTCTGAAGAGGACATCATTGACACCCCACCATCCCACCAGTGCTATAAAGTATATAGGCATTCTGCAGCTAGAGATGCGTGTAATTGAAAGGACCCTGGATCAGCATGCAGAAGGTCTGGCTTACCTCCTAGCACCAGTGTGTACTTAGAATTGTTTTCTTGTTTGTAAAATGGGAGCAATTGCACTTTTGTTTCAACCATCTCTCCTGCTGCCACAGCCCTTTTGCAAACTAAAGGAAGAAGCTGCCACCCTTGCTGACTTCCTTGGTGCTTTCACACCCATCTTAGCCCTGAACCTTTAAGACAGCTCCCTCTGTGCTTCCTGCTGTCTAGGAGGCCGAGAGCCACCCTCAGTGCCGGCGGCTGCAGCTTCGAGACCTGATCATCTCTGAGATGCAGCGTCTCACTAAGTACCCGCTGTTGCTGGAGAACATCATCAAGCACACGGAGGGTAGGCATGAGAAAGCTAAAACCTGCACAGCAGATCTCTTTCCAGACCCACGCTCTAGCATGGCTTTGTCATCTTAGCAGACCTGAACCTTTGTGGGCTTCAGTACCTTCATCTTTTTCCTGGTGTCTATCTGCCAGCCCAGACCTAGAGCACAGAAGCTGTTCAGGAACAAACTACTTTGAGTGCTCTAAAAATCTCTCCTTTTCTCCGAGAGCTTACTGGATAATCTCCCCCTCTTTACCTTGAGCAGTCAGGGACTCAAAAAACCAGTGTTTTGGTGGTGGTTGTTTGGTTTTTTTGGGACAGGGGGGTTGGTGTGTATAGATGCATGTGAGTGTAGAAGAGGGCACTGTGTGCCTATAGAGGCCTAAAGGTGATAACAGGAATCATCCTGGATTGCTCTACCTCCTTAATTGCTTTGCTATGGGGTTTTCTAGGCTCTGCCTTCAGCGCCAGGAGTCTAAATCACCATTTATTTTCACCTGGCATTTTTACATGGAATCTGGGGAATCCAAACTAAGGTCCTTTTTTTTTTGCAAGGCAAAGGCTTAACCCCTGAGTCATCTCTCCAGTCCAAGAATTAGTCTTAACTCTTACCCTCACTCTTTGTACAGTAGTATAGGGAAGAAAATGGTTATAAGTTTTTTGGAAATACATGATGCTGCACAATAGGGAGAACAAGACCACCATTCTGAAAGCATTCTGGTTCTTCTAGACATTTGTAGCCTCCTACCAGGACCATGCTGGATTTTAGCCCCATTTGTCTTCTGACTGGACACCTCTGTGCAGTGTATAAAATTTATAACCATACATGTACCATTAGAAGAGTAGGGAGCAGACCACACAAGGGAATTCCAAATGTCTTTCCTGCCCTCAAATTTCACATTGGAATCAGAGTAGAGAGGCAACAAGAACGTGGACTCAATTTGAGCAGGCATAATCCTTTCCCTTGCCTACAGAAAAACAGGTTGTGGTCTAGGTGAAAATTATCAAAACTGTCAGTGTCTGCGCCACAATGATGCTTGGTAGAGTTAAGCTTATCTTGAAGGGTTTCCAGTGGGATAAGTGTGGTTTACCTGCTGGTTTGAGGGAGTCTCGGCACTGAGTAGAGTAGGCAAATAAGATCCACCCCTAATGTGCTTCTCAGGTGGAGCCCCTAACACTGCCTATGTCTCTGGTTTGGTAGGTGGCACCTCTGAGCATGAGAAACTCTGCCGAGCCCGGGACCAGTGTCGGGAGATCCTCAAGTTTGTCAATGAAGCAGTGAAGCAGACAGAGAACCGGCATCGGTTAGAGGGCTACCAGAAGCGTCTAGATGCTACTGCACTGGAGAGGGCCAACAACCCCCTGGCAGCAGAGTTCAAGGTAAGAGGTGACCCCTCACACACACCCTTCTTCGGCACCCATAGGAGCAGAACGCATCAGGGCTCAGAGAGTCTTGGAAGTAAGGCGTGGACTGCCTGCGATAGGGTAGCACTTCAAGGGAACAGACAGAGGTAGACCTTCTTAGCGTCTGATCCCCAGGTGAACAAGATCAGATAGCCCCACCAAGTAAAGAACAGGAAAACAGGACAGGGTAGGATCTGAGCGAAGATGGAGATAATTGAGAGGGAATAAAACTGAAGAAAAAGCCAGGAAAAGCAGTGTAGTCTTCTTGGGAAGTAGACATATGTGGTGGGCTCAAGTCAGAGCCATTGGTACCCCTAGAAGGGCAAAGACACACAACTGTATTGTGTCCTCTACTTCTTTCCATCTCTCACCAGAACATAAGACTATCAGCTTCCCTGTCGGCTGGTTCCCAGCACCTTGGCATAATATCCACACACACTTATTCGTAAAACACTTGAGTGAATGGAGTGTTGATGTCTCTTTCACAGAGCCTGGATCTCACAACCAGGAAGATGATCCACGAGGGGCCCCTGACCTGGAGGATCAGCAAGGATAAGACACTGGGTATGTGCCAGAGACTGGGAACAGGAAGAAACTTGTGGTGAGTGTGCTTCCCCAAGGCTCTCCTTCGCTGTTGCCCTAGTGGAATAATGGAGTAGCTAGGGAGGCATGTGCCATATGGCTAGGATGGCAGCTCAGGGCTCCTTAAAGCACAATGTAGAAAGGGCAGAAGCAGAGAAATAGAGTTCGGATCACTTCTAAATCCTAGACATGGATATCCAAAAACCTCTGGGCCCCTCGTGCTGATAAAAACGGAGTGGGCAGCAGGGAATGCCTCAACCCCCAGATCTCCAGGTGCTGCTGCTAGAGGACCTGCTAGTGCTGCTGCAGAGACAGGACGAGAGGCTGCTGCTTAAGTGCCACAGCAAGACAGCTGTGGGCTCCTCAGACAGCAAGCAGACCTTCAGCCCAGTGCTCAAGCTCAACGCCGTGCTCATCCGCTCTGTGGCCACAGGTACGAGACGAGCCAGAGGGCATGGATTCTGGGGTGGTGCTCATTGCTACTGTCTAGTGAGTATTGGGTGATGTGAACCATTCTGGGACCTTGAAACACTTACTGTCCACCTGTTCCTTTCTTCCTCTCCTGACCCATTCTAAGCAGAAAGGAAGGTAGAGTTAAAAAATGGGCAGGGCAAAAAATAAAATAAAAAAAAAATAAAAAATAAAAAAAAATAAAAATGGGCAGGGCAAAGGGTGGCTAGGGATCAAGGAGACATTGACAACCAAAGCAAGGGTGATCAGTTTTCTAGAACAATGCTGGATGAAACAGGTTCCGTAGGTGGGGTACTGAGGATGTCACTGAGGATGTCAGAGCAAAGTGGGAAAGAATGGAAGAATAGGTCTGGTCTTCTGGATTCTACCCAAGCAGTGCCTTGGGTAGAACATGGTTGCAGAAGACAGCACACCTGTAGCAAATCTAGGAGTCAGGCAACCGTAGGGAGTATGGTATGAGAAAGGGCTTGGACAGGAGTCAGCAAACACTTTCTTTTTTTTATATATATATACATTTTTTATTATTTCTGCTCATACAAACTGAATAGGTAGACAGTTCCCTCCCTCCCTCCTCCTCCCCCCAAACCCCTTCTTCCTCCTTCCCTCCCTCCCCATCCCCCAGTACCTCCCCCCCAGTTCCCAGAAAGTCCTTTATTGTGTATGCCTGACTCTCCTCTGGGTCCTCCTCTCCAATGACGTACAAGGACCCAGTGGCATTTCCCTGAACCCTTTCTCGTGTTCCCCTTAAGCATAGGAACACTACTGTGGCTGTCAATCCCTTGCCTCCAAGGATCTTGGTGCCTTGCCTTTAGCAGATGATAGACTTTGTGAGGTCAATAGTGTGTTGGACATTGCGCAGGGCATGCAAAGTCCTATTATGATTGCTTCGGCCCTAACTAGTGTGGAGAATCTTGCAAATCATTGCTCCTCCCATCCTTTTGCTCTTACAATTTTACTGCCCCCTCTTCCACAAATGTCCCTGAGCTTCAAGATGGGGAGAGATTCGGCTGGCCTAGTTCTATGTGGTTGATACAGAGTCTCTGAAGTTCTGGATTGTGGTTTGTTGATTTTCTTTTGCAGTTTTGCTGCTCCGCAATGCCCTTCACTCCATCCTGATGGGCACTGTATGTCACCCCCTGGTCAGAGACAAAAAGCTGTTAAACTGGAGTCTTGTTATAATAGCACATCCAAGGGTAGATGTAATAAAAGTAGGAAACCTCAGTGAGGGAAGGGTCAATCACCTATTTGCAAAATGATTACTTTTTATCTGCCAGACTATATGCCCTCCCCTTTAGTGAGATCATACCCCCTCAGTTGTACATGATCAGGAACGAACGTCTGTGAACTTAACCAGGTATCACATTACTTACTTGCATTCCTTGATGGAGGCCTATTTTCTCTGCTGTAACATGGTCCCCTCTCTCCTTGTTTCTGGTGTGGCCCTCCAACCCCATCCCTCCAGTTCATAATCCTTGCAATTGCTGTATTATATACCTTTGAGTGTCTCAATGTGGGCTGGGTGGGTTTGGTACTAGGAACCACCTATTAGGGAGTACATACAGCACTTAATTTTCTGGGTTTGGGATACTTCACTTAATATAATTGTTTCTAATGACATCCATTTCCCGGCAAATTCCAGTAATTCATCATTTTTGATGGCTGAGTAATACTCCATTGTATAGATGTACCACATTTTCCTTATCCACTCGTCAACTGTTGGACATTTGGGTTGATTCCAGGACTTTGCTATTGTAAACAGTGCTGCTATGAACATGGTCGTGCTTGTGCTATCGAGGTGAACCTCTGCTGCATGGGGGGTTATTCCCAAAAGTGGGATAGCAGGGTCATATGGCATTTCAATCTTTAATTTCTTTAAGAATCTCCAGACGGATCGCTTCTCGGCCTTTTGGCTAAGATCAAGTGTAGTATCTGTTCTTATCAGTTTAATATCTGATACGTCCTCTATCCGAGGACAATATATTAAATAAAAAAAAAAAAAAAAAAAGAATCTCCAGACGGCTCGCCAGAGTGGCTGTATGAGCCTGCATTCCCACCAGCAATGTAGAAGAGTTCCCCTCTCTCCACATCCTCTCCAGCATTTGGTGTTGTTTGTATTGTGGATTTTTGCCATCCTGACCGGGGTGAGATGATATCTCAGGGAAGTTTTGATTTGCATTTCCCTGATGGCTAAAGAAGTGGAGCATTTTTTCAGATATTTGTTAGACATTTTAATGTTATCCCTGGTAAAGTTTCTTTTAAGTTCCAGGGCCCATTTTTTTAATTGGGCCATTGGTTTCCTTGGAGTTTAGTTTTCTAAGTTCTTTGTACACTCTGGACAGTAGAGCTCTATCAGATATGTGGTTAGTGAAGATTTTCTCCCATTCTGTGGGTTGCCTTTGAGCTCGTGTGACAATCTCTTTATCTGAATAGAAGCTCTTTAATTTCACAAGATCCCAACTGTTGAGAGTTGGTAGCAGTGACTGTGCCATTGGATGTCTGTTTAGGAACTGTTGGCCTAGCCCAATCAGCTCGAGGGAGTTCCCTATCCTTTCAACTATGGTTTTTATAGTCTCTGGCCTTATATCAAGGTCCTTGATCCATTTGGAATTAAGTCTTGTACATGGTGACAAGTATGGGTCCAGCTTTAATCTTCTGCATGTGGAGGAGATCCAGTTTTGCCAGCACCATTTGTTGAAGATGCTGTTCTTTTTCTGTTGGATTCTTTGGGCCCCTTTGTCAAAGATCAAATGGCTGTAATTTTGTGGGCTTATATCTGGGTCTTCAACCCTTATCCATTGATCTGTGTGTCTATTTTGGAGCCAGTACCAGGCTGGTTTTATAACTATGGATTTGTAGTAGACTAAGGTTTGGTATGGTAATACCTCCAGCTGTTTTTGTTACTCAGGATTGTCTTAGGAGTCAGCAAACACTTTCTGTGAGCTCACTTTCTTCACCCTGTAAAACCTGACCTCCCTAGGGGATGATGGACATGAAGAAGTTTAGGTTTATAACACTTATACTTACATCAGCCCTCAGTTACTAGACCAGAAGAGCTATAAAAGTAGCCAGGATAGATGTCATTAGGGCACCCAGAAATTCTCTCTCTCTTCTCATGAATGAATTCCCAAGTGACTGATGTTCCAGGTGTATCTCATGCTGTATTCTTATCCATGTTGAAGGCCACATCTGCTTACCTCAATGCAGAACCTCTACCTTCCTTCCTCACACAGATAAACGAGCCTTCTTCATCATCTGCACCTCGGAACTAGGCCCTCCCCAGATTTATGAGCTGGTCGCATTAACATCATCAGACAAGAATATGTGAGTATTAAAAGATGGGCCCCATTAATTTCTGTCTATTTGGAACTACAGTAGCGTGTATGAGGATGGTGGGAAGTGAGGCTAGGGCTAGACCAGAACAATCTCTGGGTGGAAGACCATCACCCTAGTGTGTAACCATACTGTGAGACAAGAGTAATAAAGCACTTTCGAGGGCCCACCTCCTCCTTGACTATTTACCCACTCCATGTTCCCCAACATTGGCTACCAGAAGTGGCATGGCACAGTGGAAGGAGACAGGTTGAGTCAGACGATAACTCCCCTCTAGAATGTGGATAATGCTACCCCTTAGTTATTTTGAAAAAAAAACTATGTCCACAGAGTGCATAACACAGGGCTTAACAGAGGGTGGCTATCCAGTAATTGATAGCTGCAAGTCACATAAACCTGGGAGATCAGTCAATGAGTAGGGTGAGGGAGGTGGGGACATGCCAGGCAGAGACAAAGCATAGAAGACTTTGAAGCCTTGAGGTCCGCAAGGGACAGAGAGTGTGCCTGTCCTTGTTCTCATCCTCATCTCTCTGTTCCTGCTGAGAAACAGATGGATGGAGCTTTTAGAAGAAGCTGTGCAAAATGCCACCAGGCACCCTGGAGCTGTTCCAACATCCATCCAACCCTCACCTCCAGGCTCCCAGGAGACAGCCCACCAGGGCCCCATCCCCAGCAGGTACCATGCTAAAACCTCAGTCTCCTGCTGCATCCCCATTTCAAGCTTCCTGTCTCCTGCTGCTTTACAGTCCTTTACCCCTGAGATGGACAGCCTTGGCAGAGAAATACTAGCAGGAAACATAGCCCCAAGCTCAACAGATGGAAGAGCATGCCCTTGCCACTCTGCCTTCGGTCCCTGGTCACAGTGGATACTTGCCTCTGAAGTAGGATCTACTTTCTATAGGAAGTAGAATTCTGTCTGGGTTGTCAACTATCTAGCCCAGTCAGGTGATAAAGTCTAACACTTTTCCTCCTCGTACCCTGCTCCTCCTTCTTGCCTATAAACTGTCCAGACTGGGGCTTCATGGCATCTTGATCTGGCTGGCAAAGCCAGAATGCCACCATCCATGTCATCTGCCTTAACTCAGTAGGTTTCTTCCCGCAGGGTAGGACTAAATGACTCAGAAGTGTACCATAGTGAACCAGAACCCAAGGAGCTATCTGAAGGTAAGCCCTTCCTTGTGTTGTGTGAGCCCAGCCTAGTCTATACTTTTTTGTAGATATGGGTCAGGTGGGGTTGTGGAATGAGGGGAAAATCCATCGGGCCAGGGGTAGGAGGTCTTGATAAAAGGAGTAAAAGAAACAGGCACTGGGCTGAAAAGATAATTTAGGGGTTCTGAGTTTGGATCCTAGGTCCCACGTAAAAACACCTGACCTAAATGGCAGTGTCCTGGACTTCAGCCTTGGTTAAATACTGAAATGGGGGCTGGAGAGGTGGCTCAGGGGTTAAGCCTCCGCCTTGCAGGCGGAAGGTCCTGAGTTCGGATCCCAGATCCCACGTATAGACGCCAGGCGGAAGCGGGGGCGGCCTGCGCTTCTGGTCCTGGTAGGGCGGAGCCTGTGAATCCCGGGGCAGGAGGAGGAGGAGGAGTCCATGGTGGTTCGCGAATTCGTCCGTGGTTCTACACATACACAGACACACACACACACACACACACACACATACACACACAGACGCGCACGCGCACATACACACGCATATGCACAGTTGAATAAATAATAATAAAAAAAATTTTTTTTTTTTAAATACTGAAATGGGATGAAGGGGGAGAGTTTCCAGGTACTTCTCAATGAATTATTGTGTGAAAAATAACTGAGGATACTGGGTTTGGAGAGAACCCGGACCTCCTAGCAGACACCGTGGCTTCCTCACTTCCTTCCTAGCTCTGCTCCTGCGGCGCTTGCTTTCACTGTGCTCTTTAAAGTCTCACTTCGCAGGCAGGAAGAACTCTTCGTTTTGTCCGCTGATGTGTACCAAAAGCCTGGGGTGGTTGCCACCACAGGAGGTGCTCGGTGACCTTCACCAGTTAGTGTTCCCAACCTCTGGATCCAGCTGTATACAAGGACTGACCCCATGTGTGGACTCTCTCATCCAAAACAGGCACTGGACTGCAGCAGAGAGGCCAAGGGAAGCAACTCGTGTTACCAGTGGAACCTGAGCAAGAGGGTAGTGCAGAAGGAGAGGCGCTGGAACCCCTGCCTCATGCTTCTCCATCCCCAGACGAAGAGAACAGGGGCATCAGGACCAGGGACCCCATTCTGGCCCTCCCAGGCCCTCTACTCATTGAAGGACTCGCTGATGCTGCCCTGGAAGATGGTGAATATCTTAAGTCTCTGCCATTGCCCCCTGGCCTCCTTCACCCTCCACCTGCGAAGGTTCTCCCTGATCATACTTGGGAAGAGATAGATACAGAGAGTAGCTAATTGACCCCAAACTTTTGAGTGTGGCAGGTAACTGTACAGGTGGCAGGAGCCAGGACGCCCCTGTCTCCTGTGAGCTTTCATATCCCTGGGTTGTGGGCAGGCCCGTGCAAGGGGGCCCATCACGCTGTCTTCCCTCCAGTGGAGAACTTGCGGCACCTCATCTTGTGGAGCCTCTTACCCAGTCACACTGTGGAGACTCAGGCTGCTGGGGAGCCCGAGGACGACCTGACACCCACCCCTTCTGTCATCAGCATCACTTCTCACCCCTGGGACCCAGGATCCCCAGGGCAGGCTTCCACTGTGGGTGAGAGCACCCAGCTCCCAGGGTCAGAAGGAAAACAGCCAGAAGAAGATGTGGCTCTCTGTTCTCTGGCTCACTTGCCCCCAAGAACCAGAAATTCTGGGATCTGGGAGTCTCCTGAGCTGGACAGGAATCCAGCTGAAGAGGCTACAAGTGCAGAACCAGCAGGAAGTTACAAAGTTGTAAGAAAAGGTAAAATACATGATTGTCGGCTGGAGGGACAAGCTCATACTTGGGTGGAGGTGAATCTTGTTTCATGTGCTTCTTCCCCCATCTTTCTGTGAGCACTGAAAGGCATTGGGTCCTGGGGAACGGACCCAATGATAGGCTTGGCAGTCAGGCAAGTCTCAAAACCCTTGTTCACTACTTAATACCTGTGTGACCTTAGACAAAATTGAAATCACCTTCCTTCTGTAGTGTAGGAGGATATTTCCTGCTGCCCTTTCCTGCCGGCACTTATCAACTTCCAGTAGAAGTTTCTACTCTTCACCAACCATCTAGTTCTGAGGAAAAGATGTAGTTCTTCCTCATCTTCAAGCTTAAGTAGAGGAAGGCAGATGGCCTGCAGCCATTTACTCCAGGCAGGGGCTTGCAACTGAGTTCAAGGGACTCTTAGAGAAAGGCAGGGCCTAGGAGACAGAATTCTGAGGAGGGGCCGCAGTACGCACTGAGCTGCAGGAAGGGGAGGGCTAGCCTGAGCGGTACAGCTGCAGAATGCCACAAAGCGTGGGTCACGGGAGCTGGGCATCTTCGCTTGTCTTTGTGCCTGCACTGAGCACCGCCCGCCCCTCACCACCATCACTGTTCCATCAGTCAAAGGCTCCTCTGCTTGGCTTCCGCTCTCTCGTGGTAACTTGGTGGACGTGACGTGTATGATCTTGTGCTCACTTTGTTCTTCTCTTCTTCCCTTACTCTGTTATCCTCTGCCATGCCCATTTCCTTCTCCCTCTCCTTCACATTTCTCCCTTCCCTCCCCTCCCCTCGTCTTTCCTCCTGGTGGTGGTGCCGGTGCAGCCGAGGTGGCGGGCAGCAAGGTTGTCCCTGCACTACCAGAGAGTGGCCAGTCAGAGTCTGAGCCATCTGAAGTGGAAGGCGGAGCACAGGCTACGGGTAATCAACTTCTCCTGGGAGCCAAAACTAGGCCAGGCTGAAGTAGGGGTCCCACAGGATAGAATTGGGCCTTGATACCAGAGTCTCGTCACCCGCTAGCGCCATATGTGGTTCTCAGCCGTCTAAGATGGGTCGGGAGTAGCACAAAGACCCAGACCCTGTGCCACCAGGACTGATCTCCAGTTTTGAGATTATTGGATGGGAGCCAAAGAATCCCTTTCAGAGTATAAGCTTCAGGAGCCTGTGTTTGATTCTGGGAGGAGGCAAGGAGTCTGGCCAGTACCCAGAGTCAAATGTCTTTTCCTAACATCCTGAGCCTCCACTTTCCGAGCCTGACCACTACACAAGTACTGTGGAAACAGGCTTGCCTGGCTCCTAGCTTCCTTGAGTTTCTCAGTTGTGCTTCCCTCTTCTACCAGCTATAGGTGATCTCCCCTCTGCTAGGTGGAGGTTTCTGATGGATGGTGCATGTGGAGCAGTGTTGGCATTCATAACTCCTTTCCAGAAGGTCCTAAAACCAACCCAGCTGTTCCACCCCACCCCTTCTCCCTTCACTTCCACCAGTGAACATCTTCCCTGCAAGCACCCAGCCTGTACAGAATGGTCATCTAGAGAGAAGGCTTCTAGGAGCCTGCAAGGCAGCATGGGCCTGCATGGGCCAGGATTTCTCTAGATTTCAGGCCTGCTCTCTTACAGGGGGACACTGAAAGGGTGGGAGAGTGACTTAGACATCTCTGCTTACCTCCTAATCTTTTTCCTTTGCCATTGGAATAGGGAATTGTTTTTATGTCAGCATGCCAGCAGGACCCCCGGATTCCAGCACTGAGCCTGCAGAAATACCTACAAGTCCCTCCCAGCCTGGCGGTCTACCTGCCTGGCAGGCAGAGCCTCCGCCTCAGCAGGAAAGCAGTGGGAGCAGTGGGAATCGAAGATGCCCCAGCCGCTCCGCTCCCAGCCTGGTCCTCAGAGACGTGGGAATGATCTTCCGCACCATCGAGCAGCTCACACTCAAGCTCAACCGGCTCAAGGTAAGAGGCTAGACTTAGAGGTAGACCTCAGCCTTGGAGGCCCTCCAGCCGTTACCTAGGGCAGGTCCCTATGAGGGAGGTCCTAGACCTTCCCCACCCTGACCTAGTTAGCCCATCCTGCAGTTATGACTCTGTTTTGCCTCTGGACCTTAAAAAGGACTCAAAGTATGTGCAATACTTTGGGTGGGTGGGGAGAGGGGGTGGTAAACTAAAGCAGACATCTTTGTTATGACTCTTCTAGGACATGGAACTGGCTCACAGAGAGCTTCTCAAGTCTTTTGGCGGCGAGTCATCTGGTGGCACCACACCTGTGGGCGGTTTTCACACAGAGACAGCCAGATGGACAGATCATTCCCTTTCACCTCCAGCCAAGGAAGTCCTGGATGCTTGTGACTTCCAGAACATCTATGAGCAGGGGTCCTTCCCTGAGGAAGGTGAGTGAAGAAAATCCCTTCTTGGGCCACCCAGCAGTAAGAGTGGGTGGTCTCAGGGCTTCTCTAGAGAAGCCTCACTGACGCTTCCTTGAAAGGGAGCTCTCATAGAGGCAGGCAATGCATCAGAAGAGTGGGTCTGGCCCTGCCGAAGGTTCACGTGGCTCAGCCTGGGTTAGGAGTCTGAACCAGAACCCTGGTCTGATTCAGAGTCAAAGTACATACCTTCTTCCTACTTAAATTGGATTTGGGGGCTGACCAGACATAATTAGGGTTCATAGATCTGTTGAGGCCCCACAAAAATGAGGGTTTCTAGAAGAGGAAGCTTTGTCACAGATTGTGCTGAAGCGGGGGAGCCTCAGGAAGATCATCTCAGGCCTGGCTGGCTCCTAACCCTCACCATCCTCCCACAGGCTCTGATGCCCCCCGGGAAGACAGTGCCACACATGCAGTTGCAGCGCCAGGACCGTAGCATCCAGACCAGCACAGCCTGTCAAGGACCGACCCGAGCCGGAGCTCGGCACTGGGAGATGGAACCTCCTCTTAAGAAATGATTCTGAGGCTTTGGGGAGGACCCGCATGTCACTTGGCCTGCTCAGATTGGACAGAGTCCGTTTCAGTGTCTCTTCCCCTCCTGTAGCCCATCCTTCCTCGACCTCAATCTTCTAAGCATGCTGACTGTGTCAGAAAGGCCTCCTCCTTCACCCCACATAGCCACATAGCATATGTGAGGTGTACTGTGCGTGTGGCACCCTCAGATGTGCACATAAAGGGAGGAGGCATCTGTGTAAATGCACTTTCTTCTTCCCTTCTCCCCGGATCCTGGCATAGCTGGTGCCCCCTGCCTTTGTCTCTTGGTTTCCTATAATTGTGTGTATTGTCTGTGCCTCTTCATTATTATAAATAACCTGACCCTTATTGTTTCCCTGGCATGCTCAGGCAGTCACAGGACTGCTGAAAGGAGAGGTCTGATGGGTAGCTCAGCTCCCAGGCCCAGACTGTCTTTATCCAGACTTCAGCCCTGTCAATCTCTAGGACTTCCTCTGAAGCACAGGCCTTCTGTCAGATGAGCCTGTGGAGAACTTCATGCCCCACCCACACCCACCCTCCCCACTTACTCTATAGAAACCAATGTAACAGGTACGGAGCTGAAAATAGACCCCAGGAGAGGGATAGCAGGTAGGAGTGTTGGAGGCTCTGAGTTAGACCAGGACCTTCCCCAGGGAACACCACAGCATTAGCCCATAACTATGCCCTCACTCCAGTCCCCACTGATGAACATACACACTGTGCTAGGTGTATATATACATATATATATAAATATATATAATATATAAAATACAGATACGGAAATGACTGTTCTGCTGTTAAGATAATGTATACTCTTATTTTCTTTCTTTCATGGTTAAGATTTTTTTTTTTTTAAGAAAAGTTAAATATTCTTCAATTGTGGTTGTGTGTGTGATTCTTAGATGTGGCTGTAATGGAGGAGCCCGCGCTATTGGTTGTAAGACAGGTTAAGATTGGGTAGGAGGAGCCAAGGGACCTGCTATACCAGCTCTTGACACCACTTCCAAAGCTCAAATGTGCACTCTATCAATCGACGTTGGGCAGGTGACCCAAGTCCAAATAGAAAATGCTAAATAACACCAAGCTTACTTCACACAAAGGAATAAGGGCACAAAACAAGAAGGAGCCAGTCACCTGGGCTTAGCTGCTCACTGTCTTCATCCGTCCCATACACAGTCATACCAGCACTTGCGATCACTGGTGATCTAGTGTCAAAAGCCACTTGTTAGAAGTCCCTAGAGCTTTGGCAATCTTACAGTAACAGCTCAGGAAGCCATGCTGGCCAGTCTTTGTAAACTTTAGTGCACACAGGTGTTGGGATGTCAAAGTAGTGGGCAATGCCCTGAAGACTCAAAGCCAGGTGGTAAACACAAGAGAGATGCCCTGGCAGACAGAGGTGCTAGAATAAGTACATCGGGGCCCAAAGGTGAAAGAGGGACAACACCAAAGAGCAAACCCCAGGATTTCCCACACTCTGAAAATGCACTCCCACCAGTGGTCAACTTTCCTTTTTTTCTTTCAGAAATTTCAGATTGCTGACCATATTTAATGCTCAGTGTTTGGTATATAGCTGTGTATACAGCACCCTCTCCAGAATGGCTGCCTCTTCCAAACCAGGCAAACGGACATAGTGGAGATAAGTAGAAATGCTGGTAGGCAACTTGGTCTTAGTACCTCCTCTGCCTACTCTTATTCCTGCTGGCTGGCCCCATCCAGAGCCACCTGGGCCTCTGACCCCTAAGACTAGAGCATACTGGCAGAGTATGCTCTCTAGGGATACAGTGAAGTTGCTGCTGGTGGCACTAGTTTGAGAGTCCCAGCAGTGGTCCGTCTCTATAGTCAGGAGCCAAGCACATTCCCAACAGAGCCATGAAGTCATTAAGGCCACCACTCTGCCACTGGTTACCATACAACACACACACTCAAGAGTCCAAACGTTTCAGGTACTTCTGGAATAGTTTTCAAAAATCAATACAGACATAAGATTATGTTTTTGGTCCAAGACTCCACCCCTCCTGCCCTACCCCCCCACCCTGGGAAATCAGCCAGCACAAGGATAGAAGGGCTTCTACAGCCCAGCCCTCAGGAAGCCTAGATAGGGAAAGCCATGGTCTCCTCTTCCCTGAGCTTGGCCTTGACAGGGTCTCTTGGCAGCATCAGCTCCTGGATGGTGGTATATGCTGGACACTGGGGGTCAAAGCAATTTTTCTAAAAGAAAAAAAAAAAAGAAGGTTGACCACTGGTGGGAAGGCATTTTCTGAGAGTAATGCAGGTTCAGTAGCCTAGGGACTGGTAGGAAGGGCGGGCCATGAAGGGACTTCTGGCTGCAGAAAGGAGAGCTGGTGGGTGAGATGACTATGCAGGAAAAGGTACTTCCTGGCAAAACTGGTGACCCAAATTCAATCCCTGGAGGCCCAAATGATGAAAAGAGAGAACCCACTTCTAACCCTCTACAAATACACTTTGGCATGCATGCCTGCTGTCTTCTATTTCTCTCCTTTCAAATAAATATATACATATATTTAAAAAAAAAAAAAAAAAGCCAAACATGCAACCCTTCCTTGGAAGCAGGAGGCAAGCTGCCTGTGGCAGCTGAAAGACCAGTAACTTACCGCCAGGGACAGCCACAGCAGCCCTATGGGGCCCTTTGATGAAGTCTTGGGCTTAGACACCTGCACCTGGTATTGCACAGCAGTGAGGAAGGCCTCCAGCCCCACCTCTGAGATTCGGTTTCCTGAGAGAAGGAGCAGGTGGTGAGTGACCAGTGATGCCACACCTTGCAACCTGGCTCCTCTGCCTGGGACTCCCCAGCCCACTCTCCCACTATCCTTTCTACTTTGCCTGACTTTTGCCCTTTGGCGTTCCTCTCCCACTTGGTTCTCTTACTGCCTCCTCCCTGACTCAGCACTTTCACTCGCCTTGGCCCTATGGATCTGAGAACATGATGCCCAAATATCGGACAAGCAGGTGTTAACGACAGTATGGAGCTAGGGTGGGCACCCTGGCAGGATGGAGCCAGGTCAGCCGTGTCACGGGGTAGGGGAGGTTTGCAAACATACGCAGGAGGTTGAGATGCAAAAGGACCCTGTTCCCAGGCATGAAAACCTTCCCATCTCGGTGCTCCACAGGCTCCAGGAGAGGGTTGACCATCTCCGTAGTTTCAACAACCAGCTGCTAAAGCAGAATACTAATTGCAGCAGAGGAGAGGGGAGCTGGTCAACAGGCCATTCATTCATTCACTCAACATACAGGTTTTGAGTGTCGGCCATAGTCCAGGCTCTGTCCTAGGTGCTGGGGGGACAAAGATAAATAAGCCCATACCCTCAAGAAGTTCCTTGGTGTGTGGAGGGGCCAGAGAGTAAGACAGTGTGGTGAGAACCCCTGACAGGTAAGTTCAGAGAAAAGAGTGCTGTGGATGTGCAAGAGGAGGGGGAGGATGTCTAGACCAGTCTGGAAAGATGTGGCTTGAGAGTGAAGTGTGATAGTATGTAGACATTCTCAAATGGAGCGAGGAGAAGTGTTGCAAGTGCCAAAGCTCTGGAGTCAACAGGGGCACTGGGGTTCAACTAGGGAGCCCTAACTGTGAAACAAGGAGATCGACACTAGGAAACCCAAGGCAGAATGGGCAGCTGGGATGGTCCTGGGGAGGAGTAGCAGCCTGCTGGAGACAGAGGCAGACAAAGGAATTAAAAGGCAATCCTACCCCTTCCTCCATCTGACTCGCTCTTCTGGCAGAGCTTGTCTTGGGTGCCAGGGAAGACTCCTAAAAGAGAATAGGACCCTTCCCCACCTGGAGTGTGTGACAAGGTTGTGGGGTCTCCTGATGAAGAGGACAGAGATTAGGCAGGTGACAGGACAGAGGACTGGGGACAGATGTTGAAGATTTCCCAAGTCAGGAGCAGATAGAGTCACAATGGGAAGCAGGAAAGGGGAGATCCAGCAGGGGGGAGAAAGAGTCGGAAAAAGGAAAGGAATCTTAGGGGTAGTGCCTTGGACAGCACCTGAGGGGCAAAGTGAGCTTTGTTCCCTGTGCCCAGGTGGATGACTGGTCGTGAGCCAATAGATCAGCATCAGGGCTGCAGAGTTGGAAGGGGATGGGGGTGCATGTGTCATGGCGGGCTCCCGTGTGGGCTGGAATGTAGGTTTGTAATGAAACAGGTTCCACAGGGCGGGGGCTGAAGGTCATGTCCCCAGGTACCCAGCCCCCTCTCCTCCTGTAGCTCACCTCTGACTCCAGGAAGATGCTGCGCTTCTCTTTGGTCCCCATCTTTGTCCCTTTTCCCTTGTTCATCTTCTGCTCAGGGATGGTCACCTCTGGGGCCAGAAGAGGAGCCAGAATGCACAGAACAGACCCTAACACCACCCAGACTTCCCAGAGAAGGGGGAGGGACCTAGTCCCTGGACTCCACTAGTTTGAAAAGCAATAGGAACAGGATTCCCCAGACTGATGGGTAGGTTCCTTTTCTGAGAACAGGCCATGAAGATGGGGTAGCGCGTCATGATATCAGGCCAAATGAGACTTCACACATCAAGATCAAGATGAAAAATCAGCAAGGCCTAGACCAACAGGCAAGACAGGCTCCTGGCAGACGCAGCCAGCCAAGAACCGTCTCCTGTACCCTGCCCAGTACTCTTCCTCCGCACAGGGAAGGTTCCCAAAGAGGGATGCTCACACTTACTCCCCTTGCTTGCCTTTGCAGCATCTTCTTTCTTAGGGATTCCTTGTGTGGGTGACTGCCCAGATCCGGATTTTTCCTCCTTCTTGACCACTTCCTATGAGGGATAAGAGAACATGGATTGAAGTCCTGCTTCCCGGGGAGAGATGTGAGAAGGCTCTGTGCCTGAGGAGACCCTTTAAAGGCCTTCTGCCCCTTATATTATAGAAGGTTCTCTCCTCCCCATCCAGGGTCCAAAGCTCCCCTTCCCCCAGCATACTTACCCCTGGCTTCTCTTTTTTCTTGCCCAGGCCCTTAGGAGTTTTTAAAGACTGCATCTTTTCTGGCTTGTCTGACGATGCAACATTACTGACCCCCACCATCTGAGACTTCTCACGGTCCATTTTGGAGTCCCCATGTCGGGAAGAGGAGGGCTACACTCAAAACGGGAGAACAGAGGAAGCATTAAGAGCCTCTCAGGCCAGGTAGCCGCTGGGCTGACACCCACCACTCACCTCCCTGCCTAAGCGCTAATGCAATTGGTATGAGACAGAGTCACTGATGGCACGTGTATGGGTGAGAATGTGGGGGGGGCTCAGATTCTCACTGTGACGGGAAACTGCAGCTCACTCGGCTTTTTGCAGTAGTGGGTAATCAAACCTGGGGCCTATGCACGCTAGGCAGGAGCTCTGCTATTACATTACACTTCCAAGTTCTTGGTTTTTTTAAGCCAGGATCTCATGATGAAGCTCGGGCATGCTTTGAATTGTGCTCCTTCTGCCTCTGCCCTCCAGCTGCCCAGGTTTGCAGGCCAAGTTACCATACCCAGCCAGCAGCTTTTACTGAACTAAGTAGCCAGATACTCTAAATGGATTACTTTGGGTAAAAGAGATAATTCAATTTGTAAGGCATTTGATCTCAATCTGGAGACCTAAGTATGATACTCAGAAGCCCACAAGGTGGAAGGAGAGAAATGAAGAACTGACATCTGAAAGTTGTCCTCTGACCTTTTCATCCGCGTGCACCATGACATGCATGTGTTCGTGCATTTTCTATTTCTCTCTCGTTTCCTCCTAGTCCCTCCAAAATTATTTTAAAAATAAATAAATGCATTACATTGACTCAGCCTCAATTCTATGAAAAGGGCAACTATCATCCCTGCTTAGTCAAGACACTGAGTTACCGGGCACATCATTAAGTAACGATTGGATAAGGATAGGGAAGATTTCCTTTCTCTAAACAGTACACTCTAGTGGGCACAGATTGGCTTCTCTAAACAGTACTCTCTAGTGGGCACAGATTGGCGCTGCAACGAGAATACCAAACAGGGATGTGGTAAATGCTGTGTCTGCAGAAGTGAGTGCAGAAAGGGTAGAGAATGGCGCGAAATGAGAGGCTGGGCCAGGTCAGATGCGGAAAAGCAGTCAAGCTGGGAAGCCAGGCTGCCCGACTGCTGCTCACCGACCGTGATCGCTCCTGTGATCCTTTCTCCAGCAGGAGGCGCCGGCGCTCCACCACCTCGGTGTGGGTCAGCTCGAAAGGACGCAGGACCTGCGGCGAAACCGTCCCCTAGGCCCCTGGCTGCCAGACACCTGCGATCTGAGACCCGACGGACGCCGGGTGCAGCCCAGCAAGCACACCCACCTCAGCCAGCTTCAGGGCGCCCTTGTCCTGAATGCGGTTATGTGCCAAAGACAGCCAGAGCAGGGAACGGTTCAGCCGCAGGCCCTGAGCAGCAGAGGGGCGTGAGCTTCCAGCCCCAAGTCCCCAGACACCACCCCCCAACCCCTTACCCAACCCCTTCTCTCCTCTTCCCTTCTCCCCCTCCCTACTTCCCCCCACGCAGGCTCCTAGAGCGCGCACGTCTGCAATGTAACCCGCGCCCTCGTCCCCGATGTGGTTGAACGCCAGGTTCAGTGAGACAAGGGTCCGGTTGAAGCTGTGCAGCGTCGACAGAGCCTGGCCCAGAAGATGGGCCCCGTGGTCATCGATGTTGTTGTTCCTCAAAGACAAGTGAGAAATCCTGGGGTGGCAAGAGGGAGAATGGGGTGCTCTTGGGAGCTTATGACCACCTGAAGACTTGGAGTCTGAAGGTGGAGAGGCAAGCATTGAAGGCTACTGGGACAAGGAAAGGCAGGGACTAAAGACGACTTAGAACAGGGCACAGCAGAGGAGCAGGGAGTGCGGACAAGAATTCTCACGTGCTGTCCAACGCCATTAGCTTGTGATATGACTGCTCCGGGATTGGGTTCCCCTCTAGAGACACCTTCCTGAGGATGGGAGGGATCTGAGAACCAGGAGGTACCACTGAGGGGAGCAAGAGGAAGTATGGATCTTTGGGGAGCTAGGAAAAAACAGTGCAGAGACCTTTCTTTCTGTCTCTGTCTCTCTCCCTCTCTCTCTCTGTCTCTCTCTCTCTCCCTCTCTCTCTCTCTCTCTCCTGTCTCTCTATTATATATATATCCCCAGGCCATGGTCAGTGGTTTCTCACATAGCCTCCCTAAGTCCCACTTCCCGGTACTCAAGATCTGTGTAATCCTCATCAGTGTGGCCGGAACTATTGACAGTTCTAATGAACAGAATACGTATGGCAGAGGGATGGGATGCTACTTTGCCACTTCAGAGTTTTGGTTGCAAGGACTGGTTTCCATCTCGTGTGTTCTGGAACACGCTCTGCCACTGACAGGAGTACACTTACCCAACTCGTGGGAAGCCCCACAATTAGCACATAAGCCAGCTTAGAAGCAGAGCTCACCTTGAGATGACCACAGTCCCAGATGAAAAGCTTTTCTGGCACCCTTGAAACATAGCCTGAGTCAGAGGCACCCAGGGGCTCTTGCCAGGGAATCTCATTGGAACTCGGGGGCCAAGGAAGACTAGTTTTGTATTTATTTGTATATTGACTGATTTTGACAGGGACTTAATCTGGAACTCAGACTGGCCTTGATCACTGTGTAGCCCATGATGGCCTCAAATTGGAAGCCAGCCTCCTGCCTCAGCTTCCCAAGTGCTGATATCACAGACCCTACAAGTGTATACCAGCACCCCTCTCTGTTGATTGTTTTAAGCTATATATTGGGGTTATTTTGGTACACTATAATAGATAGACTATAGACCCCCTGCACAAGGTAATAGCTTCTCTCACAGTCCTGATGAAATGGAGTTCTTTTCCAGGTTACACCAGAATTTGAGCCAACAGCTAGAAAGTTCTCTATTCAAATATTTTGCTATGGCTTATCATTTTTGCTCCAACTTTAAGACTGCCTTTTCTTTCATATTAATACTTGGTTTTAAAGTATTGTTATGCTGATCTAACTTATTCAAATATAATGAGTTTATATAGTTTTTCTTTCTTCCTGCTAGCTCAGTTGCTTTTACTTTCCATGGTGGAATAAGACGTATTGCATAGGGCTCTACACCACATACTGGAGATCCATGTGAAGTAGAAGGAAGATGGTCAGGCCTCTATGCATAGCACTGAAGGGTGCTTTCTGAGAAGGAAGAACCTTGGATTAAGGGTCCTGTGGGAACCCAGCAAGGGACACACAGCCAAGTCAGCTCTGTCCTTAATACAACAGATTGATGCTGTAGTCTGCTGCTTCGTGTCTAGAAACTGCTCCTTGGAATTCCAAGGCTCGACCAGCACCTCTGCTATACAGCCTTCCAGGTCTTCCTGCCTACACACCCACCCAGTGGGTGACACTCCCTCTCTGTGAGCCATTCCTTCACCTCCACAGTCCCCACACTGCCTTTAAACATCTGTTTCTAGGGTCTGCTGACTTTCAGTTATTGCAGAATAGGAAGGGTGTCTCATCAGCCTCTGTATTGGATTGGGCCGGGGAACAAAAGAGACACTTCAAAGACAAAAAATGGTGGCAGGAGTGATGGAAAGTGATGGCCTCGAGGGATGTGGATGCTGTGGGGTCTGAAACAGGATAGTAGTGTTTTCTCAGGTAGTAATCTGGTTGCCCAAGAGACATGGACTGAGTGCCATTTCCACAGAGATGCCAGGCCAGGCCTACATGAAATGGTACCCAACTTTCCTGCTCCCCTCGGACACCCCTCTGCCGACCTCTGCTGACCTGAGTGTGGATGAACAGAGAGGCAAGAGGGCGATGAAAGTGGTCAGAGTCTTATCCGTCAGCCCCACCTTCCACAAGCTGGAGTAGAAGCATAGACAGGTGGAGGTCACCTCCTACTGGAGGCTCCTCCCCCACCGTTTCCCAGCCACGCCCTTCTCCCCAACCCCTAGGGCTCTTTTTCCCTCTGCACTTCCCCCCCCAACGCTGCTGAAACCGCATCCTCCCCACTCTCCCCGGGCCTACGCAGCGGGGCTCACTTGATGGCCTGTAGCTGGCTGAGGGCAGGCAGACATTTAGAGAAGATACCCAGAATACGATCCTCCACCTTCCAGCCTGCCGAGGGAGAGGTGACCCGGGAAGGGCTGGACATAGGGAAGAAGTCGCAGGAGGGGGAAGCAGGGGGGGCCAAGGTGTATGGGTGGGATGGGTGGAGGTGGGGGCTGGTGGGAGATGGATGGCAGTGCAGAGTGGAGGGTGGAAGTAGAGCATTGGTGAGGGAGTGTCGGGGCTCACCTCGGATGTAGATCTCCTTCACTGACTTGCTGTCCTCCTGCTCCAGCTCCACCTGGATGGTGGGTCGGAAAAACACGTATTTGCTCTCCAGGCTGTTCATGCTACAGGATGCGGACAGCCGCTGGTCCTCTAGAAGTCAGGGTGGAGCAGAAGGGAACAGGGAGGGCGATGTGCCTCTGAGAGAAGAGGATGCGAAGCTGGTCTCCGGCGCTTTGGGTCCCAGTCTGACTCTCTCCCCATCCCCGCTGCTGAGCCAATCGAAGCTGCGAGGGTTGTGTGGCTCACCTTGGGTGGGTTTTTCAGACAAGGAGGACGAAGGAACAAAGGTCGGGTGAGGTCGGGGCCGGGTAACAACTTTGGGGAAGTCCGTGTAGCCTGATCGCGCGCAGAGCTCTGCGAAGTCTGTCTCCAGGACCCCAGAGCATTGGTATTCTTCTGTGGTGGCAGCAGAGTGAGCGCCCCATGGTCAGCTTTGGGACCCCCAATCTGCACCCTCACAGTCACCCCACATGGAGGCTAAGCTACGAGGGCAAAAAATCAGCGCTGAAAACACTGGAGAGGGACGGGTTCGAGAAACCACGGTGGCATGAAATAAGACTAAGCCTAGCTTCTGCCCCTGGCCCAAACTGATGGGGTCACCTGGAGGAGTCCTCTGTCCCATGTACACCCAAGTCCCAGTTAACAAATACCTTTAAAGTAGCATTTGCTAATGTTCCAGCTGTTCTTGAACCTTCTGGAATGTCAATGCATTGGTGGATCGTGTTAATTCAGCCTTTCCCACTACCTCCCAACACATCTGGTGTCTGAAGCGTCAGAGACCACAACTCTTTTCAGTTGCCCCCACCATAGCCCAGGAAGTGGTTCCTAAAGATCGAAAGTTCCTGCCAAGTGCTGAAGTCCCACTGCCAAGTGAGCAGAGCTTTCTGTGACTGCGCAGTAAGGAGATGCCCCCAGAGTACAGAAAGATCTGATGACTCCAAGGGCCAAAAAAGGGCAGAGGCACTTTGGCATGTGTCCGGCCATCAGTGGAAACTCAAATACACAGAACACTCTAGCCCAACTTACCAAACACATATGAAGAGTGGGTGGTCTCTTGTACAACTGGCCCCTGCACACTTCTCTGAGTGTTAGTGCTGCATGCACCCCTTCAGCCTTCTTGTACCCACCTTCCTTTTCAAGAACAGAGATTCTCTTTTTTAAAAATATTTTATTTACTTACTCCGTGTGTGTGTGTGTGTGTGTGTGTGTGTGTGTGTGTGTGTGTGTATCAGAGGCCACTATGTGTCTCTGTGGAGGGCCAAAGGTGACTTAGGATATGATCCTGGATTGCTTCTACCTTCTTGCTTTGCTCTGGGATTTCCTAGACTCTGCCCACCGAAAGTGCAGGCCGCCTGTCTGCCAGGCATTATTTTACATGGGACTTAGTATCTGAACTCAGGACCTTCTGCTTGTGCTTGCGAGACAAAGTCTTAACCCCTGAACCATCTCTCCAGCCCCAAGAACAGAGATTCTCAAACTTCAGTGTCTTCGGAATCACCTGACAAGTCTGCTAAAACAGCTGCTTGGGCCCCATCCCTAGGCTCTCACAGCTCTATCCCGTTACTGGACGGTGCATCTCAGAAAGAAGCTCGTTTCTGCTCTCCTCCCCTTCCACAGCGCACATTCCTCCTCACACCCACCTTCCTTCATCAACTGCCGCTCAGGCTCCTACAGAGCTCACCATGGCATCTGAAAAAGTCAAGGTGATCTCCACGTTGCCCTCTCTTGGGTCCCTCGGCGGGTGTTTCTCAAAGTCTTTCTTGCTTTCTACTCTGTACCTCATCTTGCAGAGTTCTGAGCTGTCTGGTCTAGTCTAGGGTTCTTCAATCTACCCAGGGTGAGGGGGTCCTGTTATTCTCAACTGAAAACATGCCAGAGCATTAGCAGTTCCCAAAGCCACTTCACCCCACCTCCAGCACTTGCGGAGCCTCAATCCCGAGGTCCTCTTGCATGTTACTCTTTTCTTTCCACCTCCCGCACCACAGCATGTAGCCATTATCCGGTCTGGAAACTTGGAACCCTTCTTGCTGGGTCCCTCACCCTCCCACTAACCAGCCCTTTCACCAATCCATCACCTCCACTTACCTGTAGCCTAGCCCTCCTGTCCTTCCACTGCCCCGTGTCAGCAGTCACTTCTCCAGGACTGCGCTAGGGCAGGGCAGGGGTCATCCTCCTTCATTAGCTCTACTCCCATGCTCTTTCCTCTCAGCCACAGTTTCTCACTTTCTTCTGGAGACAGAGCTGTGCTCCGTACCCCATGCTTTATAGCTTCAAACTTCTTATCCTCCTGCCTCAGCATCCCAAGTACTGGGATTCCAGCTATATGCCTGCGATGTGCCTTTTATCCAGCTTTCCTAGGCTTCTGGTCCCCAGTCATCAGTCCATTGACAGACAGATGACAGACACCTAGCAAGGGCCTGGCAGAGCCGTTTCCCAGGTTATTTTACCTTAATTCCAGGGTCAACAAGATCCTGTCCCTCTCTAATGGCAAAGCTATGGAATTTGTATCAAGAAGCCTTCCATCAAATTTCTTTTCCTCCTTAATTGGTTCGGATAGGGGCTCAATCGCTTTAAAAACAAAAAAAGCCACGGTCCCACATGCGTGTAATTTAACGGCTTTCTTTTGCCAGACAATATAAATGCCATAAAAACATAACTATCATCATCTTGTTCTTGTGGGTTTCAGGCAGGGCACTCAAAAGTTGGATAGTGTCTAAGGCTAAACTTAAAGACCCCTCCTGGTAGTCCCCCCTCACGTCACACTTCCAGTCTTCCTTTCACACATTCATCACATTTTATTGTAGTGCCAGCATCCCTAATAATGTGGGATCAAACTTTGATACTCAGCCTAGTCTAACAGAGCAATGGGAAGGGGTGAGGGTGCCTTCTCTGAGTACAGTTCCCCAGGGGGAGAGGGGATTCCTCACTCCTGTCACCCACTTACCAGGGTTTTTTGGCTCCTCCTCGCCCACCGGCTGCAAAGCAGTCACTGTCTTCTCCTTAGCCCCACGGTCCCCCTTCTTGGTGACCGCACCAGATGACTTCTGGGTCCCAGGACGCGAAGTCCTGGGTGAAGTCCCCGACGCGCTTGGCTCGCTGGACATGCCGGTGGGACTCTGGAGTTGGCACGAAGGTGCGATAGGGCTCTGTAGAGCTTGTCCTGAGGGTCAACAATCCACGTCCACTCACCAGATCCCATGCGCCGAGCGACCGACTGAACGACCAGTGCGTCCCTCTCCAAGACAACCGCGCCTCGGTGGGCGGGTGTGCGGTGCGGGCAACTGCAGAGTGCACGCGGATCCGCGGGCTCTGCTCCGACGCGGGCCTGGGGGAGGGGCGGGGCCGAAAGCTGGAGGAGTGAGTGGCAGTCCTGGTGGGGTCTGTGAAACCTGATCACGCCTGGGGCTGCGAGAAGAAGAGGTGAATGGCTTCCAGAGAAGTGGGGGCAGTCGCCAGGCAAACTGAGTGGACCTTTGAAGGACTAGGGAGGGGGGTACAGGCCCACTCTCTGGGACGCACCCAGTTTTCTAAAGACAAAGCACCAGTCCGTAATGGGCCAGGCAGAGTGCCCAAGTTGTGTTCTTGAGCCTTTCTCCCGCTCGCCACCTATTTAGCCTCCTGGAGGATTTGGCACAGCAGGCTAGCAAGTTGAGGGAAGGAGTCAGGCCGCACCCTTAGGATCTGTAATTGTAAGTCCCGTTGGTTCTGCTCTCTCTTCTGAGTCACCTTCCTGCCAGCAGGCTGGCACGGCGTTCAGTACTGCCACACGAACCTAGCACCTCCCAGCTTTTGTGCTGTTGTGTTCCCCTGCAGAAGCCTTCAGCCGGGCTTATGACAGGGGCTGTTTACCCTCAGAACAAGTGGCAGCATTTACCACAGCACTGCTGGTACCTTCATTCACTCAGACACTCAGCTTTTGTGGGAACATTTATTGAGTGCCTACCACCTGCTGAAGGGAACCCAAGTGAGCTTAAACACAGGAGTTCTTCCTTCGGGTAGGTTATATGTGGAGGAAGACAGAAGCTAATCCAGTCATGCGATGCCTGGCATCACATCTGCCTTCTGTGGTACCTGGAGAAGGAGCACAGCTGTTTGTGTTGACTGTGAAGGAGAGATGTGGGATGGGGGACATCTGTGAGAAAGGATGTGAAGGATGAGCAGCACCAGAGGGTGACTGGCAGTAGGCAAGCACCTCGGATGTGCCAACTCCTAGGCTAGGAAGGGAGGCAGCGTGACTGGAATAGGTTGATGGGGACACAACCTAAGGGAAGGCTGGAGGGACACTGGGTCAGGAAGCAAGGTCTTGGAAGCCTGGCAAATTTGACTGTGGCCCAAGAGCAAAGGGCACCGAGAAGACATAAAGACTATGGGCAGGAATCAGCCTAACTTGTTTAAACTTTGAGGAGAAAGATGAAGTGTTCCAAGTGAAGGAAGGACAGCTGGTGAGGGGGTCTGCCGCTGCAGTTAATCGAGCTTAATTGCTTCCTGACTACACTGTGAGTCCAGAGGGCACGCCTGTGATGGTGCCCCCTGAAGCACTACCAAACTCATGTACAAGGTCAGTTCAGCGGGCACAGAAAAGTTCTCAACGCATGTTTTTAAAATCAGTCTGAAATCAGCTGCAACAACATTAAACCCGACAGTTGATGTCAGGGCCCCAGGATCCCAGGGCAACGGAGGGAGTCAGGCACTCTGCCAACCAGTGTCTCCCCTGCTGGATGTTGGGAGTCAAGTGGCAGACTCTCTGTTCCTCCATCAAATGTGTCACACTCGTGGTTTGCTGGTCCACGCCCCGCTCCAGGCAGGGTGCCCCGGCTTAGGAAGCTGCCATACCATCGGGGCTTCTCAGCTATCCTGGTGTCGAGGCGGAGGCGAGGGTGGGTGCCGGACTGGAGGCAAGTCATAGTGTCCAGGGATATGGCTGTTCTTGGGTGAGTCATAGTGGCCAGGGGGCAGGCCTGAAGGAAGAGGGGACTCCGCATCTGGAGATGGGGGAGACAGGATAAGAGGGAAGTGACTTTCTGACATCCTCCGGCTATCCTTCCCCACCAGTTCTTCTACCCAAAGAGAAGCAGACAGCAGGCCATGTGGGCAGGCTTCCCACCACCTGGATGGACAGCTCTGAGCAAGCCTCTCAACTCCCCAGTTACCAGTGGGGACAGCCGCGTCCCACCTGTCTGCCCCACAGAATATGACGACACTGATTTGCTCCCTAGTTCTCCTGGTATCACCTCCGCTTCTCGGCTGCCTCACAATCACCACCCTCTGCCTTTAAGATACAGCAGATTACAGATGAGGAGCAGACTTTGAGGAGGAAGCAACTTCCCCGACATTATGCCTGGCCGAGCCCTCGCCCCACCCAAATCCCACACCATGTGCTGTCTATGTTTTCTTTCCCTTCCCCCATCCGACCCCCCATGTCCGGGGCCCTCTCTTCCACTGCTGAGAAGTGGGAAGGCTCACCATGACTCAGAGGGGTGGGCTGCTCGTAGGTGCCGCTGTCTCTCTCTGTGGGGGGGTGCCGCTGCTGGCTGTTCCGGAACTGAACAGGCTGCCCGGGTGGAGATCCTGAGGGAGGGCCCTTCATTTCCACATAGCTGCTCTCTCGGGGATCCCCTGGCAGGCTAGGCAGGTCCCGGATGGTGGCATAGGGGTTCTCACTGCTCAGGGATACCATGCTGGCCCCCCGCCCCTCTTCAGATAGGGGCCCTGAGGATGGAGGAAAGAAATCAGGCTCCACAGAGGCGCCAGCTTCGTCACCCACATCAGTTGTTCCCTCCTCGGCCCTGGGCCTGCACCTTTACTGTAGAACAGGCCTGGGCCGCTCCTGTGGCTGCAGCTGTAATTGTAGCTTCGATCCAGGTGGCTGGTGGCTGAGGAGGAGAAGGAACTCAGTCAAACCCAGGGTCTCTTCCCGAGCTCTGACCTCATCGAGAACTGAATCCTCCCACTCCCTGGCTCACCGAGATGGATCAATAAGTGAGGGCTCACACATCCACCCCTCCACGACCTCAGTCTCCAGGCACCTACCCCTGTCATGGGGCTCCCGGCGATGCTTCCAGTCAGAGGGTAGTGTGGCATGGCTATCGTGCCCATGGGCTCCACCTGGCCTCTCAGGTGCCTGAAGACTGGCAAAGAGCTGACTGCCTGGAATCTGAAGGGTGCGCTGCCTCAGGAAGAGCACGGGCAAGGACGAAGCTTTCCCAAGCGCCAGATCTGCTCCCCGTGCACAGCCCACACCCCATTGCCACACTGACCTTGTTGGGGGGTAGGGGGTTAGGGGAGCACTGAGACAGCGTGTGGTAGCTCGGGTTGGAGTAGTAGTGGCTGTAGCTTGGAGAGACATCTGCAGGACAGACACCAGTGCGAGGCAGCTCAGAGACAGGCCCGAGGTAGTTGTTCTGTCCCAGTTCAACAGCAATTTGGCTCCCCTGAACTCCCATCCTTTCACACCCCCACATTCCATGTGGGCGCTGCTGGGCAGGCCTCACTACCCATCGCTCATTTCCGCCCCACGCCAGCTCACCTGGCATGATGTATTCAGAACCATCCAGTCGCCCGGTGCTGTAGGCCACTGCCAAGTGCTGATGTTCCTTGCCCTTTTGCCAATGGCGGTAGCCAATGAACAGGGCCACCAGGGCCACCAGAAGAGTCCCAAGCACTGCAATGCCGATCACCGCGCCCAGTGAATTATACGCCACCGGAGAGGTGGGCATCATGGTGAAGGGTTCCTGGCTTCCTGTGTGAGATGGAGTGAATACCGAGAATGGCATCTTGGTATCTGCAGAAGTTGGGTACGTGTATGAAGGAGGCAGGGATGGCACGCGGACCCCGGGCCCCAATACCCTGGGGGAAATGACAGTCAAGGAGTTCAAGAACTCACCAATCCTGCAGGGTGCACCGCTGTACCCTGGAGGACACACACAGGCTCCAGTCTCTGGGTGGCACTTCTCTCCAGGACCACACTGGCATAGTTGGGAGCAGTTGGCGCCAAACATCCCTGGTGAGCAGCCTGAGGAGAGAGTCGAGGAAGCCAGCAAGGGTCACAAGGGCCAGCGATCAGCAATCTCCTCTTGAGTCAGGGCTATGGTGAAGTCATGGGCATAGGGTTCCCCTTGTGCTGTCACCTTCCGAGCAGTGGGGTCCGGTCCAGCCTGCGGTGCAGGCACAGCTCCCATCCTGGGGGTGGCAGGTTCCACCATGATGACACTGGCAGAGCTGGCTGCATTTGGCTCCCCACTGGCCTGACGGGCACGCTACAGGAAACAAGGTAGGGCAGGACCACTTCCTCTGGATGAATCCTCAACTCAGCCTTGTCTCCAGGGAATGCGCTAAGATTTTGAAGGGTGTCTACACACTGATGACTCAATACTCCAGCTCCATCTGGACACTGCGTCACATACCCAGCCACCCCTGGGCATTTGCACTTGGCTTCCTGACAGCCATTTCAAAATAATGTACCCAGCGCCAGACAACCAGAGGCTTCCAAAATACTCTGGAGGGCTTTCAAACATCTGCCCCCTCCCCACCCAAGTGCAGGTATGTGACTATGCTTGGCTTAAGATATTATTTTTGTGAGACATGAGCAAATGAACTCATGGTAGATGCTACTGAAATCTACAGGAAAAAAAAAATCTTTACCTACATCAATTCCTTTCCCCCCCTGTCTGCTGAGAAGTTTCTCCAGCCCTTTCTCAGGACAACAGCCTCTTGCTCTCTCCTGTTCATATCTGCTTCCTTTGTGCTGAGTACTAGTCTTTTTCATGATCTTCACACAGTTATGTGTAAAACAAACAAACAAATGAAAGAATCTGTCCAAAAGGGAACCTAGTATTTCTCCTGTCTGAAGATCCGGCTCCAGGCTCCTCGGCTAAAGGGCAGTAAATCTTTCCCTCCAACCTGTTATGCTGCATTCTCAGTACCCAGAACCAGTACCCAGCATGAACATGACACCCAGGAAATATTGCTCATATGGATGCTACTGTTCATATAAATAACTGAATAATGTGAGTCAGAGACCTTATGCCCCGAACCAGGAGACAGCTGCTTGCTCCCGCATCGCTCTCACACAAGCCTCCACTTACGCTGGGAACAGTCGGGACCTGTCCAGCCGGCCAGACAGTAGCAGGTGCCATCAGATGGGTGACAAGAGGAGTAGTTGTTGCACTTGCAGGGCACACAGCGCTTGCCATAGCGTCCAGGCTGACAGGCTGGGGAAAAGGGGGTGCATCATCCCTGGGGGCACTGGGCCTTGACCAGTATCTCCCTCCCTCTTTCCCATTCACCGTCCTAAAGATGGGGCCAGAGGAGAGAATAGGAGGGATAGAATGGGGGTTGACTGGGTAAAGTGGAGATTGAGTGGGGGTAGACTGGGTGGAGTGGGAGTAAGTGGCTAGAGTGGGATTTCTGGAATCTGACACTGCTGGTGTCAAAAGTGGGCAGGACAATAGGGAGCCTCACTCCTCTGGCAGGAAGGTCCTCGGAACCCAGGTGCACACACACAGTTGCCGCTCTCCGGGACACAAGTACCACCATTCTTGCAGGTACAAGTATTGCTACAGTTAGCTCCCCAAAAGCCCTCAGGACATGGCAGGTGGCAGCGGGTGCCTGTGGAAGACAGTGGAAGAGTAAGGCAGGCCTAGGACCTCCTATTCCACATTGCTCTGCATCTACTCCTGTGAAGTGCACCTCCACACCCCGACACTCACCCATCCAGCCAGCCTGGCAACGGCAATGCCCATGAATGGAGTCGCAGCCATCCGAGTGGTCACAGTCACAGCGGCTAGCACAACCTTCACCAAACTGCCCCTTCTTGAGAGACAAATGGAGGACAGAACAAGCTAGTCAGTTGGGGGTGTCATGCCCTCCCCTCCCCGAGGTAGACAAATGGTGATCACTCACTGGGCAGGGCAGCTGGCAGTGGGCTCCATGCCACCCAGGAGTGCAAGTACAAGTTCCAGTTTGGGGACTACAGACTCCCCCATGTGCACACTGGCAGCTGGCATTGCAACTGAAGCCCCAGGTACCAGGCGGGCAGGGCACAGAGCAGTTACCACGCTGCCAACCTGGGAGGAAAGCACAGGTCAGCAGACACACTGGAATCTGGCTGTGACAGCCCTATGCTATGAGCTGGACAGAGAGCAGAGACAAGCACATGAACTCCAGCTGTTGAAAAGGCAGCAGAAGGCTTCCCATGATACACTACGCCACCAGGGCCTCCACGGTCTCTTCCACCCATCTGAGCCTTGGTTGTCTCTTCTACAGAACAGAAAAATCTGGCAACAAACTCAAGTTCAGAGATCCCCAGCCTGTCAACTGCAAGGCAACAGAGTGGTGGAGCTGAAGACTTAATGTTGGTTAAATCTAACACGTCTGTGCTACCCCCGATGGGCTCAGAGACCACTGGCTGTCATAGTGTGTTTCGGTACCACCGAGAATTATTTACCAACGAGGTGTGTTCTGGACTGCACCTTCTAAGGGCAAGCATGAGTTTTGTAGTTGAAGAAAAACAAAGTACATTGGGCATTTTAGCCCACGCAGGTGCTCCCAAGCACCCCAGAACCTGCAGTAGGACGACTGCCTCTAGGCAGGCCACCCTGCATTACACTGCAAAACTCTGTTTCAAAAAAAGGGAAAAAAAAATCCGAAGGGGAGGAGGAAGGAAAGAAGAGAAAGGAAGATTCCAAGAAAAGAACTAGCCTGGATTCTTTCCCACAGTCGGGCCGCCAGCAAGCTCCGCCCTTATCCTGCAGCCGCGCTGACAGCCTCTCCCGCTCGCCCCACCCCACCCCATTCCATTACCTTCCTTGCAGACGCACGAGCCGTCGATGGGGGAGCAGGCTAAGGCATTTTCGCATGAGCAGCGGGAGGAGCAGTTAACCCCGTAAGTGTCGGGGGGACAGAGGCTGGCGCAGTGAGGTCCCTGAAAGCAGTGGGCGGGGGAGTGAGGGGGCGACCCGGCTCGGGGACCACACCCCCACTTCCTCCCGGCGGGGCGCGCCTCACCGTGTAGCCGGGCGCACACCGGCAGAGGCCGCTGTCGGCCAGGCAGACGCCGCCGTGCAGACACAGACAGTGGTCCTGGCAGCCTGGCCCGTGCGTGTCCTGCGGGCAGCTCTCGTTGCAGTGGAGACCCGCCCAGCCCGGCCGGCACGAGCACTCACCGTGCATCGGGTGGCAGCTGTGGGCGCAGGTGGGGGCGCATCTGAGCGAGGAGCACACCTCCTCTTCCACTGCTTCCGAAGCGTGCCGGGCAGCGACTTCAGCAGCCTGGCGTACACTATACGGCAGCTACAGTGTGGACGGATACCCTGGCCACTCCCGGCCTCGAGACCCCCCTCCCGACTCCCCTTGGAACAGCTGTGGCTGTATTTTGGTGCTGCGGCTTCAGGTCCGGTCTTCCCCTGGTATCCTGGCTCCCTGACCCGTGCGTTCTGCAGCCTACCTGAGACTGTGTTCCGGATCGCAGGTGCAGGAGGCCTGACAACTGAGTCCGTACAGGCCGTCGGGGCACAGGCGCTCAGTGCAGCGGTCTCCCGTGAAGCCATGTTCGCATAGACATGCACCGTTGGCAGGAAAGCAGCGGGCACCAGGAGCGCAGTCGCAGATCTCCGCACAGTCTTGCCCATAGCGGCCAACTGGGCACTCCTCATGGCACCTGGGTGCCACGTTATGTAAGTCGGGCTGCTTAAATCCAGCTGTATTCCACCTCCTCCTGTTCTAACCCATGGCTCCTGGGGTCGATCACTCACCGATCCCCGGTGTAGCCTGGGGCACAGTGGCACTGTCCAGTGAATCTGTCACAGAGACCACTGTTGTGGCAGTGACATTCCTGGGAACAGTTGGGTCCGTAGAGGCCCTCTGGGCAGGGCAGGGAGCAGATGGTACCCTAGAGGGGATGAGAAGTCACTTGAGGGACTCCCCACAGCCAGGGAATGCTTAGACACACTCTCGCTTGAAACCCTCAATATCCCTAGGCTTCACTCAAGTGAAAACCAGTTCTAGAACCCCATGTAGTCCCTCAGACTCCCACCTTCTGCCCACACCATTCATACCATCCAGCCAGGTGGACAGATGCAGGAGCCTTGAGGTACTTGGAAGATACCCCCATTTTGGCAAGGAGAGGGGCTGGGGCAGAAGCCATCAGTGCCCGGTGGGCAGGATATACCACAGCTGTGGAATAGGAGTGAAGTAGTCAGAGTGTGGACAGGAAAACCTTCTGCGGGCCTGGTGTCCTCCAAGGCTTGCTACCTGCCTAAGAACTTGCCTGCCTGGAAGGAAAAGCCAACCTGGGGCTCGGTTGTTCACGCCTACTCTTTCTTGCTCTGCAGTCCATTCCTCTCCCCAAGTAGGGACTCCAGGAGTCAGAAAATAAAGGTCTTCCAGACAGGAAGATAGCAGGGACCCCCCCCCACCCCAGTACCTCTGTATGTACCAGCAGGTGGGAAAGCAACAGCATGGTTGGCAGGTTTGCTCCTACACCCCACACTCCTGTGTACGCCCACCTTCGCCTTGCTCAGACAACCTTTCTAGAGGATACTTGTGCCCGTTAGAGCTTTTTCCTCTCGTGAAGCAATCGCCACCAGATGCTGGGTTCTTGATCTCCTCCCGCTTCTCCTCTCCTTCCTGCGGCACACCAGCACCTCTGCACCTGGCCTCGCAACATCTCATCTCAACCTCACGAGCATGACACACTTTGGCACACGTTCCTGCCCTGTCACTGCCCTAGCCATCCTAGCAAGGCAGTGCACCCCACTCCAGGAAAGGAAGTAGCTCCTAGAGCCAGTGACAGCCCTGGGCTGCTTGGCCAGGACCCAGCAGAGCTGGACGAGGATCTTGGTCTCTCTGTTCCATTCTCATGTTTGCATCCTGTCTGTGGACCCCCCCATTGCCCACGAGCTCATCATTTACCTGGGTCCAGTTCTCCCTGGGGGGCAAAAGCAGGCCCCATCCTGAGGATCACAGGATGCCCCATGGCAATGGCAGCCAAACTGGCAGTCAGGACCATAGCGGCCAGGAGCGCAGGGCTGAAGACAGTTTGGGGGCTGCAGACCAGAAGGGCAAGAACATGCCCCATTCTTGGGATCACAGGAGCTGCTGTTGCCACAGCTGCAAGGCTTGTCACACTGTAGGCCCCACATATTTGGGGCACACTCTGGGGGAAAAGGATGGAAAAGGATCACCAGGAGCTTAGCTTCCCCTCCCTCGGTCTTCAGTGAGTCCCTGTCTCTTAAGTTAGCCCACATACACATTCCTCCACCACATCTCTGGAAAAGACAGCTAGCTAAAGCAGACCCTGGGTAACGGCCCGGGGGTCCTGAATACCTGTGCCCTGGTAGAAGACTCTCCCCGGGTCACCAGCCACTCACCGCTGGAGCAGTCATCCCCCCGCCAGCCTGGAGCACACTGACACCGATTGGGAGCCACACAGCGGCCGTGGACACACTCCTGGGCACAGAGTGCTGGGACGCAGAAAGGGCAAATGAGAAGATGACTCTGCCCCACCCTCCCACCTTCCATCTCTGAAGCCAGAGCCATCTTTTTCCCCCTGTATCAGGGGCTCACAGTTCTCCAAGGACCAGTGGAGATGCTGTCAGAGGAGCTGGGGTGACAGTTAATCAGGCTGGGAAGGAGAACCGCAGGAAGTGGAAACAGCTCAGTGATGAAGAAGGGTGAGAAGACAGCAAGTCTCCATCTCAGGAGACCAGGCACTGTGTAGTGGCATGGCGGATCAGCCTCCACCTCCAGCCCGTGGCATGGTGAGCCCAGCCTCCATCTCCCGCCCACCTTCGAGATTTTATCACCTCCTGCACTGGCTGCTGGCTAAGGGGAAAGTCTAAATAAAGGCGCAGAAGAGTAACCTCACCCTCCTGGAGCAGGGGAAGATTTAGATGGGCTGCTTAAGTCCATCCCATTCCATGTCTACTCTGGCTCAATTCAGGACTCACGGACACATGCTCCATTGCTCTCATAGAAGCCCCGGCAGCACTGCAGTCGTGGGCGGGAGTCCATCTTTACCACCTGACGGTACACAGTCCGGTAGACAATCCTGGAGTGGCCCAAGAGGTGATTGTTAGTGCTCCTAACTACAGCCCTGACTGTACCTATACTTCAGCATGGCACGGGGGGGGGTAGAGAGGCCAGTGGGTCAGTGCTCCCGTTCTCCTTGGCCCCCACCAACCACACACATGCAGTGCATCATATGTGTGTACCACAAACATTCATCCCACACACACTGCACAGATCCCATGGGTACCAGCATCAGACAAGTAACTGAACTCCTTAAACTCTGAATTGAGAGACCATGGAGGGGTTGGGACTCAGCCAGTTGCAGGCTGTAAGCACTTACGTGGGCTTAGGGCAGGCCTGGGGGTCCTCCCAGGGCCTGTTGCAAGGCTCAGCAGGGAGCAGGCTGAAGGGGCGGGAGTGGGATTCCTTGGTGGTAGTAGTAAAGCTGCAAGATGGGAACAAGGGCAGTTTGAGGCTGAGCCTGCAGAGCGTAGTAGAAGCAGACACGAGACTTGACCATGTAGGGAATCAGTACCCCAGTACTTGGATTTCCTCTCCTGAGGACCAGGGTGGGGTCCTCATTTTGCTTTCCCGCTCCGGTCTAGTCTAGGTTCCTTCTAGAACTGAAATGTTCTAGAACCCTTCCCATCAGAGCTTCCTTCTCATTCTAAGGGCAGAGCTTTTCATCTTCAAATCCTGCCCCATCCCACATCATGTGAGGAGACTGGGGGTACCTTCAGGCCCAGCTGGTGGTGGAGGCTTGAGGCATTTCTGGACAAAATTTTCCTGGGCTCCTGTTTTCAAACCCTGTTCCACTCTTCCTTACCACCCGCCCCCCAGTAAGCTCAGTCCCTCTGTTTGGTCTACAGTGGACACTGTGTCTTACAGGGACCCACAGCCAAGGATAGGGAAAAAGCAGGGTCAGAGATAAGATGGAAATGAAGATGCTACACGGCCGGGGTGAGGAGGGCATCAGAAGCAGTCCATGGAGGGACCCAAAAACAGAAACAGATTTCCAGGAGAAGAGGCTCCTCACGAACCAGCAGCAAGCCTGCATCCCCTCTCACCTTTCCCAGAAGGTGCAGGCGTTGGGATCATTGGAGTTAAGCGTTCTGGCCAGCTCCAGACCTAGGGCCAGGAGGAGGAGCTGCAGAGGTGGCAACATTGCAGGGGCTTTGACAGATGCACGACAGCGGAGTAGCACTGGAGCCAGCAGCCTGGATGACCAAGTCTACGAAGATGCAAGGACTGGGTATGCAGAAGAGACCGGCCTGCCAGCACCTCCGCGCCTCTGATACACCGCCGTGGCTCTCCAGCTCCCCCTACTCGGTGCTCCTCAGAACATTCTGTGCTCAGTTCCCTCGCATCCCTAGCCCTCAAGTTCTCTCTTGAGTTCTGTCTCTCAGACCCAGGCCTATGTTATCTCTTCCTACCCCAGTGGCTGGCACACTGTTCTGTCTCTTTGGGAGCCCTTGGGCACTGTTCACTGCACACCACCCTTCTAGTGTCTGTTCTCTAGAGGATCATGGCTGTTAGAGGAAAGGACCCAGAGCCCTTTATCTCTGAATCCCCAACTAAGCCCACCGCACAGTCAGGACAGTGAACTATGTACCACTCAAAGCTAGAAACAGCCAGGGATATTCTGAGGGGAGTTCAAACTTGGGCTAGTCAGAGAGAACTTCCAGCAATACAATTCAATATCAGTTGCCACCAACTGCAAGTTCCTGTCACTGGATACAAGCAGATGCCAACTCCACTGTGATGATACGCTGCCAGAAGGTTCCTGCTAGAGGGAACGGGAGGGGACTGTGGTTTGATGGAGCTCATACGGCCTCTAAGAGGCAACTATGCATCTCTCTCAACGCTGATGTCAATGTTGCTCAGTAGCTTGAAGGAGTCAGCAAGGAGGGGAGAACGTTTACACCCAAGAAATGGGCAAACACCACATATGAGAGCCCGACTCTCCAGCAGAGGCAGCTGTGAAGACCAGGCAAGCCTGTCACTGCATGGCCTCTGGTGCCATCCCACAGAGACCCCATCCTAGACTGGATCTGAGAAAGGGCCTTTAACAGCCTTGGAAATAGACTCCATCTCCATAGCCCTGCCTCACCCATAGGGTGGGAAAAGGGTCAGGACCACAAAAAGACTTTTTTTTTTCTGAGTTCCTGTACTTAGGAGAGGTTGGGCCCGGAAAATCCTCCCCCCACCCACATCTTCCCATTTTTGTGCTTGATGTTCCTAAGACTTGCCGAGGCCCCTCGCTTTAGCCCTCTAGAGGTGCCCACATCTGTTTGTAATTTTTGAGAGAAGAAAGGTCACAGTTGCTGGCCCCTTACACCCCTGAGTATCTCTGGAATGCTTGCTGTCCCACCCCTCACCCACCACCCACATGCTCTGGCAGATCTCAAATCTGCTCAGCTCCAACCATGCATCCCAGATTAACACAGGCCCCCTAAATGAACCCTGAATCCCTCCTGTGGCCCACCCCCACATTTAAGCCTCCAGAAATTGAGTCACTCCCCTCCCCATCGCCCCCAGTTCCTGCCTCCCAGGTTGTGCTTCTCCCCACCCCTCTAGTTGCCTAGAGCCACTGAAACACACACAACCCACAAGCCCACCCCATTCTAGGCTTCTCAGCCTTTAGACCCTCCCTCGATTCCCAAGTAACTCACTAGTGGGGTCCAGCATGGGCCTTTGGGCCCAAGGGCCTTAAGGGATCCCAGCACTCAGGATCTACTGCCTGAAGCCTGGAAACAGCTGTCTGAGGTGGGTACACGGACCTCCACCCTCCCCGGCACCCACAGTAGGGGGTTACTGGGAGTTCTTGTTCTGGTGACTTGGTTCCTGAGCTGGCTTTGTGGCCCAGAGTGGTGAGGACTGAGCCTTGTGCCAGACAACCAACCTTCCAATGTTACTTATAACCCGACCAGGGCATCACCCTACACTGCACACCCCACTCCCAGTTCCTTTTCTTTAAAATCCCCAAACTGTGCCTTTCCACTCTGCCTGTTCACGTCCCACCTTCAGGGCTGGCTCTTACTGGTCCTAGCTATAATCACATTCTCTCAAGGGTACTCAGCAGCCAGGGCCACAAGCAGGAATCAGCCCCCGCCCCCATTCAGTCCCTGACATCTTTGGCTTAACTCTCTGTCTTCTCCACATTCCAGAAACGTAGACGCTGGCCTGGCTAGGACAACTAGTGAGCCTCATCCCCAAAATCATATGAGGGTTCCTTAGGCTGCCCTGTTTCCAGAGACTGCAGCAGGAAGGATTGAGTTGTGGAGGAAGGTTGGACTGTGGCTTCCCAGTTCACATCTGCCCCCGCCCCAAGTACGGAGTAATACGGGGTGTCTCCTCATCTCTCTATCAGCTGATAGTTCACCTGAGGCTCAGGAGGGGCTTAAAAGGATGTGGATCCTGACTAGCTGGCTCCAGGAGTCTTCCAAGGGTTCTAAGGGTGGGGCTACACTGCAGAGGAGGCATTGGCTGCTCCATCCAGGGCTAGCAGCCAAGGTAGCAGTCAAAGGAGACTAGTGGGTGGACAGTGGGGTGGGGGGTCTTGGCAGGAAGAGCAAGGGTTCAGCTTTGATCATTTCCAGCCTGAGAGGGAAACAGATCTGATTAGAAGCCAAAGTCTTAGCCTGGCCCCCTAAATTGGTGCCATCTGAAGCCCCCATGGCCTTTCCCATGAACTTATAGCTCCCCAGTAGGGCTAGTAGCACGGAGTCTGAGAATACAGCCATCAAGGGATTTGGTTCTCAGTTCCTGGCTCCTTGCCCTGGGGCCCCTGGCACTCTTGATGTGTGTGGGGGGGCTCCTCATGGACAGACCCCTTCCATTGCTCAGCTCCCATCTCCACTACGCCTCTGATTTGAGGGACCTACTACACCTTCCCTCACAAAAAGTAGAACTACCCCCCCCATCCTTCTGAATTGAGATAGGCAGGAAGTTTGAATGATTCCCAGGGGCCACCTCATGGAAAGCTTCCCTCAGCCCCTCATGGGAGGTGCTACTGTTCAGTCTGCAGAAGAGCACACGGACTTAGCAAAGGCATAAGAACCTGCTCAAGACCCCTAGCCATCCTGTCAGGAGACGGGTCCATGCAGTGTCAGAAACTTCCCAGTAGATCCAGTCTTTCCTGAGCCAAGACTGGGGTTTGGTGTCTCCTTCTTAGTAGCCTTGGCTATGGAAGTGGGGAGCTGGACATTAGAGCTATAACATAATCAGAGGCGTGGGAACTATGCTGCATGCAGTCAAATTCTCTTTCCCACCTCAAATGCAAATTTTTGGGCTCCTGGCCAGTCCCCTACTCTCTCCAGCCAGCGAGGCACATTCCTACAGCTCAGCCTTCTAGCACCACTGGGACCTTGGCCTGTTCCCTCTGCGGGGAGCCCCTCTACCCTTTCAGCATCTTAGACCTTAGGAGAAAGAAGCGAGTCTGGGGCCCCTGAGGACCCATAGAGCTCCTGGGAGACAGCAGGAGGGGTCTATTCCTAGAGAAAGCAAAATGGTGCTAATGGAGGTAAGACAGCAAGAGGAACTTCCACAGGCTCCTTTCCAGCCCCCTCCCAAGTAGCGTGGCGAGGGACTCTGTGACCTCTACCCCTCCCCAGGTCCACAGGGCTGCATACAGATTGATGCACTTGAGGACAACCCACACACACAACTGTCCACAGAGGCTGTCCCCAGCACCACAGGGCCCCTGTGCTCCCCTGGGTATTCATTCCAGGAAAAACCAACAACTTGTAGTCTCCTCCCCTCTCCCCCCTCCCCGTCTCCTCCTCCTTACACCAAAGAACCCCCAGGATGATCCGGGAATGAGAACAAGGCTGAAAATGCTGACAGGAAGAAAGGAAATGGGGACGGGAGGGGGCCAGGCTCCCCAGAGAATCTGATCCCCAGGATGATGGGCTGCCCGCCAGGTACATCTTCAAGCCAGAGGAGGTAATAAGGCAAGGATGCCTGGATTCAGTCCCCCCCATCCCACCAGCCAGTAGCTCTCTGCTCTATCCTTCCTCCTCCTGCCTTCTCTCTTCCTCCTCCTCTCTCTCCCTCCATCTATCCAGTCCAAAGAGTCTAGTCCTGTCACAAACCTTGATTTTTCACAGCCTGCGAGTCTCCATTTCCACATTTGTGAAATCAGAAGCTCCTCGCATCTCCCAGCATTCCACGGGCACTGAGATGCCTGGTAGCTTCAGCTAGTTCTCACTTTCTCACTGCCTCTTCCTTTTGGTTCTTTCTTCTACTTCTTTCTCCTTCCTCTCTCACTCTTCCCCTTCTCCATCTTCTTTATTAGATAAAATCTTGCCAAGATGCCCAGGCTGGGCTCAAACTTGAAATCCACCCAACTTCAGCTTCTTGAATAACTGAACTATTGGTACCCAGCTTTTTTCTCCCCTTTTTACACATTTTTCTTATTTCTCATCAGAAACTCTATGTGGATCAGTGAGATGGCTCAGTGGGTAAAGAAACTTGTCACATGAGACTGAGATCTGGGGCTGGGAAGATAGCTCAAGTGTTATAAAGCCTTTGCCTCACACACAAAAGCACCTGAGTTCGGATCCCAAGATGCCAGACAGTTATGGCTGTGGCCTGCAATTCCAGCCCTGGAAGGTGAAGCCTGAGGAACCCCAAAGCAAAGCAACAAGGAGGTAGAGTCATCCAGGATGATTCCTGCAGTCACCCTTGGGCCTCCACAGGCACACACATTCAAATGTCCTCTTGTATAAATGCACACACACACACACACACACACACACACCATGGCAAGCACACCCTTGAGTGCTTACGTACAAACACACAATTTTTTAAAAAATGGAAAGAGAAATTGTACTCTTGCCTTTTTCCTTTCATCCATCAGTCCCCTGCTCCTCGGTGTGCCTTCATTTTCTGCCATGCTGGCAGCACATGCCACACACAAGGTTTTTGACCTTCCAAAGTGGTGTAGAAGCACGAACCAAACTGTGTACTTAGTATTGAAATGGTGCTTCGAATCTTGTTTCTATCTATCTAAAAGAACACACACACACACACACACACACACACACACACACACACACACACAAGAGCAGCTCTACAGTGCCACAACATTCTCACACACATGAACACAGCCCTTCTTACACCCAGACAAGCTAGGCCTGACAAGCTAGGCCTGGCACGCCAGGCATGCGTGCCGGATGGAGGAACAGGAAACCCCTGAGTGGCTGGAGGCTGGGGCAGCAAGGACGGCAGGGATGAGGGCCGGCCCAGTGCTAGCTCAGGAAACAGAGGCTAGAGGTTCTGCAGCCAGCCTGTTTACTCATCAGGAAACAGAGCTAGCAGGGATTCTGACTCACCCATCTCCCCCCATCCCAGTGCTCACTATCATCTGAGAGACCATCCCAATGGCAGGTGCAGTGACTGAGGGTCTTCCTAAAATGATTTGTCCAAGGGCTGTCTGGCCAGCATACTGGGACACCATCTATAGGGTGCTTTTGGAAAGTGTGCCTCTAGCAGGGTATAGTGCTCATACCTAGAATCCCAGCGCTCAGGAGACTGAGGCAGGAGAATCAGGAGTTCCAGGACAGCTTGGCCTATAGAGCGAGAGTCTTAAAATATACACATGTGAGCCCTGTAGAGTACTAACACACACTCACACACACATGCACGCACACACGCACACACAAATGCAGACACTCACACCTTTACTCACAGAAACATGCAGAAAGTACACTGCTCTAGCCACTTCCCCTTCCATTTTCTGTGGCTCCCACTGCAGAAAAGGGCAGCGCTACCACATACCCAGCTCTGTAATGGCCACCTGTGTTTCCAGTGCGCTGTCAGTCGCTCACACGCCTCTTGCAAAATAGCTGCCTCTACTCGAGTGCCCCTCTGAATACCCAGGTCCTTCTATCCCTCAAGTTCAGCCTCCTCCAAGAAGTCCCCTATGCCCAAGTTTTGTTCTTTCCTCCTTCCCTTGTCCTGTGGGCTCGGCAGTTCCCATAGACCCCATGTTTGCTCAGAGGCTGGCTCCAAGTTGAACACTTCCCTCACAGGGGAGTGACCTGGCCAAAGCCAGTAACACTGTCCCTTCCCTGGGAGCAAGCGGAGCTATACCCAGCCAATCAAAGGGCTGACAGTCTACAGAGAGCGAGGGCCGCCCCTCTGTGAGAGCTGCTCCTGTGTCTCTTGCCATGCAGTGCTCTCCAGCATGAGCATAGACTGCCTGTTTTCCCTCAGCTCCTCCCGGAGCCGCCATGGGCTCTTCCATTGGCCAGTGGTCACCACGTTGGTGGTGTAGGGAGCAGCCTGTTCATTATCAAGATCTGTCTGCCATTGTGATGGATACCTGGGGCGGGACCCTCCTCACCTTCTTCAATTTTGGTGTTCAACACCAGCCAGCACCCACAGCAGGCTTGTGCCAGGGAACAGCAGACACCTCGAATTGATGGTGGAACTCTAAGATGCACAGGGGAGGCTGCGGCTCATGCTCAGATCACCAACAAGCCTCCTCCAGCCCCCCCTCCCCCAATGACTTGGTGTCACTGGGGGGAAAATGGAAGGTAGAATGCAGACTAAATCCAAACCCCACAAACCGAATGATGGCTCCGGACTTCCCAGCTCATTGGACAGGGATAGGCTCAGAGTTTCTCAGAGCAAACAGCACGAGGCTCTGAATGGTCTTGGGTGTAGGGTTATGACATGGGCATGAGCCCGCATCCTGTGCCTCAGTGCCCTGGACTGTGCCCCTCATGCTCCACACTTCCTTCCAAACACAGGGCATCATGCCACTTGCCGCTCTGTGGGCAGGGCTGACCCAGGAGGACAGGGGTGCCCACACGCAGGGTCCTAAGCACAGGCTGCCTCTTTCAGACCAAGCTCACGTACTCTTGACACTGGTTACCATCCTTGGGAAACGCACATGCGAGGGCCGAGCGCTTTCTTTCTGTTCTCTTAGCAGTTCTATAAGGTAGGCATTATTACTCCTTCTATTTTACAGATGAAGAAATATTCTAGAGAGGCAAGTCATTTGCCCCATGCTACACAGCAGAACAGGGGTTTAGCGCAGGTCTACCTCATCAGGTAGTTCGTGTGCCGCTGTCTCCCCCCTCCACCACCATCGGGGTGGTTTCTCCTTGGCCTCCGATGCTTGTGTTCCATCCCACACCTCTGTCCCAAGGCTTCGGTACATGCAATAGGGTCTCTGCCTGGGGCTGCATCTGCTGGCCTGTCTGCGATTACATCTGTCTACTCTCCTCCCTGCTTTTTCCTACCATTCCGGCTAGCTGCTTCCTCTCAGGGTAGGGGCTAGGAGCCCCCACGCAGCCCCAAGATGGGAGAGGCCAGGAGACTGGCTTGGAAAAGATTCCTCAGAGAGGAGAGAGACCCCCTTGCAGCCATGGGACCTCTGTCTTTCTCCAGGTTTCCCACTGGTGGACGGAATGGCTGGGGATGGAGGTTCCTGAGCTGTTGGGGTAGAGAAGCAGATGCCAGCCTTCTTGCTTCACACTCACTGGAAAGAAAGAGGCAGGCAGGTGGGCATAGGGCTGCTGGCTTTGAGAGATATCAACTGCTGGAGAGCGCAGGGTCGTACTAGCAGACTCACACACACAGGCAAGGGTATCAGATGGGGGCTTTGGAGACAGCCTCCAAACCCTAGGCCCAGCCTAGGTTCAGGGGTTGAGAACTGACCCCATGTCTAATCCTGCCTGGAGCTGAGGCCTGGCTGAGCTTGGGAATGTCAGCCAGCACGCACTGTTCCCGTTCCCAGAGCCTTCCCAGAGCCGGGTCACAGCCCAGGCGGGGGAAAGGCCACTCCTAAAAGACCAGAAGAGGAGTCCATGCTGGAAACAGAGATGGGAAGTGCGGGAGGACTTGCCAGGGACTCGGCTCTGTGGCCCACACCACCTGCCTGGCTATCTGCCCCCCACCACCCATAAACACAATTTTCTGAGGCTGCAGTTGCCCGTGACTGCCTTCTTACTAAACTTAGTGGGTGGCCAAGAACCCAGGAACCAACCTTCCCTAGCTAGGGAAGGAGCAATGCCACCTACAAAGACAGAGCTGATTCTCCCTGGGGAAGACAAGCTTCCGCCCTTCTAAGCCTCACAGCGAGAAGAGGTAGGCACTGGAAAGGAGAAACTGAGGTAGGCTTCTCTCTTAAGCAAGGCTCTACAGCTAGTGGGCTCTGTGCTCAACCCCCACAGCAAGACTTGCAGGCTATCTTTCCTTCAGTGAGCGGAAGACCTCCTATCCCACCTGCCCCAATCCACAGAGGGCCTCGGTAGTAGCTTTTTATTCCATATATGTAGGACGCCCCCCCCCCAGCTTGCATTCCTGTTCTCTCCTCTCTCTCTCTCTCTCTCTCTCTCTCTCTCTCTCTCTCTCTCGCACCCCCTTTCTGCGCAAGGGTCCCCCAGAGCCGAGAGGGCGGGTCACTCACCTTGTTGGATCTCGGGCTAGGCACGTGTGCCAGCCAGCGCCCTGGCTCAGCACCGACAGGGACCGCGCAGCCCTCGACTGGAGCGGACGGAGGGGGGCGGTGGCGCGGCCAGGAAGGGGGTGGGGACTCGGCCCGCGCCCAGGCAGGAAGTTTGGACAAGGAAGCCGGGAGCCGGGGAGGGGACCCTGTGGGGGTGGGGTTGCTAGCAGCCAGGCGGAGCGCCCGGGCCAAGCAGGCCAGCCCCTTGGGTACCCCGGGCACTGTCCCCGCGTGTTTCGGCTCTCCTCTCTGCAAAGTGGGAGTAAAGAGCGCATCAGTGAAGTCGTAGCCCGGCGTCGTCGTGCAATGCAGTTCACAGGACGCCCTTGTCTCCAGTCCAGGTGGTGCGGCGAGACCTGGAAGAGGACCCGCGCCCCCAGCGGTCTCTGGTCCTTGCCCGGCGAGTGGCCGCTCCGCTACCCAGCCGGGCGGCGCCACCTGGCGGCCACGTGCTCCTTCCACGGTGCTGGCGGGCTCGGGCACTCTTCACGCTCAAGTTGAGTCTTGTCATTGCATCCTTTACATCCCAAGCACCAGCATCTCGTGGAACCACCAGTAAGACCAAAGCAAGAGGCATGGGGTCAAATGGCAGGGCTCGCCCTCCTCCCACACAGAGCAGCCTACCCCAGTCAAAGTTAAGAACTGTCAACTTGGAACTAGAGTTGTGACTCATGCTGTGGGCCTTAGGTTGAATTCTCAACAGGGAGGATTTATTCAGGTGTAACATACAATAAAAATGTGCTCACTTAAAGTACAGTTGATAATTATCAGTTTAGAATTTTTTATTGTGGTAAGATACATGTAGTATACAATTAATCCTTTCAACAATCTTAAGCATGCGGTTCACTGGCAATCATTGCTACTATCCATTTCTACAACCTTTTAATCATCTCAAACTCAAACTCATGGCTAGGAGCCCCAGGCTCTGTTAACCGCAGTGAATCTATTTCAGGTACCTCTGCACAGGTCCTGCATGGGGCTCATTTCACTTGGCATGGTTCCATGAGTTTTTAAAAATATTTTATTTATTTATATAGAGAGAATGTGCATGTATGTATACCATGGCTCATGGGTGGAAGTTAGAAGACAACTTTCAGAAGTAGTTCTTTCACTATGTGGGCTTCCAAAGATTGAACTTAAGTCACCAAGTTTTAGAGCAGATTCCTTACTAGCTAAGCTATCTTGCCCACCCAATTTAATGAATTTTTTTTAAAAATATGCTTTTATTTATTTATTTTGGTGTGTGTGTGTGTGTGTGTGTGTGTGTGTGTGTGTGTGTGTCAGAGGGCACTGTGTGTCCCTGTGGAGGGCCAAGAATGACTTCAGGAATCATCCTGGATTGCTTCTACTTTCTTCTTGCTTCACTCTGGGATTTCACAGGCTCTGCTGCCAGGGCCAGAAGTGCAGGCCACCACCATTTCTGCCTGCCATTTTTACATGGGACCTTGTATCTGGGCTCAGGACTTTCTGCTGCTTTTGAGACAGAGTCTCAACCCCTTGAGCCATTTCTCCAGCCCATTCAATGAATTTTTTTAAAACTCTTTTTTTTAATTTTTTAAAATTTATTCAATTGTGTGTGGGGGGGGGGCGAATTCAGGAACCACCATGGACGCCTCCACCTTCTTGTTTACTCTGCCCCGGGATTCACAGGCTCCGCCCTACCAGGACCAGAAACGCAGGCTGCCCATCTGTCTGTCTATACATGGGGTCTAGGATCCGAACTCAGGGCCTTCCACCTGCAAGGCAGAGGCTTAACCCCTGAGCCACCTCTCCAGCCCCCCATTCAATGAATTTTGACAAAAGTGTTTATCTGCGAAACTACTATCACAATAAAAGCACTTAAAAAAAAAAAGTCCCTCTCCACTAACGTTTGCCTGTTCCCCTTTGCAAAAGTGTCCCTGAACTCCATTCTCACCTATGACCCAAACCTTTCGAAATCTGTGGTCTGCCTGCTGTCAATCTCACCTCGTTGTCTTGGAGTCTCCCTGTAAATGAATCATACAGGGTGCACTCACTCATGTCTGCTTTCTCCCCATAATGTTGCTAGTTGCCTGGTGTTCTTATGACAGCAGGTGAAGGCAACCAGCCTTTTTGGTTGGGACTCTACAGATAAGGGTCTGGGAGCGTGTGTGCTCAGGTCCTATAGGACTCTGAGTTTACCCATTGTGGGAGATACTCAGGAATGGATCACTGGGCCCTGACAATTAGAGATTCCTATTATTGTGGTTTCAAGCCCTTTGTCTATTGTCATGGTTTGAAATGTGTCCCCCACAATCTCATGTGTTTGGCAAAGTCACGGCACCTTGAAAGGTGGACCCTCGCTGGAGGAAGGTGGTCACAAGGGGTGGGCCTTGAGGTAGATGAGTCCTACCCTACCTCCAGGAGAAGTCTGCCTTTGCAGCAAGCAGTCTGCAGCTCTCAGCCTCAAGGATGGGAGTGACTTAACCTGACTCCAGCCTCAGCCATCCAGCCAAGCGGCCTCCACCATGAAAGACTCTAGAACCATAAGCTGAATAAATCCTTCTTTCTCCCTTGAGTTGCTTGACTTTGGGTGCTCTCTCGCAGCAATAGTTAAGAGTAACTGTTAACATCTATAATGATATTATTTTTAGGTGGACAATCACCATCCTAATGATAGGTGATGATTAATAATTATTGCTTTAACAAGGGGTGACGCACGAGTGGATTGGATGGCGCCCACCGATGGCTTTGTGGAAGAAAAGAAACACATGGTTCATGGTTGCTTTCCAGGACTTCGGTGACAAGAGTCTCCAGCAGAGGGCAGCAGAAACCACAGCACACATCAAGGAGGCGGAAGAGCAGAGTGTTGGAGAACTGTCTGAAGCCAGAGAGGCCTGAAAAGTTATCTGATCCCGCCACCTTCCAGGGACAAATGGAGAAACTGGGGTGCAGAGAGGAAGTGGCACGTGTGCTGCTCCCTTTCTTTCTGTGGCTCAACTTGTTCTCATCCTTCCACATCAGCTCAGCCGCCCTTTTAATCTGGAAGTCTTCTCTTGTCTGACCACCCACATCCGGTTGCTGCTGTTTTTAACACTTGAACCCTTCCCCACCCCACGCTCCCAGTCCAGGCTCTGGAGTTCTTCAAGGACCAGACCTGGTGGAAATCATCTGTGTGTTGTTCTGGAAGTCTGACTCAAGTAAGTGTTCAGTAAGCATCAGTGTGAGCCTCCTGAGCCCAGCGCTGCAGCTAGGATACATTCCTGATGGCCCTGAGGCCATCAGGAATGTAGAAGGCAGCCAAGGTCCTCATACATTCCTTCGCTACATGGAACCATTTTGTGTTTTTCTAGTGCTCAGAACAGAAATGATGAGGATGGTGATGGATACTGAGAGCAGCTATTTCAGTGAATGATCGTTTATTGTTCTAATACTTTGACATTTGTCAACTTATTTAAGTACTGATTTAAAGTTCCTTGTCCTGAAAGAACTTACTTGCTCATTTGTCCTGTGAGCGAAAGTTTACAAAGCATGTGCTGTTTGCAGGCATCAGAGCTGCCGCTAAGAAAGAAGCAGGTCCCTAGAGGTGGGGCCTGGCACAGCAAAAGATATTTGACTTGCCTGTATACAGGCCCCAGGTTTGATCCTCAGCTCCTTGAGGTGGAGGAAGCCAAATATACCCCAGTACTCAGGAGGCTTGGGCAGGAAGATGTCAAATCCAGACCAGCCTGGGCTAAAGAGTAAGACCCTACCTCAAATAAACAATTCTGCCTAAACATGAAAATTTTAAATAATGAACTTGCAATAGGGATGTGGTTCAGTGCCAGAGCACACGCCTGATCCTGGGTTCAAACTCAATGTCATCTCATAAAATAAGCGAAGCTTCGGGCCCACTAGATGATATTGCAACTGATTGGTAAGATGATGCTGATGGAAAGAAGGAGGAAGGAGAGAGGAGAGAAGTAAATCACAGAGGAGACAAAGAGTTAACTCTTGGGGACAGTTTTTGGAAAGGTCACAGAAGCCCTGCCTGAAAAGGTCATCTTCGGTGAAGGGGAGACAAAGCGAAGATGCTCCTGGTGCAGATGAGGACCAGCGCTGGCTACACCAGAGCAGGCGCTGAGTGGGTGGGTTAGAGCGTCACTCGAGGGCCAGCGTTAAAGCTGCGAGTCTCTTTCCCTCCCCTTCATGGGCAGTGGTCTTGAGAGGAGTCCTAGAGGCAGCGGCCTTCCAGCAGCTTGTATAGAACACCCCAACTGCCAGACAGAGCTCCCCTTGATTTCATTGTCTCCTCACTCATCTCAGCTCTGGAGGGTGAGAATCACCCCACCCAGCAGGAAGCTCTGTGCCCTCATAGCCCACAGGCCACGAAGAAGGAAAGGGCAACTGCTGCCCAACTCACACTGCAGGTAAGTCAGCCAGGCTGCCAGGGGCTGGGAGGGCCTGCTCCGAAGGCTTGGAAGGAAAGAGTTTGCCAGCGGCTCACCAGCTCATCTAAGCGTCTCACAAGCACCTGGCTAGGCTGGTGATGGGGAGGTAAGCTTGGCCCCCTCACAGGTGTGCAGTTGATACCCTCTCACTTCCCCACCCAAGGACCCAGGAAGCATATACCAGACCCCCAACTGCCCACTTTCTAGCCTGTCCCACCTGCATTTCTGGCACTCAGGCCCTGCCCCCTGGGTGGGTGCCCAGGTTTCAGCACCTCCTGAGCCTGTCTCTGCAGCTGCCAAGCTGCCAGGCACTCAGACCCTCATCCTTATCCCTCCACTCAGCTACAGTCACAGCTCAGCCCGACCCCTCCCCCATGAATAATTGGGGCTGATTTAGGGGCTATCAAGGGAAGGGGGGCTAATGGAGTTTGTGGGGGACCACCCTGGTGATTCGGGTAAGGCTGAGAGGCAATTAGCTGGGCTGGCAGCTTGGGAGTCACCTAATGTGCCTGCCCGTAGGAAGGACTAGTGAGGGGCTCTGAAGAGGGGCAGCCTGCCCCATCCCCACCCCTAGAGATGGACTTGAACTTGAATAGATATCTGCTCCTTCCTCAGCTGGAGGTTGGAGAATACTGCAGGAGAGACTTCCAGAAAAATCATAGCAAGGGACAGGGGCAGGAGGGCCGGAGGGGGAACATTGTAGAGAGGAGGGAGGCTAAGCGAGGAGTCAGGAGTTTCTGTCCTCAGTGCGCGCGCACGCACGCACACACACACACACACGCACACACACACACAGTGGTCCGGTTGAACCTGATCCCTCACTGGGGACCTGCTCCTGATTAATACCAACATTAGCCCTGAACACTCGCTGCCCGGCCTCCCGTCATTAATTACCTCCTCTCCCAGGCCAGCAGAGGGGAAGCCAGCTCCTCTGAGGCAGAGAAGTGAGCTTCTGACCCCAGAGGGGCAACTAGCCTCCTCCAAAGAAAAGGGAGGGTAGGAGAAGGAGAAGAAATTTTGCTTCTCTGCCCGCCATCCCCACACCCCAATCCCCCCTGCAGCTCCCTCTCCAGCCTCCAGAAGGTGCCCACAGAGGGCATGCCTGCAGGCACTGGAGCTGATCCTACGTCCCTAAACCCTTCGGACCCACATCCCTTCCATCTCTGGACAAGGATAGAATCTCCACCTCATTCCCAGACTCCAGGCAGAGAGACAAGACTGCACCCGCCATCTCCCAAGGATCCTGCGCAAGAAGGAAATAGAGGCATGGGGTCAAAGTCACTCCTGCCTCATGGGGAAACATCCCACTCGATGGCTGCCCGAGGGGCAGGAAATGGGGTCATGGGCACTCCAGGATCCCCCTTGAATCTCTCCTATGACACTGAACACGCTTCCACTAAAAGCAAGGGGTAATGGTGGGCCAGAACCAGGTCCATTACAATCTGCCTTGCCTGAGCACCAAGACCTGACAGCTCCCCCCTCCCCGCTGACCCTTCTGTACCTCACTTCCCTAGAGTCCTCACCTCCAAATTATATTGCTTTGTATCATTCACTAACCGGATCCTGCCTGACTCTCACTTCAAGACAGTATCTTCCCACACCCCTCCTGACACCCCCATGCGCCCCGTTATAAGACCAAGTGAGCCTGGAGACCCAGCAATCGATATCCCTTAAAGATGAAGATGCTAATAACTTTATCCCCTCTTGTCCTCAACCTCTTGCCTGCATTAGCCCTGACCACAGGCCCCAGGCAGCTGAGACCTGAAGTGGGCAAGCTGGAGCTGAGTAACCCCTTCAGATCCAGGTAGGAGGCAGGAAGGTAGACGGCAAGGACTTTCTGGCATGTGGGCATGGCAGGTCGCAGGGAAAGGGATGGAAGGTCTTGCACACGATTCATGATCCACAACAGCCGAAGGTAGAGGACAAATTTAGGATCAGGAGATAAGAGCTTATCTTCCGAAAACATATCATGTTACCCATCCTGAATACCATTCCAGGCCCTAAGCTGGGGTGCCCAAGACCCAAGAGGAGAGGAGAAAGAACAAAGGAAAGGGAGGAGATAAGGAACAGTGGAGTTAGAAGAACAAGGTTCTACTAAGCACCAGGCACCCACTAGACAGGGCCCACAAGGCCAGTGTCATGTGCAAGTCAGCTAAACCTTCCTACAGTCCTGCAAGGGTCCTGCTTTTATTATCTAGTCCCAATTTTCAGAGGACACTAAGGCACATACAGGTTAAATGACTTGCCCAATGTCACACAGACAGTAAGAGGCAAAATAGGCATCAGAGTCGAGAATTTACAGTCTTCCACCCCACCCCCCACCCCCAGGCACACAGCCCAGTAAAGAGATGAAGAAGACTCAGGCAATAGAGTCTTGCATGCCAAGTGCTGGATTTGAGGTAGAGAAAAGCAGGTTGTCTCTGGACTCCGGATCTGCCTTCTCTGTAACTGAAGCTGCCAGTCCTGGGACTGTGGACTGCTGGCTCAGTCCCTCCAGCCCCTACTTGGCCCTGACATCCGTCTGTCCCAGCTGTGTGACCCACCTCTGCTGCTGCCCAGGCTCTCCATCTGCCGTGTTGGTGAGGTTGAGGATTATACTGAGAGACAAGCTAGGACATTAGGTGTGGGGAGCCATGTAAAGTAGTTCACATCTCCTGGGGGTGCCTGGATAGTCTGGTTCATCAGCTAGACAGGGGGCTGGAAGCTGGCATTCTGGCGCTTCCAGGTACTGCTGCCCGTCTGTACCCAGTCCCAAGGTCTCTAAAGAATGCAGTGAGTCGGACTCCCTCCAGGTGGGCCTTAGAATACAGGGCTTGTGCCGTCTGTCTTCAGCTGGGGATGCGGCCTGGAGCCCTGCCTGCCTGGTGCTGGTGCCAGCAGATGCTCTGGCTTCCTGAGCAAACGGGAGAACCCCAGGCTCCTCAGACCTGTCCCAGGGCCACTGGCATTCAAGCACCCTCTTTTCTGGAGCAGGAGCCATGGGGCACCTTGCAGATGGGTCCTGCCCCTCTGATAGAGAGAGTGCTCCTTGGCACCCCAGCCTTTCTGAGCCTCTGTCCTGGCCAATGCAGCCTCTCTGAGAAGGGAGAGTGGTGGGGCCCAGGTTGTCCCCCCAAGAGTCCTCGGGGCCCCATTCAATCTATCCCCCTACAACCATCCATCTCAGCTGTTGCTCAGCACCTAGGATAGAGAGGGAAAGGCATAAGGAGGGGAGCTAATGGACTTGGCACAGCCAGGAGGTAATTAATGGGGGGAGCAGGGTACTGTGGGACCAGGGTACTGTTAATGATAAGTAAACCCAGCTGCAACAGGAAGGATGTGTTCTCCTGCAGGCTGGCTGTGTGCAGTAGGCTGGGCCCATGCTAATGCCTGTCCAAGTGTTCATCGGTGACAGAAAAGCTGACCGTGGGGCACGGCCCCTTCTCACTTCACAGTCCCCTACCAGCTACACTGCTTAATAGACTGATGTGCTTCTCAGTAGCACCCCTCCGCTCTCCCACTTAGTTTCTCCAGCATACCTCCAGCAGGGGACAGGGGCCTCCTATGCGCCTGACTTCACCCTGGAAATGCCCTGTAGACCCTTGGTACCCCTTCTGCTGCCTGACTTCACGCCGCTCAGTGCAGTGAACTCAGACCCCTGTGCTCCCTACAGAGTCTGGCGATTCCGAAATGTCCCCCTCCTCACCACAAGCAGAGTGAGAGGCGGGAGAGCAGGAAGGGGGCAGGAACAAAGCTTATAGGGGGCCCGGGGCTCCCACCCCTTGGCTGCTGCTCTGTCCCAGTGTCCTCCTTGCCCATTGCAGTCGCTACAGTCTGTAGCTCTTGCCCCTGACCTCACCTGGCGGATCTGATCCCTCCACTCCGTCCTCCTCCCAGGGTGATACAGCGCAGCTTACCACAGAGCAAGAGAGGAAGACCTTCAAACATAGCCCCTAGGAACCAGATTCCCTCCCTACCTCCTCCCATTAATCATCCCGGCCCTTCTTGGGTTAGTCCTCCATTAGCCGGAACCAGGCTGGACAAGAGACAGACACACCGCAGGGCCTAGCTGAAGGTGATAAGAGCAGATTGAATCATGAGGACAGGAGAGGGGAGAGGGGGCTGGGCACTAGGGGCCAGGAAACAGTCGCGATTTGCCCCTGGAGCTACACGAGTGAGTGTGCGATGTTATTGCCAGAGCCTGGCAGGTGATGGGAAGTGACGGGCTGAAGCCTGAGAAGCTGCTTCTTCCCCTCCAAGGCAGAGGCGAGCCTCTAACAGGAAGGACACCCAGATGAGGTCCCCTGCTGTGGTGGGGCTGGGAGACCTGAGAACGACAGAAGTCTGGGGGCCCTTAGTGAAGGTCACAGGGAAAGGGAAACCCACTGCCTCTCCAGTAGCATGGACACTGTCCAGCCCCTAGGAACCCATCCCACAGCATCCACGGCCAAAACTGGAGATGGAGAAGGCGCAGATTGTCCTGTTGCCTGGGCTCTGGGTCCCTGCCCCTAGCCCGAGGGTACTGGGCTCACGCCTGCCTCACAAGCGCTGTGCCACTATTCTCTATCTCCAGTCCTCTTTTTACTTTTTAGACTTTTTATTTTGGGACAGAATCTCACTAAGTTGCCCGGGAAGCTGCTGAAAGTGTGATCCCTCTGCTTCAGCCTCCAGAGTGGCTGGGATGTCAGGTGTGGACCGTCAGGCTTCTCCTCCATCCTTACCCTTTCCTTCTCTGGCCAGACTCTCTCTCTCTCTCTCTCTCTCTCTCTCTCTCTCTCTCTCTCTCTCACACACACACACACACACACACACACACACACAGAGTCTGTCTCATCCATGTGTTCCACTGTGTGCTTGCATTGTTTTGTGCACACCAGGTAGAGGCTCACCATCTCCCAGGGCCCCCAAGCCCACCCCCAGCCTCAGCCTTTCTGCAAAACGGAGAGTCTGGAGGCTGTGGAAGGCGGTCACCACCAGGGCGGTAGCGACCACGCTGTGAATGGCAGCCCCAAGGAGCAGGGATTCAGTCCAGGGACCAGAATGGGGGAGGAGAGCACCACCTTCTCCCCAAGAACACGAGAGACACAGCCAGGGATGATAAATATAATTGCCATGACGAATGCTCGGGAAGCAAGGCCACCCCCCACTCCCGCCCCACCAGTCCCCTCCACATGCTGAGGGTGAGTGAGAGGCACGAGATGGCTCCGGGGCTACTGGGCGCTGTGAGGTCCGGGCAAAGGCAGCCAGATACCCCGTCTCCGCCCCTAGCCCAGGACGTCCAGGTAGCCTGGTGGCGCCTGCGACAGAGCCTGCAGCCGTGCGTGCACCTCCTTCATGCTGTGGCGTTGCTGCGGCTCGCGCTGCCAGCAGCCGCGCATGATGGCGTAGACGTCAGGTGGGCAGGCTCGCGGCCGCTCCAGTTCCCGGCCCTGTGTGATGCACTCGATCGCCTGCGGCCACCGGGAGGACAGGGAATAGGAAAGAACACTGATGGGGGAGATTGGGCAGCTCGCCTGGAGACTAGGGGGAGGCTACCAACGCTCCCACAGCGGTGCCCGCTGCTTGTGCTCTATGCACCCCACTAATTCCAGGGTTCCTTTCTACTCTGACGGTGAAGCTGGATTAAGGGTCTACTCTTGGGGATGCGCATAGGATTGTTTCCAGAATGCTGGAATGGGACTCACAGAGGACTTGCTAGATGGTCTGAGCAGGACAAGGCACGACATAGCCAAGACTCAACATCATGGGAGGAGGATAGGCGGGAGGGGGGTTCTGTCTCCAGAGGAAAAAGAGACTGGTGCAGAATTACAGTCTCTTGAAAAATGGCTGACTTCAATTTAGAAAGCAACCCCCACTTCTGCTTTTTGTGGGAACCTGGTTTCTCCCCTCAGAAATTGCAGTAACAAAGAGCAAAGCTAGACGCCAGGAAGGACTGCCGGGGAAGCTCAGGGATCAAGCATGGGGGAGATGGTGGCATGGAGATGACTGGAAGAGGCTCCCAGAGCCTTTTCCCCCCTCTTCCCCATCCCCATTAGAGGACTTACCCATTATGGGCAGCACTAATTCCATTCCTTCTCTCAGTGCTTGAGAAAATTAAAATCTATAACCCTCTCCCCCACCCCACTAGCCTCAGGGGAGCAGACTGCATTAGGAGGAGAAATGGAAACTGACAGCTGCGAGCCAAGGAGGAGGCGGGGGAGCTGCTCTGGGAGACAGAACACCTGGGACCCGCTCTGGTCAGCCAGTAGGGCCAGGGGAAAGGCTGGACTTGTCCTTCTGAGTCTAACTTCCATCCTTCCTGCTGCCGGGAGGGGGGGCTCTTTCCCACCCTCTGTCTCTTCGGTCCTAATAATCCCTAGTAGCCTATAGTGCAAAAACAGATGGCTCTAGACCCCCATCCACATCATGCGTGAAGGCCCCAGGAGCCAGCTGGGCCTGGGCATAGGATGGGAGGCTAATGAAGGCCTAGGAGAAGAGGAAAAGAAGCCGGCAGAGAAGGGAATCAGTGACGAGGGCGGAGCTGACCTCAGTGTTGGAGAGCTGGTACCAGGGCTGCTTGCCATAGGTGAAGATCTCCCAAAGCACCACCCCAAAGCTCCACACGTCGCTCTCCGTGCTGAACTTGCGGTAAAGAATGCTCTCTGGTGGCATCCAGCGAATGGGCAGCATGGTTCGGCCTCCTACCTACAGGAGGTGTGATGTGTTACCGCCAGGGGGCGCCCACGCAAGCCATCCCACCCGTCAATCAAAGGCTGAGGGAGGGGCAGAGGAAAGAGACCCCACACACACATACACACATACACACATACACCCCACCTCGCGGCGCGCGCACAAACACACTGGGGGCCAAGGTGCAGAATGGAACCAGAGACCAGAGGTCAGAGACTCAGATCCCACTCCGCTAGAGGAAGAGGGCTGTGCCAGCCAGCACAGGGTCTTAATAAACTCTAAAAATGGACCCTCACAGTTTGAGTGCTGGGGGAAGGCTTGGGGATTCTTACTCGATAATAGTCGGTGCTGTAGATGTCCCTGCTCATGCCGAAGTCCCCGATCTTGACCACCAGTCCCTGACCCACCAGACAGTTGCGTGTGGCCAGGTCCCGGTGCACAAAATGCAGACTGGCCAGGTATACCATGCCTGCCGCCACCTGGCTAGCCACAGCCAGCAGTTGTGCTAGGCCCAGAGGACCGGGAGTCACATCCTCCCCACCAGCCAGCAACTTGGCATCAGGCCCGTGGGACCTGGGAAAGAGGGAGAAGGAGGGGCTGGGAAAACGGAGCTCCAGGGACTAGAGAAAGGAGACCCAGAACTAGTTATGATGAGGGAAGAGCTAGGAAGGACAGAAATGGAGGCAAGAGAGAAGGGGCAGCTGCCTGGGGAGCTGGGTGAGGGATAGGGGTATCCTCCTCTATAGCTTTCTACAGAGTACCAACTCCATGTCACCCTCTAGGCAACCCTCTTGAGCTCTACTCCAGCCTCCAACTGCCCACCACCCAACCTCTGTGAATGGCACTCAGGCTAGTCCTTGTCCAGTTGTGCTCTGATTCTGTCCCTACCTCAGTCCACTCTGCCCCTAATGGAGCCTCCCCAGTCCCAGGCCTACAACCTTAGTCCTCTATGAGTCTCCTGTCCCTCCCTTCTTTGTCCTTAGTGCCCAGCTATTCCTCGGGTTATCCTAATTACATAGTTCCATTCTCCAGGGATCCTTCTTCCCAATCTTCACCCACAGTGGCCACTTTGTCAGCAATGTCCCTACCAAATGGCCAGATTTCTTCTCCTGCATTAATTCCGGGTCTTTGTTGAACAACTCCAAGGCCCAGGCACAGGTTGTTTAGGGCCTCAAGAACACCTGACGGGCACTAAGGGTAGGTAGACATAGAAAGTATCCTGGAAGAAGGGCATCTAAGACAAGAAAGTGGGTGGTGAGCCAAGGGGAAAAGGGGAGGTACTCTGGAAAGTCCCCTCCTATGGGAATCCTTCCAGAACTACCTCCTTTCCCCCTAGAGCTCTAGGCAGCACTTGTAGCTGCTTTTCCCATGGCCTGGGCCCCATTTGATGGCATTCCCATGTCGGCATCCCCAGAGCCCTGAGCCTATACAATGTCAATCAGTAAGGAGACAGCTTTTCTATGGCCTTCCCTTGATATTGTCTCCTCTGTCAGTCCACCTTCATGCACCCTCAGAGCTGGGTCACCTGCCCTACTTCAAATTGTCCAGTGCCCCTAACCTGCAACCCCCATGAGCTCCCTGGTGTTTCTCCTGGCTGAGTTCTGCAACCTCACAGCACAGGTGAATTCTTGCTGCCCCTGGGGCTTCTAGGACACTGGCTCATGAACATCAACCTCACGGTGTTTCTTAGCCACATCACAGTCCAGTCCTCTTCCTGTTCCCAGTCAGAAAGGAAAACTGCTTGCCAGAGAAGGCTCACAGACACTGGCTGATTCCAGACCCTGACCCTCCCACTGATCAACCTGCCCCTTCCTCACAGGGATGCGCCTCAAGGGAGAAGGACTGGGCTTAAGGGGGCATGTTGCAGCCTGGCTTGGGCTTGAGGGCTGGGGCTCTGCTAAGACGGCACCCTGTGTACCCCGTGTGCCCCTTAGGCAGGTCTTTTCATTCGTAAGCCTTCACATAAGGCATATTTCCCAGAATGATCATAACTATCAGCAAGTAAAACCAGAGTTGTCCTATTCAAAACCAAAGAAATGAGTTTCGTGTAACTTTCTTCAAGTATAAATTGTATATACTTGGAGACTACAAAATTAATTAAGTCTTTACCTATGCAGGCACACAGAACCAAAGTAAAGATGAGTTAAGAAGTGTACCTCGCAATTTTTGGAGCATTGTGATCTTCCACATGACACGTCCTGCAGGCCTGGCCTCTTTGTCCACACAAGTGAACACACACGCGCGTGCGTGCACACACACACACACGCACACACACACACACACGCACGCACATGCACGCACGCACACGCAAAGCCACGGTCCCAGACCACCAGCTCAGAGCCTGCTTGTTTGAGCAAGTTTCCATAGACGAACATGCCCCATTCGTGCACCCGGCTATTCTACCTCCTTAGAGATTGGAACTGTGCCTTCCTGACCCTTCCTAGTGTCCTTTCTTAGACAAACAACCAAGGCTGCTGGTGCACAGAAGGGGCTGGGACTGAACCAGGAGCTTGGCTTTTGTACCGGAGGAAGCGGTTGAGGTCCCCGTGGCGCATGTACTCAAAGACCATGAGCAGCGGGCGGCCCTCCGTGCAGACGCCAAAGAATCGCACAATGTGCTGATGCCTCAGCATGGTAAGCAGCTCCGCCTCCCTCTGGAAGTCCTGCCGGGCGCTCTCAGAAGCTTCCTTCAGTGCCTGGGGCCGAGACAGGGACAGGACTGAGGGGGCCCTATTCCATCCCGGTCTAGCAGTCCCCTTCCCCCCGCCCCCTTCCTGATGTGATTGATGGTGCTCTGAGCCACCCCAGCCAGCAGTACCTACAGGAGCCAGGGTCTCACCTTGACGGCCACCAGCATCTTGTCCTGCTCATTCAGCAGGTTGTAGCACTCAGCGAGAAAGACCTTCCCAAAGGCACCTTCGCCCAGCTCCCACTTGAGCACGATGTCCCGGCGCTTGATGTGATGAACACCTGGGAGAGACTCGCAGGTCAGCAGGCAGCCCTGGCTTAGGCCATATGGGGCAGTGGTAAGGCTGTACTAAGGATGCCTGGCCAAGGTGGGCTCTGTGACTCAGCCTTCAGCCCTTCCCAAAGCCCTAGGTCCTGGTGAGGGGCAGCATCTCTTTAGCGACATCGTGGGAGTTGTGGTCCTGGCTAGGACTGGAGCCAGGAGCCACACTGTTCTTTGGGATGGGAGAGGAACAGGCTTGGGCCAATGTGAGTGATGGTCTAGCAGACACATACATAAACACACACGCACACACACATACACACGCGCTCACACACACATATACACGTGCCCGTGCGCACACGCGCACACAGGCGTGCACACACGCACCTGCACACGCACAAGCACACATACACACACACACACACGCACAAGCACATGCTCATGCTCATGCTCACTGCTGCAACTCAGCTCCTCACAGGCATCACTGAAGTACTGTGGGTTCTCCATGATGTGTCCCTGGAGCCCGGAGCCTTTGCCCTCGGTAGGAGAAAGAGAATTGCCACCCAGAGTCATGAAATGTAGGGACATGGCCAGTCCATCATCTGGAGCCAGCGCAGCAGGGCCTGGGGAAGAGACACAGCTGTGTGCAGGGTCACAGCTCAGGCACCACCTTGCCCCTTGTCCAGGTCACCTGCAGAGTGCCAGGTTCCCCACCTATGGACTTGCAACAGGGAAGAGACAGAGTAGCTAAGGAGCAAGACAGCAAAGGGGAAAGAAGCACTAGAGCCTTTCTCTGCCTGGCATCTGGCCAGCCACTGGCTTCATGGGCACCAAAGAGCTCCCCCTGCCCCCACGGAGCCTAGATCTCCCATATCCACTCAGTGTTTGACAACACAGTCACCAAGGAACAGCTGCTGCCTCTGTAAGCACCCCAGCCAAGCCAACCCTCCCAAGCCCCGCAGGCAGTTACTGGACCCCAAACACAGAGGAGAGATAGGAAGAGCCAGTAGCAGACAAAGCCAATAAGAAAGACCGACCAGCAGACAGACAGACACCCTTTGCTGTCCCCTACTCACGGTTGATCCCAAACTTGCTTCTCTGTCCACATTTGTTGAGCACAAGGAGCAGAGCAGAAAGGAAGAGGGCAGCAGAGATGGCCAGACCCACAGCCACCGAGACCTGAGAGTGGAGTCCGGCCTAGAGTCGTCCATATCCTCCGCGCTCCCCCAAAGCTCCATCCTGCAGGGGAGTCCAGTGCCATACCCCCAACCCAGTCCCTCGCTCCTCTGATTGCACCATCCTGGCTGAGAGGCCAGTTGACCAAGCTCAGGCCACGCTGGTTTGGTTCCCCTCTCTTGGTTCTCCTCATGCAGAGGAGCCATGCCTACTGCCTCACCCCATGCAGACTCAACCTTCAGCCCCTCCACAGCTTTTACATCTCACACTCACCCCAAAAGGCGTTTCGTCCTTCTTCTCCACCGGATCTCTGGATGTGCTGTTACTGTCTGTGGGGACACAGGACAGCAAAAATGGGACTCAGCACATGCCATGACTCTTCCAACAGCTCCCCTCCCTGACCACAGCTGGACTCTCAGGGTCCCAGTCTAGAGATAACACAGCTGCCCTCCACCCAGGCAACTCACCCACTGGCGAGAAGGATACTGCAGCAGGAAGGAGGAGAAAGAGCAGTCAGATGGGGAGGGGAGTGAGCACCCTCCCTCTGGGATGCTGCATTGGGGTGGGGTTCTGTCCCTCAAGGGAGCCTGTACACGGGGCCCTGTCAGTGGAATTCTGGCCACCCTGAGGCACAGCCCTTTTTTCAGTCTGAATGGACAGAACTGCTCAGCGCCTCAATAGGCCTGGCTTGGGAGAAAGGTAAAGAGGTCAGTACACAACAGGTCATCAGCCCTTTTATCAAGGACCCCCGATTCCAGGAGTCAGGATCAAAACAGGCAGAGGCCGGACCTCTCTAAATACCTGGATCTCCACCCAGGTACCACCCAGGAGCAGGACAGGGTTCAGGGCAGCTCTCGCACCAGGGATGGGGTCCTCGGGGTTGAATTCGAAAGGGTTGTCCATGAAGGCAACCATGATGGAGTCGGCAACCTGGCCATAGGGGTTGGTGGCCAGCAGGGTGTAGTTCCCATTGTTCACATGAGTGGGCTGATTTAGGCGAAGGCAGCCGTGCCGCATGGTGTCATTGGTCAGTGCCGATTCCAAGAATTGGGTGAAGATGAAGCTGGTCTCGTTGAGCACAGAGCCGTTGAAGAGCCAGCGCAGCGAGGGTGCAGGCTGCCCATCCACGGAGAAGGGGATGCACCAGTGGTGCTGCTCCACTGCAGGGCTCAGGTGCACACTGGCAGGGACTGCAGGCAGAGAGCACGTGACAGGAAGGAGGCAGCTGGCTGGAAGGAGCCCAGGGACAGGACGGCCAAAAACCAGACCCTAAGAAGACCCCAAGAAATTCTCAAGGAGTCACATTTGCAGGAAAGTTGACGGGAGATCTTACTGGCAGAACGCAAAGGAAATCTGGAGACTTAAAGAACTTATGCGAAGTCCAGCCTGGTATGCAGGCCTGCCATTCAAACTACTGAATAACTTAGTGATACTGTCTTAAATAATTACATGCAGTCTGGGGGCAGAGGACATGCTTGGCATGCAGAAGAGCCTGGATACTATCTCCCAAAATACCAAAGATAAATAAATTAATTAACTTAAAATATATGGCTTTGAAATAAACCCAACCATGGGAAAGCAAAAGCCCCTCCATAATGAAAAAAACAGGTAAGTGTGTACTATGTGGAAATCCCTGCTTCATTTGTACAGTGAACTGTGTGATTCAGCTGTGCATGAATGAACTATAGTTACTTTCCCAATCACAGACTTTACAAATATAATGTTGGGCAAAAGAAACCCAATTTAGCATACACACACACACACACTCTACTGATAGGGAAGTGGACATGTGGGAAATTACTTGTAAAAGCACGGAAATGGTAACATAAAATCAGGGTGAGTAGGAGGAAGAGTGGGAGAGGATTAGAACTGGGACTTCCAGAAGGGGATCTCCGGTACTGGTTAAGGGTGAGTATTTGGCATGTGTCAGCCAGGTGTGGGGGCATAGAGCCTGTGATACCAGCACTCTGGAGGCTGAGGCAAGAAAATCAGGAGTCCCAGGCTTGCCCGGGTTACACTGCAAGATGCTGTCTCTAAATAAATGTAATATATATGTTTTTTGCACATTTCTGTGTATATTTCGCAATGGGAAAAAAAGATGCTGGAACATAGATTAAAGATAATTTGTTGGATAATTTGTTGGTACAGCTAGAGAGATTAGACAAGAAGTCTAAAGAGGAACTCAAGAAAGGAATTTCCCTCTTTTAAGCTAGGATGTTTATCTGCAATCACACCACTCCGAACACTCCCCCATATCACGGAAACCCAGGACATAGGTGTGAGGGGTTTGTCTTTTTACTGGAATTCCAGCCCTTAACTCATTCTACCCACAAAAGTCCTGTTTGAGCAAACACCAGCCCACTCTGGAAACTCAAGTCTGGTTTAGCAGAGGCCTGAAACAAACATAAAGTGGTCATCCCAAACCTCAACCTAAATCATAAGTGAAAATAAAGATAAATATTGATAAATTGATAAATATTGAAAAATTAGGAGGTGAGCAAAGGCCTTCAAGAGGAACAGGCTTAAGGCAGCTCTTGAGAGCGGTGAGAGCGGCCCACAGCTGTGCCGAAGCCTCAGGTAGTGAGCTTGGGCAGGGGGCCAGAAAGAAATTCATCTCCATCCCTCTGGCCTTGGGGAGCCCCTAGGACTTCCCCTGAAGGATCAAGTTTTCACAGGAATCTGGAAACAGCTGGGAGGGAGCAGCTGTGCTGATACCCATTTACCCTCCCTCCAACCTCTCCCCCTCCGTTCCTTCAAGGACGAGTGGGGGCGAATGTGGGGGTTGTGGTGGAAACTCACAGGAGACATTGACCTGGACAGAGACCTCGGCTCGACCCACATCGTTCTCTGCCCAGCACGTCACATTCTTCCTGTTGAGGTCACTGGTGACATTTGCCAGGGTCAGTTCCAGGAGCAGCAGATCCTCTGATTTCTGGACCAGAGAAGAGGTAAAAGTCAGGAAGGGCTTCTGTAGTCTTGGACAAGAGGCAGAGACTGGAGTTGATGTGTTTGGGGGCCCATAGTCCCAGAGAGAGAAGAAAGCCCAAGGAAGGACAGAAAAGGACATCAGGGCCATGATAGAGAACGGCCTCCTTTGCAGTTTGTGGATCACTCCTGATTTAGAGAAATCTAAAGAATAGGTAGAAAGAATTAAATTTTTAATAAAAAAAGAAAAAAATTAAAATTAAAAAAAGGGGGGGAGGGAGGGAACTGGTAAAAAAAAATTTTAAATGTATAATTAAATTTTTAATAAAAAAAAGAAAAAAATTAAAATTAAAAAAAAAAAAAAGAATAGGTAGAAAGTACTCCAAAATGAAGACCATGGTGGCACATTCAAGCAGCTACCACAGAGGTACTAAGGTACCATGTTCACATGCAGCTCACCAGAGAGCAAAGAACCTTTGCTTCATTCATGGTTCATACACTGTTCTAACAAATTCAGTCTCGACCCAAGGAAGGTCAGAAGCAAAGGGACGGTGCTAACAGGTGGCAACAGCGGTGGCTGTAGCTGTGGCAGCAGCATCCCCTCCTTTGGCAGATGAAGACAGTGAGTGATGTCAGAGAGAGGCGATTCTGAACCACCATGAAAGATTACATCAAATAGATTCTCTCCCTAAGAAACTGTGGGTGTGCCCTGGGTAAATTATATGACCTCGTGACAATTCTTAATCTTGCTGAATTCTGGGACTTTTTTTTCTACATATAAGATGAAGAAGTGTGGGCAAAATGATCTGATATTTTGAAAGTTGTGTTCACGAGATGATGGAAATGCATGAGGTGGTAGGCATATCTCATGGATCTGGGGATTTCCTAAAGATGGAGTCCTTGAGGACATGCAAGAGCAGGTATGCTTCCCCTGGCTTCCACTGGGCACACAAGTCCAAGTCACCAGAGGCACTTCTGCCCTGTGAGTTTGGGTACCTCTTGGGCAACCCTGCCTTGCTTTAGGTTCTCTTGCCAGCTCCTCACTTCCCATTATTCCTCTCCCTGAAATGCTTGCCCTCCCTTATTCTTTTAACTGGGAGAGACCTATCTCTTCCATCCTCTTTCTACATAGCCCAGTTAGAGTGTGGCTGTTACTATGGAAGTTTTCAGGAAGCAGATGTTAGCAAACATGTACATTTCCTGAAGAGATAAAGAACCTGGAATTTCCCGACGCAGACAGCTGAGTTAAGGTGTTTCCATGTGTGGGCATGGCCAGACCCTCGCCTCTCTTTCGTCCCTCCTCCATCATTGACTCTCAGTAGCCTTGCACTCAGGGTAAGACAGGTGACATGGTGGCAATGGTCAGATGGCCAGGGACTCTCTTTTATATGTCCCAGGGGCTTCCAGCAACTGGAATAACTCTCCTTTCCGAAGGACCACCTCCAAATCATATACCTTCATCCCATAAGTTTCTATATGTTCTAGTTTCTGTATATCCACTGCTGGGTGGGCATAACACATCATCAGTCTGTTGACCTTGTAAACAAGACTTCCCAAGTCAGCTGTGACAGCTCTTGGCTGCCTACGACCAGTGCTTGGACAGCCTGGGAAGGTGCTCAGAGGCATGTCTGGATAAGAGAGACAGAGGCCAGAAAATGCCCAGGGGCAGACAGGATGTCAGAGGCCGCCATGGCTACCTCTTCAGTTTGCAGATAAGAAAACCAAAGTGCAGGCAAATTAAGGGCTTTTTCTGAAAGTCACTCCAAGTAATTAGTGAGAACTGTAACCAGTTGCCCTTTGCTGATGTGTTCATAGCACACCCAAGAGAATGCTGCACAGAGTCTCTAGGGAGGCTCCAGAAGCCCCGAGAACCAGCCTGGGTTATGGAAAACCACAGATACTACACTGTCCCTAGATCTGGGTTTCCTAAGCTAGAAAGGGAGTGCACAAGAGGAATGGCCTGTTTGGTCCCTCCCAGGTCCCACCTGTGAGCTGTGGCAACTAGCGCTATGACTCCAGAGAAGGCTCTGAGACCTGGTCTCCGTGCTGTGCCAGCGCCTTTCCTGACACTTGCTGTGTCCCAAGGTCTTAACCATCTGTCCTTCCCTCTTCCCTGTGTGCTCCTTATTCCTTATGCTTTGAGGTGATCCAGGGCTTCTCACCGTCACTGTGGCTGTTCCCTCCACCTCTGTGAGGATCCAGCCGGCCTGTTGCAGGCCCTGCCCTTCCAGTTGACACTCCAGCGATACGTTGTCCCCCACTTCCACCGAGCCATTGGACATCTGGACCTTCAGCACGGGCACGCCTGGCACCCAGGATGCAGGAGGGGCATTAGAGCCAGATGTAACCCTACAAGCCCTGCCCTGCTCATGATCCCAAGCCCAGAAAGTGCCTCCGCCTCCAGTGTCCATAGCCCTTGCCAAGGCTGACCTGGACTCCTTCAGAGCTTGTTCAGGGCCTCCCACCTGGGGGTCAGCACCTACCGCAGGTGGCATTGTGCCTGAGGGGGAGCAGCTGGTTCCCAGGCCCGAAGCACTGCAGCCTCTGTGCTTGCACACCTGACAGGCCTTCCTGCTCCCAGCGCTGCAGCCAGTGCAGGGCACAGGAACACCGCAGTGGGTTCCCAGACAGGACCCTGGCAGATGAGAGTATCAAGAGTCAGGGGAAGGGGGTAGTGCAGGCCCAGAGAGTCAGGGAATATTGCTTTGGGTGACTAGTAGGATGGGGGTCTACGTGGACAAGATAGGAGGGCAGTTCTCTTACCAACCCAGAAAACAAGAAAAGACTTCAGTGATTAGGAAGAAAAAAGTAAGTGCAGACAGTTGAAGGATATTGACTGAGGACTGCATGGGTGCCTTACCCAAGCTCCAGAATGACAAGCCAGACAGGTGCCTTCAGCATGGTGACAAGGAGATGAGGATAGGTCCCTGGCCACGCCCCACAGGCTTTAGGTGCCCATCAAACACATATGAACCACCGCAACCTACCCTTTCCAAATGTTTTCCTCTCTAGGGTGCATGCACTAAGAACAGGCCAGTGTGCCTGTTAAAAGCCACCCATTAAGACGGACTCTCCAGCCCAGTCTTGCCCCTTTACCAGGTGTTTCTCCAACCTCTGCTTCAATGAGGATTAGAGAGGCGACAGACAAGCACATAATCCCCCATGCCAGCTTCAGGCGCACAGTCTCAAGAGACCCCCCCACTCTGTCGCTTTTCCAGACTCATTGACAATTTGTCCCAGAGACACAAGCACACATAGATCACTCATCACAAACCCCATGCCTTGGGTACCCCCAAACTCACAGCTCCTGTAGGGAGAGGCCCTGCACGGTTTTCCATGAGAGGGACTCCAGAGCATTGGAGGACAAATTCCTGTGGGAGGAGAGACCCTGAATCAGTGACCTCACCCTGACACAGTTTGAGGGAGGGGCTCAGGACACTTGCCCCCCCCATCTCAGGCAACTGTAACAGGTAGTATGTGCATTGGGCGTGGAGGAGCCGAGTGGGCACGTAAGCCTTTCTGAGTCTATCCTTCTCCCTGGAACAATAAGGGTTAATCCCACTTAACCCCTTCACTGACCCTAGGGAAGGGGATCTTAGGGAACAGCCGGTCCCCCTCCCCCACACCTTCAGCCCCAGCTGGCAAAGTGCTGAGGCCACAGCTGGGAAAAGGGGCTCCATCTGCACTCCCCCACCAAGGAGGCAGGGAGGACTCAGTCCTCACACTCTCTTGCCCCCTTCCCAACAGGACAAGGATGTTGGGGTCCTTCCTCAGGTCCCTCTTCACCTCTTCTCCTTCCTATTTCTCCACAAAGACTAAGGAACCTTAGGCAGGAGCACGTCCAGGGACTCAGCTCCCCTGGTGAAGAGGTGTAGAGGGGCCCATCCCAGGGAGCTACCTCAAGAGCCCAGTGCTTTGTGCCTGCATTAGGCTGTTGTCCCAAGACTCTTGCCCTCTGAGGGGGCTGGACGAACCACTATTCTTGCCAGTGATCCTAGAATATGTGGGGAGAAGATACTGCCGCTCTGAAGACAAATGAGGGCCGGGTATGGATCTCATCCTGTCACTTACAGCTGTGTGACCTTAGTCCAGAAACAATGTGAATCTCAGAATCTTCATCTATAAAATGGGGACCATACAGTCTCCCTCACCAGGTTGACTGCAAAGAACCACTGGCATAGGAATAGTGAAATGCCAGCGCATATATATTTCCAAGCCAGTGTGTACTGGGTGACAGAACCACTTTCATTGTTAAATCGCTGGGCTCAGCAGAGAGCTTAGGGGACCCAGACCCAGAGAGGGTCTTTCAGGGACTCTGAGGATCTTCCTTACCCACTGCACTTCTCTCTCTATCCTCTGCAGGACAAGTAGCTGTGATTCCCAGGAATGGAGGAAGAAGAGGAGTGGCAAATACAACACACCACCTCCCAGGTGACCCAAGAGCCAGACTAATGCCCCATGGGGAGAGATGGAATTCTGGCCCAAACCTAGGAGTCTTGCTCCTACCCCTCACTCCATTTGAACCCCAAGGAGGCGCTTAGGAGAAGTATTCCTGAAGCATGAAAAATTAAGTGAATCAGCAAAAAGCACTCAGGTCTGCTTGGATGTCAATCCAGAGAGCAATGCCCCAGCGATGGGAGACCAGGCTGGACCTTCTTTAGAACAGTCCCTTGGGAGTGCAAAGCCCATTAGCAGTCTAAGACTGGGGAGGTCTTCCTTTCATCACACACACACACACACACACACACACACACACACACACATACACGCATACACGCACACGCACACTCTGCCCAGCCCGGCCACTCACAGGTGACTGAGCCGAGGAGTGAACTGGAAGGCGTCTGAAGCCACGGAACGAAGACCACTCTTCACGATGGTGCTGAGGATGGGGATGCGAGGACTTTGAGCCTTGCCTTCTGCCCACCTGGGCCAGATCCCCCTGTGAGCCCTGCACTCCTCCCTCTGCCTTACTTTCCACAGGTACCTGAACCCCTTAAGTCCCTCAGCCTCCAAACCCCCAGGTCCTTCCATTCTCCAAGATGCTTGAGCACCCCACCCTATGGCCCTGCCTGTGTCCAGCCCATCCCGCCCACCCTCAATCCTCACAGGCTTCTCAACTCCCCCAGGCCCTGCAGATCCCCAGAGTCCAGTCCTTGTAGTTGCTGCTGGTTCTCCACGTAGCTGTGGGGAGAAGGGTTGGTCATCAAGGGTCAGGACCTCAATGGAGTGACCCCCATGTCCTCCAGCCACCCACCTCCCTTTCAGTAACACATGCATGACTGCATGCACCATTCACAGGCAGACTTGCCGCACACTCCTGTGCACACACATCTCAGATACATGCTCACATACACACTTCACATGTCACCCATGTGCTCATGCATGCATCCATGCATTCTTGTCCTCATGCAGATGCAATCTGTGTGTGTGTGTGTGTGTGTGTGTGTGTATCCAAATATGCACATGCACACATATACATACAGGTGTAAACATCTACATGGAGATGCCATGGCTCATGCACGCACAGTGTAGCAAGTGTATAGGAACATACAAGAGTATATGCACACTTCACATGTGAAAAGACATGGGCAAAATACACATAGACTTCTATACATGCATACATTCATAAGTGCACACTGCCATTCTTGGCTTGGGTTTCCGCTTTTATGGCAGGCCTTCCCACTTTATACTCAACAGTGGGGGGTTGTGCTGAGACTCACTTTGACAAAAGGCTCTTCAGCTGCTGCCCCGCCCAACAGAGGATAACCTGTGGTCATGCTAATGTTTGCTCCTAAACACGCTTGGTCAGAGACCACTACCTGGGCTCACTCACGTGACATAGACATTCACAAACACACCCCACCCTCTCTGCCCCCTTAAAACCTCTGTCCCCTCCTTGCATTCAAGCAGGAGCTACTACGCTACTACTTTCCCTCCTCGGTACTCTTCCAGAATGAGCAAGAAGTATAGAACTGCTGGGGACCCCTTCCCCACTTTACCTTATGAGAGACCCAGGAAGGGGGAAAAGGGCAAAGAGAAGATGGAGTTAGTGTATGTGGGCAAAGAGAAGAAGTCAGGATATGGAAAACTGAATGGGGTTGGGTAGAAGGGAAAAAAAAACAGAGTAAGATATGTGGAAGAAAGAAACTGACCAGAGTGAGTGAGGGAGGCAGAGATAAGGACAGAAAATCCGGGACAGTGACGGCAGGAAAAAAGAACAGAAGGGGGGGCAACATTGGGGGTGGGAATGCTGGCTGGCTAGCTTCTGGGAGTTCTAGTGAACTTACTCCCCTGTAGTGGCACGTACGTATGTTCTGTTCCCCTCCCCCCCTCATGTATGCCAGGGGCCCTTAGCTCACTGCCACTATTCAGAACTCTTTTCCCTTCATCCCCCCATTGCCTTAGACTTTCCCTGAGTAAGGACGGAACCAGGGCAGACAAGGGACCTCTCGCCTCCCTGTGCCCAGCCTTGGCCCCAAGAAGACATCTGGGTCTCCATCCTCAGTCCTCCTGGGGCCTGGAGAGTTGTAGTTGAGCCGCTTTAAGAAAGGGGAAGTCCATGTTCTGCCCCAATGGTTTCAAGGGACCCAAGAACACGTGCCCAGTCGGGTGTGAGCAAGCTGTCGGCAGCATGCTCAAAGCTGCCTCATTCGTTCGGATTCATAATCAATCTGTCTGCTTGAGTCCATTAGTTCCTTGTTAGCTGTGTGGGTGACAGAAGAGGGAGGGGACCCTGCCGGAAGAGGAGAGGATCAGCCTGCTGCCCCACCCAGGGGGACATCTCAACTCACTGTCCTGCCAGTCCCTCCCCCTAGCTCTGACCTGTCTACTGCCCTGTCCCTCCACTGGGCTCCTTTGGGGCTTGGAAAGGCAGTGGGAAATGAGAACACTGGTGGGAGTAGCCGTGAGCCTGGACCCCAGTTTGAATGCACAGGTCTGGAGGCAACAGTCTGTATCTCAAGTCCCCTCCCATCATGCAGAAGCCTAAGCCTAGACAAGGCTATCTTCCATCTTCCTGGTCTCCCTAGGGCCATTAGAGAGAGATCCAGTACCTCCGTTAATTACCACAAGATGCCCAAGTAACTTGGTGCCAATCATGCCAGACTGCTGGCTCCACCAGCCACACAGAATACTCAAGTATTTTCCAGCCATCGCCATGTGACACCTGAGTACCTTCAGACCAATTATATTCCCATAGCTTTCCCCCAGTGCTGAAAAGTACGTATTTTGTAACCAATTAGAACGTCAGAGTACTGCGGAGCTAGAGGTTCTCCCCAGCTTTGAACCTAGAAGGATGAGAATCTCTATGCTGATTGGAGTAGGAGACAGGGTGGAAAGGGAGAGGAGACTTCTCTTCAAATGTGGTCACATTTGCCACATCCAAATCAGGGAGTGCAGGGGCGAGGGCCAGTAGAAAGAGAGAGGACCTCAACCACTAAGCTTGCCCCTTGCCATCTCCCACAGTTACAGAAAACGCCAAATCTGTAGAAAAATTGAGCTCCCCACCACCACATGACAAGGAAGGGTGGGGGCCCGCTACCCTTAGGAAGGAGAAAAGGCATCGAGGGTACCACACTGCAGTTCTCCCTGGATGAGCCCCCACAAAGCCGTTTCTGGGACCGCTGGACGTCCCGAACCCGTCCATCGAGATTCCCTCTTGCTCCGCCCCAGGTGAGCCGCCAGCTGCCCCGATGGTAGCGGCGGGGCTCGCCTTGCGATAGCAGCATCAGAGAGAGTCGCGACAGTGCCAAAGATGTGCGGCGACAGCCTTGCCACACCCGGCTCTCCTGGCCAGAAAAGTGGTAAGCGAGTGCGCACCCTCGGGGCAGAGCTTTGCCCTCCGGACCCCGCGCCCCTCCCAGCCGTACACTCACAGCTCGGTCAGGTTCGCCGGCAGGTGGCGGAAGCTCTGTAGGGCCCCAGCCTTGGTGCAGCGCATCCCCGAGGGGCCCACCGGGCAGCAGTCTTTCGGGCAGGCTGTGGCGCCGGCAGAGGCCAGCATTAGCCAAGCCAGCAGGCCTCCTGGCCCCGCAGCCCGGCGGTGCCAGCCCAGCTGCCCGCGCCGCTGGCCTCGCAGCATCGCGGCGGCGCCCGCCCTGCTCCCGCCGCACAGCCGTCTGTGCGCTGGCAGCTGTGGCCGCCGGGCCTCACGCGACACGTGCGCTGGGCGGTGTTAAAGACCAGCCACCGGGAGAGGGCGGCGCCATCGGCCCCGCCCTGCCCTGCCTTCCGACGCCCCCAGTCTGCCCCCTCCCCTTTCAGGGCCCCAGTGCCTGCCAGCTCTCTCCCCTAATATATCCCCCATCTCCAGGAACTGTGGAGGGGCTTCCACAGAATGCCTCACAAGTGTCTTCTGGGACTGGGAGAACTGGGAAGTTGATACGTTATTTCTCCGAGAGTAAAACAGCTGCATTTTTAAATTTGTTTTTTTTGGGGGGGGCTGGGAAGGGGGAGAGATCGAATAAGGGAAAGTCTGCAGTCTAGGTCATCCTCGCCAGCCTGGAGCACTTGTCTAAGACAGTGTGCAGGGCACCTGGGAAAAGTCCAGAGGAATCTTTGGACTCTAGAAAGGAAGGGACCAAATGCAAAACCTGGAGAGGAAACAGAAGGCAAAGAAAGAGAAACTGTTGTCTGACAACAGCTGGGGGAAGATCAGAAAGCGGCGACCCCTTTGTCGGAAGAAGACCACTGGGTGGCGCTAGAGGCCTGCGCGCAGCGGCGTTCTCTACTGGCCTGGGTTTGGAGGCGGGGGCGCTGGCCACAGTCCCACCACTGTGTCCTCATGTCCTAGAGTCAGTCCTCTACCCTACCCAGCCAGCTGGGGTCCGAGAGCCAGGTAGGGCCAGGCCGAGAAGGACGGACATCGATCGCCGTCCTTGACAGGAGCATCGATTTCTTAGCGGAGAAATTAATAGATCTCTTGGCTCTTTGGAGGTGGGAGTTGCCTGCGCGTGGAGCCGTGAACCGGTCAATCTTGGAAGGCTGTGCACCTGGAAAGTCCTGGGATTCCAAGTATCGAGGTCACCAAAGGGCAGATCCCGACACCTTCCACCCTTGGGCCTTCGTGACTGCGAGAGTCTGTGAGCCTCAAGCGAGGAGAGGGAGAGAAGAGAGGTACGGGAGGAGGGCTTCTTGGGAAGGGGGCAAACAACGACCCCAAGTGAAGAAAGTTCTAGGGACACGCGGCTTTTTGCATTCGGGGCTCCAGCATGCATGTTTCCAAAGTTGCCCCCAAATGGCGGTACACAACAGACCGACCAAACAGCCTAAATTTTGGAAAGCTACAGATCAGAGGTGAAGTCGCATAGGAAGATGACCCTTTTCATGAGAATCCGAACTACAAGCAAAGAACGCGGGGAGGCAGCCTCGCGCAGAGGCCATGGTCAGGGTGGCTAGAGGGCTGCTAGAGAAGAACTTGGTCTTCAAGGGTCACTGTCTACGTCCTTCTTAGGTTCCACGGCGGGCTCCAAGGTGTGGAGGCTACGGGAAGTTGCCCCCTAGGGTGTCAGGGCACCTGTTGGCAGATCTAAAACCACGGCTCCTCAGGAGACCCGGGTGCCTGTGGCTTCCGCCGGCCTGCGGACAGCACCAGGGTGGGAAGGTCCCGCAGCGGAGCGGGGGCTTCAGATGTTCAGTTCTTGGCCTCCCATCCCCTCCGTATGTTGACTTTATTTTCCCCAACAGACCTGGCCCCCTTCAGTTGACAGGCTAAATATTTTGACTTTGTGGAAGGGGCGGAGAAAATTGAGAAGTCCTTGCAAGCCAATTCATTTCAGGAAGGGCGGGGAGCTAGGCGCGGTCTTTGTGTTCCCGCCCCAGGAGATCCAGTCTGACGCCCTGCGGTGCGGCTGTGCCTAGGGGATCCGCGGAGACTTTCGAGCGTTCAGTCCTGCGTGCCCCAGGACCCCCACTGTCTACCTGGGAGCTCTCACCAGCTTCCGCTGCGTCTCCCTCGGGTCTGGAGGGCCTAGGGGCTTGGTGTGTGCTCTCAACCCCAGGGCCAATTTCTCCCTCTGGAGGTTCCGTGAGATTCTCTAATCCCGTCTGCATCTCTGTTCTCATCTTTCTGTCTCTGGTCCACAATGAAGCTGTTTCCATCTGCCTGACACTGGCTTTGCGTCCTTCCACCCTGCATCTTTCCGTCTCCTGCTGTCTCCGCGGGAGATTTCTTAATCTCTCCGAGACTGCCTCCTCCTCCTCTTTGAAACCTGGTTCTGCTCCCTAAGGGACTATATTAGAGCCTTCTCCCTGGAGGACGACTGGAGGACAGCCAGACGGGGACCATGGCAGTGCCTGCTCTATGGCCTTGGGGCGCCTACCTGCTCATGAGCCTCCCATCCTTGGGATCTGACCTGGATGCACTGGAGGGTGAGTCCCCATCTCCTCCTTCCCTCCCAGAACACTTCTAACTCTTTGCAACAAAATGAAGACTGAGATTAGCTCTCAGGACTTTCTATCAGGAAAGACAGTTAAGTGCCCACAGGAAGGTGTTTTCCCTCAGCTCCCTAGGAGGTAAGGATTTGGAAATGGGGCGATGAATGTCATCCAATTCACTCCTACTTGGGGAAATCATGATCCCAATAAAATCTGAGTTCAACTGAAAGAGGCTCGTGAGAGGGCTAAAGGCCATTTCTAGAGCCACCGAATGGGAAGGGATAGACTGGGACCAGTAGCTGAGAACCAAGCACCATTAAGTAACTGCACCGAGTGTGCAAACAGGAAACAGAGTCTCAGAAACTGAAGTCCAGAACAGGACCAAAGCTCCAGCACCCATGGTCCTGCCTCACATCCTCTTTCGACGGCCCACCTATTGTGGGCAGAAGGACTGATTTGGAGGTGAGGATTATCTCTACCCAGTGCCTTGGTGCTGTCACCAGATAAACACTTCCTATCAGTGGTGGGAACATACTTCTTAAGGGTAACAGGACTGGGGGGGCAGCAGAAGGGGCAGGATGAAGTGGTACCCTTCACCCAATCCACCTTTTCCCTCTACACAAAGGGAGCTCTGGGGCTATCTAACTAGGGGCTTCCATGATAAAGGGGGGTGTTCCCTTTCCTGTACAGACGATGTAAATGAACTGGGGTGGGGAGGTCTGAAAGGGGCTATTTGCAAAGGCTTTGTAGAGCCCCGGCCCTGCTCCCATCCCAGCACACTGTCCAGCAAATGCCAGGCAGGAGCAGAGTTGTCAGGACAGAGCATACCCTGGGGGGTTAGTGTGGGTCAGTGTGCCCAGCTGTTGGTTCCCAGCGCAGCTCTGCATTGAGCCTGTCCTAAGGGAAGGCAGGAGTTAATCTGCGAGGTCTTGGGTTTGTTTTTCCAGTGACTCACATCAGGGGAGCCCTGAAGAGGCCAGGGCATGATGGGAAGTGTGTGCCTGAGGGAACCCCCCACCTGCCTCAAGGAGCCTGATTGGCCTTCATGGAGAGAACAAAAATGTTTTGTTCATTCTCTCCCTCCTTTTGTGTATATGTAGCTGCCAACACAGTGTACACACACACACACACACACACACACACACACACACACACACACACAGGGTCTAGAGGGAAGGGGGATGCCTGATCTGAGGGATGACTGTAGGCTGAGGACCCAAAGACCTTTCCCAGGTTTGAGGCTAGACAGTTGAGGGAGGCCAGCTTACTTACACCCCAGAATGTCAGGCTGGTGATGTCTGTGAACTTCTGCCAATAAAGAACCATGGAATGTCCTTTTAAAAGCAAAACTATATAGGAACAAGCCAGCTAGCTTCCTTAGGACAGGGGTGGAAGGATAGGGTATATGAAGCTCATGGCTCCGTGCTCAGTGCTCCTGCTTCCCTCGTTCATTCGCTCCTCAAATAGTCACTGAGCTATTGAACTAGTAGTGCCAGGTACTCCATGCACTGCAGTACAGCAGAGAGTTTCACGGAGGTCTCTGACCTTCCAGGCCTACTTAAATAAGCAAAAGAAATAAATACAATATGTAAGAGTCAGTGTTGAGAGTTACAGAGGAGTTGGGTGTGGTTCTCATCCTGTGATACTCAGCAGGCAGAAGCACGAGGATTAAGATTTCAAGGCTGCCTGAGCTGCACAGCAAGCTGTGCTTTGAAGACCCTTCAGAACACCAAGGACTGGGGATATAGCTCAGTGACATAGTGCTTGCCGAGACAGACAGACAGATAGGTGGCTTTAAACGGGGTGATGAAAAAGTCCTCACTGAGGGATATAGTGGAAGTAAGGGAGCCATGTGAGGGAAGTATTTCATTTACAGACACAGAAGGCACAAAAACTCTAAGCTAAAGAGTCTGAATGGTTTGTGTGGGGAACAGCAAAAAGTTCACAATGGCTGAAGAAAAGAGAAAATGGATGCACCGAGAGTACTTTAACAGGCCCAATTGCAGGGGATGAGGGGACATGGTTCTGAGCAAAGGCAGTCTAACGTGAGCAAGGAAAGGGGGATTTAACCAGAGAAGCACGTCCACCTATTTTCAGGTCAGTCTGGCTTTAGAGTGTAAAACAGAGCATAGAAGGGCAAGGGCGAAAGAGGGGAAATCTAAAGACGTGATGGTGAAAACCAGAAGGGGTGCCACGTAGTCAGAGCTTCCAGAATGTAAATGCAGGGAAAGAGAGGAGCTGGGGGTACCTTCTAGTTTGGAGCCCACCACTAGGATGTTGCTTGGATGGGAAACTCAGGTCACTCGGCTTGTGATGAGTCAGGTCAGGGAAGGAGACCACCCCTCGCTAGAACACAGCCTGGCACCTCCCACTCCCTGCCCTCCTACCATGTGGTGCCTCTCTCCCCTGGAGCTGCCAGGCAGGGTGGGGTTCTTGGTCTGTGCCACTCATTGCCACAGGCTGCATGTCCCTACAGTGTGTCCCAGCCTGGACATCCGTTCTGAAGTGGCAGAGCTGCGGCGGCTAGAGAACTGCAGCGTGGTGGAGGGTCACCTGCAGATCCTGCTCATGTTCGCCGCCACGGGGGAGGACTTCCGAGGCCTCAGCTTCCCACGCCTCACCCAGATCACTGACTACCTGCTGCTGTTCCGAGTCTACGGCCTGGAGAGTCTGCGTGACCTCTTCCCCAACCTGGCAGTGATAAGGGGTGCACGCCTCTTCCTGGGCTACGCCCTGGTCATCTTTGAGATGCCACACCTGAGGGATGTGGGACTGCCAGCCCTTGGGGCCGTGCTGCATGGGGCTGTGCGTGTGGAGAAGAACCAGGAGCTCTGCCATCTTTCCACCATTGACTGGGGGCTGCTGCAGCCTGCACCTGGTGCCAACCACATCGTGGGCAACAAGTTGGGAGAGGAATGTGCTGATGTGTGCCCTGGCATGCTGGGTGCTTCTGGTGAGCCATGTGCCAGGACCACCTTCAGCGGGCACACTGACTACAGGTGCTGGACCTCCAGCCACTGTCAGAGAGGTGGGTACCGCTACAGAACATGACTGGGGTCATAGGAAGGTGGGGCCAGGATACTGTGGATCAGGACTTTGCCTTTTCTGGATGTTTCTTTTTGTTAGACAGCATCTCATGTAGTACACGCCAGCCTCACACTTGAAATGTGGTTCAGACTGGCTTTGATCTCCTGATTTTTTTGCCTCCTTCTCCCAAGTGCTGGGATTACAGGTGTATGTGTGCCTTGCTATTACTGGTTTTAAATCTTTCCTCTTCCTGTGATGCAGGTGCTCTCATTCCATTTTCCCCCAAAGGAAACCCTTTGAAACTCAGAGAAGTTAAATAACTGATGTGGCATTAGGTGGTCGTGGAGTAGGATAGGAGCACATGTAAGAAGGGGTTGGGGAAGAGGACAGGTGCAAGTGGACAGAAGGCAGCCCCAGAATGGCCCACTGGGACAACAGCCAAGGATGCAGCCAGGCAGCCTGGGTTCACCTCTGCTCGTTGGCTGGGCTCACTCAGCACCTCTATCTATGCTTGTGTCTCCTCTGGGCTGTAGTGAGTATGTATGAGAGACCTCGCAGACGTTAGAACTAAGCCCAGGCCATGGTAGAATTCCATATGCTCAGTAAAAGAGGCCCCAGCCCTGGTGACCCCAGGTAAGCTGTACACATGGGAGCAGGGAGGTGGGCCATCGAGGTAAGCAAAGAAAGGAGGAAAATGTAAAGAACTAGACAGACGAGGTCAAACATATACCATTGGAGTCTTCTTTAAAAAGCAGGACTATAAATAAAAGGAAGGCAATGGAGAAAGAGGGAGGGAAAAGAAGACCCCACAGAAGCTGAGAACAGATCCAGGGTCCCCAAGTCTAGGAAGTTTTCTGCCACCACTCTAGGACAATTCCCCTCACCTCTAGTCTCAGCTGGACAGGAAAGTAACCGGATCTCTGCAGTATCAGCTATGAGGCCTCTTTGCTGCCTCCCTGTTGGCTGTAAACACAGACATTGTGTGTCCTCTCAGCCCATGTACAATGTCAACAGGCCGTGACTAGCCACATTTAGTTCCATAAACACCCGGCAACCACTGTACCTCTTCCAAGCTATTATACCACCAGTTCCAAGTCCTGCATTGCTGTTGGGACTGACCCCTGTCTATGACTTGGAGTTGAACAGGAAAGCAATCAGGCAGGGTTCTGAGTAAAACGCCCTGGGCTTATCTGCTCAGGAATACCTCACTGGTTCCCCTTGGTACCATGCCAAGCCACAACATGGGCATAAATCTTAGACAGGAAAGTAGGCTGGAGAGTAGCAACCCTGATGGACAAATTCACTCCTCCATCTTGAGTTCTGACACTCTCAGGAAGGCAACTTGGGAGGCAGAACACAGAGAGAGGCCACAATGCTTGTCTTCAGACATCCCGGTCTAAGGGAAAGAGAGTAAGTAACCTATGTCATGTAAATCAGAGAGATCAGGTGCAGTTTCAGAATGTTAATCACCAGATGGGTGTGGGCCATGACTGGAAAAGGAGCAGCACTGAGTGGAGGTTTAACAACACCTCTGCCCACAGTGTGTCCCTGCCCCCATGGGCAGGCCTGTACAACGGGAGGCGAGTGTTGCCACACTGAATGTCTGGGGGGCTGCAGCCGGCCAGAAGACCCCCGTGCCTGCATAGCCTGTCGTCACCTCTATTTCCAAGGAACCTGTCACCGGGCCTGCCCTCTAGGCACCTACCAACATGAATCATGGCGCTGCGTCACGGCTGAGCACTGTGCCCACCTGCGCTCTGTACCCGGCCGTGCCTCTACTTTTGGAATCTACCAGGGCAGTTGTTTGGCTCAGTGCCCTCCAGGCTTCACTCGTAATAGCAGCAGGTGAGCATGGAAAGCACACCTGGGTTATGGGGGAGGTCTGAGCAGCCTCGTAGGCCTGAGACTTGTGCCATCTGCTTGTCCTGCCAGCATATTCTGCCACAAGTGCGAGGGGCTGTGCCCCAAAGAGTGCAAGGTTGGCACCAAGACCATTGACTCTGTCCAAGCAGCACAGGACCTGGTGGGCTGCACCCATGTGGAGGGGAGCCTCATCCTCAACCTCCGCCAAGGCTGTCAGTATCACCTGAGGACACGCCCTTCCTCCTGCCCATGCCCTCCCTCCCAGTCCCTTTCTTTGCCTGACTCCTCTTTGTCTTGGGTCCCAGTCCTGAGATCTGCCTGCCTTCCTGGGCCCCTCCTGCCTGCTGCCCCGGGGGACCCATTACCTTCCCTGTCTAAGCTTTGTCTTCTTATCTTCAGACAACCTGGAGGCGGAGCTACAGCACAGCCTGGGGCTAGTGGAGACTATCACAGGCTTCCTCAAAATCAAGCACTCGTTCGCCCTGGTGTCCCTGGGCTTTTTCAAGAACCTCAAACTGATCAGGGGGGATGCCATGGTAGATGGGTAAGAAGACAGAATCAAACTGAACAGCACTGTCCCCCAACATTCCCAAAACAATAGGTTCTAAAGCTAGTTGCCACTTCCTAGCTGGGTGACTCTAGGTAGGTTACTTTGCTAGTCCTCAAGTTTTCTATCTGCAAAATGGAGCTTGTGTCCTTGTATTTAAAGTGCTTAAGACAATGAATAGAGCACAGTCTATGCAACAGTAGCTTCTTGTAGCTCCTTAAGGACTGGGAATAATTGTTATCACCTTACCGGTTCAGATAGAGTCTGAATGGGTTTGAAACCTTCCTACCACCTCCCAACAAAGCTCTAATTATAAGGTGACCAGTATTTTTCTATATAAAAAGAATTTTTAAATTTCTATCAGTAAGGAGGCTCCCTGAAGCTTCTTCTACCTCTTGACATATTGTCATGTCTCCCTAGAGGTGTCCACACCCCTGCTGGCCAGGCATAAGTACCACTTCTCTGTGTGGGATAGCTCAAATTAAGTGAGGTGGAAAGAAGTCAGCAGCTGCTAAACCCAGTTTACTGATGAGAACAGCAGAGAGGGTGGGAAACTTGCAAGATGTCACACTCCTGGTCCGTGGCACAGCTGGGGTACAGATGCTCCTGTACCCAGTAAGCCCCTCCAGGAGGAATCCATGAGCTGCCCACCCTCCTACTACCCTGAAGAGCAAGTCCCCTGACTTTCTCCAGGAACTACACGCTGTATGTACTGGACAACCAGAACCTACAACAGCTGGGATCCTGGGTGGCCGCGGGACTTACCATTCCCGTGGGAAAGATCTACTTTGCCTTCAATCCACGCCTCTGCTTGGAGCACATCTACCATCTGGAGGAGGTGACAGGCACCCGAGGCCGGCAGAGCAAGGCAGAGATCAACCCGCGGACCAACGGAGACCGCGCTGCCTGTGAGGCCGGAGCTGGGTCCTGAGCGCAGCCCTAAAACAAGCGGCCGGGCGGGCGGGAAGCGTCCAAAAGGTGAGTGTCCATCCGCACAGGCGTTGACCTCTCGCCCCGCCCAGGCCAGACTCGCACCCTACGCTTCGTGTTCAACCAGACGGAGACCGACCGCATCCTACTGCGCTGGGAGCGCTACGAACCGCTGGAGGCCCGCGACCTGCTGAGCTTCATCGTGTATTACAAGGAGTCGTGAGTAGCGGGCGGGGCTCCAAGGCGGGGAAGTGGGGGGGGTCCCAGAGAGAAGGAACCCAATTTCTTTTCCATACCCTCCTCCCCCAGACATGGTCTCCCTATGTAGTTTAACCTTCAACCTGAGGCCATCCTCCTGCCTCAGCCTCTCAGTGCTGAGATTACAAATCTGCACGGCGTTCAGAGCCCCAGGTATGGAGACTGGGGCGAGTGGCAGGGAGCAGGGTACAAAGCTGGCACTCTCAAGTCCTATGACCATGAGATCGGCTTTCTCGCCTTCTTAGCTTCCTGGTACCTCAGCTTCCCCTCACCAAGTGAAACAAAAAGGGCAGGACTCCTGCCGGTTTAGGAGACTGTCCTTCTGGGAAGGCTTGGCTAATTAAGCTTCAATTCACTGTGCTAGTGCTCTTGCCCCAGCAGCGGTTTGGGGAATGCCCACTAATTTGGCCACTTTTAAGAGCATCTCTGCCAGCATTTCATTAAAGTCTGAGGAAGGGAGGGAACAGAGATTGCCTACTACTGGCCTTTTTTATTTTTTTCCTTTTTTTCTTAAGACAGGGTGTCATGTAGGCCAGGTTCAAACTCACACTGTGTATCTAACCATGACTCTGAACTTCTTTCTGGTCCTCCTGCTTCCATCTCCCAGAGGCTAGGATTATAGGGGTGCATACTATGCCCTATTTGTATGGTGCTGAGGTTTAACCTAACCAAGCACTTTACCAACTAAGCTACACCCCGGCCTGTACATGGCTTTTTCCTTTGGAGAAAGTGGACTTATCTTGGTGAAAGGGACACCACCGGAAGGACTTCTGCCAAAACATGACTTGGAATCAAAAAGGAATCTCCCAACTGTGCCTTTTGGCCCAGACTTGTAAATGCAGCTCAAGTGAGGTTGGGACAACTGACCAAGACCTTCATGGGCTGCAGAGAAAGTTCATGGCCATCCTGCTCAGTTTATTGAGGTCATGACTCAAAAAAAGAGGGGGAGAACAGAGATATATAGTTAGTTCAGCAGCAAAGTGCTTGCCTAGTATATTAGGTTCATTCAATCCCAAGTATCAGAGTGAGAGATAGACAAAGAAAGAGACAGAAAAAGAGAGATCTCTTCAAAGGGGAGAAATGGATTTGGGATGGAAGGTCAGGAGGATAAGAATAAGAAGAGTTGAAGTGTGGTCCATGAACCAAAAGCTTCAGCATCAACTAGGAAGTTGCTAGAAATGCAGGTTCATAGGCCCTGCTTGACACTAACCAAGTCAGAATCTGTGAGGATGAGGGTCAGGAATCGCTAACATACTTTCCAGCTTTACACTAGACACTCTTCCTGCCACCCAGAGTTTCTGAGTTTGGAGCTTGGGCTGTTGGAGCATCCTTCCTGAACTGGTGCTCAGCTCATAGCTTAGTTTTGCTTCATAGTAAGTATTTGCAGTCTGGTTCACAGGAAGTATTTACAGTCTACATGGTCTGGTTCCTTTCCACCATGGAGAAACTCTGACATGTGAGGTGATATGAATGTTTCCTCACCGTGGATCGTGCAGTTCCCAACCCTACCCAGCTACACGTAGCTGCCGCAGGGCTCTACAGGAAAAGAATCCTTGGGTTTTCAGGAAGCTTCCTCCACACCTCAGTACCTTCAGTGTGACTGTGGTGTGCTTCTTCAGGGGGAGATATTGGGGATCCTGGCCCAGTTCTGGTTCTGAGAAGACTTTGACCATCTTAATATGCCATATTCCATAAAGCACCTGCCCTCATGGAATTTGCTTTACAATCCCCAGGATCATCCTGCTTCTGGGGTCCAGTAAGGTCCACTTCCAGCTGGACCTCAAACTCTTTGACCTTCCTTAAGTTCTGTCCCTGGGATTGAGAAAATGGCTCAGTAGTAATGTGGTACATACTGCTCAAGTATGAGGACTGAAGTGTAGATTCTTATGTTAAAACCAGGCATGACAGCAGGGGTCTGTAACCCCAATACTAGGGGGGGGTAGAAATAAATGGATTTCGGGTACTCATGGCCTAACTAGTCTAGTTTAAATGATGAGTTCCAGATTTAGTGAGAGACACTGTTTCAAAAAATTAGGAAGATATCCAAACATCAAACATGAACCTTTAGCCTCTCTCTACCTGTGCCTACATAGGTAAGCAAACTCAGAGGCAAAACACACACACACACACACACACACACATACACACACACGCATTTGATTATAGTCTTGGCGCTCCATAGACCTCCAAAGTCTATGCATGGACCTTGGTTAAGACATTCTGGGACTGAAGGGATAACTCAGCAGTTACAGTACTTGCCATGCAAGCAAAAGAACCAGATTTTGGATCCCCGGATCCCAAATAATATACTGAGGGGGTATGGTGGCCATTTTGTAATTCCGACCCTGGGAATCCCAAGAAAAAGCTGGCTGAGACAGATTAACTCTGTAAATGAGACCTAGCCTCAAAGCAACAAGGTAGAAGAATTAGCCAGAATGGTTCCAGATGTCAATTTCAAGCTGCCACATACATATGCACTCACTTGTACCCCCACACACATGCATGCCTACAACACATGTATCCACAAATATACAAAAAAACACATATGAACATACCCACAGCCACTTGAAAACAGAAAGATTTTTTTAAAAAAGACATTCTGTCAGTTAGATGTGGTGGCTCAAGTATGAGGGCCTGTAATCTCAGGAAGTACTCAGGAGGCTGAAACAGAAGGATTGCAGGTTCAAGACCAGCCTGCTCAACTCTGTCTCTCTCTCTTTCTCTCTCTCTCTCTCTCTCTCTCTCTCTCTCTCTCTCTCTCTCACAAATTGCCTCAAAAAACAAACAAAACAGGACACTATTCTTAAGGAGCCAGGATCTCTTGGTTCTGGCTCCAGACAATCCCACTTGCAGGGGGATGAGAGTAACCTTGCTACTTGCTGCCCCTCAGAAAGGACTTTTTCATACCCAATTTCCAATTTTATTTATATAATGCCAACACTATTATTTGCTATTCTCACTGAGACTAAAGCTTGATATTTCTTACTAAGGATGAGGAGATATTTTACCATAAATTTGTCTGGCAGCAGATATAAGATCCACAGGGTTGATCAATTGGGCGGAGCTACAGGCATGCTCTCGTGCATAGTAGAGGAACGGTTAGAACAGGTCTGGGAGACTCACAGGTGATGCTAGAGTTTGGAGATGGGCCTGAGGCACCTGTCAGCTCTGGGGATGGGATGTTCAGCCCATTCCAGAATGCCACGGAACACGTGGGTCCAGATGCCTGTGGAACCCAGAGCTGGAACCTGTTGGATGTAGAATTGCCACTTAGCCGCACTCAGGAACCAGGGGTGACTCTAGCCCCCCTCAAGCCCTGGACACAATATGCCGTATTTGTACGCGCCATCACGCTGACCACCGCTGAGGACAGTCCCCATCAAGGAGCCCAGAGTCCCATTGTCTACTTGAGAACCCTGCCTGCAGGTGAGCCCAGGACACCAGAGTGAGATGCAGCGTAGGAGAAGGAGAAGCTGGGAGATCAGATGCCTCAGTCCTACAAAGAACGGGGGCATTCGCAGGACCCGGGGGAAACAGCTGGGCGGCAAACAGTTTGGTGAACTCAAGGGCCTGTGAAGGGAAGGAGAGATGCTGATTCCTAGGGAGGGAGGACTGAGAATCACCTATTCTGGATCTGGGAAGGGAGAGTTGGACCCAGAGACAGACATTCATTACCACAGCACCAGACGCCTGAGCTGTGTCCTTCTCATGCCCGCAGCACCCACAGTGCCCCAAGATGTCATTTCTACGTCCAATTCCTCTTCCCACCTCCTGGTGCGCTGGAAGCCACCGAACCAGCGCAACGGAAACATCACCTACTACCTGGTCCTGTGGCAGAGGCTAGCAGAGGATGGGGACCTCTACCTAAACGACTACTGCCACCGCGGTGCGCAGAGCTGATGCCCGCCAGGGGCCGGCGGTGGGGGCGGGTGGACTAGCGCTCTGATCACTCTTTTGCGTGTTGCGGACACAGGTCTGCGGCTGCCCACCAGCAATCACGACCCCCGCTTTGACGGCGAAGATGGGGTGTTGGAGGCTGAGCCTGAGCGAGGATGCTGTCCCTGTCAACACTCTCCTCCCGGGCAGGCCCTGCCCCCGCTGGAAGCGCAAGAAGTCACGTTTCAGAAGAAGTTTGAGAACTTCCTACACCACGCCATCACCATCCCAAAGTGCGACGCGGGTCCGGCGGGTCAGGCGGGTGGGGCGGGCTGAGAGGCGGGGCCTGGGAAGGAGGGGATCTGGAGGGTGAGGCTTGTGGGCGGGGCTTTGTCCAGGATGGGGTTGGAGGCGCGGCTGCGCAGAGTGCACAGGGGCTGATAGGGCCCCTGGCCTCCCCAGATCTCCTTGGAAGGTGACGTCCATCAACAAGAGTCCCCAAAGGTGAGCAGGGAAGGGGTTGGGAGGCTGCGAGGTAGGGCTCTGGGGACGTGGACCTTGGCTCTGATCTATCCTGTTTCCAGGGACTCAGAGCGGCATCGCCGGGCAGCTGGGCCCTTCAGACAAGGGAGCAACAGCTCTGATTTTGAGATCCAGGAGGACAAGGTTCCCCGGGAGCGAGCCGTGCTGAGTGGCTTGCGACATTTCACAGAATATCGAATCGACATCCATGCCTGCAACCACGCGGCGCACACGGTGGGCTGCAGCGCCGCCACTTTCGTCTTTGCACGCACCATGCCGCATAGTATGTGACCTCCCATATCGTCCACCCCCAGCACTGACTCGAAGCCTGCGCCCAGTCAGTGCTCTAGTGGGTTTGACTCACTCCAAACCCAGAACCTTGCTCGGTTCACCCTTCCATTCCCATGATCCCGTACCTCCCCATTCAATCAAATTTAGCTGGATTTGAACACAAACAAGAATTGCTCGTGGCCTGGTTACCCCCTCCTGCAGGAGAGGCTGATGGAATCCCAGGGAAGGTGGCCTGGAAAGCAGTCGGCAAGAGCAGTGTCATCCTGAGTTGGCTTGAGCCGCCTGACCCCAATGGGCTCATCCTTAAGTATGAAATCAAGTACCGGCGCTTGGAAGAGGTAGGTACCGGGAGCACCCACTAGCCTGAAACCATTCTGAGCCTCCTCCCCAGTTCTCTGTGCCAGTTCTCTGCACTGCCCTCAGGAAGCCACCGTGCTGTGCGTGTCCCGTCTTCGATATGCCAAAGTTGGTGGCGTTCACCTGGCCCTGCTGCCTCCTGGAAATTACTCTGCTAGGGTTCGTGCCACCTCACTGGCTGGCAATGGCTCCTGGACAGACAGTGTCACCTTCTACATTGCTGGTCCAGGTAGACAGACTCACATCCCCATCGTGCCCCCTGTCTTCGTCTACCATCTTCCCATCCCTGTTCATCCTCAGTTCCCTATATATCTAGAGAGAGAAGCACCCCCTCCCTGGTTTTTGATTCTTCCCAACTACTGCTGCCCTCTGACCTTGTTTTCTGACCACCAGAGGAGGAGGATGCTGGGGGGCTGCGCATCTTCCTCACTGTCACTCCCGTGGGGCTCATGCTGCTCACCGTGTTGGCTGCCCTTGGTTTCTTCTACAGCAAGAAGAGGTGATGACATGTCTCATGCACTCCCTTCCCACTCTCCCCTTGCCCTTCCTCATAGGGGCAGTACGGTCAGAGAGTGGCAGATTAGAGAGCAGAAAGGGTGACAACTCTTCTTGATTAGCCTGGAAGTTCTTGCATCCTGAGACACCCTTTGGTCTGGGTACCCCAGGACAGTTGGTCAACACACTCACATAATAAAGTGGTCCTGCTGTAGGCAGCGAGGAGGCGGTCACCCTTAGGAGTGCCAGGACATGATGCCAGGTCCTCCGTGGATTGAGCTCGAGGAAGAGGGGGCAGGATCTGAACATGGGGCCCTGGGGACCACCTAAAGGGAAGGAACACTTCTACTTCTGTGTCTTCCTATTCCCAATCTGTCGGATCCCAGAACCAGGACCGAGTCCTCTTATGAAAGGGATGGGGAGACTCCTCAGGGGTCATCCGAACCAGGGGTGGGATAGTTAGTGCCATCTTAGTATGTTCATTTTTTCCCTTGATCCTTGTCTCCCGTTACAGAAACAGCACCCTGTATACCTCTGTGAACCCAGAGTACTTCAGCGCTTCCCACAGTATGTCTGGGGGTACATACAGATGGTGTGGGAAGGGAGGCAGGAGTTGAGGAGAGTCCCAGGGAATCCTCTCAGAGAAGGTAGCATTTAGGACAGAGTTCTTTAGAAGAGGAGTCAGGGTTGGGAGACCGGTGAGTAGATAAAGTGCTTGCCATGCAGAGGTAAGGACTCACATAAAGCCAAGCTCAGGAGCACACATCTGGAATTCCATTGCTCCTATGGCAAGATGAGGAGTGGTAACAAGTTCCCAGAAGCTTGTGGATGCACTGGCCCGGTGTGTGCAGTGCTGACTACCAAAGAAACCCCTTTCCAAGCAAGGTGGATGGAGAGGGCTGACATCAGAAATTGTCCCCTGATCTCCACGTCCAAGCCATAGTGCTGTGTGCCCGCACTCACATACACAAATGTACACATGCATATACACACTGTACACAGGTACATGCACACATGTACCATGCACGATAAATTGATTTGTCTTAGAAAGAAAAGTCAAAGGGCTCAGGAGTCTGCATTTCAAAGGAGCACCTGACAGGACCCTGGCAGCTGTTGGTTTTAAGAAGGCTGCCCTAATTTGAAAATAATGGCTTTTTCCCCTGAGGAGCCAAGGATTGAGCTACCACTTATTTGTGATTTGTAGCCTCTGTGTAAATCTGCAGTCACCAGATGCTAGGCAGTCATGATGGTTAGGGAAGTATTCCTTTTCTCAAATCAACATTAAACTTGTATAAAGGCTCAAGAAAACAAAGAAGACTCAAGAAGCAGGTGGAGAGTGGGGGCATGGCAGAGAAGGGCGCCTTGCCCCCTGACACCCACTCCTTTCAGTGTACATCCCTGATGAGTGGGAGGTGCCTCGGGAGCAGATTTCTATAATCCGAGAGCTGGGCCAGGGTTCCTTTGGGATGGTTTATGAGGGGTCGGTGCAAGGACTTGAGGCTGGAGAGGAGTCTACACCTGTGGCCCTGAAGACTGTGAATGAGCTGGCCAGCGCCAGGGAGCGCGTTGAGTTCCTCAAGGAAGCTTCGGTCATGAAGGCATTCAAGTGTCACCACGTGGTAAGAAGGGGTGGAAGGTCATTCATGTTACAACTAGAGGAAAAGTCGTGTGGTAAGAGACAAAAGGTCAGAAACAAAGAAACGACGGTTAGAATTAAATTGGGTTAGAGGTATGGTACAGTCAAGTAGAGCTAGGATCAGTCGTGGTTGGAGCCAAGGACTGTTAGGGTCAGGATTAGAATCAAGGTCAGAGGTGAGCCAAGTCTGTGATTGTGACAATAATCAGATATAATCCCAGGAGGTAGGAGGTAGGGTCAGAGTCATTGTTAGATCAAAATTAGGATTACAGTCCTGATGAAGGTCAAGATGGGCATCTGGTTCAGGCTACAGTTGAAGCAGGTAGGTAAGTCAAGGAGAGATGCTAGAAAATGCCATGAAGCCCTCTGTCCACCCCAGGTTCGTCTCCTTGGTGTGGTGTCTCAGGGTCAGCCAACTCTGGTCATCATGGAGTTAATGACCCGTGGGGATCTCAAGAGCCATCTCAGATCTTTGAGGCCTGAGGCAGAGGTAGGAACCAGGAAGATCCTGGAACATAAGGCTGGGGAGTTGAGGCACAGCGTGGGTGAGGGACAATTCTCAAGAGGAAACAAACCTCTAGCCTCTTTCTTCACCTGCAACTTTTTTTTTTTTTTTTTTTTTTTTCCTCTAGAACAACCCTGGTCTGCCACGGCCAGCACTTGGTGACATGATCCAAATGGCTGGTGAGATTGCAGATGGCATGGCCTACCTCGCTGCCAACAAGTTTGTGCACCGGGACCTGGCAGCCCGCAATTGCATGGTGTCCCAGGACTTCACGGTCAAAATTGGGGGTATATTGGGTGCCAAACAGATGAGGGCACCTGAGAGTAGTTTCCTCTAAGATAGACATAGCCCTGGTTCACAGAACCCTCCATGACAGAGAACTTCCTCACCCTCACATCTCAGTCTCCTTGTCCAACAGCACAGGGCTTCAGACGGAATGCCCTCTAAGGTTCTTTGAACTCACACATCTCAAGATGCTTCCAGATGAGACAGAGCTGTGAGAGTTTTAGTTAACTCCCCGCCCTTACCTTCCAGACTTCGGGATGACTCGGGATGTGTATGAGACAGACTATTATCGAAAGGGTGGGAAAGGACTGCTGCCTGTGCGCTGGATGGCCCCCGAGTCCCTCAAAGATGGAATCTTCACCACCCATTCGGACGTTTGGTAAGGCTTGGCAGGAGCGAGCAGAGGGCTCCAGAGATGTTGGGGTGGCACATCCTTCCCTGGGGTGCTGAGCAGCCTGGAGGGTTCTGGACGCTCCCGTGCATCTTCCAGGTCCTTTGGTGTGGTGCTGTGGGAGATCGTGACTTTGGCTGAACAGCCATACCAGGGTCTGTCAAATGAACAAGTGCTCAAATTTGTCATGGATGGTGGGATACTGGAGGAACTGGAGGACTGTCCACCTCAGCTGTGAGTCATTCCTACTGTCTGTCCCTCGTCTCTGCCCTGTGCCATCTCCTCCAGTGCTTCTACATCACCATCCTAGATATGAACCCCTAATTCTAAACTCTCTCTCTATTCCCCTTTTACCCATCTTTGAACCCCTTTCCATGGGCTGATCCTTTCGGCGTGGGAGGCCAGGGTGTGGCAGAGCTCTAGACTCTCTGACCCACCCTCCAACTAGGCGGGAGCTGATGAGTCGCTGCTGGCAGCAGAGCCCACGCCTGCGCCCGACATTCACCCACATCCTGGACGACATACAGGATGAGCTTCGACCCTCCTTCCGCCTCTGTTCCTTCTACCACAGCCCAGCCTGCCAGCGTGGCCAGACCACCCTGTTGCCCACTGAAGCAGAACCTGACTCCCCGCCAACCTCGAATCAGGCTTCAGACTCCAATCTTCAAAATGGGGGTCCAGGGCATTGAGGCTCATTCATTTCCCAACTGACTGACCTCCTATGGCAGAGAGGGTGGGACCCAACCTTTACAGCTGTGAAATGTTCAGGTAGTCACATCATACCCCTGACCTCTTTTGGTAGGACAGTGGGGGTAGACCCAAATAGGGGCAGAGAGCAGGAGCTGGAAAGGGGGGCATCCGAACATATTCATGGAGGGAGTCCCTGGGAAAGCAGGCAAGAACCACAATAGGGGGGACCCTCAGACCATAGGCAAGCTGTGCCTATCTCACAATGAGAGACTGCTCAGACTGAGGGCATCCTCCTAGAGGCAGGGTCCAGAAGACCCTCCCCACACCAGCTTGGGGTTGCCCATGCATCATCAACAAAAACCCTGAAAGCAGACGAGTGCAGAGACAGACCCTGTCCACCCATGCTGAGTGTGGGGCTGGGTGTCCATACTACTGCCCTTTCTTTTTGTATCTCCCCTCTGACCGAGTGCCAGGGCAAAGCAATAACCCCAGGAACCTGGGGAAGTAGGCTACCAGCTGGACCCTCACTTCTTTCTTCCTTTCCCATCCAGGGCCCCCAACCTTTGTTCTTTTCCATCTTCTTCCTCAGGGGCATCCCTTGATGCAGTCACCCCCTTTTCCAGTTGTCCCCTGGACCGGCTAATCTTGCCCGTTAAGAGCATTGTCTTCCTCCCTTCCCTCCCCCATCCCAGCCTCTCAGGGGAAGGCAGGAGAAGGCACAATAAATGCTGAGGTCTGTTTGTTCCCGAGTCCCAGGCAGCCCATTATCTTTCCATCTATATGGTGTTGACACTGGATGAACTTCCTCTCTCCTTCCTTAGGGACTTGAGGTGGTGACCCTAAGGCGGTAACACAGGATAAATACACTTTCGTGAGACACCACCTCCGCGAGGACCCCAGCAGCCAGGGTTGCCATGGCAGTGACACAGAACCATCTTGCCATTATCTCACGCTCAGGGCCAGAAGTGTCTGAGGCCCACAGGGAACCTCTGTGTCTGGCCCCCAGCAGAACAGAACGATTCTCCCTGTCTTCCTTTTGACTTGGCTATGTCTGACCAATGGACAGACATTCCCTTCCAGGAAATTGCAAGGCAGACTTTAAGTGAACTGAACATGGGGCGGAGATAGGTCCCTTGTGACACCTACCCCTGCCAGATGCCCTGACCAAGGCAGAGGCACATTGGAGCAGGGTCTGTGTCCAGCTCACAGTCATCTTTTGGGGAGGCCAGAATCTCAGCTTCTGTCCCATAAGCAGGGATGCCTTTAAGGGTACTGAAATTTCATGGGGAGTCTGGACTTTTATGTCAAAACTAAAGCATTTGAAAAGGAAAAGCTGAAGAAGGTCTTCGACCCTGGGGATATAATGCAGGAGAGAGGCTGTTCAGGGCTCAGGGCTCAGGGCTTTTCCTTTTCAGGGTTTGGAACCTACAGCACCTCACACATGCTCCCTTGTTGAACTGCAGCACAGCCTTTAAGAGCCTTTTAGCACCCTGTACCTGGATCTTCCAAGGCGTAACCATACTGCCCCATCCCCCATGCGTTGAACATACTTGATGCCTCTGGCATTAGATCTGGAATCCACAGTGCAAAGAGACAGGACCTATATGCCACCATACCTGCCCCCAAAGCTACCCTGTTTCTCAGGACAGGTTCTGGGTGGGCTGCAGGAATTTGTTACTCTACCTTGTCCTGCTACTACCTTGTCCTGGTGACTGAAGCAACACTGACCCCTAATGGTTATTAGCAAAACTGCACCTGTGGGAGAAGACAGCAGAGAGGTGGCTCTCCCATCCCCCTGCTGTATGTGGGTTATCTCCTCTGCGCTTTAGGGAAGGGAACAGGGAAAACCTCCATGAAAAAGTCGGGGACTTAGCCAGGCAAGATGACTCACATATTTCATTGTAGCACTTAAGAAACTGATAAAGGAGAATTGCTTTTTAAAAAGTCCAAGGCCAGGCCCACCAAACAGTATAGGATTTTGCCACTGCTCTTGGTTGCCCTCCAAAAGCTGACAGCAAGACCTATTACTGAAGATGCACCACATATGGATCAAAGGACATGGATAAAACACCAGATAGAATTGGTTTGGGAGCATCCTCCTTGTTGGATAGCTTACACAGCGCCAGAGAGTGCTGTAGAAGCTACGGGGGAAGAAAAACAATCAAAGGTCTCATCAAACTGTGAGGTCTGCAAGTTACAGTAACAATCACCATGGCAATAGGTGATCACCAGTATAATAGTGGCAGGAGTATCAAGGAGACAACCAACAGCTTTCTGATCGAATTTAAGGCCCACTTATCAGAATGAGACACATTCCTATTACTTAAACTGGAACGAACCTGTGAAAGGGAAGGAAAGAGATTACAAGGGAAGGAAAGAGATTACAAGGGATGTTTAGCTAGGAAGACAGTAACCAAGCTGCTTTGTAAATATTTGTTATTAAACACACAGAATGGAAAAGCACTCCTAACTCAACCTAGAAGTCTTCTTCCACAACAGAACATGTTTATTAATGCAATGCATGACTTGCCAAAATGCAGAAAAGAAGTATCTGTGGACTTCTTGTTCCTCAGCAAGACATATAAGCCCCACTCGTCCCCACCCTAAGGCTCAGGGAACATTGTAGATGGGGGATGGGGGATGATGAGGCTGTAAGAGCCTGAAATGAGAAGGTGGTGGGCCAAGCATTATCTCCTGGATAGGACATAGTGCTGATGTACAAGATTTCATGGCAGGTATGTAAACTTACACAGGAATTGCATGAGAATTGTCTTATCAAAATCTCATATCAGAAAGATCTCAAGAAGCTCCATACCTGGAGCTGGAAAGGTGGCTCAGGGGTTAAGCCTCTGCCTTGCAGGCGGAAGGTCCTGAGTTCGGATCCTAGACCCCATGTATAGATGCCGGGCAGAAGCGGGGGCGACCTGCGTTTCTGGTCCTCATAGGGCGGAGCCTGTGAATCCTGGGGCAGAGTAAACAAGGAGGAGGTGGAGGTGGTCCATGGTGGTTCCCGAACTCCCTCGTGGTTCTACACACACATACATACACACACGCACACACGCATACACGCACAATTGAATAAATAATTTTAAAAAAAGAAGCTCCATACCTTTCTGAGAGAATAATGAGAACTAATGCTGATGGGGAAGTAAAGGAGGATGCTTCTTCAATGGTGTGTTCACTCAGCTAGGATGCTTGCTAGAGCATAAGTCACCTCAAGCCTATGTCATCAAAGACAGATGAGATGAGACACAGTGGACCACGCAAATGAAAAGATTTTAAAAATAGAAGGGAGTCTGGCAGGGAAGAAGAAGGATTATAAGGGGGAAAGGAGGGAGGATGATATTTGGGACCAGGGGTTGAAATCATGATAAAGTCACTATATTCATCTGTACAACATTAAATTTAAAAAAAAGAACTTAAAAAAGTCCAAGGCAGCCTGGGCTACACAGTGAATTTCAGGTCAAGTCTGCACTACAGAGCAAGACCCCGTAAATTAGATGGGTGACAGATAGATGATAGATAGATGGTAGGTAGATAAGTAGGTAGGTGATAGATAGATAGATAGATAGATAGATAGACAGACAGACAGACAGACAGACAGACAGACAGATGGCAACAAGCCAACTTGGACCTGAGACTTGCACTGCTGCCCTCATGTGATGGGCTCTGGGCAGCGAAGATCAGCCCCTCCTTCTGTGTCCCCAGCCTCCTGTGCTCACGTCACGTGCTCAGGAAGCACTGACCACCTGGAGTGGAGGAGCTGCAGATGGTGGCTGGGAGTTGAAATGCTTCTGACCTGTACTGCCCAGCTCCACTGCTCTCAGGAAGAGGTGGAGGCTGACCCAAAACTGCTCCTCAGGGTGGCGCAAAGGGGAGCAAGAGAAGGTCTGCTGCTATGTAAGTTCCTAAGAAGAAATGGGTTTTTTAATGTAGAAAAAGGCTGGGGGTCAGACTTCAGCAGAGCCTTCTCAACTATCCAGGGAGCTTTTGTCTTTTCTCTTAGAGACAACAGGAGATTCACAGCAGGTTGACCCTGGAGGGAGGAATGGAAGGGTAAATTCAGCAGCTGAAGTAAGAATCTATGAGCAACTTTTTGTCCTTCTACTCTCTTCCAAAACCAGACGACTTAAAACTAAATAGCCAACAATAGCCAGAGGGAGAGTGACAGGCACAGCAGAGATAAATAAGCATCAAAGACAGGCACACTGGATCGAGGAGGTGGCTCAGTGAGGTAAGGTGCCTGTACCCAAACCTGCCCTGCTCTAGTGCCATCTCTCGAGGGCCTGGCAGCTTAGAGAACAGGGTACCAAGCTGATCCAGGGAGTGGTCCTCGCTGAAAACTTGGACCTTCCCTTGACCCAGGATGAATAAGACAAGGAACCTCCTGTTCTGATCTGCAAATAGGTGTTGTCTTCCAATTTTCTACTGAAGAGTAAGGACAAGAAGGAGCTTGGTACATGACTGGCAGCCCACAAAGCCATGGGCCTTTCTAAACAGGCAGAGCAAGTAGGGAGCCCCAGACACAGCAGTGAAGACACCTTGGGGATCTTGGGAACAGTCGTGGTGCAGGACACCTGGAGAGCCCTGGGCACAGTCAGGGCTCAGAAGCTCTGAAGAAAGATCCAGAAAGAAATGAGATGGAGCAAAGCTGACCAGAGGGCAGGGCAGGAAATGGAGCTGCTGGAGGGGTCCAGCTGGTTTCAACCTCCAGCTGTCAGTCTGGGTGTACAAAGACTGCTGCCGAGTGAACCTGGTGAGGTATAAGCAGGGTGGGAAGCCCAGGGAGAGACTTCAGGATGAAGTGGCTACAATGCAATAACAAACAATATGCTTCGTAAGCTCTGGAGCCCTCCACTGATTACCCTCCTCCTGATCTAATCATGCCCTCCTTTGCAAAGATGCTGCTGAAGCACATATGGAGACTGGAAGACGGCCCTGCTAACCTGCAAAGTGAGGAGCGCGTTCTTCCATTTGCAAGTGCAAACTCGGAAGAGCATCGCCAGTATAAATATATGTCCGGGTGATGGGACTGTGAATGATGTATGCCTTCTTTTTGCTTACCTGTACTTTTCCTCTTATATTTAAAGAACATTCATTGTTTACTGACTGAAAAAAACAGTTTGCTTTTAAGTGAACGACTACAGCTTGGGGTTCATAGTGCGTGGCGGACAGTAGGACTGTGTGGCAGGCTCGATTCTTTCCTACCTGCTTTTCTACCATGTACCCTGGCATGGTTTTGTACACAATCTCCCAGGACAATCGTGGGCTGATGGCCCTGTCTTTATAGCATCATTGGGGCTACAGATGGTGAGGGAAGTCCTATCCCCCAACAGTGTAGGCTCAGCTTCCATCTATAGTGACTGCCAGAGCCCTGAATCAGGGTTTCCACTACCCTTCATTTCACAGGCTCCCAGTCGTATCTCCCTTCTAGACCCTCTGCTTGACTTCCTCTTAGTGTGAGAGTGTAGGTCTGTGACAGTTAGGTACAGGTGTCAGTCTAGACAATTGAAGGCTGAACCCTTAGATGCATTTGTGAAGAATTAGTAGTTAAAGAAAGTCCTGGGCAAGTCTGGGAGAATATGTGACTGTCAGGTGATTAAGATGGAGAGAGCTGACTCAGTAAAGTGGCACACTTTTTGACAGACTTACAAAGTGGCAAGTGAGGGCTGGAGAGATGACTCAAGGGTTAAGACTCTGCCTCCAAAACAAGAAGGTCTTGAGTTCGGGTTGCAGGTTCCACATAAAAATGCCAGTTGGAAATAGCAGAGGCCTACACTTCTGGCCCCAGTGGACGGAGCCTGAGAAATCCTAGAGCAAAGCAAAAAAAAAAGGTAGAAACAATCCGGGGTGATTCCTGAAGTCATCCTTGGTCCTTCACAAGGAGATACAGTGCCCTCTGATACACACACACACACACACACACACACACACACACACACACACAAAATAAGTAAATGAATATTTTTTAACAAGTGGCAAGTGAGAAGGTTTGCCCCTCTCTTAGCAATTCCTATGGCTACAGTATGGTCGATTCTATGATGGTGGTATGGACTCTTCTGCCAAGCAGTACTATGAACTGTAACCAGAATCTTAAGTTGAAGTGAACCTCTTATTCCCTTAAGTTATTTAGTCATGTGTTTAACAGTAACATGAAAGAAATGGTAACAACAGGCACATCCATTAAGGCCTCCACTCAAGTTCTCCCACAGTGATCTCTCCTGGAGCCCCTTCCAGCTGCTACTTTCTGCTTATGCATAGCAGCTTATATTGGCAAAGAACACCATTTGCTCATTTAAACCTGCAGTTTAGGTCTGAGATCATATCTCCAGATAATGGAAGTTCTACCTTCACCCTTCTGCCTCAACATTTGAGAGGCAACCAGGTCATCCTCTCTGGTCCTTCAGCCCTGGTTTTGTCTTAAACTTCCCTGAGCTGTGGCATTGAAGCCTCCCACTTCCTACTGCAACCTGTTCTTCCAGAGGAAGGAAATGAGCTGCTGTGTCTCCTACTTCAACGCAGCCAGGCACTTCCCTGTCTGCCACTTCGCAGAGTGATGGCCATCACCAGGCTAGCATCCTGTGAGACTTGCCTCTGCACTTGACCCCAGTCCCCCATCACCCCATCTCTGATCTTTGGTTGATCTCTGAGTCCCTGCCGCCATGTACTGCTGTGGGTTTAGTACGAAGAGGCCACACCCAGGTACTGTCACTGAATACAAGAGATTGCTTGACTTCTCTAAGATGGCGCAAAGCCAACAGCTGAGCAGTTCAGAGGCAGCTATGGAAAGATGCTTCCAGCTGGGAGATCGTGTGGATAAGAGGCACCTGAAAAGCGGCCCATAGAGGTGGGACCCCGATCTTGGAGGGGCTCCTCACAGACGCTGGAATAACATTCAAAGGAAGCAACAATACATGTGTCATGAATTGTTCTATAGCTGGCTAGGAAAACCAAGAGGTAGCACTTTTTTAAAAACGGTAAAATAAATCTAATGAATATAATCTCTGACAATAAACCTTATTTTTTTCCATCAAAAAAAAGGAAGCAGCAATAACAAGCAAACCTTCCCTTGGCTCCTATAGCACCCCCTATTCATAAAAAAAGCCAGCAGGCAAAGGAGTCTAGGATGCAGGTTCAGTCCTAACCTTTCACCACAGAACACGGAAGTCCAAGTTGAAAGCTGAGGTACTTCTCACCAGCACTTCTCTGGAAACCACTGAGTACTGTCACATGTCTACACAGAACAGACACCTTAACATGTGGAAAATGTAGGCTGCTTCATATTGTTGCCTACGTTTTCCAGATGAGAAATGGGGCCTTAGGGAAGTGAAATAAACTCATTCAAAAACTCCAAACTAATACATATCACAGGTGAAATTCAAAGTCAGGGCCTCTAACCTTCCTCCCACTCTATTACTCTGCTACTAGCTGCCCCACCCTGGGCCAAGAATGCTCTGGACCCTGTCCTAAGACTTGGGGAACCTCACAAAAGAAGCAGCAGTGAGATTATAAGGACCTCAAGATGGGAAGGTCCATCATTGGACAAGACATTCCATTCCAGACAGGACTGGTGCATCCAGAACTCACTGCAATGAGACTTGTCCTTACCAAACCTACATAATGACTCACATACCAACATGCCCCCATAGACTATCTAGGAACTCAAGAGAGATAAGAACACACAGTGGAAACCTTGGAGACTAGGGCTGGATGAATGAAGGGAAATGCCCCTATCAGTGAGGTGGCCCAAAGAGAGGCAACTTGGTATGCCACAGAGGCCTGAACCCCCACAAGAGAGAATACTGGGGTCCATAGAAGCAAATAGGCAGGAGGGCGAGAGGAAGCGAAATGGATTGATGAAGGGAAGGGAGAGAAATGGGAAGGAGGGCAGATAGAAGGAAGCACAGGTAAGTATTCAATATGTTTGTAAAACTAGAAAAATAAAATAGTAATAATGATAATAATAATAATAAAGGTGCTCTGGGGAGGATGGGCACATGTAGTTATGGAGGAAAGGTGTCTGTGTGACCCCAACACAGACCATAACACAGAGAGTGGTGCTGATTGTTCACTTCCAACAGATCCTGTGGCAAGTGAAGACATCACAGAGATAGACCAGAACCAGTCCCTGCCCTAGACGCCCACCATCTTGTGGGAGGGAAGGCACCCAGACAAACAACGAAGCGCGTGTGCACTTACGCGGTGCATTGTAGGAGCCAAGTGCTGCCAGGGAGAACTCAGAGCTCAGCACCCTGCTAAGCCGTCCTCCACGGCTCCTCAGAGCCAAGGAGCAAATGCCAAAGCCTGCAGGTGTCAGTTTCCTATCTGGAGTCTCCTGCCCATCCCCACACATGCCATCCCATCCTTGCTCAGACTACGGGACAAAGGCTTGGCCCCTGGGCCACAGCAAGACATCTGCAGTCTGAGTGTCAGGACTCAGAGCAAAGTCTGCATTCTGGACTGTGCTAGAGAGAACCTAGGAGTCCTCAAGCCTCTGTACCCTCCTGTCCCTCAGTGTGCTTCTCACAATGCCTGTACCAACAGCCATAACCTCTGGTTCCTTTGATGTCCTTAGAAACACAGGTCTCTTGGAACATGTGCAAGTTCCTTGGGTGACCTGTGATACCACAAGGATCTTCTTCATTTCTCCACTGGACTTCCCCACCACTTCCAAAAAGTTCTGGAAGCTCACTCTCATGTTACAAAGGACCTCTCTGCAAGTCTTTCCAGACTCCTAGGATCCCTGGATGACTCTGTGATCCATCTCCATAGCCCCAGACACTGCTAGCTCCAGCACCATCTGTCCCAGCCACCTGGTGCAAGGGCTCCAGCTGCTCTCACTGCTGAAGGGCTGCATTCCTACCCACAACTCCAGCTGCTACTTGCTTTGCCTTATAGTAATTGCTCTAACAGCAAATTCAGTAGATGAGAATCTCTGACAGCAAGGTATCCACAGCAGGTAGAGTAAGAAAGAAGGAAGTGAGGACGGACAGGACCCAGAGCTCTATATTTTTACCCTGCCCAGGTTGCTCCCTGTCCCTGGACATCTTTTCTGCCTATGACTATTTTTCCTCCTATGTCTCCTCCTCCCTCTTCTTTGTAGTGTTTGCTTGTTTGTTTGCTTGTTTGTTTGAAGCGGGGATCTGGCTGAACTGGAACTCACTGCTTTATGGAGCTTCCTCCCAGCATAACATGATGCTGCAGTCTAACCTAAGGAGGTTGCTCTGTAGCAATTTGAAACTTTCTGTCCTGGAGGAACAGCTCAGAAGTCTCAGGACGTTCTCAAAGTTCACTAGGTTCACGAGACCCATCCCCAAGGTTATGGAAGAAGTAAACGACCGCTACCCGCTAAGCTGCCTGAAGGAGACTCAGCTACCAGTGATGCAGAGCCCTCTGGGGTTGTAGCTAGCTGGCTTGCTCTGGGGATTACCAGGCTCTACCTTCTAGGACTAGACTTATAGGTTGGCCACCAAACCTGGCCAGAATTTTTACATGGGATCCAAGGATCTAAACTCAGGTTCTTTTGCTTACAAGGCAAAAACTTTAAGCGTTGCACCATCTCTCAAGTCCTTGGTGGACTTTTTTTTTAGTGTATGTAAAATTTAATTATAAACAAGAGTATGAGCAAAGCATTTAAAAATCATTTCAGGGCTATAGAGATGGCTCAGGAGTTAAGACTTGCCTCACAAACACAAGGTCCTGAGTTCTGATCCCAGGTCCCAGGTAAAAAATGCCAGGTGGAGAGGCACTTCTGGCCCTAGTGGGCAGAGCCTGCGAAATTCCAGAGCGAAGCAAGAAGGAAGTAGAAGCAATCCAGGATGACTCCTGAAGTCATTTTTGGTCCTCCACAAGGACATACAGTGCCCTCTGACACACACACACACACACACACACACACACACACACACACACTCACACTCACACAGAGTAAATAAATAAAATAAAATAAATGATAAAATCAATTATTTGGCAGCTCACATCATTGCAAGAAACAAATCTGACCCTAAGAAAACTTTAGTTTTGTGAAAAAAACAAAGTTGGACAGTTTGTTTGTGTGGGAGTTAAAACATATTTTAAAAAGAGCCTGGCCATAAAATCAGCCTCTGTTCCAAAATAATGGTGTATAAACGTAAAATCCTGAAGCTGCAGACAGGAGTGATCTCATCTTCAATGTAGTGATGAAGTCATTGCTGAGTCAAGGTTGTTCCTGTAGGTAATGCCTCACCAGTATTCCTGAAAGTTTACCAAGTTGGACTTGGACATAATCATTACTTTGGTTCATGCCACTGGCTTCCTATGTGGGGTGAATAGATATTTGTGTGATATCACCACAGGAAAAACATCACAAGTGGTAGCCTGGAATGACCTCATTGTGGCGCTCCTTCTTCTTCCTCAGCTTCCAGGTGCTGCTGGCATCACAGGTGTGAGCCACGGAGATGGCCAGTTCTACTGGGTTCTTTTCTTGCCTTCTCTCTGAGATGGAGTGGGCAGGCAGAAAGGATGAACAAGGACAATTTTTATTGCCTCACAAGAATAACAATTTGAACAGGAAAATAGGCTGCCTTGTGGGAACAGCAACTCGAATCGAACAGAGAGAGGTTTGAACACTTGGTAACCACAGGATGCTGCCAAGAGCTTGCCACAACTGTCACAGGTCTGGAAAGTGTCACAGCCATGAGAAATGTTACAGCTCTGTGCTCTGCAGCCAGATCTTAGGACAATGAATGCGAGCAATTGGGAGCTACAGGTTGCAGAAGACAGGTGCAGTGTTTGGTCCCAGAGCAGGAATGATTTTTTTTTTAAGTTATTTTTCCTTTTTTTTTTAGAGATTATTTTTATCTAACTTTCTTTCTTTCCTTCTTTCTTTCTTTCTTTCTTTCTTTCTTTCTTTCTTTCTTTCTTTCTTTCTTTCTTTCTTTCTTTTGTGTGTGTGTGTGTGTGTGTGTGTATCAGAGGGCACGGAAATCAAAGGGTGACTTCAGGAATCATCCTGGATTGTTCTATCTTTTATTTATGCTGCTCCATCTTCCAGGGCCAGAATTACAGGCCACTGCCATTTCCTCCTGCAATTTTTACATGGAATCTGGGGTTGGAACTCAGGTCTTTCTACTTTTGAGGCACAGCTTACCTAAACCATCTCTCCAAACCAGGAATGAATTCTTGACCAGAGCTGCAATATCAAGTCTTGGAGACTGGTATAGTTATTCTGAATGTTGCCAATAAATTCACAAGCAATAATTTGGGGAAACAAGAGGGTTTTAGTCTTGCTTACAGTTACCAGTTACAGCTCAGCAGGAGAGTTCATACCAACACCAAGAGCTAAAGGAACTGGCCACAATAAATACACAGGAATTGCTGAGAGACGGGCAAACTTCACTTGCCAGACTGCAATTCTGTCCAAGTTTGTCAAATCACTGAACTAGTTCCTTCCATCTTATTCACTGAACTAGTTCCTTCCATCTTACTCACCTGCCCAGAGAATGGTCCACCCACCACGAACTGGGTTTTCCCATATCAATTAGATACTCTACTGAAGACTTGTTTAAGATTTACCTTAACCACCAATTCACAGATGTACAGAGTTCAACCCTCAATTGTCAAGTTGACAACTATATCTAACTAGTACAGAAGCTAAAACAGAAGTGAATTCCTGCCCACAGCAGTGGGTTGAGTTTCAAACGATGGTCCAGCAGATACCCCAGTGAGTCCACTTGTTTAAGGCAGGAGCCTCAAGGATGGCAAGTCTCCAGAGAGTCTACCTCTGGTAAGTCTTGCAAGCAGGATCAATCTTCCAGTATTCTTTCTCTTTCTCTTCCAACCAGCAGTGTGAAGAACGTCTCCTTTGGGAACCAGGCTCCCCACTAGAGCCGGGAACTGGACTGGCTCCAGACTACAGAAAGATTCTTTTATATCAGCAAAATTGGGTCCTAATTGACTGGGTGCGTGCATGCAAATGAGGTATCTAATAAGAACTAGTCAGGTACATCATGGAGAGAAAGTAGAAGCCCACCAAAAATTGAGCTAGTTCTGTCAAGTCCATTGCTCCACTCCCTGCCCTCATGTTGCAAGGGAAGTGGAAAAGTTAAAAAAAGGCACAAAACCTCTGTGGCTTTTTAACAGTCCTTCAGCCCCCAATTGAAGCCAGGCAAAAGAGCCTATTGGACTTGCGGTTTCTGTTTTTGCTTATTCTTTGATAGTTTCATACATGAAAACAGTGAATTTTCATTTTTACCACTTACTGCCTGATCCTATTTCCCCTCCTTTTCCCATTGCATACGGTCTTCTTCCTGACCAGTGTCCCTTGTCCCTCCTAGGTTTTTCCTCATGTGTGTGTGGCCCACTGAGGTTCATCTGGGTTGCCTGTGTGCGTGAGCACTTGCTGCAGCACGCGTGATATACCAGTGTACATAGCATTAAGAAAAGCAGCTCCTTTCCCCCCATCCCCCACGTACCATTAACCTCAATAGTCTCTCAGGAAAGTGCAGAGACTCTTAGATCTTCCCTTCCATTCCATGGTGAAATGTCAATAGGTCACATCTTGTAGAGAGAGGTATTGTGAGGTAGAAACACCTGCAGTGAGTCCTTGGGTGTAGCAGTTCTGTTGTGTCCAGAAGATACTATCTCGCAACAGCCCTTCCTACTCTCAGGCTCTTACATTCTTACCGTCCCCACTTCTCCAATGCTAAATGTTCAGACTCAGGGGGCTTGCACTTCATTCATTCTCCTTGCTTCCTCAGCACTGAGAAGGGGGAACCGTAGCTCCACCGCCGCTGGTGTGAGATGATCAATACTGGCAGCATCAGAGGAGTGGAGGGGAAGGAAGTCGTGTCTGTTCCCTGAATGCTGCCATCTCTGATAGTCACTGGAGCCCCTGAACATGGTATTGTTATGGTGGTTGTCAGCTGTCGCCCATTCCCTAGGCTGATTTTTGTACATTTTTCTCTCCTGTGAGTTTCTATCTGCCCAGGGCTCTTGCATTTTGTTCCAGTCACCCGTCGCCTTAGTGGCAGCCAGACACTCCTACCCCTTCACCACCATACCCAGCTGCCCACGACTTCCTATTGGAAGCCCACTCAGCTTTCAAGGCTCATCAGATGCTTGAGAATTGCACTCTGCCTACAGTCTCTGAGCCTCCACCATCCAGTCAGCTTCCTCTCTCTGGGCCTACCTGCCTTACGACTGAGTCCCTGGAGGGAACATGGAAGCTCACAGGGCCTATGTGATGAGTTTTCTAGCAACGGCCATGCAAAGCTGTGAGTCAGAAACTCAAACAGCAGCCAGGCACAGAGAAGCACACTTGTAATCCCGGACTGAGGAAGCCAAGGCAGGAGGTCCATGAATTCTAGCCTAATCTAGACTACACAGTAAAACCCTGTCTCTAAAATACATACATACATACATACATACATACATACATACATACATACATACATACATACTTAATGTATACATACATACTTAATGTGACCAGGACATCACAGGCAGAGGATGACAATAAGAAGTGAAGATCACTATTCACATGACTCACTGCATATCGTGCTTGCCATATGAACCTCCCTGCAGCTCCCTGGATCACTACCTTCTTTTCAGAGACCCTAGTCTGAAACTTGGCATATAGAACAAGATGCTATACCAGTATCACTTAGCACTGAGAAAGAGGCATGGCGTTTGCTTGGCCTCTTTTTTCTCTGTGATGTGCGGGGCAGGCAGGAGCTTTCTACTGTGATGAATACATGATCCAAACAATTTAAGAAAATAAGGGGATTTTTATTCATACTCATGGTTCAAGTTACAGTCCACTGTAACAGAAGAGTTATACCAACATCAGGAGCTAAGGCAACTGGCCACATCACATTCCCAGGAAGGGCTGAAAGAGGGCACTTGCCAGCTTGCCAGCTTGCCAAATGCTGAATCAGTTCTTTTCCATCCTAACTACCTACCCAGGGAATGGTCCCACTTACTATGGGCTGAGTCTTTCCACATCAACTAGATAATCTCCTATAGGCTTGTTAAGATACTTACCTTAACTAAATAGTTCTTTATAGGTATGCCTAAAGATTCATTTGCTATTGATATTTAAAACAAATTGCCACAAACTGAGTTCTAGAGAAGATTCGGTTACGTTATAAGCTGTCTTACTTCTTGGGCCATGTAATCCAGCATGCTTAGTGGTGGTGAAAATAACTTCAGTGGATGAAGTTGCTTCAGCGAAGCCCTAACAAGGAACTGCATCATATGTCCTGGGGTTCCTCAGCAAGTCAGTTACATTCTCATTTGAATTACACTCTTACAAAAAGCTACTACTTTACTGCTATATCCCAACAGACACTGAGTATGGAAAGTGACTAAAATACAGAAGTGTTATAGGAGAGGTATTTAGTATGTGTCAGGGTCATAACAAGAGGTCATTTGCTTGATCCCAAAAGTGAATATCTCCTTAAAGTTTGTGACCCAAGCACCCCTCCTCCCTCACCCAGTCCTAACAGAGGAACCTATGGAAGTGTGAACAAGGCTCAGACTGAAATAGGATGAAATATTAACAAAAGCCTATGCTATAGAAAGCCTGTTTTTAGCCCCCTCCCTTCCACTGGGACTGAGATAAGAGGTTGCTGTGAGAAAGCTCACAAAGGATAAAACTCCAAGGCTTCTGCCCTCGACAAACATCAGTTCTTCTGGCATCTGATTTCCTCAATCTCCGTTCCCGCTTCCCTTCCTCAGCAACTAGAGTAGAAGCCATCTGAGAGACTGTCACATTCCTTAGGTAGATGATTGACAAGACAGGGCTCCCCTTTTTGTTTTCCTTCTGCTTAATAAGATGTGCATATGATGTATGTAACCCATTTTCTGGCTCATGGTTTTTGACCAGAGAGCTGGGGTCCTCTAGCGAGTGTAATAAAAATCAGCTTCTTCATCAGTATTTGCATCTGGAGCTTCTGTTCCTGGTAGACAGGCAGTCACCCCATAATAAGATCTTTGGGCCTGACTTTACTGTCTTCCAAAGGAGAAAGTTGGGCAGTCTAACTCAGCCTGTGCCTGCCAGTCAGCTGTTCACCTTGACTATCAGTCAACCAGTGCTGATATAACCAATTTGCTAATAATATGGTAACTGATTGCATGGGATCAAGATCAGCCTTTACCAATGTTGAGCATACAGAGTAGCACCGAGCTCTCCCTGCTCGTGTGGAGGGAGGAAGCCTCCCCCCATATGGTGGCAGGCTGATCCATTGGATCCCTTTCTCTTTTGAGGGGACAGTGATTTGTTCTTATCAACTCCAGTACCTGCAATGATTCTTCAATGTCGGGAGCAGACATGTGGCCATCTCAGACCGAGGGACTCATTTTATAGCAAAGGCACAACAGTAGCCTCATGGCCACCGTGTTTTCTAGTTTTATCTTGCTACTCAGAATCATTCAGTTGATGCAATGAGAAATGAGCTTTTGAAGGGTCCGATAAGCAGTGCATGGATAATAGCCCTTTGTGAGGCTGAAGCCCTCTCTTCAGGGAAGGGATTGCTTCAAACTGCTGCTTAGCACTGGGCCCCGGTGATCAGAAAGCATAGGTCTAGGTACAAAGCACTAGACATACTTCCTTTCACTGTTTCATCCAGTGACTAACTTGCAATTTTGTGCCTTTTTTTAAAATCACAATCCCGGGGGTTTCCAGATTACAGGTTCTCCTGATGGACTGAAGAAAAAGACAAGTTGACATAGCATTGAAATAATTGAATTAATCAGGCGTCATATGTCCCAGACTGGCCTGGAGCTTGTTATGTAGACCAAAGATGATCTTGAGCTACTTCTAATCCTCCTGCCTCCACCTTCTGAGTGTTAGGATCACAAATTCATGTCACCATGCCTGATTTATGTCATACTGGGGATCAAACCCAGGGCTCTGTGCATGCTAGGTGAGAACTTTGCCAACTGAGGTATATCCTAACATACACCCCTTAGAACCTTTTGACTCATTATCCAACAGGGATGCCTGGCCCCCCAATCATTGCCACCTTTATCAGAACCATAGCCAAGCAGAGTCAAGCTGAAGTCCTCATATTTCAGATCTCCATACGATGCAGTTGAACCTCTCTGAGTCACTTTTTTCTTTCTAATTAATATCAGATGGCACATCATGAGCCACATGATTTAGCTTCCTGGATAGACACAAAGAGACACAGAGGACACAGTCTCTAGTCAGTTCCTATGGAATGACATTGATCAATAGGAAGCAGAAAGAAAAAAGAGCTGGGAGATACATTCCTCCCCTTTCTCTTGTGTGGATTACGCCTGGCACTGTGTGGATTGCCCTGGCACTCTATGGATTACTGACGGTGCTCTGTGAATTACCATTAGCACTGTCTGGATTACTCTTGGCACTTATGAATTACCTCCTTGCATTCTGTGGATTACCTTTGTTACTGTGTGGATTATCCCTGGTACTGTATGAGTTATTCATGACACGGCATGGATTAACCCTGAGTAACTTGTAGCACTTTGTAGATTATTTCTGGAACTCTGCAGATTATTCTCGGAACTCCGTCTGGCTACAGCCCTCTTTGCAAGTAAAAGTGCCTTGAATACCTGATCCTCAGGCTGCAGTAGAGACTAGTGTAGCTGTAGATCTCCATTCCTTATCCTCCCCACTCTGGTTTGGTCTCCTTCTAGAAACATCTTTTCCCACATTCTTTAACCATACCTATCATTTATAGCTCTCCTCATTTTTCTCCCCTGACACCCCAGCTTCTATACCAATGCACCCAAACCCTTATGTATGATGTAACCTGATTAAATAGGAGCTGCTGAATAGGGTTCCCATAGCACCAGCCCACAACACTAAATGATTGGCCAATATACCTGTTGCCATGTCCTGCTCCCCTAATCTTGATTTCTTGAGACAAGGGTTTTTTTTTCTCCCTGGTTATAAGCACCTACACAGCAGATGGAGCACCATGACCTTGCCTAGATCTGGAGAATTAGGGGAAGAAGCTTATTTTTCTAGTCTTGGCTTTGCTCCCAATTTCTTTCTTTTTTTTTTAACATTTTTTATTATTATTTCCGCTCATACAAACTTAATAGGTAGACCAGTTCCCTCCCCCCCCCTCCTCCCCCGAAACCCCTTGCTCCCCCTCCCTCCCTCCCCATCTCCCAGTGCCTCCCCCCCAATTCCCAGAGAGTCCTTTATTGTGTATGCCTAACTCTCCTCTTGGTCCTCCTTTCCGATGACATAAAAGGACCCAGTGGCATTTCCCTGAACCCTTTCTCGTGTTCCCCTTAAGCATAGGAACACTTCTGTGGCCATCAATCCCTTGCCTCCAAGGATCTTGGTGCCTTTAGCTGATGTTAGACTTTGTGAGATCAATAGTGTGACGGACATGGCGCAGGGCATGCAAAGTCCTATTATGATTGCTTCAGCCCTATCTAGTGTGGAGACTCCTCAAATCATTGCTCCCCCCATCCTTTTGCTCTTACAATCTTACCGCCCCCTCTTCCGCAGATGTCCCTGAGTTTCAGGATGGGGGGTTTGCTCCCAGTTTCTAAGATGCTGAAACATTCTGACCAAGGTATTTAACTTCTGTGAGCTTTGTTTTTGACGCCTAGGATGTGAGGGAAATGCTCCTGTTCCTTCCCAAATCTGAGATCAAATGAGAGAAAAATGGTATTGGCTCTTCATTATATAGAAGAGGTATTAGAAGTTTAAGATCAGCACTGATTTTTTAAAACTATTTCTTTAAATAAAATAACTTAAATAAAAATAAATACATAAGCCATTTCTTTGAGAGAGCAGATGTGCCCCACAGCACGAGTGTCTTTACCTGCTGAGCCATCTCAGCACTAATGTTAACAATAAATGCTCTGGGGCTGGCAAGAGAGTTCAGTAGGTAAGGTGCCTGCTCGCAAACCTAGCAACCTGAGTTTAATCCCTAGAAAAGCCCAATAGTGGAAGGAGAAAACTGACTTCAGAAAGTTATCCTCTCACCTTCACCTGCAGGTCATGGCATATATGAGCATTATGAGCATTCTCTCTCTCTCGAATAAATACTTAAAAAAAAAACAATAAATGCTGTGGCCGGTCACAGTGGTGCACACTTGCAATCTCAGCATGCAGGAGGCTGAGACAGGAGGATCCCAAGTTCAAGACCAGCCTGGACTACATAGTGAGAACTGGCATACACACACAAATATATGTAAGTAAAAATAATAGCTGCTATTTTAGTTCTCTGAACTGAAATGCCTGACAGAATCTTCTTCAAGGAGGAACGTTCCTCCGCCCATACACACACAGACCACCATTCACAAGGAAGAATGGAAGGCTGTGGGAATGTGACGCAATGTGTCTTTATGACAAGGCAGACCCGAAAGCAAGAGAAAGTGAGTCAGAACCAGAGGCCAAGCTGTAACTTCTACAAAACCTGCTCCCTGTTTGCCAGCTAGGCCCTCACCTCCTGAAGGCCTCAGAGCCTCCCAAAGTGTCACCCAAAGCTGGGGAGCTGGATTTAGAACACAAGCCTGTGGGGGGTGTTTTGGATCCATAACAACTGTCAATAGTGTTAATACTGGTAACAACCTGTGTAGTCGTGTAGAGTCCTCTTCTTCCAGAAGGAGCCTGAATGCAGTCCCATCATCTGCTGAAGGCTTCTTATCTCCTTGTCTCACCAAGTAAAGTGCTTGTGGCACAATCACCAGAACCTAAGTGCGGATCTCCAGCACTCATGTAAAAGCAGAAAGAGTCCTTCCAGGAGTCTGACACACATCCTTCCTGTTGCCCCACTCTGCCTCTCCTCGAGTCTCTTCTCAAAGCAAGATCCTGAGCACAAACCTCGAGACCTCTTACAGAGCTTCAAGAGAAACCAGGGTCAGATAACAAGGACTTCTCAACACCTAACAAAGTCACACACAATCACATACACACACACACACACACACAATCACATACACACACACACACACACAATCACATACACACACACACATACACACACACACACACACACACACACTCACACACTCCTCAACTATACCACAGCTTTCAGCTTCTGGGGGTGGGACAATCGTCTTACTGGTTTTCCATGACGTGGGTTCTCTGCAGGACCAAACTGTGGGTAAAGCGACATTTCCTGTTCCTGGGGCCACGGTGAGAGGAGAGACAGCTGCTGAGTGTGCACATCTTTTGAGAGAAACGTACCTGCTTCCATGGAGTCCCATCTAGGCCAGACATGCCCCCAAGGTAAGCGTGACATCCAAGACCCCACCATCCCTCTCTGCTCTCCTGGGCCTGAGCTTCCACTTCGGAGACGAGCAGCTGGTCCATATCAAACCTGACCCTTTGTCTACAGCCCCTCTGTCCTCCCTGGGGCTCCATGTCTACGCATCCCTGAGGATGGGGGTGGGCAGTCCTAAAAAGAAGAGCAGGAGGATCCGGTAGAAATTCCTACACTGAGAGGAGCTTGGCTGAAGAGATCTACTTTCCCATGGGGCTTCTGACCCTTCAGAAGGGGAGTCAACTCTCCGGGCCTCCTTGCTGACAGTCCTTCTTGGCCGCATCAGACACTCTGCTATACCTTGGCTCCTTACTCCTTACCTCTGACACCCTCCCACTGCCCCACCCCCACTGTTCCTACCCCACACTTGAATTCTCTTGTTGTGACTGTCACTGTCTGAAGTAACAGGGAGTAACGGGGGGGGAGGGGGCAGAAGGAGAGGCAGCCCCTTTCTAAGAAACCCCCACAGTCTTCTTTGTGCTAACAGTGAATCATGAAGCCCCTTTGCCAAACTTCAGCACCTTCCAGCCCATGGGTTTGACTCAGAGGAGCTACCAGGGTCCAAGCACGAAGAGAGAGCCTAGCACCCGGGTTCTGAAGGTCCAGGAAGCTCAGTCCACTACCAGGATTGCGCACACCAGGGTGAGTCAGATCACCGGAGTTGGGGAGTCACAGTCATCCCATACTCTCCTTCCCTCCCAGGGGTAAGAACAAGAAATGGAAACAAGGTCAGAAATACCACCTGCAATGGGGCTGGAGAGGTGGCTCAGAGGTTAAGACTCTGCCTTGCAGGCGGAAGGTCCTGAGTTCGGATCCTAGACCCCACGCCCGGGTGGAAAGCGGGGGCGGCCTGCATTTCTGGTCCTGGTTGGGCGGAGCCTATGAATCCCGGGGCAGAGTAAATAAGGAGGAGGTGGTTCCCGAATTCGTCTGTGGTTCTACACACACACACATACATGCACACACGCGCGCACACGCACAATTGAATAAATAATACATAATGATAATAATAATAAAGAAATAGCACCAGCAGGAATGAATGGTCACTGCAAACAAGGCTGGACACATACTCTTCCCCACTGCTGCTTCTCTGCCCTCGGAAAGCCTGGGATGAGTCGGCAGGTGACCAGGGCACAGGGCATTGAGACCAGAAGCAACAGTCTGTGGCCTGGGTCAGCACCTTCAATCTGCCCACAGCATTCCAGACCCCATCTCAGCCCACTTCCCACTCCAGCATCAAGAACCTTCCCTGCCGGTTCAGCACTCACACCCCTTTGCTGGAGAGAAAACCTCCTTCCATCTGGTTTCCTTCCATCTCCTAGCCTCCCCCAAGTCAGGCAATGACTTTCCGTCCCTCTAAAGGACTTTTCTGCCTCCCACCCCATTTAGCAGCTGACTGCTATGGGATTAAAGCCCCTTGGGAAGCTGGAGAAGAATCCCTGGAAACCAAACAGCCAGAACTAAAGGAGGGATTTTAATCAGTAACCTTGGAAAGGACTTTCTGGGGAATCTAAGGCTAAAATAGGCAGAAGGGCTGGTTGTGCGAATGGGCAGGGGGCAGCTTGGAGTCAGGAGAAGCTGCTCCTGTTCTTGACCTCTCTCCTGCCTAGACCCCCGTCCTAGAGGCTTCGGGGGTCTCGGGGACTGCTGCCAGCTCGGAAGAGGTCCCTGGAGAAGAAGGCCTGGCCTTGCAGGCAGAGACCAGAGCTTGGGTCCGGAAAACGCAGGCCCACTGGCTCCTGCACCGGACTGCCCCGGCGTGGTTCCATGGCTTTATCACTCGGAGGTGAGTTTCAGGAGAAGAACCCCCACAAGGGGCCAAGGCTGTGAGTTCTGAAGCCAGTAGGGAGCTCGTGGCCGCGGTGACTCCGGATCCAGAGTCCGCTCTTGCCAGACCCCTCAGGGAGGAGCGGCTCTCTTAACCCCCTGGCCCTAGACTCCCTTGTCCTGTTGGCTCTGGGTCTCTCTGTCTTCTTCCATCTCTGCTGGCTCTCTCTAGCCCCCTCCTTCCTTTGCTCCCTTTCAGACCCTCCATCCTTCCTCAGCGCTGCTTCTGCCTGGCTTGTGACTTCTGAAATCTGCAGATGCGACTGCCATGTTCGTTGCAGCAGCACAGGCTGTACCACCAGGCTGCCTTGAAGGCTGAGGCCCAGGGACAGCCAGGGCCTCCGAAATGGGACTCCTGTCCCCATCTCTGACGAGCCCTCCTCACTTCAAGGAGTGAGAACAGGGTCATACACTTCTCTCCACCACCGCAGGGAAGCAGAGAGGCTGCTGCAGCCCCAACCCCAAGGATGCTACTTGGTGCGCTTCAGCGAGAGCGCCGTGACCTTTGTGCTATCCTACAGGTGAGGCGAGGCCAGGCCAGCTGGAGGGGCAGCCTTGTGTGTCCTGAGGGGCCAGGGTCGGCCCCGAGGATGCTGAGGGGTAGGTCTCCCATCGCACCGGTGGGCAAGGGCACGACAAAGCTGACTCCAAGTGGTGTATTACAGGAGTTGGACTTGCTGCCGCCATTTCTTACTTGCCCAGCTCGGGGATGGGCGCTACGTGGTACTGGGTGAAGATAGCGCCCACATGCACCTGCAGGACTTGCTTCGTCACTACACAGCGTGTCCCCTTAGTCCCTATGGGGAGACACTCACCCAGCCCCTCGCCCGCCAGGTATGCCCTGACACAAGACCCCAACTCTGAGGCCAGCACCCCTCTTCTGGTCCAGGTCTGCCTCTCTAGACTTTCTCATCCCAGCAGATAACTAGCCACTGTCACCTTCCCATGCCACTTGCAGGAAGTTGTGGAGGAGTTTTTGAGAGACTGGCCCACCCACAGACAGCAAAACAAAGAGAGATTAAGCGAGGTGGTCATTTGTTTTTTCTTTTTCTTTTTTTTGATATTTTTATTCATTTTTATTCAATTATGCGTGTATGCATGCGTGTGTGTGTGTGTGTGTGTGTGTGTGTGTGTGTGTGTGTGTGTAGAACCACGGGCAAATTCGGGAACCACCATGGACCGCTTCCGCCGTACCAGGACCAGAAACGCAGGCTGCCCCTGCTTCCGTCCGGCGTCTATACGTGGGGTCTAGGATCCGAACTCAGGACCTTCCACCTGCAAGGCAGAGGCTTAACCCCTGAGCCACCTCTCCAGCCCCTGTTTTTAAGTTCAGCAAAGTTTACTGAGCACTGGGCTGGTAGCTCTGGAAATGAACCTGAGAAGAAGACAGGTGGGTGTGTCTCACTTCTCGTCGGTGGACAGTTCAGTGAGAGCAATCAAGAGTGGAGACCGGAGCTGGGGAACGCAGTGTCACTTAGCTTGGTGGAAGTCATGTCAGGGAGGTTACCCTGCTCAGATGCAGGTACTTCTGAAAGACCACTGTGCCTTGGCAAATAGCAAGGGCAAAGCCGACCAAAATATCCTGGCCTTCAAGAAGCACCCATTCTAGGACAAGATGACATAATAGCACAGAGGGTGAACCAGCAGCAAAAATGGGCAGTAGGTGCCTTGAAGAAAAACAGTGACAGGGCCGGGGCAGTTTCACATAGGGACATCGGGGAAGGTCATCGTGCCAAAAGGATATATGAATGAAGTGAAGGAGGGAGCCTTGAGACAGCCTGAGGAAGAGCATTCTGGGAAGAAGTGCCAGTTGGTACATAGGCCTCTAGGTGGGAAGATGCTGGATGCATCTGGAGAATAATGAGCTGTGTCAAAGAGGCTGTGGGTGGATCAGGGCCTTGATAGAGAGGTAAGAGAAGTTGGAAAGGTGAAAGGGTTCCTGAAGACTGGTGTAAGGATTGGGATTTTTATTCTGTGTAAAAGGAAGACAGTCTTCACTGGCTGAGATGGAGGAGGAGAAGTGTAGGCCGCATAAGGAGACAGGCAGTACCGGCTCTGACATGGTGCGCATAGTATGGGATGGGGGTGGGGTGCAACCAGAGGAACTTGTCTAGCTTTAGGGCCTGGGTTCAATCTCTAGTGCTAGTGCCACAGAAAGTAAAAGGACTGGAGCCGGAAACAGAAGTCTGAGGGGACCGAGTCTTGCCACTCAAGATCAAGCATCTGGCCAGTAATGGAACAGGCAGTCCTGACATGCGGCTAGGGGAGGCTGAAGAATGGCCATAGGACAGAGGATGCACCAGCAGGCTGGGCTGTAGGCTTAGAGAGGAACGGGAAGATGTGAAAAGTTGACAGTGGAGGGGTCAGGCTTGTTTAAGGTACTGTTTGGAAGCAGGATGAATGTGCTATTTTAGAAGGAAATGTAGACAAATAAGGGGTAGGCACAAGGAGAAAGCGTTCCGATTTGGGGGCTGAGAAGAGGGTTCAGTGGGTATTTGCTGCACAAGCCTCATAACTGGATTCGATCCCTTGAACCTGTGTAAAAAACTGGATGTGATCGTGCACATCTATAATGCCAACACTCTACAGTGAGATGGAAGGCTTCAACTAGGGAACAGCCAAAATTTCAGACCTTGCCCTGACAGAAATAAGACAAATGTGCCTCAACAGTTGAAGGTGAGAACCAAGTCCCCAGAGTTGTCCTCTGACCTCCACACGTATGCTGCAGAATGTACATGCATGTCCCCACACCATTAATTTTTTAAATAATTCTGATTTGGATCCAGGAAGCTTGTAATGTTGCAGGAGCGTGAGAAGGCCCTGTGGCCTTGGCCTGCCAGCAGCGGAGGGCAAATGGAGCCTTCATGGAGCCAGGACTAATGCTGAGATACAAGCATGCCTGCTGTAGGACAGTTACATACGCAGATCTGTCTCTCCTAAGCTGGTCTCTGCCCTATCTGCCTCTAGCTTGGTAATGAACCTTGTAAGACCTGCAGATGTAAGGCACAGCTGTCTTGGAGCTTTGCCCCCAGGCTGATCATTTTGGCGCTGAATTTCTAGAACCTTGTTGCATTTTTGCAACCACTGCCCAGGCTCCGTGTCCCAGATGACGGAAGTTCAGTGCCAGACAAAGCTATGAGCAGAAATTACCTTCTTCTAACAATCAGTCCCCCGCTATCTCTAAAAGTTCTTCCTCACTCAGAAAATGCAGTCTATGGGGGTTGGAGAGATGGCTCAGGGGTTAAGTCTCTGCCTTGCAGGCGGAAGGTCCTGAGTTCGGATCCTAGATCCCACGTATAGACGCCGGGCGGAAGCAGGAGCAGCCTGTGTTTCTGGTCCTGGTAGGGCAGAGCCTGTGAATCCTGAGGCAGAGTAAAACAAGGAGGTGGAAGCAGTCCATGGTAGTTCCTGAATTCGCCCGTGTTTTACACACACACACACACCTGCACAATTGAATAAATAATAAAAAAAATTAAAAGAAAATGCAGTCTAGGCCAAGTTTCTCTCCTCCTTTCTTCTCCCTCCATCTTTCTCTCCCCTAAATTTCCTGCCCCTTTTGTATCCCACCACCTCTGGTCCCAGGTTTCTCAGGCCTTCTTCTTTTCCCTACAGACTTCTGAGCCTGTCGGACTTTCCCTAAGGACTCAGAAGTCAGAATCTGGAAGCAAAAGCCAGGACCCAGACACTCAGCTCAATCTGCTCATCAAACAGGGGCAGGACCAGGTCCCCATACACACAGAAAAAGAGGGGGCCCAACAGCTGATGGAGGTATTATATTTGACTAGAGGATCTGAGTGAGGGAGTAGAGCCTGGAGGAGGCACAGTTTAAAAGAGGGAGAGGTCAGAAAGGGAAGGGGGACCTCAACAACAGAGTTCAGGCTGAAATAGATTTGGGTTGATATCCTGCCTCAGTCACTCTCATCAACTCTTTTCCCCGCCTTGCCTTCTCTCCTAGCCATGCCAGCCACGCAAGCCCAAGCCTCCCATTCCTGCCAAGCCCCAACCGTTCCCTGAAGTCTATAGGAGTCCTGCATCCCAGTGCCGCCGGGCCTCAGCCGCAAATCCTATCTACCATGAGCCTGATGAACCGATAGTCTTCTATGCCATGGGCCGGGGCAGTCCTGGAGAAGCACCCAGTAACATCTACGCTGAGGTAGAGAGCTCATCAGGAAAGGCACCCACCCGACACCCAGTCCTCCAGAAGTCCTGGTCCAGGCCCGCCTCAGGAAGTCAGGTAAAGGGGGCCAGTGAAAGCTCGAGAACTTTCTGGAAGTTCTCAGGAGGCTGGAGAGGAGCTTACCCTGAGTACTGGGTCAGAGTGAAGGTCAGAAGCCTAAAGAGATATGAAAAGAACAGAGTGGTCCTGGCTGCTGACGACCTTCACCCAGTTCCTGACCCAGAGATCCCTCCCTTCCCTTTCCTTGGCGTCCCTCAGGTGGCCTCGTTTTTGTCAGGCCCTGTCCACTGGCAGTAGAGGCTGACAGATTCTTTCATCTTTCCCGAGCCCCCATCCTGCATTTGTCTACCAGGCCCTCCTCAAATGCACACAGACCTCTTTTCCAGCCGCACAGGCCCATGACGTCCTAGGAAAGCATGCTTCGGGCCCCACATGCCACCTCAGAAGGGCCCTTTCTTAATTCTCATCCCTTCTCATTGTCTTCCCACTAGTGCTTTCAGGGTCTTACTGTGTTTTCGAGCCCCTGCACCCCCTGCCTCCACCTTCTCTCCGGCCCTCCGTACGCTTCTCCTTGCTGGCATCCAGCCTGGGGCCTTGCCAAACTCAGTCCGATTCCATCAGGCCGGGTTCCATCCAAATATCCTTCCAGGCTGTTCAGCACCTCAGGACTCCCAACCCCCCAAGCTCTATTCAGCCAGCAGTACTATTGCCCCAACTCGCCACACTGTCATCCTGTGTCCTACATCCTGACTGATACCTGTCAGTGCTCAGCTATTCCAGTCAAAAACCTGGGACTCTCTTAACGTCTCTTCCCTTCATCTCTCTCTCTGAAACTCATAAACACCAGCCTCTTCCTAGTACCCACTCTCATCCTGTCATTTCTCATCAGGCTTATTCTAAGATTTTTTTTTTTTTAGATAGGGTTTTATGTATCCCAGGCTGACCTTGATTCTGATGTATAGCCAAAGATAACCTTGAATTTCCTGAGTATGGGGATTATAGTGTGCACCGCCAAGCATGGTTTATGCAGAACTGGGGATGAAACTCAGAACTTTGTGCATGTTAGACAAGCACTCAGCAACTGAGCACATCTCTACTCCTGAATCCCAGCCTTATGCTTCTGATTCATTCTGCCCCAGGGAAACTAGAATCAACTTTCCGTATTTATTTATTTAAGGGAGAGAGAGAAAGACACAGCAGGTGTATGCATTGTGTGGAGGTCAGAGGGCAACTTTCATTTAGTTGGTTCTGTCTCCCACTATGGGGGCTTGAGCTCAGCCTCTGGTCTCCAGGTGTGCACACAGGTACTTTACCCACTGGACCATCTCTCCAGCTTCAGAATCAGTACCTGAGGCCTTCCACACCGAGATGAGGCCCCACTTCCTGGGCCTTACTACTAGCCACTCCCATCACCCCAGTACCCTTGGCGTTTCTCTAAACCCATCGAGCAGCATCAAACCTCTTCCACTTTGCACACCAGTCCTTTTCCAGAAGCTTCCTGCAAAGTTCATCCTCCTGCTGTTCGACAACCTCTAACACCACTTCAAGACCCCTCGCGCTTCTCCCTAACAAGTCTTCCGGGACCTCCTGACACAAATGTGCCATGTACTGGGGCGCCCACCAATCTTCCCTTCTCTTCCAATCTCCCCCTTCCTTACCAAAGTGTGAATTCCCCAGGGACAGATCTACGACGTATTCAGATGTTTCCACAGCACCAGACCAGTGCCTGGCACAAAATAGGTGCTCAGAAAGCATATGACAGATGAACGGATGAACAGGAGTCTGACTCCCCTCTCTGGAGGGCAAAGTCTGTTGAGACCAGATGTCTCCTCCCTTGAGATCACAGATGAGCACAAGAGGAAGAGTGTAAGGGTATGACCCAGGGCTATCCTTCTTTCTGCAGGAGCCAGGGGGTCTGCAGCAGCATTCTGAAAACTCCGTGGTAAACCGAAGGCCTCCTGTGCCTGAGCAGCCCTCGCCTCCCTGGAGGCATACTCTTCCTCACAATCTTTCTAGGCAGGCGTGGCTTCCCCTTGAACCTCCTCAGTAGGTGAGTTGGTGCCCGGGGAGTATAGCTCGGAACATCAGATCAAGATCCCACCCCCCGCCCCCCCTGCCCTCCCCCCTCCCTGCCACACACACAGTGCCCTTCACAAAAAACACAAGTAGCACAAAACCGTAGGTGAACAAAGCTGGAAAAAACCTAAGTCGTCATTTATTCCGAGGATGGCAAAGAGGTGTCATCCTGTTTGCCAACACCAATTCATTGGTCCTGGCTGCCTAGAGTGCGGCATTGGAGAAGATGTTAAGGTCACATAGAAACAGCAGAAAAGAGCACTTTGATTGATTCGTGCGGGACGGAAGAACAGTGTTTCACTTGCCCCTACTGATGACATCCAGTTCCCTCGCAGCTCTGGCACCCGAGGCCTCCACACTGGGATGAGGTGGAGAGGCACAGCCCTGGGCCTAGGTGGAGGATTAGAACCCAGGCCTGCTGACCCTTGCTCAGTGTTCTGACTTCTTCACAGGAAACAGCAGGGATTTCCTCAGGAAGTCTGGCTGCTTTCCAGAGTTCTGCTGCACGGGGGCCTCCTCTGTACCCTAGCTTACCCCGTTTCTTATAAGATCTACCCTCCAACCCCCCAAAAAGCCTGAAGATTGGAAGAGCAAATGGGGGGTTGACTTCTTCTTGGCAGCACACACACTGGCTCCCTACTGAGGGTCCCCAAGAATCTGACAGCCTCATGCTTGGTGATGCTCTGAGACTAAGAGGAAGTGTACTTAGGAGAGCTGGCTCCCGCCTCCTGAAGAAACTGAACTCTCAGAGGCCTCGGCCCTCTGAGCTTTTGCGTCTGGGCCCTAGTCCAACACTGCTGCTGTCTGAGGGATGGTACGGTGAGAACAGATGTTAGAACTTGTTTGTTGTTTCTTGTCTGGCTAATAAATCATCACCAACAACCTCCCTCCACAGGGATCTGAGTCCTTCCAACTTCTTTTGTGTGTCTCTCTCTCTCTCTCTCTCTAGATGTGTGCTTCTGTACTCCTCCTCCCCCTCAGACCCAGATTGAACTGCCAGTGTGTGCAGGGGGCATCTAGGAGGTCAAAGATCATAGATTTGTTGGCTGGGATTGGGAGAATAAGGCTTCTTGCTTAGCTAGTGTGAGCTGGGTGGGCAGCCAGGGCAGAGGGGGGAATCATCTGGGATGCTGTACAGAAAGAGACAAGGGGCAGAGACTAAGAGGCAGTTTCTTGTCCAAGCTCAGGATTGGAGAGTACTTTGTAAGCAAGTCCACGTGACTGTCCTCTGTGTGACTGTCCTGTGTGACTGTCCTGTGTGACTGTCCTGTGTGACTGTCCTGTGTGACTGTCCTCTGTGTGACTGTCCTGTGTGACTGTCCTCTGTGACTGTCCTGTGTGACCTGGTCCTCTGTCTGCGTGACTGTCCTCTGTGTGACTGTCCTGTGTGACTGTCCTGTGTGACTGTCCTCTGTGTGACTGTCCTGTGTGACTGTCCTCTGCGTGACTGTCCTGTGTGACTGTCCTCTGCGTGACTGTCCTCTGTGTGACTGCCCTGTGTGACTGTCCTGTGTGACTGTCCTCTGTGTGACTGTGTGTGTGACTGTCCTCTGCGTGACTGTCCTGTGTGACTGTCCTCTGTGTGACTGTCCTCTGTGTGACTGTCCTCTGTGTGACTGTCCTGTGTGACTGTCCTGTGTGACTGTCCTCTGTGTGACTGTCCTCTGCGTGACTGTCCTGTGTGACTGTCCTCTGCGTGACTGTCCTCTGTGTGACTATCCTCTGCATGACTGTCCTGTGTGACTGTCCTGTGTGACTGTCCTGCTGACTGTCCTGTGTGACTGTCCTGTGTGACTGTCCTGTGTGACTGTCCTCTGTGTGACTGTCCTGTGTGACTGTCCTCTGTGTGACTGTACTATCCTCTGTGTGACTGTCCTCTGTGTGAATGTCCTGTGTGACTGTCCTCTGCGTGACTGTCCTGTGTGACTATCCTCTGCGTGACTGTCCTGTGTGACTGTCCTCTGCCGTGATGTCCTGTGTGACTGTCCTCTGTGTGAGCCTGTGCTGACTCTCCTTCCTCGTCTCAGGTTTAGCCCTTTGTTTCACTCAGACTCCCTTTCCTCCCTTCTCTTCCCTATGGTCCTCTTCACTGTGGTCCCCCAATACTAGCCTGCCACTGAGCAAGGTCTACTCTGGGGTTCTGGTCAGGGAGAGATCTGCTTCTGGGTCGACTTTTTTGTCTCCTTGAAGGCTGTCTGATGCAGAGCTGCAGCCCTTCCTGCACGCTCCTCCGGGCGCCTGTCGCAGCAGAAACTTTGCTGCAGACCTCTTCTCCATGCTTCTCACACCATTGAGACCCTGGTGGCGCCAGGCTCATTCAAAGTAACATGTAGCTATCAGGTCCTGCTTTGTGCCAAAGGACTCTGCCCTTTATAGGGCCCAGCAGTCCCACAGAACTTCCCGTTAGCCATGTGCCAGACACCTAGGCACTGCCCCCAACTTGGTACCTGTGCCAGTGCCAGTGACTAGCCACTTCCCTCCTTTCCACTCCTGTGCTAATCGACTTGAGAACTGCAGGTGCTGAGTCAACAAGCTGGGGTTCCACCTTGCCTGTCTGAAGGTCTAAGCTCCTCCTAGTGTGTGGAAGCAGATGGTCTCACTGAACTCTGCGAGGAGGCTGAAAGCACAGAGTCTCACAGGAGTGAACAGAGCTGCTTCAGGTGGACCCCTCGAGGTTCAGGGAGGAGGCAGACCCGGTCATCCCAGCCCAGCATCCTAATGCCAAGGGCTTCCTACAAGTAGGGTAAGTCCCTGACCTGCCAAGGCTCCAGAGGCAACCCAGCCCTGAACCAAAGTCACAGGCTACACTTTCACTCTGAGGTTCCATCCTCATTACATACAAAAAATAAAACCCTCCCCGCACTGCTGACTTCAGGGTCTGGAGCTGCAGTGAGGCCTCCAGATGGAGAAGTTGTCACCTAAACAGAAAAAGGGACCTGGGCAGTTATGGCTCCCACTACAGGGAGGTCCTCCAGGCCCTTGATCACAGTAACCCATCCTCTGGCTCTGCCATTTTTCTGCTCCCTCCACTAAAGAAGTTTCAGAACCAGAGGAACTGGAAAGCCGTGAATGCCCAAACCTCAGCATCTGCATTCCACAGACTTCACTCCACACACTCAAGAAGGGCTGTGGCCTGGCCGCCCTAACTACCTCTACCAGTTCTCCCTGAAAGCAACTGGACGCAGCGTTCTCACATCTTGCCACTTTCCTGATTCCATGGAACTCTGAAGAGGCAGCAGGCCCTCGAGGCCTGGCACTGGGAGGCTGAAACACTTTCATCACGACAAGTTCTCCATCTTGGTGCAGCCAGAGACCAATACCACGGCGTCTTGGCTCTGCTGTCCTGGTCCACACACCTGCACACCCGAGCTTCTCCCTGGTCTCTCCATGCATCTTCTAGGGCTATTGTTGTGTGTATCGGGGGTCCTCATCTGTAGCCCAGACTGACCTGAAACTCATAATCCCCATCTCTGCCTCCCAAACACTGGGATACAAGTGTGTACACCACGCTCAGGGAACCATGTCTGCCTAGGCTTTTATACTTTCCTCTTTCTGATCCTTGGCTGTGGCTACCATGCCAGTTTTGGTAAGTAGGTTTCTCAGGGTTCTTATCTTCCCCTCCTTTTTTTCCCTCCCTGCTTATCAGAACTGAGGCTACTATCTCTGGATGGCCTTCCAATGAAATGTGTCTATGTATTTTTTTTTCTCTCTCCCTCCCTCTGGGTGTTTGAGACAAGGTCTCACACTGTAACCCCTGATGGTGGTCCTCCCCCCTTAGCCTTCTGAGTTGGAATTACAGGTGTAAACCACCATACCTGGCTCTCTTTTCTAACTTGCCAGCATTTTTCTCCTGACTAGGATACTCTACCCATCAAATAAAATGTTATCTTTGGTTAAGATTAAAAGACTCTTAAAAAAAAAAAAAGTGGCCAGAGAAGGCATAGTTATGCAAGCTTATGATCCCAGTACTTGAAGGACGGTAAAGGAGATAGCTACACAGAGTTCAAGGCCAACCTGAGCTACATGACAGCTGGTCTTGGAATACCAAAAAAGCAGCTGAAGAACCCTCGAGAACTAAAGGCAGGAAGTAAGGGAACCCTAGGGTATCTAGCTTAATTCTACTCATTCCCAGGCCTGGGACTCTTCCTCTGCACATCTGCCTCCCAGCCTAGATCACTTCTTGATATGTCATGGTGTAGCCTCTAAGTGGAGGTGACGTACAGAATGCAGGGCAGTGGCAACTCAGGTGGGAAGGTCTGTGCCTACAGCAGACTGAACCCAGGAAGTAAACACTTGGCTGAGGGGATCTCTGATTTCTACACTCTGCCAAGACACCCAACCATCTAAGATTCTTTTGGAGGCAGTTGTCAGCGCTCGCCTAGAGCCTCTGTGGGCAGTGGAAGAGTTGTTGGGACTGATGCTCCCTACCGAAGGCTGGCTGGCTACGCAGATTTGGACAACTACAGCCTGAGTGTCCCTATGGGATGCAGGAGCCTTGTCTGGCTCCAACCCGAAGTAGGTCAGATTTCAGATAAGTGGGTGGTTTTCCTGTAAGTGATGAAACCTTCCAACATACTTAATGAGAAACAGACTCCTCAACTTACCCCAGAGCACACAAAACCAGAAGCACAGGGAGATGTCTTCTTCGGTAACATCTTTCTTGCCCCTAGTCCTGCCACACCCCTCTTCAAACTGCTCCTCTGGAAATAACCTTGCCTGTCACTAACACTGCTATAAACACTGATACTTTCCCCAGTGTTTCTCTGCAGCAGTGGAAGCAGACAAGCACCTGTGTATTCCACAGCTCCTGTCTGGCATCCAAGGCTCTTGTAGAATCCTGGCAGCTGATTCACCATGTGATCTGCATACTCTTTGTGGCCATCTCACCTAAACTTTGCCCTGGGGAAGGAATGCAGCAGTATGTACTATTCTTTGTGTGGATCAGTGTCCCATAGTTCTTTAGTCTGTACATGCTGCCACCTCTCTTCCTCAACAACGCTGAGGATTTGAGAGTCTCTCCAAGAGATCTGCTGGCCCCCAAATTCTATGCCCAGCTCTTAAACCAGTCCATCTTAATCTCAGTGTAAACTTGATTCACCTTTGGGGACAGGTATGCCATTTTTGCATCCATCAAAGCACTTTTAATTACTGTAAGGCATTTTTAGACAGGGTCTTGTTACTTAACCCACCTGGCCTCAATGATTCCTTTGATTACAGGCAAGCACCACCATACTTGGACTAACAAGGCTTTTACAGTGCAAAAGAACTTACTAATACACCCACCCTCCAGGGATACTGATCAGTAACGCTCTCCATATTTGGGATCACAGGCCCTTTTAGTCACCCAGCCCCAGGCAGAACTGCACAAGAGGCTGGCAAGATGGCTGAGGTAAGGGTGCTTGTCATGCAAGCCTGATGACCTAAGTTCAAACTCTGAGCCCACAAGCTAGGAGAGAACCAATTCCTAAAAGTTGTCCTCTGGGCTCCATATGTGTATGCATACATAATTTACTACTAAAAAAAAACCCCGAACACAATTTCTGGTATTTTCAGTGGTCACAATGTCAGTGTAGATGGTGGACAGAGAGAGAGAAACAGAAACAAAGTAATGGTCAAAGAGGCTCAGGGTATTGAGGAGAGGGGATTAGTAAGCTGAGTACTCAGAGCCAAACTGAGTCTGTCACACTGAATATTTTATTTTAACAGACATCCCTGGTTAAAAAAAAAAAAAAAAAAAAAAAGGTAGGGGAGAGTTTAACATCTTATCACACCTGACAGAGAGCAAAACTCCCACCAAGAACTCAGAGCCCATTGGAGGCATTATTGAAGTCTTTGCTTGCTCCAACTCAGAAAGGAGCTGAATTTTCTAACATGTTAAGAAAAATCTATCAAATATGTTCCTTCTCGAAGAGGCGAGGGCTGGGTCCTCGGGGAAAAGGTCCTAGACTTAGAGCAGTTGGGGTCCGGGAGGTGAAGGTGGGGGCTGGACCAACTGGGTTGGCAGGAGATCCTGGGAGCAATCAGTTCTGATCCCTAGAATCCATATTTGGCTTGGGTCTGACGGCGGCTGAGCTTGTTTTCTGACCAGGTGTTCTTCAGCTCCAGCTCCCGTTCCTTCGCCTGTGACATAGAAGAGGTTTAGGAGAATCACAATGAGTGACTAGGGACCAAATCCAGGTCCTTGCAAATGTTATGCTCAGCATACTCCTGAGCTATATCCTCAGCCCCAGCTTTCTATTCTTTTTAAACAACCAGATAAATTTACTACTTAAAAGACTTCTATGAAGGCTGAAGATGCGGCTCAGAAGAGTTTCTGATTAGCATGACGTACTGGGTTCAATCCCCTGCACTGCATAAATCAGCAAAGTAATATATGCTCCTAAATCCCAGCATTCAGGAGGTAGAAGCAAGAGAATCAGAAATTCAAAGTCCTCTTCAGCTACATAAGTTCCAGGTCAGCCTAGGATACATGAGACCCTATCTCAAAAAAAGAAAAAGAGCTAGCTAGGGAGATGGTCCAAGGTCGAGCACTTGCTGTGTAAGTTTGGAACTCCAGATCCCATGTACAATGCTAGACTGGTGTGGAACCTGCCCACCCAAAACTCTAGTCCTGGAATGTAGAGTCTGGAATCCTTAGAGCAAGCTGCCTAACCAGACTAACTCAACAGGTGAGCTGTAGGTTAAGGCTCCAGCCTCACAGAATAAGGCTGAAAAATAATTAAGGATGATTCCCAGTATCCACCTTGGAACTTTGGATGCAGATGCAACCCCATGTCCACACACATACAAACATACATACATACAACACACACATGTATCCCACAGACATGTACATATTACACATTAAAGTGGAACAAAATAAAGAACCCCATGATAAAGCATGTCATGCCTTTTTTAATGTGTGGATTTTATTAAGAATTTATTCTAAGTATCTGTACCTGAGCCTTATGCACAGTGCACCAAGCTAGACCGAGGAGATGCTAAAGGACAGATCCCCCCCTAGCGGCCACAAAGAGAACACTGGACGCAGCTTTGATAGAGGTTCCTCACCCCAAAGTGCTTCTTCCCATCCCAGATTGACAGGGCTCCCCACAGGTTCCTTACCTGATGAATCAAATATGTGATCTGATGTTTCCGTCGCTGCTGGCCAGTTGGCTGTTCACCTTTCTTCTGCATGGGGAAGAAAGAAAAAAACAAAAAACAAAAAACATAGTCCTTAACCCAGAGGACAAAGCACATGAGTTTCTCATATGCATAGACAGTGTAAGACTAGAGAACTGAGATACTAAATAGTCCAAATCCTTGGAGCTGTTTTTATGCCTGCATACTTACAAATGGATATTTTTTATTAAAGCTATTATAATTTAAAAAAAAACTCAGAATACTTGCTAGAAATAGTCTGCTAATTCCCCTATTTCTGCTGGAAATAGTTTGAGGTCAGTACTATTTTGATTCTTTGGTGACCCCATATTCCAATCCCAAGCTCCAGGCATAGCCTTTGACGAACACTTGTCTAGGTTGGCTTCTGTGCCACACATGAGTGATCTGCAGCCTCCTTCCTGACTCCTCAAGTCACTCTAACTTACCCTCAAACCCCCTCCATCTCTGTCTCCTCTGTCCGGCCTACCTATTGCCCCATCCTAGAAAGTGTCAACCACTTCCTTGGAACTAGAAAGTCCACAGCTTAGCTCCTCCTTTCTCCAACCTTCCAGCCTCCACACATTAAGACATGAGCCCCTAACTAAGCTTTGATGCAAATGATTTACTGTCAAAGTCTATATTGGTCTAGGCTTTCATTCTGTGGTTTTTCTGTCCTCTGCCAGAGCTAGAAGCTTCCTAGCTGGCCCCACCCAACTCTTGAAACTCCTCTCCAGAGTCTCCTCAGCACTTATGTAATCAATTTGCACTGTAATCATTTACGCTCAAGTGTCCTTATATCTCTTCTTCCTAACTACGCTGTCAACTTCTCAAGGACATAGGACTATAGCTTTTCTTCTCTTTTAAAAAGAAGGTTTAGGGCTGGAGAGATGGCTCAGGTGTTAAGACTCTGCCTCACAAGCAGAAGGTCCTGAGTTTAGATCCCAGGTCCCACATAAAAACACCAGGCAGAAATAGCCGCAGCCTGCACTTTCAGTCCCAGTGAGGGAAGCCTAAGAAATCCCAGAGTAAAGCAAAAAGGAAGTAGAGCAACCCTTGATCCTCCACAGGCACACGTGTTTGCACGCTCTCTCCCTCTCTCTCACGCACGCACGCACATACACACACAAAATAAATTAATAAAGTCTTTTTTAAAGGTTTAATAAAATGAGATGAAAGAAAAATCTGGAGCTGAGAAAACAGCAAATCCTTACCTCTTGCTGCTACTACTGAATGCCACTTAATATGACGTTAAAGATAATACACATAAAAGGTCCAGAGCGATCCACAGCCAGCACTAACAGCAAGTTATTACTATGTGATGATGCTCCTCAACCCCAAGTTAGCAGAGTCTTCTCTCTTAAGTGGTTCTTCCAGTAAACAGAGAAGGAACTATGCTCCTCTAACCACAATCCTTTGCTCTGTTCTGTGTGACCTCCAGCATGCAGTTAAAACAAACTGCAGGTCTTGGATGGCCATCTGTGGCCACGGAACAAAGCAAACCAAATGGGGCACATGGGGTGGGAGGAGGAAGGGATAAAATCCTTGACCTTGGCATTGCTGGAGCTGAGCTCAATTCCAGGCTCTCCCTCTTCCCCCTGCAACTCATGGTATGATCATAATGTACATGCCTGCTGCACTGAGGAGATGCTTATCATTCTGACTGATGACAACATGCGCTGAGAAGGCAGGTGTGTGGTATGCGGAATGGGGCAAAGGAAAATGCTTGGCGAGATCCCAGCTGGCTACAAAAAGAGAGGAGTAAAGGGGCACCATGCCTGGCTCTAAGCGAGAAGACGGAAAAGGCTGGGTATACAAGGATTCTGTACAGCCGAAGGAGCCACACAGGATCAGCGCAGTCATGCCTCAACAAGCAGACTCCACCCCCAGCTGGACAGCAGTCAGAAGTGCTGTAAAGTTATAGAAGGCAGGAGGTGATGCTGTGATTTCTGCTGCACTCTCCAGTACCACAGAAAACAAGTGTCTGCTAACAGTGTTGCGGAAGTGACAGTCAGATAAGGAGCAGAATAAAGGATAAGGTTTTGTCTTGTGACCTCCTGGCCTGGCCACTCAACAGGCCTTTCGCACTTACTTTGCTGAAGGACTTCATGGTCTTCTCTTCTGTCAATGACTTGGTCATCCACTGCTGGGCCCCACTGAGCTGGTCATCACCTTTGATCTCCACAAAGTTGATTTCCTCTCTCCCTCGGTTCCTCTTACCCTGCAGCCGCTTAAACTGAAGAAGGGGGGGGGGGATTGCAAGGAATCTGGGTATCTGGTAAGAATAGATGTGACTAAGGACCCAGAGGCTCTAGAGTAACTCTGGAACCCCTCACCCCAATCTCACTAGAACACCTCACCCCAATCTCATTGTGCCCTCAGTTCTCTCTGTAACACTCTTTTACCCTGGTGCCTGGGGAAGGGCCGCTTCTCAGAAGATCTCTTAGATCCAGAGCCCAAATGTGAGCATGCAGAGTCAGGGCAGGAAACAGCTCCAACGACATGGAGACTGCGCCTGCCTGGAAGGACTGGTTAGGCTTTTTTCCCTTCTGTTTTTGTTTGTTTCAGATAGGCTGTGCTGGCCTCAAACTCAGGCTCCTTCTGCTTTTCCAGTGGGTGGGATTAGCTTTCAGACAGAATTCAAGCAAACACTGAAGTCCCGGCCACTTGGGAGATGACACAGGAGGATCCTTTGAGCCCAGGAGTTTGAGGAAAGCCTGGGATGAAATCAAGAGCCCCATTTAAAAAAAAAAAAAAAAAAAAAAAAAAAAAACCGGGCTGGAGAGGTGGCTCAGGGGTTAAGCCTCTGCCTTGCAGGCGGAAGGTCCTGAGTTCGGATCCTAGACCTCATGTATAGGCCGGGCAGAAGCGGGGGCGGCCTGCGTTTCTGGTCCTTGTACGGCGGAGCCTGTGAATCCCGGGGCAGAGTAAACAAGGAAGAGGTGGAGGCAATCCTTGGTGGTTCCTGAATTCGCCCATGGTTCTGCACACACACACATACATATACACGCGCACACATGCACAATTGAATAAATAATAATAATAATAAAATATTTTTTAAAAACCCTCTAAGAATATTTCCTCTTAAAAAAAATCAGTGTAACTCAGTTGGTAGAATGCTTGCCCAACATTTGTGAAGCTCTGGGTTCAATCCATAACATTGCATGAACTGGACCTACTGGCATATACCTGTGACCTCAGCCTCAGAAAGAAGAGGCGGGAGAGGTAAGAGGTCACAGTCATCCTCCACTACACAGAGAGTCTGGGGTCGGTCTGGAATACACGAAACCTTGTCTCAAACAAATAACAAAATTTCTCTTTCCACCTTTTCCTTCTTACTGGACTGTTATCATCAATCAGCAGATTCTATCCAAGGGTACCCATGGGAGAGGGAGAATGGAGAAAAAGTAAGCTAGATAGACAAGGAGGCTAAAAGGTCAGAGAATAAGTTAAAGATTCCTGCTTTTCCCGTCTCAAAAAACAAACAAAAACCAGCCGTGACAACACACTAATAATGGAAGCAAGGCAGGAGGACTGCCAAACCAAGACTCCATCTCAAAAGGAAAAGGAAGGGAGAGGAGGGAATATAGACAATCCAAGTTATCTAGTTGTGCAAATGGAGGGGTGCAAGGGAAGAAGAACGGGATTTTAAAACATTTAGAAACTTCAGTGAGACCTAGGTTTTAGTCTGAACACTAAGTTCCTACCCCATTATACCTGGAAGAAACTGACTTTGGCCAGCGAGTTGGATTTTGGCTGTTTCCTGAGCCTCTGAGGGCCAGAAAGACCGAATCACTGCACTTGCCTAGAGGTAATGCTCAAGGCATGAGTGAATGGACAAGCAGGGCAAAGGTGAGCAAAGGACAGACCTTTCTCAAAAGGGGGAGTAAAGAATTATTTTTTGTAAGAACATCCATCCCTAAAATAAAACATAGAACTTCCATCCCTTCTAATAGGCCATGATTTCCATGTGGATAGAACAATCCTTCACATCCTGATCTTGAGATGACGCCACAGAACATGCCACAGTCACTTTAAACAATTATGAGAGATGCTGGATGTCTCTCATAACTCATTTTACAAAGACATCAATGGTCTCACCCAATGCTAGGCCCTGCATAATACAATATCAATCTGCTAGGTGGGATATGCAATAGACTGTTATGCAGGTTAACCAAATGCTTTCTGACAAACTTGAGGCCTTCTTCATAGGAAAGAATTCATGTTTAACTTGTATTAAAAAGCTGGAGAAGACAGGGTCTGGGAGGAACTAACTTACTTTGTTTTGCTAAATGAACATAGTATCAAACTGACTTCTAAAGATTTATGTTTATACCCATAGATTAGTGCTGTTCCTAACCTTGGTAAGAGATGCTGCCAGTGATTAATACAGAAACTCACTAACTGGTCAAAATGCCAAGACTAAGTGACTGCTGATGTTCAGACGTAAATGGAACATCTACATCAACTGTGCCTCCAAAGACTCAGGAAACATCATGGAAGAGGGGGCACAAAGGATGTAAGAGCCCGAGGATGGGAAGGAATGCTGAGAAGCATGCTTCCTGGACATGACATGGTTGACGCACTCACGAGCTCACAGCAACTGTGGTTACAAGACCCAGTCAGCATTCTACCATGCATGGGGAAAAGACTCACAAGACCCCAATTGTAGTTGAAAAGATTTTGGCAGTTGATGGCTGCTGAGGAAGAGAAAGTCATTTTTCTTCAGGGTTCAAGCCATTGGTAGGTGCTCACTCTCCAGTGGACAGCACCCGCATCCAGGCCATGTGAGCAGTACTAATAGGACTGTTATTTTTAAAAAGAGTACATGAAGATAAAAGGGGAGTATGAGGGATAGTGAAGAGTGGATATGATCAAGATATATTATATACATGTAAGAATCTGTCAAAGAGGGCTGGAGAGATGGCTCAGGAGTTAAGCCTATGCCTCACAAGCAAGAAGGCCCTGAGTTCTGATCCCAGGTCCCACATAAAAAAACACCAGGTGGAAACAGACCCACCTACACTTCTGGCCCTGGTGGGTGGAGCCTGGGAAATCCCAGAAGGAAGCAAGAAGGAGGTAGAAGCAATCCAGGATGATTCCTGAAGTCACCCTTAGTGCCCTCTGATACACACACACACACACACACACACACACACACACACACACACGACAGACAGACAGACAGACAGACAGATATTAAAAACAAAACTAAGAAAAACACCAGGCAGAAATGGCTCCACCTGGTGGAGGAGGAGGGTGAGGAAAAGACTCACAAGACCCCAATTGTAGCTGAAAAGATTTTGGCAGCTGATGGCTGCTGAAGAAGGGAAAGTCATTTTTCCCTTCTGGGAAATCCCAGAGCAAAGCAAAACAGGGGTAGAAATAATTCAGGATGATTCCTGAAGTCATCCTTGGTCCTCCACAGGGACACATTGTGCCTTCTGATACACACATACACATACACACACACAGGGACACATTGTGCCTTCTGATACACACACACACAGACACACACACACATTTAAAAAACTGTCAAATAAACAAAAATATTTCAATAAAAACTCTAAAAAATTAAAAAACATTCTCTCCTTTTTTAGTGTAAATGAACCAAAATTTCAGCCACATGCTATCACTCAACTAAAAGGAACCTCTTGCAACCAGATCTGGCCATGAGAGCAGGTTCTAGTCAGTAAGTCACAGTGGAGGCACCCTGGGACCATCACATCAAAAAGGAGGGGGAACACCCCTTGTTTCCACTCTGCCTGATGCAGAACATAATCCTAGCTGCCAGTTGAAAATGGAGATGTAGCCAACACCACAAGGCAATACAATTACCAGAGCAAACCAGATCCCTGCGCATTCTGTGGAGCTATCATATTATATCTGACCTGCCTACCTAAGCCTTCCTTTAGAAGGAAAAACTCAACTTAAACTATTATTTAGTATCTCAGTTACATGTTGCCAAACCTAATCTCAACATGATATTGCAATCACCGTGCTTAGCCAAGAGGATTGCAGTTCAAGACCAGTCTGGCTACGTAGTAACACTGTCTTCAATAAACAAAAAACAAGCAAAAATACTTTTCCTTCAACTTCAGAGGGTCTGTGGGTTCAGTATATAGCTTGGTGATAAACTGCTTATCTAGCATGCACAAGGTCCTGAATTTGATCCCTAGCACTGGAAGAAAAAAAAGTCACTGAAATTTAACTTACTGCTTCATCATCAATGAAAGAGGCATCTGGAGCGATTTCCTGGGTGGGGACCAGCGCTGGATCCTGTGCAGGATAATAGCCACCACTGTAATAATCCTGCAGCCAAAAGGAAAACACACATGATCAGGGTGCAACGGAGACTCCACAAAGTTCCTGAGAAGCTATGACAGAGCATGTCATACTATAAGCCTCAGATCGCCCACTAAAGACATAGCCAAGAACCTGCCCTCCTGCTCATCAGCAATCCCTACAGCCTCTGATTTGCACTATCCAGAGAGGGGCACGTTTCAGGGAAGGGCAATGAAGAATGGACATTCTCACCTGCTACGCCTACTTGCTTCACCACTTCCCCAGAGCAACTCCTACCTCTCACCCTACCATGCCCTCAGTTAAGCCAGTCCCACCCAGACCTGACGAGTTTTGCCATGTTCAGGGATAAGAAAGCATGAGGTCTACTTTCCACCCTGTTTAGGTGATCTGAACACCAGCAGCTTGTCTAATAGGGTGGGAACATTGCAGATATCTGTTGTAAAATTATTATGGCATTACCGAGCTGGAACAAACTAGGTTTGTTAACAAATTTGTACTTTAGAACTTTCTCCTCAAGAGGGAAGTGCTCAGAGTCGGAGAGATGGCTCAGCAGGCAGACACACTTGCTGGGCAGCCCTGATGACCTGAGGGAAGCAGATACCAGAGACAGAAGAATTGGCCCAAATAATGAGACTCTGCCTCAAAAGCAATGTGAAAGAGGATCGTGACTCCCCAAAAGTTGTCCTGTGACTTCTACACACATGCTATGATACATGTCTAATTCTCTCTCACACACCCACACACACCAACACACAAACCACAAGGAAGGGATGCCATTCATCAAGTGTGTTTTGATGCGGGCTGTAGAGGAAGATAGACAGAGACCAGGAGAATCCTGGCCCCTGTGCCCAGCAACTACTAGTTGCTTCTACTTTCTTTGCTTTTGAGACAAGGTCTTATTACGTGCTCAGTCAGGCTAGCCTCAATCTCATGATGTGTCCTGTCTTGGCTTCCCTAGTGCTGGGATAATGTTACTATACCAGGTTGCCTCCACTTCATCTTACAACAAGCAAAATGGAAACCATAATTAATATTCACTAAACAAAAATAAGCAAATCAGATCCATATCAAAGCTGGGCGTGGCGATACACACCTTTAACCACAGCACTAAGGGTAGGGAATTCAAATTTGACACCAGCCTGGGCTCTACAGCAAGACCCTCTAGGAGAGGGAAAAGTATTTAGGGCAAGTGATAGTAGGATTCCCAGTAAGATACGTCTGCATGTCAGTCCTGCCCTGTATATGTAAAGTGTTTTCATTCGCAACTACACCTACTGCAGTGCTCAACCCTCCACCAGAATCCACTGAACAGCTCTGGATGTGTATCAGTGGTTTCATAGACTTAAACAGGATCTTTTCTATTTTTAGCTAGAAAAGTCAAAACCCCACAATTATCTTCCTCAGTCCTAACAGCAGCTCTCGGAAAGATATGCTGTCCAATCCGCCTGTAAGAAACAGGATTTAGTAACAAAGATTTAGACCACTCTCCTTGCCTACCCAGGCCCAGACAAAAGATTAACAGTGACCATTCAGATAATCAAGTGCATGAAAGCTACAGAGATGAAAGAACAGAAAATAAAAAGCTAATCCCCCACTCACTAATGAGCACAACTACTTGGGGCCTGGTCCTCTGACTCGTGATGCCTTAAACAAACTATGTCAGACTAACTCCTAATGATATCTGGGCTTTACCCCAAACCGTCAGTCTCAGAAAGGACAAACAGGGTTATAAGATTTACTTCCTAACTTTAATCTATTCAAACACTACACATTCCATACAAATGGCCCAGGAAACAAGACCAGTAACTATTCTTAACTGGTATAAAGTGACCCTATTCTCTCTGAAAAATCAATCATTGTACTTCTGCTCACAGTATAAATGTACTTTTTTTCCTTCCATGTTCATGTATATGAAGAGGTAGGAATGTGTGATATTCACACATATGTGTGAGTATATGTACATGAAGACCTGAGGGTGATATAGGATATCATCCTAGATCGTTCTTCCACCTGATTCTTTTTCAGAGAGAGGGTCTCTAACCAAACCAAAGCTCACTGACAAGGCTGGTCTTGCTAGCCTGCTCTGAGGATTCCAGTCTCCATCCTCTGAAGTTGGAATTACAAGCATGGTACCATGCCCACCTTGCATTTTACATGGGATATAAGGATCCAAATTCTGGCCCTTTTGCTTGCAATAACAAGTGCTTTAATTCCCCAAGCCCAGTGTATGTTCTTTTTTAAAAGTTTTATAGCAAGGAACACTCAGGTTCTTGCTTCTAAATAATGTTTGAATAAAACATTTGAATAAAAAGTTACAAGAACTACTCACTAATCACAAGGACTAAGCTCAATCCCCCAGAACACATATAAAATCCAAGCGTAGGGCTGGAGAGATGGTTCAGGGATTAAAACTCTGCCTCAAAAGCAGAAGATCCTGAGTTCAGCTCTAAGTTCCCACATAAAAATGCCAGGCAGAAAAGGCAGCTGGCTGCATTTCCGGCCCTGGTGAGCGGAGCCTGTGAAATCCCAGAGTGAAATAAGAAGGCTATAGAAGCATTCCAGGATGATTCCCAAAGTTACCTTTGGTCCTTCACAGGGACACACAGAGCACTGATACACATATACATACACACAAAATAAGTAAATATTTTTTTTAAAAAATTAAAAATAAAAATATCAAGCATAATGGTAGGAGCAACCAAGCAACCAACTCTGGGGTCTGCTGTAAGCCACTCTAGCCTCATTGGTGAGCTCCAGGCCAACGAGAGATCCTGTTGTAAATGAGGTAGAAAACATTTCTGAAGATACCCAAGGTTGATCTCTGTCATTGCAAGCTTGCACATACATGTGCACACACGCAGACATATACATAAAACAAGACAAAACAGCAATCTTTTATTTCAGCTGCAGTCTGGCAAATACTTGCTTCCACATTTTAAGCTTTTCATTTCTAGCAAAACTACCCAAGACTGCCTATAACACTCGCTACCAGGCTGTTGGCCAGCTGTGCATCTTTCAACCACCACCTGTGTCCCCCATCTCCATCTTACAAAGCTCTGACTTCTAGGAGTTCTTTCTTCAGTCTCTTTCCTCCTGATATCCTATGCTCTCACACTGAGGCCACAAGAGCACATATAAATCTTGCTTCTAAATAATGTTTGAATAAGGAGCTGGAGAGGTGGCTCAGGGGTTAAGCCTCTGCCTTGCAGGCCGGAAGGTCCTGAGTTCGGATCCTAGACCCCACATATAGACCGGGCAGAAGTGGGGCGACCTGCGTTTCTATTCCTGGCAGGGCGGAGCCTGTGAATCCCAGGGCAGAGTAAACAAGGAGGAGGTGGAGGTGGTCCATGGTGGTTCCCGAATTCCCCCGTGGTTCTACATACACACATACACACACACGTGCACAATTGAATAAATAAAAAAAAATTTAAAAAAAATGTTTGAATAAAAAGTTACAAGAACTACTCACTAATCATTCATTTACTATGTTCCAAACTGAGCTAATAAGGTTCCCCTAGTATCCCTGGGAATTCTAATTAAATCACAGCTGAGGAAACAACTGTAGGGGGCAGCTAGGTAATCTGCCCAAACTCACACAGCATGAGACCCAACCCCACAAGCCCTCGCCATGTCCAAACCACAGTGCTCAGGCTCTTTCCTCAAGGACCCAACCTCAGCAGGCCTTGCTCTACTCTCACCGCTCCTTGGCAACCAGCTCTGTAGATGACCCCCTTCCTTCTCAGTCCCACCTTCTCCTTAAGCCTTTCCACCTCCAGACATACTTCCTGGACTGCCATCCAGATGTCTACACCAAACTTCCACAATTGAGGAGATATCTTATATTTCTAAGATGAGAGGCCACGCCTCTCCTAATTGCTCCCTGAACCTCTCACAAATTCCCACAGGAAGTTTTTGTTTCCAGAAGATATGGTTTAGGTAAGTATTCTCTAATGACCTATGTGTTGACAGTTGGTCAACAACATGTGGAACTGCTGAGAAGTGGTTGGACCTTTAAGAGGTTGGACATACTAGAAATATGCTAAATCATTGGTGAGGTGCTCATTGGAGTATGATATCCTAGCCCCTTCCTGTTTTCCCTTAGCTTTCTGTGTGAGCAGCTTCCTCTGTTGCACCATCACACCATGCCACACACAGTAGCATAGCAAAGGCTGTGCCCACAGGCTAAAATGCCACCCAGCAAAGCAACAATGGGCTAAAACCCCTGAAACCTTGAACTAAACCATTCCTCTATAATTGGTTATCTCAGAATTTCTCTCCGAGTAACAGAAAGCTGACTAACCTGCAGAATGAAGATGTCAACTACATGATGCACTCTGTCACACTTCAATACTTAGGTAATTTAAATCCACAAGGTTCAGAATAAGCATAGCATGTTTTGAGAGCTAGTAAACACAGGAAAATCAAGACAAGTGACGCCACAAGCCTTTTGGCTCTAACTCTTCATTGGCACCAGGCTGCAATCTTTGACCACTCTCCTCCATGCCCCAACCCACCTGATAATAAGCACCAGTGGCATTGGCATCACCATATGTGGAAAACTGATTGTAGCTATAGTCATCCCCAAGCTTCGGCATCCAGGGGGCTCCTCCACTGGAGCCTGCTGCCATCTTGAACTCAAGGGGGGCGTTGGCTGCGTCATCCTGGAAAGCTGGCTCTGGCTCTGTGCCTGGGGGCAGCTCTTCAGGGACAGTGGGGATGGGGTAAGGGTATGGCTCAACTCCAGGTGGCTCAGCCTTGTCAGGGAGGGAGAAAAAGTTCTCAGGAGCTACTTCCTCATCACTGTCATCATCCTCTTGTGTGATCTGCTTCGTCACCTGCAGGGCAGCACTCTTGGCAGCAGCCTTGATGGCAGACGGCGATGGAGTGGTGGTTGTGGTGCCCACGACAGGAGTGAGAGGGGAAGGCTTAGTCTTAGAAGCCAGTCTAGAGGGCTTAGCATCCATAGAGATATCTGAGGGTTTCCGGGAGAAGGCATGGGGCAGAAGCAACCTGTTAGTTTCTTTCACAGTCAGGTTTTTAGGTTGGGGAAGCAAAGCAGACAAACCAGTCCCCTCGCCGGATCCCTGATGAACGGAGGTTTGGAATGAGAAGGGAGAAAGACAAAAAGTGACATTTTACACCGTGTACCAGCAATGCCAACAGCGAGAAGCACAGTTCTATGCTCAGCTAGTTATCTTACCTCCACCCACTCAAACCCTCCAAGTCCAATGCAGACTTATCAACTCCTGTCCTCAGCCTTACTGCAGCTGTTTCTCCCACACAGTAAGATGACCCCTATTCCCAGACCAGTTCCACCTCCCCATACTAAGTACTCCACATCTTCAGAAAATACAATGCAACCATAATCTCACATTATCCTTTTCCCAAAAAACCATTGTCCCTCCCACCGGACAATGAAATTTCTCCCCATGTGTCAAAGGATCTTTTTTGGATTGCAAACCAGCCAAGTACAATGGTCTGTTCAGGAATTACACCTGTTGCTAAAAGCTCCCTTCCCCAGCCCTCTGCACGTAACACAGCAGCTTGCTGATATCACAATCAAGCACTTGGCTTACCAATTTATATGTCCACTGGCCTCACCTACTCTACCCTATTACGCCTAAGAATCTCTCAGGTTCTGCTTGCTGTGTGCTGAAAGACTAGTCTGGCTGAATTGTAGGAAGGTATCAACAGGGGGGAAAAAAAGAGTGGAATAAGGTGACTATGTCACTGTACTGAGTAGGTGATCCCTTCTTCTCAACCACAAAATGACCAGAACTTGTGAAACAGAACAAGTGATGTGAGCTGGCCAGGCAAAGAAGAGTTGTTTATTTGGAGAGAGGCTCCTTTTCCTGACATTTGAGTTCACAAACTTGTAGGAGGTGAACTGCTGGGGAACACTGCCTAGATCACCTTAGAAGCTGAGCATCTGGGAATAAGTCCATAACCGTTTAACAGGGACACATTCCCATTCTGCCTTCATAGCTTATCTCAATGTTCTCTTCCTACCATCTAGATAGCAGCTCCTTGGTTGTGGGGTGTCTTCCATGTCAATCCACTTCCTCCAGGAAGCATCCTGACAACAGGAACACTGTCTCATTTAATTTTGTCATACACACTGATACTTCTTCTTTCAGCACCCACTGTGAACATTGACACTATCCCACCCTAACCAACTGTCTGACTTTCAAATAGGCCAGTCCTTTATAAGAGCTCCCAGAGGTGAAGTGATACCACCTTAGCAGAGATCAACTCTGTTAATCTCAAATGTGAATAGCAAGACAACTCTCCTATAAAGGGAGACCCCACTTTCCCCCAAGGCTTGTAAGACTAATATGAGATCATTAAGTGTGAGTGAGACTACCTCTTCAGGGGTCAAAATAAAGGTGATGAGGTGAGGGGTTAACAAGCCAACTGTCAATGACTGTTGAGACTCCTGCTCTTGATAATGATAGAGAAGCAGCCAAATGCAGCAGTTGCTTGGTCCTTCCAGACTTGGACTTGAACTCTGGAGTCAGAATGCCTGACACAGATGTAATCTCAGTTCTACCAAATTAGTTGTCTCCTCAGTTTCCTCATATGTGAAATTAGGACAATAACCTAGGACTTGGGCCCTAAGAGCTAGATGCTAGTAAAGCACTTAAAACAGTGCCTGGTCATACCCTGATTAGAAGTGAAACAGGGGGAAGACAATTAAAAATATAGATCTTCACTAACATCATTTTGACCAATCCACTTACTCTACTCTTCCTCAATAATTCTGAAATGTAATGAACTAAATTGAGTTATGATCCCTACCACTGCCTGTCCTCCCAGAGAGGTCAACTCCATCATGATGATGCCAGGAACTACAAAGAAACTAGAGCAGAACCTAAGACATCCTCAGATCTTTACATATGTACATGCTGAACAAAGTTGGTTTGAAAACACTGGACACTTTAAGTCCCATCTTTCAGAGAACAAGGAAGGAGTCCAGGAATCCGGGAAGAGGGGATGGCCATAGCATCAAGCTTACCTGCAGGGCAATTTTCTTCTTTGTGGGCTCATCTTCCTCGGAATCTGACTAAGAGAAAAAGAAGTGAATAAAGCATCACTGTTTTAGGATAGAAGAAACACATTCAACAATGTTCATGACAGCAGAGGTCGTTGAGTGTCTGTTGGAGGGGTACAACCATCTGCCTAGGGTGCTTTCTCCGCGCCCACAGCACTTACAGAGGCTGTGTGTGCCTGCATCTCCTCGTCTCTATTCTGTTATTTAAGTGTTGGTGGAATGAAAAAGATGCACCTATTCCTTCCTGTAATGCGTCCATTAGAGGATGAATGGGATTTGGCCCACAATCTCACCCAATCTCCCTCAGCTTCGGTTTCAAACCACTTACACAGACTACAGGACCACAGGGCTAGGGCACTCTAGTGGGATTAAGTGATGTGTTAACTACTCTTCTATGGGGCACTAAGGTCAAAACCATTGGAGAAATTCATTCCCTTTCCAAGTATGATCTATTTTCTGCCAGACACTACTGCTCCTGTCTGGGAAGACAGGCAAGCAATGACTCAAAAGACCTGAGCGAGAGAGAAGGCCACTGATTCTAGCTTTGGACTCAACAGGACCAGCCACGGTGAAAAAGATCTGAGTAACACATAATAATAAAGACTAGTTTAATATAAGGCCCTCAAAGTCCTTAAATCGAGGAAAGATTCAGGGCACATTTTTATTAAACAAAACAAAACAAAACAAAACAAAAACCCTACTGGTTCAGAAAGATAGCTCAATGGGTAAGGCACCTGCCTGCAAACCTAGAAACTTGAGTTCATTCCTCAAAAGCTGGTATGATGGAAGGAGAGAACTGACTTCTGAAAGTTGTCTTCTAACCTTCACCTGTATGCCATGGCATGCATTTTCTTCCTGTCTGTTTCTCTTTCCTCTCTTTTTCTCTCACTCCCCCCTCCTCCTTCCTTTTCTTTCTAATAAACAAACATTCAATAAAATTTAAAAACTGCTTCCCAAATAAACAATATAACCAAAAAAAAAAAAATCCTTCTTAGGGATAACAAAATGGCTCAGTGTGTAAAAGTATCTGTGTATAAACTCGGTGACCTGAGTTTGATCCACAGAAATCCACATGGTGAAAGAACTAATATCTGAAAATTGTTCTCTGATCTCCACACACATATCTGTGCACACTTCTGTGTACCTACTCTGTCTTTCATAAATAAATAAAATATTTCTAAAAAGACTGTTTCTTCCTAAACCAAGAATCTTAGAGCTTTCTATGGCCTTGGTTTAATAATCTAAGTAACTGTTATCAGACAGGGATCTAGGAACCCATAAATTTCCTAGATTCTGTAAAACATTCAAATCCCCTACCAGTCTTTCAAGACTCGCATATTGTATAAGTTGCTTTAAAAAAATAGTGTAAGTTGTCGTTCTAGTGTGGGTTTAGTATTTATTTACTTACATATTTAGTACAGATGCAAGCACATTCGTGGCACAGCACACATATGGAGGTCGAAGGATAAATGAAAGTCAGAGATATGGACTCTAGGAATCACACTCAGGTTGTGAGACTTTTGCAGCAAGTGTCTCTATCACCTGAGCCATTTCAGTGGTCCTCACACATTCCTTTTGAATCTGTGTGCTATAAATACCTCTCAATTATGACTGACACTCTACCAAATGTAAGACATTGTACTAAGTTCCAACAAGTATCACAAGCTAGGGCAGCTCAAGTAACAGACACTAGTCTCAAAGAAACAATCCATACATTTATTCCAGTATACTCAAAAGAGTGTGTGTCATGACCAGCTCCCAAAAAACAGGGAAACCATTAAGCATGACAACCCAAACAACTATAGTAAAAGATAAGTGCATCCCTCAATCATGCCAAGTGCACCTACCCATACAGACTTCTTTTAAACCTGATAATAGGGGCTGAGGGTGGAGCTCGGTGGCACAGCACATGCTCATCATCTGTACAGTCCAGGGTTTAATACTTATACACACATGTACACACACAGACACACCTAAAAAGAGATTCAGCAATGCCTCTATTGGGTATTTATCCCCACAGATTTGTAATCTATGTGTTGAAAAGGTGTCTACATGCCTATGTTTGCTACAGCACTGCTCACAGTAGTCAAGTCACGGAATCAACCTAAATATCCATCAACAGACACATGATAAAGAAAACGTGATGCACATACACAGAATGAAATGTGATTCAGCTTTTAAACAGGAGGAATAAAAGTATGCTCAGGAAAAGAGGATCAACATGGTATACAGGAGGCACTGGCTGGGTCAAAAGCAGGCAAAGGAAAAAAACAAATAGAAGTAAAAAGTAGAACGCTCCTTAGAGAAGCTGTGGGAGAGGACAAATGGAGAGAGGAAAGTCCAAGGAAACAGCCTCCAGAGGGAGCACTACTTCTCTTGGAGATCTGTCGAATGGTGTGGTAGGGTTAATAATATTGTACATTTTGAAGCTATTAAGAGAATAAAAAATTATCCCAAGTTCTTACCAAAAAATACCAAAGTGACAGACATGTGAATGAGCTCAATTCATAAATATTGTCCTATATGCCACAATCCACACAATTATAAACTGTCAACTTACAGTACATAAAAAAAAAATCTCTATAGAAGGCATCGCCATTACTGCACTTCTGCTCCTTGACCCAGAAGTTCTTCCCTGCTCGCTCTACTCCCTGCACTGCTTCCTGTCAGCATGTACTTCCCCCACTCACCCTGAGTTCCCAAGGTGCCTCTGAGGAACCTTACCTAGCTTTTCCACACATCTGTGCCCCTGAGCTATCCATTTGTTTGCAATGACGTCACACCAACCAATTCTCTGGCACGTCTCTGTAAATGTGACACTCCTTTGCATCTGCATCTGCTTTCTCGCCTTCAATCTGACAATAAAGGCTGTATCTTACCCTTGAAAACTCGCAGGCAGCCGGGGAGGCAATGACTCCTGTCAATATACTTAAACACACACACGCGCGCACACACACGGAAAATCTGTTGTCTTGGGACCTAAATGTGGAAAGGATAAAGAAAAGAAAAACAAAGGAAAAGAAAGGGAAGAACCACCCTTTCAAGTCTCCCAAGTCCCAACTGTGTGTCAGAGAGTTTACTCACAATTGCTCATGTAATTTTTGGAGTAGGGCAGGTTGTTTGTTTTTCTGAGAAAGGATCTTATGTAGCCCAGGCTGACCTTAAACTCTCTATGTAGCTGAGGATGATGACCTTGAACTACTGATACTCCTATCCTCACCTCCAGAGTACTGGATTTACAGGTATATACAACCACACCAGTTTTACCTGGTGTTGAGAAACAAATCCAGGGCTTCATACGTTACACACTCTACCAAATGAGCTATATTCTAAGTTTCCTTCCAGTAGCATCTTCAAATAAGCTTTATGGCCTCAATTTCATAAATAAGGCCAAGGGTGTAAAGGTGTTCTGGTTCGTATGCTTGGACAGTGATGTCATGCTGAACCATGTCCAGGCCAGAGAATCACACTGACAAGGTCATACTTGGATTTTACATGAGTAAAATTTTGGATTTTACCATGAGCGAGTGAGTGAGACAAGCACAAAAGAAAAACAATCTTTGTGTTGTCATTTAATGGATGGGAAGTATAGCTGTTCATTTCCAACACTCAGCAGGAAACACTATTACTTATCCACGCCACAGTGATGTTACAGTGATGTTTTTGTAACATCAAAAACTACGGGAGACACTATTCAGGAAAATACATATATCCTTGAGTTCTTAACAAAGTTCACAGAGTGTCAGTTTCTCTAACTTACCAAGTTGAAAACTCAACCAATACAAAGATGTGAGGGGGCTGGGGAGATAGCTCAGCAGCTAAAGTGTCTGACTGCAAACCTGGCTACCTGAGTTTGATCTCCAGACGCCCACTGATGGAAGAATTTACTTCTTAAAGTTGTCCTTTGGCCTCCTCCTGTGTGCCATTGCATGTATATATATACCTTCCCATGAATATTTTTATTTAAAAGTTGTGAGCATCTATTGCCTGAGCATGCTCTGCCCTTTCTTTTCATCCCACTCCTTCTTAGAGCCCCTTTTCTTCCAACCCTAGAGACCTATCTCCTTTTCAGCAAACCACTGCACACCTTCTCCATGGATATGCTATGTTTTTATAGTACCTTAGACATATTCAAACTGCAACATCTTACTGTAATAAATTCAATGGCAGCACCATCTATGACCTTTTTTTAAAAATGTATATGGGGGTGGGAAGGGAGAAGAGGAGTCAAGGTCTCACTCTATAGCCCAAGTTGACCTTAAAATTTTAGCCCAAGCCTCCTGAGTGCTGAGAATTAAAAAAGAAAAAGAAATAGGTAGCCATTTCCAACAGGAGGAGAGACTGCTGCTCCCCCGCTGGAGTTCTTGAGGAGCTTCCCAAATAAACTTCAGTCTACGTGGATGAAAAAATAAAATAAAATAAACTGAGTATGGTGAACGCCTATAATGCCAGGACCAAAAGCTCAAGGTCCTCCTCAGCTACAAAGTGAAGTCCAGGCCAGCCTAGGATTGGAAAGACTGTCTCAAAATAAAAAATAAAATAAAGGGCGTCCTAGCCCCTCATAGCCCTCTAGTGCCATGAGTCCATTTCCAGCTGCCTACTTCTCTTGGAGGCTCCCTACCTCCTCATGGCACTCCATGTCTGGAGTCCATGAGTTCTAGCCTTTCTCTTCTCTAATAAACTGTACCTTAATCCTCAAAAAAAATAAAATAAAAAATCTTGAGATATATCAAAATTTGATGCTTACATTAAGCTGAGTAGTAATTAAATTATATGTAAAATATTATATATAAATCATATATATAATTAAGTCATTACATTCCCATAAGAGCAGAAAACAGTAAAAACACTGTGGTTCAGGCTTGAAGAGTTAAAGTGCTATACAAGTATAAGGAACTAAGTTCAATGCCCAGAACCCATGAATTAAACAAAACAAAACAAAACAAACAAAACAAACAGAGAGATATATACACTTGTAATCCCAAAGCTGGGGAGACAGAAACAAATGGATCCCTAGGGTTCGGTGGCTGGCTTAACTTAGGCAAGCTCCAGACCAGTAAGAGACCATGTCTCAAAAAGCAAGGTGGGCAGCTCCTGAAGAATGTGTCAGGTTTGTCCTTTGATCCCCACATGCGTATACACACAAGCACATATACAAAAACCACAATAATTCATAACACACAACAGTCCCGAATCTAAGCCAAGGTGTTTCAGGCAGCATTTGTTAGTGCTGCATCATGGTGTGACAGTACAAAGTGTGCATGTATGTTCAGAATGAAGCCTGCAGCGAAGCACGCAATGCGCATGGGAAGCATTATCAGAGATGCCCAAGCCTTTCACATTAACTTTTGTTCAATGCTGTTCAAAAATCTTTTTGTCAAATTTTTCATACTGTTGCAGGACATCCAAGCCACAGTTTAAGGTATAGAAGATTAGAAAGCACAAAAGTAAGTAATCCAAATGCTCAAAGGTCATCCACAGGAAAATGGGATATCTGAGAGAAAACCAGAAAATTTGTCAACACCTGTCTGTCAACACCTGTCTGGACCTGGACTAGAGGACCACAGCAGCATCATCATAGTGAAACATTTATGCAACTTGGGAGGTGGAGGGATGGGGTTCAGGAGACAGTCCAGGGTACGTGAGACCCTGTCTTAAACAAACAAACCTCCACATGTACGTAAAACTTGGCCCTGAACTATTTTTAATTCTCTCTTCAGGGGTACTGACTGTACTCACAGAGCTGTGCAAGCACTACCACTATTTATTTCCAGAATTTTTCCATCATTCCAAACAGACCCTATCCATTAGATATGAATGAGCTCTCCATGCCCCCTTCCCTAGCTCCTGGGAATCTCTGCTCTCTGAGTCTGTGAACTTTCCTTTTCCAGCACCTCTGCAAGTGGTGTCATGTAATTGTCCTTCTGTGACTAGACTGTTTTACGTAGCATAATATCTTCAAAGTCCAACCATACCATGTAGAGTACATTGTTTATCTGTTCACCTGTGACAGATGCTTGAATCACTGTGATCTTTGGCTAGTGGGAGCAATGATGCTATGAACAACAGAGGAAAGTGGTAATCATATGACAATTCTAGTTGCTGAGCTCTGTGAAAAAGCTACTGTCCTCAGGTGAACAGAGCTGGGAGACACTGCCTAATGAGCACCAAAGACCAGTGAAAGAGGACTTAAACCAGCATCTCGCCATCAGACCAAGAGAGGACAGTGCTGGAAACATCCAGGCCCCCAAGGCAGGAGAGTGCTGGGCTAGAACAGCATACAACGGACTTTGGAGGAAAAAGCTTGACTGTGTCTCTAAAGTATTGAAGGCAGCATGGAGTATCAAGTTAGCTTGGCCTACAGAGTGAGATCCTGTCTCAAAATAAGAATAAAAAGAAAATTCTCAGCTGCTAAGAGTAACAAGACACACACACACGCTAAGACTGCTGAACAAGAACGGAAACAGACATGTTCCATTAAGCGAAGTCCAGTGGGATCTGCTAATCTACCAGTGCCTCGCTCCCCACAGCAGCCTACCTCTTATCTTCCCAGGCTCTGGTTCTGACAGAGGCCCTCTCCAGAAAGCAATCACTAGCTGTCAGGGCCAGGAGCCAAGGAGGAAATCAGGCTTCAAGAACAGATATCCCACGTACACCCTCCTCCACCAGGCCACAAATGGATTCTACCTCATTAGCTAGACTCACCAAGTTCTTTAACTCTTTGGTTTAAAGAGAGCCTCTGGTGAGGCCTTCATTTTCTGTTTTTACCTAGATTGTTTGTATTGTTTCTGATTTCTGGCTGCCGTGGCTCTTTCTGCTTATCTTTTCAGTGGGTATCAAGGCAGAACAAAGTATGCCTAGGTTTACATACAACCTCTACCATTACTTCAAAACCATGTGATTTGAGGCAAATCTTCTGTGTTTTCTAAGCCTATTTCCTACTCAGAAAAGTAGAAATGTGATGGGCCCACGGTAGTGTATAATGGCACATGTCTGTAGTCCCAACACTTGGTATAGTGAGACAGAAGGACTGGGAGTTAAGTCATTCTTAACACCACTGACAACAGATCCTTTCTAGGGAACTGGTTTGTTCCTGACACTTTACCACCATGTCAGTCAACTCAAAGTTGACTTCAATACCTGCAACCAACGAACTTTAACCAGTTCCCAATCTGCTCTGGCACTTGTTGCCTATGAACAGGATCATTGAATCCTCTCATTCCATTGTGACACCATCAGCCCTTTGGCCCTCGCACCTCCTAAATAGGCACCACTGCCCCAGTCCTCTCCAGCCTTGTGATTCCCTCCTCCACTCACTAGCCCCACTGCAACTGAACCTTGTCTGCATGAAGAAAGTACTCTGGCTGGACCTTTCCAGGTTCTTTTACCAGCTGAGAATGAAAGGCAAAGACCTTACCATGCATCCAAGGCCAAACCATCTCCTCTCCAGTCTTAGCTCATCCCTGCCAAGTGTTCCACCACAGCGTCTCCCTCAGAACTTCCTCAGGCATCTGTCTCTGTACAATGCTCCTCACTCGGACTATTTCTTATTCATCTACCTGATCTGAATGGGCCTCTCTGCTTCCCAGAAGCCTCCTATATCTCAAACTGAATGAGAACCTGCTGGGTTGCTCCCAGGACACCAGCTCTATCATGGTTCTTGTCTGATGTGATAGAAAATCTACTTCCTTGTCTGTTTTTCCAACAGACTATAAGCTCCTTTGGGACAAGGTCTACCATGTTCTCACTGTAGTCGGCTCCAAGTACAAAGATGACCCTTCACTTAATGAGTCAAAAGAGGTCAATGATTTGTCAATAAAAAGGCCAAAGTGAACAGCTACTTTAGCATAAAATTCTAAAGGGAAATTCTTTAAGGAAATGAGTTTATTCCTGCAAAGCCTCTTAATGTACCAGAGATCTTAGAACTGGTGTGGGCACAGCATTTTAAAGACCAGATTATGCTCATTTGAAATCTCTGCACCTCAATATTCTTTTTTTTATTATTTATTCAATTATGCGTGTATGCATGTGTGTGCGTGTGTGTATGTATGTGTGTGTGTAGAACCACGGACAAATTCGGGAACCATCATGGACGCCTCCACCTCCTCGTTTACTCTGCCCCGGGATTCACAGGCTCCGCCCTACCAGGACCAGAAACAGGCTGCTCCCACCTCTGCCTGGCGTCTATACGTGGGGTCTAGGATCTGAACTCAGGACCTCCCGCCTGCAAGCCAGAGGTTTAACCCCTGAGCCACCTCTCTAGCCCCATGTACCTCAATATTCTTAAGGCTGTCTTTCTCCAAGAATTAAATTCAGAGAATGAAACTACCAACTTAAATAGAACAAAACTGGAAGACATCCAGCTAAGGGCTGATTTTTTTTATTATTATTTATTTACTTCCTTGAGATAGAATGAGAGAGAGGTTCACACTCACATGCCATGATGCACAGTGGAGGTCAGTAGACAATTTCTGGAAGCCAGTTTTCTCCTTTCACCCTAGGCTTTCAGGAATCAAATCGAGGTTGCCAAGTTTGTAAGCAGACACTTTACCTACTGAGCCGTTTTACCAGCATAGGGCTGACATTTCAAACGGCTACATTATTCTGAATTTGAGAGTCTAGTGCAGCATACTTAGAAAAAGTAAGAGTTAACATTCCTCAGTTTTCTGCCACATCCACCCAAGATTCCATAGCCTCTATCAGTGCTTTCTATCTTGGCTTTTATGCTTTGGTTTGATTTCCTTTTCTTTGTTTGTTTGTTTGTGGATATTTGAGGGACCTGACCTTTGTTAGGTACCCCAGCTGGCTACATATACCAGCCAGCCCTCAAACTCATGGTAATCTTCCTGCCTTAACCTTACACCAAGTGCTGGGATTAGAAGTGTACACTACCATACCAGAATTACCAGCTTTTTCTAATGCTGCCTTCACAGACCTAGAAATGGGCCTTTCCACAGCAGAGGTGCCAACCTTCCTTTTATATCCATGGCCATGTAAGCAACCTTGATTAAACTACTGGCACACAAACATCCCACAAAGTAAGAAAAGACTGGGAGGAAATGCAACAGGAAATTCAACTGGGAGGAAATTCAATAGGGTGGATGAAAATGACCACAATTCACCATATACATGAATGAACTCATACCGATTTTTCTGTTCCATTCACAGACTTTTCTTTGTCTCAAGCTAAATCAAGACCAAAGTGAATTTCAGTGGAGCAACAGATGGCTTTTTTGGGCTCCCAGCCCAAGAAATGGCATACTAGGGTGAGAAAGAAAGGGGAAATAATATGGAAGAAAGTTTGGAAATAGAAAGTATGGAGCCTCTGGCACATTCTTCCAAGATGAATCTATATTCATTTGAATTATGGATCTAAGAAAAAACAAAAGCAACTGTATGCTTCAGACATTGCTGTGATCATTGGAGATGAGGGAGTGAAATAAAAAAAAGAAGCAACCCTTGCCTTCCACAGAGTTTGTATACTAAAGAAAAGCCAAGCACACAATATCTGAAACAGAAGTTAAGTGCTATAGACAAAACAAGCCAAGACATACCAGGATAGGAAGAGAACCCTGTGACATCTGTGGGAAGAAATGAAAGAAACAAGTGCAAAAAACAGAAGCTGCCCTTGGTAGCCCTGGAATGCTGCAGAAAAGCAGAAAGCTGTAGCAGCAGAGTCTCCACTCCAGGCCTGACCAATTAATTTCTCGTGGGATGGAAAGCAAAGAACTCTAAAAACATTTTCTGTCCCTAGGCCTACTGCCTCCTGTATCCCAGAGGCCTTGCATTTTTTTCTGCTCAAACATCTATAAACACCACCAACTTTGCTACGTCCTCTAGAAACTATTCAAAATATCCAAACTCATCTAGACTTGACAATACCTTGGTGAAGCAGAGGTTCATACAAACCCCATTCTTAATTTCCACTTACGTTTATCAGGTAAGATCTTGCATGCTACCCTTGTCTACATACCCAGCACCACATAAGCCAGGCCAGGCGTGGTGCTGCTTACCTGTAATCTGAGCTACTTGGGACACTAAGCGGAAAAATCAAAAGCTCAAGGCCAGCCTGTGCAACAGTAGCAAAATTGAAAATAAGAATAGGGCTGTGGTTACAGTTTGCCTTGTATGTGTGAAGCCACAGATTCAACCTCAGCACAGGGAATTTAAAAAAGAAAAAAGGATACTATTTTACTTTAATTCTGCCAGATGTCTTCAATCCTAGCACTCAGGAAGTTCAGATAGAAGGATCACAAGTTGTAACCCAAGGTGTGCTAGTGAATTCCAGGCCAGTCTGGGCCACATGGTGAGACCCTGTCTCAAAAATAAATAAATACTCCATTTCACCTCTAATTTCTCTCAAAAATAGTCCTGGAACCCTATCCTTTCCCTCCTCCAAGCCCTGATGTTTTTTTTTTTGGGGGGGGGGGTAAGGGTTGGGTCCTGGACGTTTGGCAAGAATTCAGGGGCGGTCAGCTTCCACTTCTTCACCCTGTTTCAACATGGAAAGAGCGGGAAGGCCAGCATGGGGAGAAGATGCCGGAACAAGAGGGCTCGGGCCTGTCGGTGTCAAGGATGACATGTGGCCCTAAAAGCAAACAACCCTGGGTTCCAGAAATCTGCAAGCCCAACACCCTAACTCTCCAAAGCTGACAACTTGGGCTGGATGGGTATTACCGTCGGGGGGGGGGGTTCCCGCGCCCGTCCGGGGTCAACGGATACCCTCCTGCAACTGAGCTTCAGCCCGGGCAGTTCCGAGTGCCCTCCCCAGATACTCACATCTCCCTTCCGCAGCTCCGGCGCCGCGATCTTCACCGGCTCTGTCCGCTTCTTTGGCTTGGGAAGCCCCAAGGGTCGTCCGCCACTGCCCATGGTGGGGGACAGACTGAGACCTGGGCCTCGGGGCACAGGCACCCCGAGCCCCTCCCCAACTCCCGCCGCTTCAGCGGGACTCACGCCTGGAGGTGGAGGGAAGCCGCCCAGGCCGAAGGGCAGAGGCGGAGGAGGCTGGAGCCTGGGGTCTCCGGCGGGAGGGGGCAGCAGAAGCGGCGGGGGAAAGGCTGGAGCCAGCATTTGGGGGGGCGGGGGCAGCAACGCCGGACCCTTTGGAGGGGGAAGAGAAGCGAACAAGCCTCCCAAAGCGGGCCCAGGCGTAGGGGCCGCCACCTCCTCTTCCTCCGGCTCCGGCTCCGGTTCATCTGGCTCACTCTCATCGCTGCTGGCATAGGCAACCAGCGACATGGCGCCTCCCGCCTTTGGGACGCCCTTGCCGGCAGACTAGGTCTACTTGAGATCGGGGATGTTCGGAGGCCTAGTAGGCCCCGCCACTGGGCGGGGCAAGAAACCGAAAAGCCCGCCTGCTCCGTATCTAGTACAGTCTTCGGCAGGAGCCCATGGTTACGGTTGATTTCCACCGAATAAGTAATCCCTCTTCACTTAAGAGCCCAGTCCCAGACAACTACACACAGCTAATGGCCGCCGAGTCACTCCGCTTCCAAGTCGCCGCACAAACACAGGAACTACAACTCCCAGAGACCACTTTTGATACAAGCCCATTTTCTGCCGGAGGAATCTCAGCGCAAGGCATAGCGGGAGTTGAAGTCCGAGAGAGGGGTAAAGCGCGTTCAGAAAGCCTGGAGGAAACCCGCCTCTGACGCAGCGACTTCTGGGATACGTAGTTTTTTTTTTTTTTGGCTGCCTGACAACTCCTAAGTTACTACAAGCCCCATAGATCAGCGCGGCAGCCACAAACTGGTAGGAAAGCATTTCGGTACTTGAAGTTCCCTGGGGCAGCCGCTTGCGTTTATGGGAGATGCGGCGCGCTCAGAAACTGCAAGCGGTGTCGGGAAAGAGGAGTCGGGGCGGGGGGGGGGGAGCTTAAAGGTAAAGCTATCTGTAAATAAAATGATGAAGTTTCAGAATGGACTTGGTAGATAGAACAAAGCACCCCAATAAGAGAAACATATATAAATAATTGGACTGAAAAAAAAAATCAAGAACAGAAAGAAAGCAAAGCTGTAGTTCTAATCTGAAAGCTGAAATGTGACCTAAGTGGGAAGAGGCTATTTCGTTTGCTATAGTTAAGATGCACATTCAAGAGCTCACTTCTGATGGAGCCTGAGGCTTGGCTCTGGCAGTGACCAATGACGACAGAATGATGGACAGGGCATAGGAAGCTAGGGCGAAGTTTCTAGGTTTCGTACTTTCAAATCTCACGTCAATAATGGACACACTATTGTGGGTTCATTCACATTTCTGTGGAAATGTGGACACACTGTTGTGGGTCCATTCACATTTCTGTGGAAATGTGGACACACTGTTGTGAGTTCATTCACATTTCTGAGGAATCAGCTGTATCCACACCCAGCCTCCTGTGCCTCTCACCTGTCCCTCTGTACGTGTCCATTATGACCGGACATGCTTTGTGATCTTCATATATCCACCAATTCTATGGTCGTCCTTTTCCACTTCATTTATTGTCTGCCCATGGTGATGTGCTTTACACCTTTCTTCCCTGTCTGCCTGTGGTTTTGTATCTTTTTTTTAATCCATCTTTGTCTCTTTCTGTCTTCCTGCGACCCAGTGCCTTCTACTTAACCTATCTGTGCATGTCCTCTACGTGTTAATCCACTGCTCTGTGGACACTATTTCCCTATTCCCTGCTATTAGAAAATTGTTGAGCTCTGCCAAAAAAAAAAAAAAATAGGGGAGGTTATTGAAGTCTGAGGGAGATGGAAAGGGGGAGGTAAGGGAGCAATGATGATACCAATGAAGACAGAAAGGTCTTCTATCAAACAGCTTTCTCCTCCTTTCCACATTTTCATGTCTAAATCACCTCGTCTGTGATATCTGCTTAGATATATTTGCCCAGAATATCTTGTTCGTGTACCATGTGTGTACAACGTGTACATGTGTGTGCATACATTTATCTGTGGGAATGTGGGTGCCCATGAACAATTGTGAAGTGATGCCTGTCCCTTCATTGTGGGGTTCTTGCATTTGGAGTAGAAGATTGACTAGAACATGTCTAGAGGACTAAAGCAGAGTTTATTAGAGGAGAGAAAGAACAGAACTCATAGATTCCAGACATGGAGTGCCATGAGGAGCAGGCACCCTGGAAACCTCATGGACTCCAGGCATGGAATCCATGAGGGGTAGGCAGTTGGAAAAGAACTCATGGACTTGAGATGTGGAGTGTCATGAGAGGAAGGCACCAAAGATGGCTGCCAAGGTCAGGTATATTTATGCCTTTAGATAAACCACAGGGAAAATGGCTTTTCTTCATTGGTTAGCTTACATTGGGGCCCAACCCAGTTGATCTAGGGTTCAACCCATTTGATCTTGTGCCCACCTGAAGTGGGTCTGTTTCTGTAAAGGAAAACTAATCTCCATATTCTTTCATAAATGAAGGGTTGGAGGAAGTTGGTAAAGGGTGTGTTCCTTTAGCTAATCCCAGCCGTGGGGGATGATCTTCCAAGACCTTCAGAGACCTTCTCAGTATGGCTGCTCTAAACCTGCCTTACAATGGCATGTGTGGGAAGGTCAGAGGACAATCTAAGGTATTAATCCTCACCTTCTACCAGGATCTCTGTTGTTTCCTGCTGTATATACTAAGCTAGCTGGCTCTTCATTCTCCTGTCTCCAATTCCTCTCTTCTGGTAGAAGCTGGTATTACAGATGTTTGTGTTGCATGTCCAGCTTTTATGTGAGTTCGGAAAGTCTCGGGTTCTTACACTGCACTGCAAGGGCTTTACATATTAAACCATATTCTCAAAATGCTTCTGTGATTGGAGAGATGACTCAGTGGTTAAAGCCTTTGCTTAGAAAACACAGGGACTAGATCCCACATAAACATGCCTAACTAATACAATAGCCCACCTGTAATTCTAGTCCTAGAAGGCAGAGCCTGGGAATCCCTAGAGCAAACTGACTGGCCAGACCAGCCCTACTGGAATGCTCTGGGTTTAATTAGAGACCTAGACTCACAACAATAAGGTGGAAAAGCAATGGAGGATGATTCCAGATATCACCCTTGGGCTTCAACAAGCATACACACTCAAATGTACTCGTATATATACACCCACCCACATGCAAATACACAGACACAGATACACACACAGGCACACATATCCTGTACACACATACATGAAAAAAAATACTGTGGGTTTAGGGGTGTAGGTCAGTGGTAAAGCACTTGTCTAGAATGCACAAACCCCAGAATTTAATCTCCAGGTGCTACCCACCCCCCAAAAAAAGTGTTTAAAAAAAATCAATGTATACCAGGAAAACTTTTGAAAAATACAAATCCTTGATGAGCACAGTGGCATGGGTCTGTAATCACAGCACTTAGGGGGTGGAGGCAGAAGAATCAGGATTTTTGAGGTCATTCTTGGCTACATAGTGAGTTCAAATCAGTCCAAACTACACTGTTTTATAAACAAATAAGGGATAGAAAGATGCTCTGTCAGTAAAGTTCTTTCTGTTCAAGCATAAGAGCCTGAGTTCAGGGCTAGAGAGATGGCTCCGGGGTTAAGACTCTACCTCGAAAACAGAAGGTCCTGAGTTCAGATCACAGGTCCCATGTAAAAGCGCCAGGCAGAAATGGCAACGGCTTTCTGGCCCTGGTAGGTGAAACCTGGGAAATCCCAAAGCAAAGCAAAAAGGAGGTAGAAGAAATCCAGGTTCCTAAAGTCACCCTTGGTCCTCCACAAACACACACACACAAAAACAAACAAACAAACGAACAAACAAAAACTCTGAGCTCAATCCCCAATACCCCTGTAAAAACACGTGCTTGTTTTTGTCCCAGCCCTAGGAAGGCAGAGACAAGGATCCTTAGAGCTTGATGACCGACAAGTCTAACCTGATTAGTGAGCCCCAAGTCACAGTGTGGGACCCTGTCTCAAAAAGCAAGGTAGGCAACTCCTGAGGAATAATGCCTAAAGTTGGTTTCTGCCCCCCCCACATACTCGTGTGCACACACAAACACCTGAACACACATGCACAAATACATGTATGTACAAAAAAAAATAAAATAAAAACAGAACTGGCTGTGGTGGCTCATGCTGCAATCCCAGGATTCATGAACCTGAGCAAGAAGAAGCTAGTTTGGCCTATGGACTGAGTTCCAGAGTTGCACAATGAGACCATCTCAAAAGTAAAAATAAAAAATTAGGGATGTCAAGACACTTCAACAAGTAGGACACCTGCTCCCAAGCCTGTTGACATGAGTTCAATCCCTGGAAGCCCACGTGGTAGAAGGGAAGAACCGACTTTCAAAGGTTGACCCTAACCCCTACCTGTACACCATGACATGCATGTGTACAAGTTCATTCTATCTATCTATCTATCTATCTATCTATCTATCTATCTATCTATCTATCTATCATCTATCTTTTTAGTCTTTCTCAAAAAAAAGTCAGATAATTTAACAAGCAAAACATAAAGAAAAAAAAAGCAAATACTTGCATTCTGTTAAGAGTTCATTATTCAGTAGGTGAGGGTGGAGCCCAGAAGTTGGCTCTTCAAGATACTTCTTGGGAGCTGGAGAGACTCTGAAAGCAGAAGCTCCCGATTTCAGATCCCAGATACCACATAAAAAACGCCAGGTGCAAAGGTGGCAGCCTGAATTTCCCTGCCCTAGTGGGCAGAGCCTAGGAAATCCCAGAGCAAACCAAAAAGGAGGGAGAAGCAATACAGGATGATTTCCAAAGTCACCCTTGGTCTCCACAGGGACACACAGTACCTTCTGACATACACACACACACACACACACACACACACACACACACACGCAAAATAAATAAAAATAAAGTAAAATTTAAAAAGAAAGAAAGAAACTTCTTGGTGGAATGTAAAGCAGAAATACAGAGAACCACATTGAGAAACTAGATTAGGTCCTACTCTTGGCTTTGTGTCTTACACGATGCTGTCTTCTAAAACCTGCATTAGAATATAGGTTTCTCAGCCCATGTTCTATTGAGTCGGGACAGTCATTTCAGTCTCATTTCCTTTCTTTTTTGTGTGGGGGAGGGATAGGGTCTTTGTGGCAGTTATCTTTAGGCATCAAACTTGACAATTGACATTGAGCCCTTAGACATACCTATGAAGAATTATTTAGTTAAGACAAGCCTCTAAGAGATTATCTAATTGATTTAAAAAATCCAATTCATAGTGGGTGGGATTTGGGGCAGGTAAATAATAAAAAGAGAACAGGTTGGAATTTGGCAGACTGGCAAGCTAAAAGGTGTGCTTGGGCCATTTCCTTTGAACATGGTGTGGTCAGTTCCCTTGGCTCCCGATTCTGGTATCACTTCCCTACCATGATGATCAACTGTAGCCTAAATTCATGAACACAAATAACTCCTTGCTCCCCTAAATTGTTTGGATCATATTCATTACAGCTACAAAATAAGAATCTGAAACAATTTGGTACTATAAAAGAGGGGCATTGCCAAGAAACTAAGACACTCTCACTGTGTAGCCCAGGCTGGCCTTGAATTTGAAATGATTCTCCTCTCTTTGCTTTCTAACTGCTGGTGTGTTAGGCATCAAAACCAGGACTTTATGTACTCTGGGCAAACACTCTACTACATACTACATCCTCAGCCTTATTAAAGATAAAGCAGAAGAGGAATGATTCTGGAAGGAGAATACTGCGGCACCAGGGAGCAGCAGAGGTGACAAGCTGGCATATTATAAATGAGCCACACTAGTTTTAGGGAATGGCACACAAAAGCAGAGGCACTGAGTGGCCATGGGAGGAAATGGAAAGGGAACAAAAAGAACTGGGTATAAACTGCTTAAGGAAGAGTGGGGTCCCTGTATCCCCACTCCTGCACCATGCTAGTGCAAGACCACCTCTCCCGACCTCAGGAGAAATAAAAGATGAGGGCTTTTCTCCAGAGCAACCAACTAAAGCAAGTTTCTGCTATGGGGAAACTAGACACAGTCAAGTGTAGGGCCACTGTGCAGATATATCAAGGTAACTTAAGCAGTATGTGGGGCTGGGGTGTGGTCAGGGGTACTGCATTTGCCTGCCTGAATGAAACCCTGGGCTCTATCCCCAGAAACAAAAGAATCAATCAATAAATAAGTCAAAAACAATATGCATGCAGAAACTGAAGCCTTCAACCATATTTCTTCCAGAAAATAAACTACCAGGACTTTATCCTCTAGAGAAGATATTGCAAAACTCTGTAGAAATCTGTTTAACCTAACAGAAAACACTTGCACTGTGTGACACCAGGGTTTTCCCTAGAAGCTTCCCAACCACATACCTCACATAAACATTTCAGCTGACCAACTGGGCATTGTGCTTACCATCCCAGCTCAGGAGACTAAGGTGTGGGAAGTAGGAGTCTGAGGCCAGTGTGGTCACTACACAGTGAGTTCCAGGCCAGCCTAGGCTACATGAAACTGTCTCAAAAATGCAAGACAAGAGCTGGAGAAATGGCTCAGGGGTTAAGATTCTGCCTCACAAGCAGAAAGACCTTTGTTCCAATCCAGGGTTCCAGGTAAAAATGCCACCACTTCCAATTCTGTGACCTCCACTTCTAATTCTGGAAGGCTGAGCCTGGAAAATCCCAGAGTGTAACAAAAAGGAGGTAGAGCAATTCAGAGCGATTCCCAAGGTCACACACACACACACACACACACACACACACACACACATGCAACATAAAATTAAAAAAATATTTTTTTAAAATTGCAAGATATAGGGACTTGAGATATAGCTCATCTAATACAGTACTTGATTATTATTATGTGCCAAGTACCTAGGTTTGATCACCAGTAACACAGACACCAGGCATGGTGAAGCACATAGTTCTTGGGAGATGAAAGCAGGAAGATTAAAAGTTCAGAGTCATCCTTAGCTTATAGGATGATATATGATCAGCCTGGGATACATGAGTAAGACATTGCCTTAAAAACGAACAAACAAATAAGCAATTCAAGTTGGGCTTACTACAGTTTAACTTCCCTGTTGTAGGGTATTAAGGATTGGGACCATGGAGTAAGTGAGAAAGGCACCTGCTCACAAACTTGGCCACCTGAGTTCAATTCCTAGAAGCCCACATGATCGAAAGATGGAACCAACCTCTAAAAGTTGTTCTTTGACCTCCACCCGTGTACCATGGCATGCATGTTCTCTCTCTCATAAATAAATAATAAATAAATAAATAAATAAATAAATAAATAAATAAATAAATAAATAAATAAATAAATAAATAAATAAATGTTTTTAAAAGGAGTGGGACCAGGTGGGACCTTTTATATGTGATTAGGTAAAGGGGTAATAGGGTTCTGACCTTGTGGATGAAGGTGCTCTTGAGGTAGTGAGCCAGGTTGGTGCTGAATCTTGGCTGAGTTAATGAATAAGAGCCTGGAAAGTTGAACGACAACAGAAAAGAAGGAAACTTAGATGTGCATGGAAAGAAACGTGAGTCCAGGTGTACATGCCTGAAACTTCAGCATTCCTGAGATGGAGCAGGAGAATCATAAATTCAAAACCGGCCTGGAATCCTGTCTCAAAACAAACTGAAATGTTGACGCACTATTGGGACAATGTAAATGTAGGGACAGGAAGGACTGAGAGGTCGAGATGCATAGAGGATGGGTGTCCTACAGGTTCTTTTGACAAATAATGCCTAAAACTGAACAAACCTAGAAATAGCTATAAATATTTGCTTTTTAGTGATTCAGTGGTAGGTTGCCATAACATGTTCGGAATAGTTTGCATGTTAAATGGGAATGTCTCCTCTGGAGAAAGGAAATAAGATAAAATATATTAAAAAAAAGAGTCCTGGCACATTATAAGTAGTGTTGCCATACAAAAACAGACTGAGCCATGGCTCGGTAGTAAAGCAGCTGCCTAGCATTACAAGGCCCTGAATTCCATCTTCAGTAACACAAAAAAAGCATAAATGAATATATATATATATGTTGAAAAGGCTCAATGGGTAAAGGTACCTATGCACAAGCTTGGAGACCTGAGTTCAGTCCCCAGAATTCATTCTCTAAATAAATAAATAAATAAAGATAGATATAGATAGATCGTAGAGAGAGGGCATATCTAGAGAGAGGTGGGGTGGTCAGAGACATATTCTATTTGTGATTTGGTGAAAAACAGGAATTTCCAAAGTGGTTCACTGAAATGAGAGCAGATGTGCCCAGGTGAGACTGGGCTGAAGCCAGTCTATTCATGGGACAAGACTCTTCACAGTCCTGGCAACCATCTATCATTTTTTTTATTTATTTTTTTTATTTTTTTTAATGTGGGACCTGGGATCCGAACTCAGAACCTTCTGCTTGTAAGACAGAGTCACAACCCCTGAGCCATCTCTCCAGCCCCAACCATCTATCATTTTGATCTTCACCCCTTCTCCCAGCATTTACCCAGGACCTGACATGTAGCAGTAGCCAAGGATGCTCGCTAGGAGGAATGAATGAGTGGCCAAGATGGTAGCAGAAATGGCCTTTCCTACTCAGAGGACTCAGCAATTAAAGTGTTTTCCACAAAAGCAAATTTCCAGATTTCCAGAATCCATGTAAAATGTGGTGGGTATGGCAGCTTGCTTGAAATTCCAGCCTCAGAAGACAGGAACTGGGAATTCCCAGATCAAGGTGGATAGGCAGACTAGCCCCATGACAGCTCTTGGTTTGATTAGAAATCCTGTCTCAAAATGAATAAAGTAGAAGAGTGATCAGGATGATTATTAATATCAACCTCAAGTCTTCAGACATACATTCACACATGCATTACATATTCATGCACATATACCCCCATACATACCTGTGCCTCCATACATATGAACTTGAATACACACAGGCACATATACCCATACACACAAACATGAAATATGGAAAAAGGAAAAAAAGAAAGAGAAAGGAAGGAAGAAGGAAGGAAGGAAGGAAGGAAGGAAGGAAGGAAGGAAGGAAGGAAGGAAGGAAGGAAGGGAGCGAGCGAGAGAGGAAGGAAAGGCATTTCAGGACCCACCACTGCCATCTGACCTCAACAGAAGTACAATCAGTCTCCTCCAGCAAGTCCAGACTTGTAGCCTGACATGTGGGAGGCTGTCTCTTGTCTCTGGTCCCCAGAGTCTTTGAGCAACACCCTTAAAAGGAAAGGGTTAAAGGGTGAAGCCAGAATGTCACAGCAACACGTCTACCTGACTCTGGCCCCAAATTGCATGACTTTAATCTCCAAGGGCCACAAGGAAAGCAGAGGAGCCTGGGATTTGTGAGTAGAGTCACAGTGGACTGTAGGCTCTAAACCTCCTTCCAGTCCTGCCTGTCAGCACATGCCTGCAAACATGTCCCTGGAAATGGCCTCAGCATCTCCCACTTTGCCAAGCGGAGAAGAAAGTGGTAGATGATCTCACTCCTGAGAGGAAATGTTCAGTATTATTTACATCAGCCTCACTGGTGTTATTAAGGCAGGATGACAGCAGCTATGCTGGGATGGTCTCTAAAGGTCTTTGAAATTCCCGAAGTCATCCCCCACTGCTGGGATCACCCTGAAGGAACACCCCTGCTGAGGCACTGACTCCAATCCTCAAAAAGATAAAATGGCCAACTTCCCTATGAAAGGATTATGGAGATGAGCTCTCAGTATCCAACAAACAACTTGATCTCTAACCCCACCTAGGCCTAAAACTGGGTTGGGCCCAATGTAAGCTAAACTTAAGGAAAAGTTATTTTTCCCAGGCTTGCCTAACCAATGGGGAAAAGCCATTTTCCCTGGTTTATCTAAGTGTATAAATATGCCTGACCCTGTCAGCCATCTTTGGCGCTCTAGTCTCTCAGGGCACTCAGAGTGTCATGAGTTCTTTTCCATATGCCTGCTTCCCATGGATTTCATGCCTGGGGTCCATGAGTTCTCCCAGGCGCTTGCCCCTCATGGTACTAGTGCCATGAATCTGTTTCTAGCTGGAGTCTATGAATTCCAGCCTTTCTCTCCTCTAATAAACTCTACCTTAATCCTCTACACATGTTCTGGTTTCAATCTTCAACTCCCGAACACAAGAACCCTGAAACATTGGGACAGTTGTTCTTGCAACATTATCACAAGAGGAAAAGTGTCTCAGTGATAGGGCTGGGAATGACACCTCACACAGACATGGTGTGGACCCTGCCTCTAAATGAACGGGCAGCATTCATGTCTTGGGGGAAAGAATTTCATGAGCATTGCTGAGAGTTTGCTGTGGTACAATTTGTGAAAAGGAAATAGATCTCTCTGCATGTCCTTGAAAACTACACAGAGAGGCTCGAGAGGATGGCTCAGCACAGCAGGTAAAGGTGCCTTGGGCAAACCTGAGTTCAACCCCCAGAGCCCACAAGGTGGAAAGAGAGAACCAACCTTCAAAAAGTTGCCCTCTGACCTCCCATGTGTGCCATGACAGGAATGACTGCACAAGCTCTCTCTCCCTCCCCTCAAATAAATAACAGTTTTATTTTATTATTTTTTTATTTTAAGGCTCTATTTAACAAGCAGAAAGACCTGAGTTCCAATCTCACATTTAAGTATGTCAGGTAGAAATGGCAGCAGTCTGCACTTCTAGCTCTGGAAGGTGAAACATGGGAAATCCCAGAGCAAAGCAAAAAAGAGATAGAAGCAATCCAGGATGACTCCCAAAGTCACTCTTAGGCTTCCACAGTCACACACAGTTCCCTCTGATACACACACACACACACACACACACACACACACACACACAAATAAAGAAAGAGAGAGAAAGAAGGAAGGAGGAAGAAAGGAAGAAAAAGAAAGAAAACTGCTTTGTTTAAAAAGGAAAAAGAACATTAGGGCCTGGTGAGCCAGCTCAGCATGTAAGAGGCATGCTTGCAGAGCCAGGGACATGGCTTTGGTCCCTGGAAACATGGTGGAAAGTTGTCCCCTGACTTCCACCTTGCACTATGGCATGCATATATATGTGTATATGTAACCCCTTTCTTTCTCTCGCTATCTCTCTCAAATAAATGAATTTATTAAAATAAAGTTATATATAGAGAATATTACTGTAAGGATATACATAAAACTGGTAACATTTCTATTCTTAGAAAATTGAGTAGAGACAGAGATGCATGAAAACGACTTTTCTGTAAATCATTCTGCCTACTTTATTTATCATGTTTGGTGGGAGAGGAATGTTGGTTTTCCAAGACAGGATCTTGCTACTTAACCCTTGCTGGCTTGATGTCTGAAATTTTGTTTCATAGGCATATATTACCTATATAGAATGCTAACCTGAATTTAAAAAAAAAAAGCAATCCAGGGGTTGAGCAGATAGTTCATTGGATAAGAGTGCTTGCTGCACAAGCTTGACGACCTGAGTTCAGATTCTAGAACCCATGTAAAATTTGGGCATGACCACATATACACCTGTAACCCTATTATTGAAGTGGAGACAAAATGATCACTGAACTTGTTGGCCACAAGCTAGCTACAGGGTCAGTGAGAATAAAGTGGAGAGTGACAGGGCAGGTCACCTGATGTTCTCTTCTGTCTCTGCACACAACACACACACACAGGCACGCACACACACACGCACACAGGGATTTTGCTTGTTTCTACTTTTACAAACATTGAGTATTCATCCCAGTTTCCCTTCCTCCCACCTCCCTCCCATCCTCTCCCTTCCCTTCACTCCCACCGATATGCTTCTATGGACAGCAGAGTTCACTTAGGCTTGTCTACTCCTGTGGGGGCTCAGGCCTCTGTGGTATATCAAGTTTCCTCTCTTCAGGCCCCACACAAGGATTTTTAAGGTTCTTTGACCATTTAAGGCAGTACGGTGGTGTGCACCTGTAGTCCCAGCTATTCAGAAGGCAAAGGCAGCAGAATTACTTGAGTTCTGGAGTTCAAGGCCAGGCTGGGCAACACAAGACTGTCTCAAAAGAGGAGACAGACAGAAGAGGAGAAAAGTTGGCAGAGTGCTTATTTAACATACATGAAGTCCTGGGGTTCCATTCCTACACCTGTCATGGTTAGGCACAGGTGTCAACTTGACAGTTGAGGGTTTGAGCTCTGGGCACATTTTCGGAGAATTAGTAGTTGAGTTAGGCCCAGAGCGAACCTGAAGGAGATTGTCTAGCTGATGGGGAAAGTCTAGCCTATGGTGGGTGGTATTAGGCCCTGAATAGAGCTGGTTGAGGAAGTGGGCTACATCTTGGACCCCATATTTTCAATTCCATTCTTTACTTTTCAAAAGATGAGATTTTGTATTACTCAGGCCAAGTGATGCTTCTGCATGTCTCTACAGCCGGCTATGTATTCTCATTTTAAGGCAAGTATGTAAAAAGTCTACCAAAGAGGGCTGAGGATGTAGTGCAGTAGACAGAGTACTTGCCGAGAATGATCAAAACCCTGTGTCACATTCCCAGCACTACAGAAACTGGGTGTGATGGCACACATCTGTTAAATCAGCACTCAGATGTGAAGGCAGTGAATGGACAAGTCAAGTCCATTCTAGACTACACAGCAATTTCCAGGCTAAAATGAACTACACAGTGAAATCCTATTTTAAAAAAAATTCCTTGGGACTGGAGAGATGGCTCAGGGGGTAAGCCTTTTCCTTGAAAGTAAAATAATCTGAGTTTGGATCTCAGATCTCATATAAAAATGTCAGGTGGAAATGGCAGTGGCCTGCATCTCTGGCCTTGGAAGATGGAGCCTGGGAACCCTCAGAACAAAGCAATAAGGAGGTAAAATAATCCAGGATGATCTTCAAAGTCACCCTTAGACTTTCATAGGCACACACAATGTCCTCTTCTATACATACCCACAAACACCCATACATATGTACAATGTACATACACATTCCAAGCTAAGGAGATGACTCAGCGGTTAAAGTCTTTGCCTCACAAGCAAAGGGACCTGAGTTTGGATCCCCAAATCCCATGTACGGTGTCATGTAGGTGATGGCCTGCCTGTAAATCTTGGAAGGCAGAGTCTGGGAATCCCCAGAGCAAGTTGGCAAGTCAGACTATTCCTAATGGGAATTAATTAGAGACCTGAGACTAATTAGAGACTAAGCTTAAAACAATGAGATGAAAGGGCAATCGAGGGTAATTCTTAATATCATCCTTGGGCCTCCACAGGCACACAAACTCATATGCATGTACATAAAGTTGCCCACATATGTCCACCCACATGCAAACTATACAACACACACACATACACACACACACACACACACACACACACACACACACACACACACATACACAGAGAAAAGAAAGTCCCAAAAGTCATTTGCAAAATTCCTAAAGCTAGTAAATGGCCTGCAGGATTCCAACTCAAGTGTCCTGACATGTAAAAACCAGGTTGCTTCCCCTAGTTTACACTGCTTACACCCTCCTCCCCTTTTGGTTTTTTAAGACAGGACTTCACTGTGGAATTTACTACATAGTCCAAAATGGTCTTGAACTTGTGGCAATCCTTCTGCCTCTATCTCCTGAGTACTAGGATTACAGAAGTTGCCACCATGCACAACCTGAGGGTTAGTCTTAATTGAGTTGACACCCTGGAGGAGGTCTCCAAAAACACCTATGAGGGATTACCTAGCATAAGATTAGCCTCTGAGAATTTTTTTGTAACTCAATTGCAGAATTCTCAAGCATGAGCTTTGTAAATGACAAAATCCTGTCCCAGTGTCATACAAAATAAATGTGTGTTCTTGCTATTTGCACACAAGCACCGCCTTCAGTTTTATGGTGGTGTGTGGCTCCTGATGTGTTATCTTCCTAGCACAGATAGTTGAATTGGCTTTCTTTAGTGTTTCCTGTATTTAATGGTTGTTCAAGACAATCCTCTATCCAGCATGATCCTAAGCAACATAAAGTTTGAACACTCCCATTTTAGGACTTTTCTACTCCCATGGTGGTTTTAAGCAGTTGCAGCTACAACATTTTGCAGCTCATTAGGAATATACACATCCCCCAAACTTACTGAATTAAAATCCACTGTTCCAGAAAATTCCCAGGTGATTTGTTTGCACACTCAAGTGGTAAGGCAGAAAAGAAGAGCTGAATCCCAGGGGGAAACAGACTTTCTAGTCTGGTGTAACTGACCCTCAGAAGCTTTTGGTTGGCTGTTAGGGGCAGCTGTGTGTGGTTAGGTATTAAATTGCAGCCAAGAACTGGGTGGTTATTGCAACAAAAGAAAAGTTGCTTGTGTGATGGAGGCTGTCTTAGTGGGGGCTGAAGGAGAGGCCCAATATGTTAGAAACAAGATTTTTCTTTAATGCTGCTGGGGATTAAACCCAGGGTCTCTTGTATAGTAAGCAAGTGCTCTATCACTGAACTATATTTCCCACCCTGGAAAAAGAACTTGAAAGTTTTATTGACACTTTCAAACAAAATAGAGCAATGGGCAGAAGGATCCTTGGTTTTTAAAATTTGAGTGTATGGAATTGGAAAACTTTAAAAAAAATTTATTTTCAATGTGTGTATGTAGTGTGTGTGTGTGTGTGTGTGTGTGTGTGTGTGTGTGTATCAGAGGGCACTATGTGTCCCTGTGGAGGACCCAGGGTGATTTTGGAAATCATCCTGCATTGCTTCTACCTCCTTGCTTCACTCTGGCAGGCTCCACCTACCAGGGCCTCAAGTGCAAGCCACCGCTGTTTCTGCCAGGCATTTATTCAATTGTATGTGTGTGTGTGTGTGTGTGTGTGTGTGTGTGTGTGTGTGTGTGTGTGTAGAACCACGGACGAATTTGGGAACCGCCATGGACGCCTCCACCTCCTTCTTGTGTACTCTGCCCCGGAATTCACAGGCTCCGCCCTACCAGGGCCAGAAACGCTCTGCCAGGCGTTTTTGTGGGACCTGGGATCTGAACTCAGGACCTTCTGCTTGGGAGACAGTCTTTTTTTTTTTTTTTTAGAGTCTTTTTTTATTATTATTTATTCAATTGTGCGTGTATGTGTGTGTGCGCGTGTGTATGTGTGTGTAACCACAGAGTTGGGAACCACCATGGACACCTCCACCTCTTCCTTGTTTACTCTGCCCCGGGATTCATAGGCTCCGCCCTACCAGGACCAGAAACGCAGGCCGCCCCTGCTTCTGCCCGGCCTCTATACGTGGGGTCCAGGATCCGAACTCAAGACGTTCTGCCTGCAAGGCAGAGGCTTAACCCCTGAGCCACCTCTCCAGCCCCGGGAGACAGTCTTTTTTTTTTTCTTTTTTTTAACGTGGGACCTGGGATCCGAACTCAGACCCTTCTGCTTGTGAGACAGAGTTACAACCCCTGAGCCATCTCTCCAGCCCCGGGAGACAGAGTCTTAACCCCAGCATCATCTCTCATCCTTGGAAAACTTTTTAAGAACATGTAAACCTTCCTATGTACAGTACTGGCTGGACACAAAAGAATAACTGTCATATTGAATTACTCTTGAAACATCTTTATTCCAGTAATCCCAGCACTCAAGAGAAGCACTGTTACAAGTTGAATTTGAGGCTAACCTGTGCTAAGACTCTGTTTAAATAAATAAAAAAAGCATATGACAAAACTGTTTTCTAATAATAAAAACTAAGATTCTCCTGATGTCCAGATTGCTCCGCCAGCAGCATTCCAACTGCAATGAACTGAAAACACCAACTGGAATCTAGTTGCTCTGTTGCAACAAGTGTGGATTTGCCATGGAAACAGAAAGTCTGTGGCTGAGAGCCTGATTGGCTCTTGTATTGCAAAGGGACCTTGCAGAATGTCCCACTGTGCTAATGGCCTTGGTGTGCCTATGGACAGTTCAAGCACAGTGTTCAAAAAGACAGGGCTTGAGAATGCACTGCCACAGGCTAAAAGTATCAGCCGTAACCACTGCAGTAATGGTGAATGGCCATCTGTGCTTCTGTGGGAGGGAGGAGCCTGAAAATCACAGAAGTTACCCACATTCTTATGCTTGTTGAATCCGTGGTAGAATGTGGACACCAGGAACCCTGTGTACAGACCTGGCAACTAGAGTTAAATCTCTTCGAGCATGGTGGAAGGAGAAAACTAAATTCTGAAAGTTGTCCTCTGACACACATGTAGACCTCTATGTTCTCCCTCTCTCATAAAGAAGACATGTGAATCTATATATATTCTCTTAAATAAGACATTTTAATTAAATAAGTAGGGGGTCTTTTGGTTTATATCCAATTTCTTGCAGGGAGAATTTGCATAACCTTTGAAATAGGATCTGGAAATTTGAGGGGGAAAATGTGCATTTTACCATTCAAATCTAGTATAATTTGTAATTTCTGCCTGGCTTGGTGACTTTAGCGCTTGGAGGCTGAGACAGGAGGACTGCCTGGAATTTGAATTTGAAACCAACCTGGGCTCCATAGTGAATTCCAAGTTCAAAAAGCAAAACGGGGGACTGGAGAGATGATTTAGGGGTTAAGATTCTGCTTCACAAGCAGGTCCTGAGTTCATAACCCAGCCCAACATAAAAACAACAGGCAGATATGGTGGCCTGCACTTTGGACCCTGGTGGGCGGAGTCTGGGAAATTCCAGAGTGAAGCAAAAAGTAATCCAGGATGATTACCAAAGTCACTCTTGGTCCTCCACAGGGACAACGGTCCCCCCCCACACACACTAAAAATAAAGTTTAAAAAAACAAAACAAAACAGAGGGGCTGAAGAGATGGCTCAGGGGTTAAGACTACCTCAAAACAGGAGGACCTGAGTTCAGATTCTGTAGTCCATGCAAAATTGCCGCGCAGAAGTAGCAGCAGTCTGCACTTTCTGCTCTGTTAAGTGCAGACCTGGGAAGTCACAGAACAAAGCCAAAAAGAGGTGGAAGCAATCCAGGATGATTCCTGAGGTTACCCTTGGGCCTCCACAGGCCTCTACAATGCTTTCTCTCTCTCTCTCTCTCTCTCTCTCTCTCTCTCTCTCACACACACACACACACACACACACATACACACACACATACACACACACGCGCGCGCCAAGCAAGAAAAAACAAAGATGTAATTAGAACTTAGTCTTAATTGGCTTAATGAGATCTGTGAAAATTTTGGGCCTAGCGCTCCTTAAAAATACATATCTAAGCCAAAATACGATCTCCCAGTATTTGATAAAAATTCTACTCTTCCTCAAAGTCAGCACTTTAGTAAAGTGGGAGCTCCTCAATTATAAATCGCCAAGCTGGATTTACTGGTATTTGTCTTTATTCCCCTCGGAGCTGAGTTCTTCCTGGGGAAACTGACTAGTGGATGAATGTCCATCTGTGTTGCTGGGCGGCACACAGAAAAATTTTAAAGCACCGTGAAGGTGTGCACTGCTCTTGTACATCAGCAGGGTGACAAAGTCCCGCCTTTCTTCTACCGCGAAGGCCGACGTGCGAGTCCAACCCGCACAACGGTAAGCTTTCTGAGGTCCAGGTAGGAGCCCAAATGTGCTTCGGCGTCTAACAAGCTGCTGAGAACGCGGGTGCCGAGCAGACACTCGTGGAACCCGGAGGAGCACAGGGCAGGGCGCCGCGGCGCCCCGACGTGCACGTTCCGAACGCCCCGCGGAGCTGGGGGAGGGGCGGGGGCTCCTCCCGGGCGGGCACCCACCGACAGCAGTCACACAAAGCCCGCTCGGCATGCTCGGCGATCGACTTGTCATGCCTGTGCCGCTGCGCGCCGCCAGGCGGCTCCAGGTTGGCCGGCCGGGCCGTGGCAGGCCTTGGGTGTCAAGCGGCCGCACGCATCAAACGGCCGCGGGAGGGACCGCGAGGGGGAGGAGTGGGCCGGGAGGAGGGAGCGGAGGGGCCGCGCGGGGGGTGGAGGAAGAGGCCTCGCGCAGAGGAGGGAGCAATTGAATTTCAAACACAAACAACCGCACGAGCGCGCAGTACCGCGCGGAGCCTTGCCCGATCCGCGCCCGCCCCGTCGTGCGGCGCGCGGGCGCAGACGCCGTGGCCGCGCCGGAGCTCGGGCCGGGGGCCGCCATCGAGGCGGGGGCCGCGCGAGGGCCGGAGCGGAGTGGCGCCGCAACCGCCGCACGCGCAAACTTGGGCTCGCGCTTCCCGGCCCGGCGCGGAGCCCGGGGCGCCCGCGGCCCCGCCATGTCGCGATCCAATCGGCAGAAGGAGTACAAGTGCGGGGATCTGGTGTTCGCGAAGATGAAGGGCTACCCGCACTGGCCGGCACGGGTGAGCTGAGCGGCCCGCCGCCCGGACCTGGGCTCGGGTTGCATAACGCTCGGGAGGACGCGAGCGCAGTGCGCGGGGAATGGGGTGAGCGGGCGCCCGGGGCCCTTGGCTCGCCCCGTCTTCGAGAGCCCACCCGCCGATTATGTAACGGAGCGACGGCGGGGGGGGGGCGCACCTGGCGGGTGGCGTGGGTGCGTAGTGTGGTGTGTTCGGCGAGGGAACCGCAGCACCGTGAGCTCCCGACCCCGCTCCGCGTGCTGAGTTCCTCCCCCAACCCCCATGTTGTTTCGGGCGCACGGTCGAGTCTTGCGTAGCTCCAGACCCTATTGGTATCCCCTGTACACCCCCAGTTCGTTGTATTGATTGCCGCCCCCAGGTTTAAACTCCTGTGACCGGCAAACGGTTAGGAAGGGTCCCAGTCCACCCAGAGAGGACTAGATGGAGGCGGAACTCGCTGCTAGAAAACTTTGTTTGGTGGCCTACAAAGTAGTCGATTACCTGGCTGGGTAATTGCACCACAACTCCTCTAAGAAATATTCCTTCCTATGCCGCCAGCTTAAATTTGGGACTGTCGGCCATTGGGCCCATGTGGGCTGGGGAAGTCCAGTCCAGACAACCCTAGTGAAGTGCGGGATTGGGGAAAGCCTGAGTTACCTCCACCCTCCACTGATGAGCATCTCCCGCCAGAAGGGCCCGTATCAGCCATGTGGTTGATTCAGCCCGCCAACGGAAAGGCCGTCCCCCTTCCAGCACCTGGCCAGGTGGGAGGGTGGGGCCCAGAAGCCATGCCTTGATATGCCTTTCCCTGAGGTGAGTGTATGGGGGGGGAGAGTAAGTGCCTCTGGCAACTTTTCAAAACTGATACACAGGGGCCCTTGGTACTGGGTGAGGGCATGACTCAGCCCCCTAGGGTGTGGGACTCAAGTGAAATCCAAAGGCAGAAAGGCCTGAAGGGAGGGGTCAGGACTGCCTTTGCCGCTTTAACTGGCTGGGTATGGCTGACTGTGCATATGACCAAAAGCTGCCCCATACCTAGGAAGTTGCGTCAGGCTTGCAGGGGTCCTCTTCCAGAGTGTCAGACAAACTTGACCACCTGGAACAATACAAGTGGCCCTTCTTTCTCTGTACCCTCTGTACCCTTTTCGGAGACTTATGCCTAATCCTACTTGTCGAGAGCTTTTTGTCTGCAACTTTCAGATGAATCAAAAAAAGTCTGGCTTCAGTCTGGGAGTGTGGTGTGCAGAGGTTGGACTCCTTGTTTTCAGAGTCTCAGAAGGGCATCTAAAGGCCGGGGCGGGCTGTGTGTATGTGTCCGTGTGGCATGCGAACCCTCCTGTACTTTACCCTGCACCCTTGCTCTGATCCACCAAGCTTCTTGGCCCAGATGCCAAGGCCTTGGTGGGCAGGGCAAGAACTGAACTAGATCTCTGTTGCTTCTTTCTGATGGGGTGAAACAAAGTCCAGAAGCTGGACTGCCTCTTGAGAGAGGAGGAGTTAGCTGGAATGTGGGTTTCAGGGATCCCCTTCTTAGAATGGGGTGATAAGACCCACTGGGGCCCTATGAGGAAGCCCCTGTGGTTTCTGGTGGTCTTTGGATGGAAGGCAAGTCTTTGGCACAGGGTTACTATTCATTTCTTCTCTTCATCCTGGGCCTCCAGGACAGGGCAGGACAGGAAGGCAGTTTCTTGTTCATGGAGGCCTGGATCTTTGAGATAGAGTTGTGAAAGAGTGAGTCTCAGGGAGGTGGGCCCCCAACCCCCAACACTATGGCTCTTGTGATCGATTGGGGGAAGGTATCACTTCCCAAAAGACATCTCCTTGATTTCTTAAAGAACAGACAAAGCTGAGGAAGCTGTCTTCCCTCCTCCCAGTCATTGGATCCCCTGTTCTGATATGGGGGTTGGGGAAAGGGAGCCTGATGGTTACTGCCCCAGGGAACAACCAGAATCCTTGGCCATGAGATTGGCTAAAGTCTGTCTGCACTTTGCTGTCCTCTGTCTTTGCTGCTGGGGAACGTGAATAATTGGGAGAGCCTTAGAGGGTCCAGAACTTGAGATCAAAGCCTCAGGAGCCCACGTGGTAGCCGGTCCTTCTGGAAAGATGATGTGACTCCATCTTGCCCTTCTCTTCCCCACTTCCTCCTTTCTGACTACCTAGGGAATCTCCAGGCACTCGCTGAACATGTAGCTCTGCAGCTTATGTGTTTTCCCAGGTGCCTTTCTTCTCTTTGCTGTCTTTGGAGACTCTTAAGTGGTCCAGAATCTTTCTTTTCTCCCTTTGGTTCTTTTTTCTGTCCTGGACTTGCCATACTTCCCAGCCCAACTCTTGAACTGCCCTGCTGCCCTAGTTGCCAGGTGATGCCGGGCCTGCTTGGGCACTGAGGCTGGGAGCATGCGATTCACTTCTCCCTACTCCTGAACACAGCCAGTCCAGGGAAGGTTGGGTCCTGGGCATGAAAGGTGCTCTGGTACAGGTCAAAAAAATGCACCCAAGTTGGGCCCCTTGGTCCTGAAATGGCTAAGAAGTCACAGAGTCCCCACCAGTTGACTAGAGGGGCCCCACCCTGACCCACTTTGTCCTGACTTGCTCAGTTCTGAGTCACAGTCTGGATATACAGAAAAACTCCACTAGGGAGAAGGCATCTGTATTGAGGTACAAAGCTCCCCTGAAAGTCCAAATTCTCAGCGGGCAGAAAGCACTCCCTTCATAAGCAAATGCAAAGAAAGGTAGTTCCTTTGTAGTTTGAGAGGTAGCAGCACCGAAGGGTTTTTTATTTTCCCCCCAAGGGACTGGAAATGCCTACAGAAACCCTTCCTGCTCTCTCTCTCCCCTCTGCCAAGTGTCTAAACTCCAGGGTTGGGGGATGAGGCGACCCTCTAGGCAAGGGGCCCATCTGCCCAGGCCCTGTCCTTCCCTCCTCCCTCTACACCCACTCTTATGTAGCTGGAGGTTGGCAGGGCTGGTGGAATTGATATGTCTAATTCCATTTTTAATTCCAAATAGTTTTTTTTATGTCTGGGACTGGGCAGCTGTCTGTCCCATGAGTTGGCTTGTCAGAGGGGGCAAGGTATTGTCTGCAGTTTAAGCTCTAGAGTTTCATATCTCATTTCTGAACTCTTCTCTCACTCCCTTTGGCTAAGCCTCAGTTTCTCCCTTTTCCTCACATACACACACACATATTATGGGATTAGGTATACAGGAACCACCTAGCGCATGAGTGGGCGCTTCTGCGGCACTCCAGCCTTAGGCCCTGGGCATGCTGGTTTTCCAGGCAGAGTGTAGGCCTACCTTTCACCTCAGAGGGACCTAGGGGAGAACCTTTGCTACAATTGTCTCCTGGGATCTCTAAGCCCTGGAGGCCGCCTTTTTTGTTTTGCCTCCCCCACTCTGAGAAGAGGGTGGTAAAGTATCTGGTAACTGGAGCCAGGTGTTCTGTCCAACCTCCATTCCGGTCCCCACCCCTTAGTGTCCCCCATCCAGCCCTATCTGTGAGTTAAGCACTACCCAGGACCCAGGTGCCAGATTACAGGGTTGGGGGTGGGGTACATGGTTAATGTCCCCTCCTTCCCAATCCGGATAGAGGCCCTGGGGGGAGGGGTGGTCACATTCCTGGTTGTTGAGTGGCCTTGGGGGCGGGGTTAGGTTGTCATAGAGATGGGGATCCTGTTTGTAGGGGGAACTGCATGCCTTTCCACCCCCTGTTCCCACACCCAAGCATCTCTGAGTTCTTGGGGAAGGCCCAGTTTGTGTTGTGCCTTCCTGGGGGGAGGGGCTGGACCTCTGTTCCCAGAGGCCACGGTGCAAGGGAGGAGATACTCAGAAGCCTGAAGACTTCCAAGTCTGGGACAAGATGCCTTTCAGATTCATGCCCATTCTATTCCTGGGTATCTCTCAGCTCATTCCATCTACCTAGACACCCTGTTTCTCCGGCCCCTCAGTGCAGACTGTCTCTCTAATCACTGCCTTGGCTGTTTGTCTCCAGCTTGAGTCTGGGGCCCCAGTCAACATGGCCACCTGGCCTCTGTTGGGCAGGAAGCCAGGCTTCTGGGGCAATTGCAAGTGTTGCTGGGAGTTGTAGTTCCCCCACCCCTGAGTTTGGCTTGGCCTGGGCCTCTGACCCAATCTGGTGATAGGCTGGCTAGGCTTTGATTTCTCCATTTCAAACAGGACCCCAGGCCTCACCACTCCACATTTCCCACAGTGCTCCTCATGGACAGATCACCTCAATAAAGTAGGCCTGAGGTCTGATCCTCACTAACTTGAGTAAACTCATGTCTTTTGTGGACTCAGTTTTGTCATCTGTAAAGTAGAAAGATTTGGCTATGGTAGCTTTCTGGATGCTTTACAGAAGCTTTTTGGGGTATTACTAGAGCCAGGAATTGAATACGCAACAGTGTGACCTTCCACTTAAGTCAGAACAGTCTGCTTTTATGCAGTATAAATATGTTCCATAAATTCATTTATCAACTTTTTTTGTGTATTAAGGATTAACCTCAGGGCCTCCGAGATGCAAGCACTCTCCCAGTGAGCATTATCCCCACCCTTCTAATTTTTATTTTGAGACATCTTGCTAAGTTACCTAGGCCTAGAACTTACAATCCTTTTGCTTCTACTCTCAGAGTACCTGGGATTACAGACTTACACTTACACTCTAGCTCATTCACCAGATATTGTCGTGTACCTACTATGTACTGGGGAGTAAAACACCTGAGCCTGGTGTGATGGACATTCCTTTAGGGAGCAGAATCAGTTCTAGACCAACCTGAGTTACATAGTGAGACTCTGTCACAGCAGGGGGAGACATCAAAGCAGAACTGGTCTCTAACCTTTTTGGTGAATACAGTCCACATGAGCACAGTCATGTAGTGTGATAGAGCTGTAAGATTAGACCTATGAAGGAGAACTGCTAGGTGATCAGAGGGGGATGTCAGGGCTGGGGAGACTTTTTGAAAGGAACGATGGTAAGCCAAGGTTGAAAAAGCTGTGAAGACTTGGTAGGCATGAGCGACCGCAAGGGTAGGAAGAGGGTGAGGTCAGACAGAAGGTAGGTCCTCTGCAGAGTGGTCACAGATACTTGTGGTGTCTATACCATGCTGGCTTCACTTACTTAGCACTCACAACCCTATGGCTTAACTGGGTGACTCCCTTTTACAGTTGAGGAAGTTGAGGCCTCACTAACTCCTCCGAGGCCAACCACTAAAGGTAGCACAGACCCTGCCATTGAGGAGAGTTGGAGCCTGACCCACCTTAAGAAGTAATTGAAAGGAGCGCAATTTCATCATTGGAACTTGGCATATGACACCATGCCATCAGTCAGAAGGCTGGGGCAGCAGGAGCTGAGTTGGAAGCTAGACTAAGCCACATAGGAAAACCCTGTATCCAGGGGCTGGAGAGGTGGCTCAGGGGTTAAGCCTCTGCCTTGCAGGTGGAAGGTCCTGAGTTCGGATCCTAGACCCCACGAATAAATGCCCGGTGGAAAGCGGGGGCGGCCTGCGTTTCTGGTCCTGGTAGGGCAGAGCCTGTGAATCCAGGACAGAGTAAACGAGGAGGTGGAGGTGTCCATGGTGGTTCCCGAATTTGCCCGTGGTTCTGCACACACACACATACATGCACACACACACAATTGAATAAATAATAATAAAAAAATTTTTAAAAAAATCCTGTATCCAAATGGATTGGGAGGGTGACAGTATTGGCTTAGGGATAGCAGAGATGTGGAGCACTTTGTGGTGGTGTTTGGTTGGTGAAGGGAGGGGAGATACCCTGGGTTTCCGTTCGGTTTTCCTGTATAATTTAGTTTGAACAAGGTGTATCGCTAAAATGTTTTTTTGCAAATCGGATGGTCTTGTGGATTTACATGAGTGACTGTGCTTCAGAGATAGACATTTACCACACCAGACTGAAGACCTTAGGCCTCACATTTGCTTCCCCCCCTCTTGCCTCAGATTGATGAGATGCCTGAGGCTGCGGTGAAATCAACAGCCAACAAATATCAAGTCTTTTTTTTCGGGACCCATGAGACGTGAGTGAGGGGTCAGTGGGCACAGATGAAATGCCATGGGGAGAGGGGGATGATGGTACTTGTCCTTGTCTGGCTGAGCAAGTTGGGGGTGGCTAGGGGCTTGAGAGCACAGTCTGCCATCTTTCACCAGGGCATTCCTGGGCCCCAAAGACCTCTTCCCTTACGAGGAGTCCAAGGAGAAGTTTGGCAAGCCCAACAAGAGGAAAGGGTTCAGCGAGGGGCTGTGGGAGATCGAGAACAACCCTACAGTCAAGGCTTCTGGCTATCAGGTGAGCTGTGGCTTCCCCAAAAAGCCCTGGAAAGCTGGTGTGGCATGACTCAGCCTCACCCACAGGTGACGCTTAGTCGTAGTCTTCAGAATACCAGGGCTTTTGGGGTGGAAGAGGGGGCTTTCTCCAAGAGTGGCTGGGAATTATGGGGGACACTGGTAGTTTCAGTCAGGGGTCACTTTTATCCAGTGACCTTTGGGGAAGAACAGGATCAAGGCGGTAAGTGGGGATAGGCCTTTGTTGGGCCCAGCATGGGTAGAGGACGCAGCCTCCCAGGAGGAGATGCTTGTGAGCCGGGCAGGACAAGGCTGGAGGGTGGGGGGCGAAAGGGGGGCATGGGAAAAGGGTCCCAGCTCCCTTTGGGAGAAGTTGACCCGAGGTTTTGCCTCCTGCTCCAGCCCTCCCCCCTCCTGCACAGAGCCCTGCCTGCCCGGCCTGTGGGTTAACCCCAGGGCTAATCCAACAGAGGTGGGTCTCAAATCATTTGTGAGACTGGGCACCTGGGTGGGGGTGGGGGAGAGGTGGGCAAAAGAAGGAGTGAGTGGCCAAGGGGGAGGTTGGGGAGGGAGTAGTCCCTGGTGCACTCAGTCTCTGCTGTCTCACCACAGTCCTCCCAGAAAAAGAGCTGTGTGGAGGAGCCCGAGCCTGAGCCCGAGGCCGCGGAGGGCGATGGTGATAAGAAGGGCAGTGCAGAGGGAAGCAGTGATGAGGAAGGCAAGCTGGTCATCGACGAACCCACCAAGGAGAAGAATGAGAAGGGGTCGCTGAAGAGGAGAGCAGGGGACCTGCTGGAGGTAACTACCAGGGCGCCTGGGACATTCTCTGTGCATCTCCACAGCAACAGAGCTCTGTCTCAGGACATGGTGTCTGAGAGATACATGGGACACAAAAGGCATTCCTCCAGCTACTAGAGGACTCAGAGGGCTGTTCTGTAGATGTCTCTTCCAGACACCCCTGAGAAAGGTGTGTGGGCACATGGCTGGTGAGCATCCCCCAGCCTCAGTCCTTGTCTTGTCAATCACCTAGGACTCCCCTAAGCGTCCCAAGGATTCAGAAGACCTTGAAGGGGAGGATAAGGAGGTAGCTACCTTGGAGGGAGAGAGGCCACTCCCTGTGGAGGTGGAAAAGAACAGCACCCCCTCTGAGCTGGGCTCTGACCGGGGGCCTCCCCCAGAAGAAGGGGAGGAAGAAGCTGCCAAGGAAGAGGCTGAGGCCCAGGATGTCAGAGATCACGAGAGGTGAGCGAGTGGCCTTAGTGGGCTGGGAGGGCCCAGCCGCCTATGGAGAGGAGGTGGAGGAAGGCTTGCAGTGGTCAGCCTCTCTAGAGGCTGGGTGGGCTCTCCCTGGAGACCCGCACTGGCTGGGGCAAGACCAGGCTAAGGCCATACTATTAACCCTTCTCCCCTCCAACCCTCCCCTGCAGCCTGTAGCCACCAATGTTTCAAGAGGAGCCCCCGCCCCGTTCCTGCTGCTGTCTGGGTGCTACTGGGGAAACTGGCCATGGCCTGCAAACTGAGAACCCTTTTCCCACACAACCCTCCTCCTCGTCCTCCTCCACTCACTTTCTTCTCACAGTCTCCCCTAGAGACTGACTGGCCCTCACCTCCACCTCCACCACCCTGTGACCCGAGTCCAGGCCATGTCTTCTGTGTCCTGAGACAAGATGAGGCCGTTGTGTCTTCATTTAGATTTGTTCCCCAGGCTTCTATTGGGACCTGGGCTGTTGTTTCCACCTCATGACACCCCCTCCTTTCCTGCAGGAATTCTAGACCTCTGGGCTGAGTTGGGACAGGAGGAAATATTTCCTGAGGCCTGAGCAGGCGTGATGAGGGTAGCATCCCTGAGCCTCTGCTCCCATGCCTGTTTTCCCGTCTGCCTATATTCAGGAAAAGGAAGACAGCTTGCGGGGAGGTGCTCCTTCCATAAACCTTTGGTGATTGAGAACACCCACTCTTCTTTTGCTGACCCTAGGGTTCTAGGAGCTGTAGTTGATCATCAAAAGATGTTTGCAGGCTTCTGAGTTGTTAGGGCCAAGGACCTGGAGAGAACAGATTTGAAGGGTTGATTTACTCGGTCGGTCAGAGCCTTGAGCAGATGTCCCCTCTGGACTTCAGGCCAGAGATGGGTGACCTGGGCAGTCCAGTGCTGCCCCCTTACTGCTCCTAAATGCTCAAGGCCAGCCCATAGTCAGATCTATCACCCAGACATAAAGGAAAAGATGTTTTTTAGGAAATTTTTAATAAAAGAAAATTACAAAAAAAATTTAACCTCTAACCATTTGTGTGCTCCCCATTCTCCTTTCTTCCCTGCTGTTGCCCCAATTTTGAGGTGCACTGGGAGGCTCCTTTCTGTTTTGTTTGATGACACTTTTCTTTTTGTAGCTGGGGTTTTGGTGTTCCTTCCAGAATCACACCCCATCGGGTCCCCTTGATGATGTCACACATTCAGTTTGTAGCTCACTGAGAGGACAGGAACGTGTTCTGTCCAGGCCCTTCTCAGTGGCCTCTCTGAGCCTCTCGCCCTCTGCCTCGTGTCTCTTATTCCCACTTCTTCCTTGGGCTCTGAAGATAAATTGCTCACTGTAGCTTTGGAAGTTTAGCTCTGAGAACCGTAGATAATTTCAGTTCTAGGAAAATAAAACCTGTTGATTACTATATTGGATTCTGACTAATTCTTTGAAAATGCATTGGTTTTAACTGAAGAAGGGAGGAGGGAATGGGAATGAAAATGAATTCTACAGTGTATCAGATTGAAGAAGGAGTGGCAGCCCCCTCCAATCCTAGACATTTGAGCTTCTATAGGTGGGCAGGCCACCAATAAAACACACCATCTGGTCTACTGCTCGTGCCCAACCAATATTTAAAACAACTTTTAAGCAAAGGTCTTGCTTGAAGAGCTTAAAAAACATGTGGCTAGGCACATGAATTTCTATGATTGGGGAAGCAAGGAGGATCATGAATTCAAAGTCAGCCTGAGCTGCATAAGACAGTTCCAGGTCAGACTGGATTATAGGGTAAGATCCTCTTCTCCCAAAGATTTACATAAGCAACAATGTGAGGGACTAGGGGTTATATCTTAGTTGACTTTATGTTTTCTTTGATGCTGTGGATTGAACCTAGAGGTTTGCAATTGCTAGGCCCTACTGCTGTACTGCTGACCTGAATCTCCTTTGAGGTTCATTCTAGATTTTATTTATTATTTTTGCATTTGTTTGTGGTATCAGAGCCTACTATTTGTGTGCCTGTGGAGGCCCAAGAGTGACTTCAGGAATCATCCTGAATTGTTCTACCTTCCGTTTACTTTGCTCTGGGTTTTTCACTGTGCCTTCCAGGGCCAGAAGTTCATGCCACCGCTGTTTCCACCCGGCACTTTTATATGGGATCTGGGATCCAAGCTCAGGTCCTTCTGCATGCCAGGCATCTCTTCTAGCCCCCAGTACAGTACTTGCCTAGTATACAGAAAACTGAAGCTTGGTTCAATCCACATTGCTGCATAAAACCATCTGTAATGATGTATGCATATAGTCCCAACACTCAGGAAATAGAGGCAAGATGATCAGAAATTCAAGGTCGTCTTTGGGTATGCAACAAGTTTGAGGCCAGCCTGGAATACATTGATACTAAATACATACTCAGAGGTAGGAGTACATCCCTAGGCTCTAGGTTCAATTACTAATATTGCACAGAAGTGTGTGTATGTGTGGGGGGAGATATAGGCTGGTTCCACAAGTCATGGAACTGCATGTAGGATTGTTTTGAATTTCCTATGTAGCTGAGGATGGCCTTGAACTGCCATTCTTAGTACTAAATTTCAGGCTTTCCTGACTGGGTTTTGTTTTGGAAATAGGGTCTTTATGTTGTCAAGGCTAGTCTCAAACTTCTGATCCTGTTGTCCTAGCCTTCAAAGTGCTGGGAAGAACTGGGTGTTAGGTCTGTTTTGTTGGGGGGGGACTTGACGTTTTAAGAACAGGCCAGAGATTAGCAAGGATAATAAGCAATTTAGTGCTAGTTGGGTCAGCTGCTAGTCATAGGGACAGGTTTAAATTAACAAGGCTTGGAAACTGGTTTCTTAACATCAACACTTAGGAGGACAGGTTCATTCCCCAGCACAGCATAATCAGACTTGGTGATACATATCTGTAATCCCAGGATTTGGGAAGTGGAAGCAGCAGGATCTGAAGTTCAAGGTCATCAGCTTCTTAAGGGGTTTAAAAAAAAAAAAAAAGCTATCTGAGAAGATGAGTTTTCTAAGTCCGGGGAAACTAGTTTAGGAGCAGGTTGAATAGGTGGGCGATCCAAGATTGATGCTTATCTTCTCAGACATGGAGATTCAAGGCCAACGATATGCATTGGAACAAAGTTGTTCTGCCTGTTTTATCACTGATTAGTTTACCCACTAATGAAATTACTGAGATTATAAAATGGACAATCTAGAGAGAACTCTCTTGGTGACCACCAGACTGAATAATGGAAGAAGACATACCTGTTCTAATTATCATGGAAGAGTCAGATTGGGCCAAATAGGATTTGGTTAGGATATCTGGTCTCAATGGTGGGCCTCACTAAAGATGTTTGTGTCACTTTTCACTGGTGATTAGGGCAGGAGTAGGTGAGAACGATGAGGACCTCTCTGATGCTTCAGTTTTACATGAGGCAATTGGATTAGATGATTTTTGAGGTTCCTTCCATATCTGACATTTTGTGACTAGCTCATATACTATAGCATTGGAAGGGCCTCTGCTCATCATCGTTCCCTTTAGAAATTCAGGGCAGTATTTTAATCTGCCCAGGACCCTCCGCCATAGACGGCCCTGAACAATGACTAGTCTTTCCTGGAAATGGAGGTCTTTTGCTTTGGAATAGTAGCCATAACCACCTAGAAAATGGAGCTATCGTCCCCGGGAACTACAATTCCCAGAGGCCTCCACGTGGAGCTCCTCCCTGGCTCCCTCCCCCCCCTCCATGAGTCAGCCTATCCTTCCTTCGTCTTCAGTTCCGGACATGCTTTTCACGTTGGGTTTCCTACTCTCAGTTAAACTACAAGTCCCAGCATGCCTAGCGGCCAGATCCATCAAGGATAAGTTCTGCTATTAGACTACATTTCCCAGGAGCTGGCTGCGCGCACGCTGCCAGGGTTAACTCACGTGTCGAGGTTAGCGGTCGGTGCTTCGCGGTTCCTCTGTAAAGGTGGGGCTGGTGGGCTCGCCTGAGTTGCGGCGGGGACGTCGCGAGGCGGGAGGAGGGTACGGACGGAACTTCCCTCACACTGACCGGGCTGGGTCACCTCCCGGGTTTCTCTACTGGAAGGTTGGCGGGCTCGGGATCCGACTCCACATCCTGGGTGAGACGGGCGGGGGAGTCTCAGTTGCGCTTGCTTGGCGAATGAAAGCTGCGGAAGCGACTGCCGCCTCGGTGTTGGGAGGTGAGGGCAAATCCGAAGGCAAAGACGAAAGTGCTCGGATCGGCCTTCCCTTCCCGACCTCAGACCCCAATGATGAGTTGAAGGACTTGAAGCATTCGAATGGCTTAAGCGTTGACTCACCTGGCTGTGATGAAACGGTGCGAAGTAGTAGAGAGCAAGTCATTCAGCTCTTTCTCGAAAGCCCTGTTAGTAGAAGCGATCTCAATGATGCTCTCTTTCATCAGACTATCCCTTAAATATGAGGAAGATCTAATGACGGTTCTACTGATGCCCCCAGCATTTGGAAACTAGCAACCATTTGTTCAATCTGGATAAGAATAGTTAAGTTCTTACGTGGGGCCTTTTATCCCATTACTCATACTGAAATGTATGCAGAAGAGGGCATAGCTCCAAGTGCTTCCCCAGAGTATGCAAACCCCTAGGCTCAATCTCCACACCATATAGCACACAAAAAACTACCCATGAGATTAGTGGTGCCTTCATCGCTGTCTTTAGGGTTAAGTGAGATGATAATGGAAAAGCACTTAGCATGGCACCTGGCTGGCAGCAAACTGCCCAGTAAACCTCATGGCATCAGATTAGTGTTCTACTACTGAGCTGCTGCCTTACTTTGTTTCGTTTGAGATCTCATTTGTAGCTCAGGCTATTCTGGAGCTTACTGTGGTTCAGGCTGACTTTGAACTCACAGCAGTCTTGCTTCAACCTCCCAAGACATGAACCAGTTCAATCAGCGTTTTAGTTTTTTTTTTTTTTTTTTTTTTTTTTTTTTAAAGCGTTTTAGTTTTTAAGACTGGGTTTCTGTGTAGTGCCAGCAAACCTCAAACTTGTGTTTCTCCTGCCTAGTACCTGCCAGTGCTTGGACTACAGGTGTATACCGCCATACCTAGTTCTTTTTGAATTTTATTGATTTTTTTTTTTTTTAATTTTTATTCAGGGGCCTGGAGAGGTGGCTCAGGGGTGGGCCTCTGCCTTGCAGGCGATTTTTATTCAATTGTGCATGTGTGTATGTATGTGTGTATATGTGTAGAACCACAGCCGAATTCAGGAACCACCATGGACTGCCTCCAACTCCTCCTTGTTTACTCTGCCCTGGATTCATAGGCTCCACCCTACCAGGACCAGAAACACAGGCTGCCCCCGCTTTCCGCCTGGTGTCTATACGTGGGATCTAGGATCCGAACTCAGGACCTTCTGCCTGCAAGGCAGAGGCTTAACCCCTGAGCCACCTCTCCAGCCCCTATTTTATTGATTTTTAAGACAGCTTCTCACAAAGTTGTCCAGGCTGACCTTGGACTTACCCTGTAGGTTAGGAAGGCCTTGAACTTTTGAATCTCCTGCCTTTTCCTTCAAAGTAATGGGGATTATAAGCCTGACTTAAAGTACTTTTTGTTTTTGCAAGTTACTAACTCGAATTTATCATAACATTGGAAAATCGGGCTGGAGAGGTGGCTCAGGGGTTAAGCCTCCGCCTTGCAGGCGGAAGGTCCTGAGTTCGGTTCCCAGATCCCACATATAGACGCCAGGCGGAAGCGGGGGCGGCCTGCGCTTCTGGTCCTGGTAGGGCGGAGCCTGTGAATCCCGGGGCAGAAGGAGGTGGAGGCGCCCATGGCGGTTCGCGAATTCGTCCGTGGTTCTACACACACACAGACACGCACGCACGCACATACACACGCATATGCACACAGTTGAATAAATAATAATAATAATAAAATTAAAAAAAAATAACATAGGAAAATCAACAGTCGTAGAACACATACGTAGATGAGAAATTTAGAATCCAAAAAACTTAATGTCTAGAAAAAGCTATCTTAGAAAGTATGAGTAGCTCGTGTTTGAGAGTAAGAAGTGGGATAAAGATGAACTTTTTTGTTATTCCATCACCTGTTTTTTGTCCTGTTCTTCATGCATTCACTTAATAACTGTCTAGAAACTTATGTATTAAGATCTATTGAGGTACACAGGATTTAGAAAGGTGGTCTCTGTGATATTTTGTTTTTACTTTGAGGTCATATATGGGTTTGAATACTGACTCCCCCATAGTAGCTTTGTGATCATGGTAAGTTATTTACCCATTTCCTTATCCGTAAAGTGAAGATAACATCTACTGAGAGGACTCAGTAACCATGCTTTAAAAACATTCCTACCTTTGCATCTTTGTTCCTTGTTTCTCTTGACCCAGAGCTGACAAGGAAAGCTTCTAGTTTTTCATTGGTGAGGGGATCTCTTCCACCCGGTAACCATGCGTCTCTCTGCACTGCTGGCCTTGGCATCCAAAGTCACTCTGCCCCCACACTACCGCTATGGGATGAACCGCCCAGGCTCTCTGGCCGACAAGAGAAAGAACCCTCCGTGGAGCAGGCGGCGCCCAGTGGTGGTGGAACCCATTTCTGACGAAGACTGGCACCTCTTCTGTGGGGACACGGTGAGAACCATAGGAAAGAATGACAGGGAGGCTTGTGGGCAAGGACCCCCCCTTCTTCATCCACATATCTTCTTATAGGTGGAAATTCTAGAAGGCAAGGATACTGGGAAACAAGGCAAAGTGGTTCAAGTTATTCGGCAAAGGAATTGGGTTGTTCTAGAGGGGCTGAACACGGTAAGTGGAGAGAGAATGGGAATCTCACGAATCTCTTTCCCCCTTAAGAACGGCATGGGTGGCAGGAGATTGGCTGAGAGGCTAGTGGTAGAACTGATCCTTCTTTTCAGCTTGGGTTGAATATACTGAGCAACAATGGACAAGCCTCCTTTACACCCTTGCTTTCTGATGTCCTTCTCTTGTACAGCATTACCGCTACATTGGCAAGACCAAGGATCACCGAGGGACCATGATCCCTAGTGAGGCCCCTTTGCTTCACTGCCAGGTGAAGCTAGTGGACCCTGTGGACAGGCAAGCACAGAGAGCGTTGGGCAAAGCCACAGTGGGCAGTTTGTTTATCCAATGGGAATGGTGAGGAGGGTGTTCTTGAAGTTGAGGGGTTCATTTCCTGGACACAAGTCTCCTGGTAATCATGATACAGAAGTAGAAAATAGTGTAACTGTTTTCAACCACAGCTACTTTTAGGTTGCAGGATGGTACAGGGAATTAGCTCTGAGGACCGTCTCTCTCTCTCTCTCTCTCTGTGTATATGTGCACGCATGCACACTTATCAATGGGCATTTGTGTGCCCTTGTAGAGGCTTTGGGAATGACTCTGGGCATCATTCTGGATTGCTTCTATCTTTTTACATTGCTCTGCTCTGGGAAGCAGAAGTGTAGGCCACTGCCATTTCCATCTGTTTTTAGGTGGGATCTGGGATCCAAACTCAGATCTGTCTGTCTGTGAGGCATCTCTCTATTCCCAGGTTCACTTTTTTTTTTTATCCACCAGGAAACCTACTGAAGTGGAGTGGAGATTTACCGAGGCAGGAGAGCGAGTTCGAGTCTCCACAAGATCAGGAAGAATTATCCCCAAGCCAGAATTCCCCAGAGCAGATGGCATTGTCCCAGAAACATGGATTGGTGAGGCTGGGGAGAGGCAGGAAGAGGATGGAATGGGAAGAAAAGATGTGACATTGATAGGACTGGGAACCTGCTCAGTGGAGCACTTGCTTAGCTGTGACAAAGAAAAAAGTTGGCAACACCTCTCACTATCTCCTTTCTTATGGCTCAACAGATGGCCCCAAGGACACATCAGTGGAAGATGCTCTAGAAAGAACATATGTGCCTCGATTAAAGACACTGGAAGAAGAGGTGATGGAGGCAATGGGAATTCAGGAGACTCGAAGACACAAAAAGGTCTACTGGTATTGAGCCTGGAGTACACCTTCTTCCTGCTCTGTCTCTGCCTTGAGGGCTCAGGCTCAGACACGAATAAAGAGCTGCCACCCATGCCATCCCTTCCCTTTCCCAATGTCTGCTTCGTGGAACTGAGATGAGGTACAGCTTTTCTCTTGGCCCATCCTGGGTAGATGACAGACTGAAGGCAACCCTTCTAAGGAGCAGATAAACATGTCTGAAGGCATTCTTAAGTAATAGCAGCTGCAATAGAAGGTAACACCTGTCCTTTTCCCTAGAGAAACTGGAGTGAAGTCTTGCAAGTTTTAATAAATTAAAGTCACACAATATTATATTACATACGGAGGGAGAGAACAGGTATGGATTTGCCATCTGCAGGGAGCCAGAATTCCAATAGAATGCAGACACTCTGGATGAGAAGATGCAGTTGTTGGTCTCAAGTAGAGTGACAAGTACTTTTAGTCGTCTTCAGTCTCCAGAACAGAGAAGGCCTGACCCAGAGGCATCTTGGTGGCCACCAGAACCAGGTTTCTGGGAGAAAGTTCAGGACTGAAGATAGGCAGGAGCTCAGCATAGAAGTCTGAGAAAGAAGAAGAGCTAATCAGAAGATAAACAGGAGTCCAACCTAGTCTCTGCCTTCCTGGTATGCAGCCCAGACCCATGAGGGGGCTTCTAGAGGGACTAAGGAGATTCATTCACTAGAAACATGGGTGCACTGGCCTGAAAAACACTTCTTGTTTATTTTTTAACATTTGTGTATGTGAGAAACGAAGAAGTCATTTATCTCCTATCATGTGGGTTCCAGGGATCAAACTCAAACTCAGGTCACTAGGCTTAGTAACATGTGTCTTTATACACAGCCATCTCTCACACAGACCCATCTTTTTTTTATTCAATTGTGCGTGTGTGCGTGTGTGTATATATGTGTGTGTGTATAGAATCACGGACGAATTCGGGAACCACCATGGACACCTCCACCTCCTTTTTTACTCTGCCCCGGGATTCACAGGCTCCACCCTACCAGGCCCAGAAACGCAGGCCGCCCCCACTTCCGCCTGGCGTCTATACGTGGGGTCTAGGATCCGAACTCAGGACCTTCCGCCTGCAAGGCAGAGGCTTAACCCCTGAGCCACCTCTCCAGCCCCACACACAGACCCATCTTGATGTCCCAGTTCTTGAACTTTTTGACCTCTCATTGATGCTAGGAATCTGCATTTGTTAACAAATTCTCCACCAAACTGGACTGGTCAGATCCAGCAAATAGGACAGAGACTTGGAGGAACCGAGAATTTCAGCCTCCTCACCATGTTCCTGAAGATAAAGTAGCCGGTCCAGCAGAATCAGCGTCTCTACCAGTGGGGCCAACAGGAGAGCTAAGCTGAAGAAAGCTACCACACGGTTCTCCTGGGCTAGGTGGTCCTGCAGTACAGCCAGATTTAGTGGTAGATGGGGGTCCAGCCCTAGTCGCTGTAGACCTTGCTGCACATATCTGTGGGATGAACTGGACAGTTTTAGTTTTAGGAACCTCTTATCCTCCCACCTCACACTTAACTCTGTCTTTACTTGAATTTGCTACCTTAGTTATATATTTAACTTTCATTGTTGTTGTTAGGGTATATGTTATTCAGACTGGCTCCAAACCCTTGGGTGTGATTAACCTTTGACTTAACTCCCGAAGTAGTTAGAGTACAGGTTCAGACCACAGTACTTGGCCTAAGATGTTTCCACATATTTAGCATTTAGAAACTTCACTGAACTCATTGTGTAACTAACTCAATGATAGGAGTATTTGCTTACCTAACATGCACAAAGCCCTGGGATTATCAATGTTAAAAAAAAAAAAAAAAAGAATTTAGTTTGAGCTTGAACCTGTACTCCTCCTGCTTTTACCTCTTCAGTGCTAGGATTATCACTTTCATGAATGGCTCATGTATCACTAGGAACAGAACTTCATGAATGCTAAGCAAGAACTCTATCAGCTTAGCTACATCCCCAGACCTGGAAGAATAACTACTTTTAGAGAAATTTGAAATTGTCCTGGTCAGAAAACTAAATGCTACTTCTCTGGGCATATAAATTCTTTGAATGTGCTAGCAAGCAAGGATAGGTGGGGAGCCTCCCATTAAACTTACTCTTCAATCTTGAGCTTATGGATTCTGGGGATTCCCTGCACCCCAGGGCGCCGGAGCTCAGGGTAGGCATGTCGGATGACTGTCTCCAGTGCTGCCCGGAAGCAGTGGGTTTGCAGACCAGGGGCAGCTTTCTGTAGCCGCTCAGCATAGTCCTCCAGGGCATGGCAGGCCCCTTCTCGGAGTCTGTAGGGCAGTTCATGACCAGGCAGCCCAGCCACCCACTGACTTAGTGGGTAGCTGTCGGGTGCACTGAGCTTCATGTAGCAACAGCCCACAGAAGCCAGAGCCACCACCTCAGGGCAGCAGCAGAAGTGTCTCAGCAAGGCAACACTCAGATCCCCGCAGGCGTGAAGACCTGTGAGCAGCAGGCGGGTGCTGCCCTGCCCTGCTTTCTCCAGGGGCAGCAGCAGTTCTTCACACAGAGTGGTGGAGTTGACCCACTGAACTACATGATGTGGGACATAGCGAGGACCTTTTGGGACCACCTACAAGGGTAGAAGAGACAAAGGTAAATGGAAAGTCTGATTGCTAGCCCTGGGTCACAGAAAGGGATCCTTCCTCTACGTTACATGAGAGAGAAGCTGAGCAAGAGATTTGGACTCTGAATCAGAAGCTAGGATAAAGTCTGGGCCTATCAGTACTGTAAGTCTTTTCATCTGTTGAGGCTGTTGAGACAGATTATATATCTGGCTGACCTAGAATTCATTGTGTAGACCAAACGAGTAGATTTAATAGTGATTTTCCTCTCTCTGCTTTTGGGAGTGCTGGGGTTAGAGGCATGCACCACTATGACCAGCTTCTGGTGGTACTGTTAGAACCCAGGGCTTCATGCATGCCAGGCAAGTGTTCTACCATTTAGTAACAGCTCACCTTTCCCAGTTTTCTTACTGTTAACAAGTCTAATTAGTACCTAACCCAGTCAGTCACATTATAACCTACTGTGAAAACATACTGGTAAGGAAAGCATTTTCTAACTAGCAATGTGCCTCTGAGATTTGGGGAGGCTTTGGAGAAGATGGGAGACCTTAGGCAAAAGTTAGCAGAAATAGAGATCATTTCAAGGTGAAAAACTTGGAAATGTAAATTCAATATTGGTCCCTAGTTCCAGCCAAGTAGGCCCTGCTCCTGCAGTGCAGGCTGCAGAGGGCAGCCTACCCTTAGGTGCCTTTTCTCCATTTTCTCCAGAGCTAGCAGAATCTCCTGGTCCAAGCGCTGGGCTCTCTCCACCAGTCTTGGATCCCCTTCAAGGCTCTTCACTGTCAGCCCCAGCCCCAGAGACATGAAGCGGGAAAGATGACCCTTGAGTCATGAGAGAGGACAGAGACGACCTGTTCACTGATGTATCAGAAGTCAACCTTCTTCCCATAGACATCTGAATCACAGGCCTCACAAAGGCTTGACTGTTACCCTGCCTGGTCATACCACGTTTCAGCACTGCCTTGTGCCTGCTCTATCCTCCCACTCAGAGTGAAATATGCTAGGGAATATGCCTCACCTGGCCTGAGCCCACATCCACAACCTGGGTGCAGCCAGTGAGGTCACTCAGCTTCTTCACCAACTGAAAGAGGAAGAAAGGTCTCCTGGCATTGGCTCTTAAATTCTAGAGCAAACACCCACAGGGGTAGAGAAGACACAATGACAGAGGAAAACCCTTTGAGGCATTATTGAGATGTAGAAGCTGAAATGCAGGATTAGGGTGAATATCCAGCCCACATTCAGGCCATTCAGCTTAAGTCAATGTCTTGAGGACAAGAGCCAAGGAAAGGAATTTTTGTGGTCTCTTGTCTTACATGTGCAATAAGGGCCTCACATCTTTGAAACTCACAGGCTTTAGGAGTCCCTGGTCTCCCACAATCTAGCTTCCATTTCTCTCCTCACCTCTCCCAGCCTCCTGATCTCATGCTGTTTCTTGGGCTTGACATGTTTCCGAAAAGGAGCTGTGAGTCGAGAGCTCTGGCTGGGGTTCTTCATGAACTCTGAGGGAGTCTGAAAGCCAGGTCTTCGGGTAAAGGCGAGGGCACAGGCTGTGGACTTCAGGGCCAGCAGGGTGAGTGGCCACACTGACCTGTACCTGAGATAGTCCAGTCCAAGCTGCCAATAAGTAGTTCAATCACATCCTGAACACACCAGATTACAACCCAGGGGCCTGGGAAGACCTTGTGAGACTGTCAAAAACTCTATACAAAGCTCAGTGCTTGAGTTTCCCAGCACAGGGTCCCTCTAGCCCATACCTGACCATCTCCCCTTCCTTGGGCATCCCCAGCAACAAAGTGGCCAGCTGTGGTGGGCTCAGTCCATCCAGCGCTTCCTGCCAGGAGGAGGGGAGTGTACCCCACAGGCTATCTGTGAAAAATTCCTGCAGAAGAAAGGGGTAAACAGTCAGCAGAACCCTACTACCATTTCGTCTTCCCAGCCCCAACTCCATTTTCCATCTCTTTCCAGAATTAGTGCTTCACAAGATACTGACACACCGCAGGTATCTCCTGCTCATCTGTCAGCTGTCAAGCCTAACCCCTATCTTCCCCAGTGCCTAGTCGTACAGTCTGCAGTCTGTCTGCTCTCTCCATTCATCTCAATTTCTTACAAGTAAAGATAGTGTTTTTTTTCACATCCACATTCTCTAACACTATTACAGTCACTGACATAGTATTACCATATCCTCATTTAGTAATCTGGTCTTGAATGTGCCACACAGTCATATATTTTCACTTGTTCATCATCATAAATTCAAGGGCTCTGTTTTGGTTGTACACCAAGCAATATGCTAAGTTTAGGAAATACAATATAAAATACAGGAAATAACCTGATTCATACAAGGTTTACTTTAAAAAAAAATTAGTGCTGGGTGGGGAATGTATGACTAGCATTCACAGGTCTTGAATTCCATTTCCAGCACTACAAAATAATACAAATAATTACAGCTAACATTAAATATGACTGTTTTATAACAGTTGTGAAAATTATGCAATAAAGAATTACTCCAAATAGTGATGGGGGAAAATAGAATCTGACACTTCAACTATGACTTCAATAATGAATTAGTCATGTAAGGAAAATAAGAGTAAACATACATTTACTACAGGCATCATGTAAATACCTGAGATGTCTGAAAGTACCTAATAACTTTTTGTGCTTGTTATCGAAATCATCATTCTAGGCAAGCACTTTACAACAGAGCAACACCTATATTCCTAATCTCCCTCCCCCTTTTTTTAATGGGGTGAGGCAAGGTCTCAACACTGGAAACCACAGTAATACTGCTTCATTCAGCTTTCAAAGTGCTAGGATTATAGGTAGGAACCAGCATGTGTGATTTACTTTTCTTGCCGAAGGACTGGATTATATGGGTAAGTGAAAGAAAAGAGCTGACTGTCAAGGATGGCTTCTGAGTTTGGATTCTAAAATGGTGGTGTCATTATTCCATCTCATTTTTCTTCATAATAATAGGACTCCATTCTACACTGGAAGAAAAAGACACAGGAGGAAAAAAGAGTCTAAAGACAACAGCAGAGAAGGCAAGATTTTATCCAATTCTGATTCCATAGCTCACTGCTCATTATGACAAAAATTATTCAGAACCTGAATATGTATGTTCTCGAAACACCTCGTATGTTACTAGAAGAGTTTAAGGCAATTACCACGTAGCTCAAATCCAAGCATTTTATTACACGATCTTTGGGAACATTAGAAAAACGATTTCTGTATTAGCGAGGAAGGAGGAAAAAAGGAAATCAGTCTTCAGCCTAGTACACTGACAGTCCCACAAGAGAGCAAAAGCTACTAAGTCTCCAGATTGCCGTTGAAGACTCTCATTAGTCAATATGCACGACCACAAGCGCGCGCCCGCAGCCCGGAGGCCTTACAATGATGTAGGCGTCCAGGATGGAACGGTAAAGCGACAGGACACGGATGAGGTTCACGGCCAGCTGCCTCCTGTCCTCATGGGAAAGGCCCCGGGCGGAGACCCCCGGCATGCTGGGGCCCGGTTGGTGGCGAGGGGCTCGAGAACACGGTGACACCCAGGGACAGCACTAGCCGGGTCTAAGGAGAAAGAACTTGTGTTAAAAAAAAAAAAAAAAAATCGCATTCTGATGGAAATTTTTGGGCGCACTTCCTATACGTCACGAACCGCGACCGCTCACAGAGCGCCGGTGTCGCGTCGGAAATGCGTCAGCGCAGTGACGCCATAGAGGCGCGCCGCACTCGCGAAAGGGGCGGGTCAGCGCTAGGATCCGCTCTTTTTCCCGCAGCGGTGGCGGGTTTCCCGGCGCCCGGCGGTCCCCCCTAGCCGCGGCCTGCCCCTGCCTTCAGATTGTATCTCCACGGGCCCGAGGGGCCGGGCAGTGTGCCCCGCCCGCCCACGGCCACGCGCCGCCGCTGCCGGTACGCACGCACTCGGAGTCGTGGGCTTAGCAGCCGGGGGCGGGGCTGCTCCGGGCGCGCGGGCTCCGTGCCGCCCGCGCTCCTGCTGACCGGGGCTGGTTGGTGCGCGCTGGCTTCCGCATCCGGTTCCGGACGCCTGGAATCCTAAAGCGGCCCAGCTAGGAGGTAGGTGCGTGGGTGTCGACGGACGGCCTCCGCCGCGTGAACCGTCAGCTTGGGGCTGACCCCCGCTAGCCACCCGGCCTCTTGACTCCTCCCGACACAGCTTGCTCTGGTACGTGGAGTCACAGGCCCTTATTTTTGTGAATGGGTCAGGTAAGCGTGGAGCTCGCTCCCGCAACACTCACACGTGGAATCAGCTGAGCGGGATCCTGGATTTATAGCTTCCTTTCTTTTTAAAAAAAACATTTACTGTGTGTGTGGCAGAGGGCACTGTGTGTTTCTGCGGAGGACCAAGGGTGACGTCGGAGTCATCCTGGATCGCTTCTACCTCCTTGCTCTGCTCTGGGATTTCCCAGGCTTCGCCCTCTAGAGCCGGAGGTCAGGCTGCCACCATTTCTGCTTGGCGTTTTTTACATGGGACCTGGGATCAGAACTCAGGACCTTCTGCTTGCGAGGCAGAGTCTTAATACCAGAGCCATTTCTCCAGCCCTGTATCTTCATTCTTGGGCGGGTCTTCAGATGCCTGGGTAATCTCAGATGCAGAGGACATGTTTCATACACCCTCACTGTTTTGGAACATAATTGATGTACCTTTTCCATTCAAATTATAGAGTTCACCTGCTATTGTATCCTACACCTCACAGAGTTGAGTCTTGTGTGTCCTCCATCCCCTTTTTACTCTGAATTACTCCCCCAACTCATCACCTTAATTTTATAAAGAGGACTGAGACCTGGAGAGGCAGTGACCCTCCTAAGACATCAGGCTGGTGAATTTGGAGGCTTCAATACAGTACAGCTTCCAACTTGCATCAATATCCAAGTATTTTACCCTGCAGTGTAAATCTGGAAGGTGATTCTGATATCTCATTCAGTAAATCTTAACAGAGGTCAGTCTTACTCATTTTTCCCTCCCACCCTCCAGGCCTATGGGTCCAGGTACCAGGATCACTTCTGTCCTCAGGGATTATTGCAGGCCTCCACATGTTGGACTGTGGAACTCTGCAGAGAATGAGTCCTTCATCAACCTCCCTTCTGTAAACCAGTCTTCCCGACAACTCTCCCACCATCCGCGGCCCTCATGTCTACCATACTCCTGAATTTGGATTTTGGGGAACCTCCCAAAAAGGCATTTGGAGGAAATGCCAAGCATCAAAGTTTTGTCAAGAAGCGGAGACTCTTGGAACAAAGAGGCATTCTGAATAAAAAAAACCAACCTTCTAGCAAGGTGGCTAATCTGCACTCGGAACCTCCAAAAACAGGGGAAACCCACAGGGTAGATAGCACTTGGAAAATCCCTTCATGCCCAAAGAAGAAAAAGAAAGTAATTGCCTCCAGCAATGTGTCAGAACCACCCCCAGACAAGAGAGCAGCAGTGTCTTGGCTGACTCCTGCCCCTTCAAAGAAGACTGATTCTGCTGTAGCTAAAATAGATTTGCTGGGGGAGTTTCAGAGTGCCCTTCCAAATATGAAGAGTCGCCCACCCAGGTCCCAAAAGAAGCACCCTCAGAAGCAGATTCAGAAGAATGTTGCACAAAACTTCCCAGGGAAGATGGTAGCCATTGACTGTGAGATGGTGGGCACAGGACCCAAGGGAAGTGTAAGTTCCTTGGCTCGATGCAGCATTGTCAGCTACAATGGAGATGTGCTTTATGATGAGTACATCCGACCCCCCTGCCACATTGTTAACTACCGGACCAGGTGGAGTGGCATCCGTAAGAGCCACATGGTGAATGCTACACCATTTAAGATTGCTCAGCGCCAGGTAAGAAGTATGGGACAAATTGATTTTAGAAAGGTGGATTGGAACAAGGTCAAAGACCTTTTTCAGGAAGGAATATTATCATTTTGGAAAAGTGTTAAAGACCGGTAAGAGGGATGTGAGATGATTAAGGTCTCCTATTAGAGTAAGGAGTTGTATTAGTTGCTTTTCTAGTTGTGATAAAATACTTGACAAAAGCAACTTAAGGGTTTATTTTGGCTCCCAGCTTGAGTGAGGATAGTCCATCTTAGCATGGAAAGCATGGCAGCAAAATGAGGCAGCTTGCCATTATACATCAACAGCCAAGAAACAGGAAGACAGAGTTGACTCAGGGGTTAAGCCTCTGCCTTGCAAGCAGAAGGTCCTAAGTTCAGAGTCCAGAACCCAAGTAAAAATGCCAGGAGGAAATTGCATGACCTGCACTTCCTATCCGGGAAGGTGGAGCCTGTGAAGCTACAGAGCAAAACAAAGAGGAGGTAGGCCCAGGATGATTTCCTAAATTTACCCCTGGACCTTCACAGGCATACATAGTGCCTTCTGATACAGACACTTAGGAAGAGATGAATGCTGGTGCTTTGCTTACTTTTTTATTCAGCCTGGGACTGCAACCCCATGGAATGGTGCCACCAACATTTAGGCTAAGTCCTCTCACCTCAGTTAAAACAATGTAGAAACTTTCTCATTGGGGCCAATAAGATAACTCATCGTTTAGGGCACCTACTGCTACATCTGATTCCTGAGTTTTAATCTTAGCATCCCACATGGTGGAAGGAGAGAACTGAATTCTGAAAGTTGTCCTCTGACTTCCAGTTATGCATACATAATTCATAACTATCATAATTTTTTTAAACTTCATTTACTATTTTGAGTGTATGTGTTTTATGTGTGTGTATGTATGTTTTTGTCAAAGATCACTGTGTGTGTTCCTGTGGAGACTCAATGATGGCATTGGGACTCATCCTGGATTGCTTCCACCTCCTTTGCCTCGCTTTGGGATTTCCTAGGCTCCTCCCACCAGGACCATGTATGCAATGGCCCCTTTCTATCTGGTGTTTTTATGTGGGACCTGGGATCTGAACTCAGGATCTTCTGCTTGCAAAGCAATGCAAAGCAAAGTCTTAACTCCTGAGCCATCTCTCCAGTTCTCTCTCTCAAAAAAAAATTTTTTTTAAAATATGTGCACATCTGTGTAGGTGTGTAGAAAAGAGAACTGTGTGTGACTGTGGAAGCCCAAGTGATTCAGGAATCATCCTGGGTTGCTTTTCCTCCTTACTTCTTTTGCTCTGGGGTTTCTCAAACTTAAGGTACTTTTGCTTGCAGGATAAGACTTAACCCCGAGTTGTCTCTCCAGTCCAAACTGTTTTTTTAAAGGATCGCTCACTGATGACATACTTAGAGATTTATCCACTAGGTGGTTTCAGATCTTGTTGCGCTTACAATCAATATTAACCATCATAAATCTATACCTTGTCAACCTGATACCCAAACATAACACTTTTAAGCCATAAGCTTTGACCCTTTGTACCCAAAAACTCATGGCCAACTCTTAATCCAAAATGCATTAAATACAACTGAAAAAGTCACCATAGTCTTTAACAGTCTCAGTACTATTCAAAAGTATACATGCATTTGTCTTCTGAGACTTCGATAATCTGTTAATTGTAAGCTGCTATAATATCCAAAAACATCATAGGGGTGTAGCGATGGCTCAGTGCTTAAAGTGCTTTCTGCATAAGCATGAGCATCAGATCCCAAAACCCACACAAAAGCTGGGCATGTTAGTATACACCTGCAACCCAGAGCTGGGGTGAGGGGGTTACAGAAAGGCAGATCTCAGAGACAGGCTGGCAGACTAGTTGCAATGGTGAACTCCAGGTTCAGGGAGCAAAAAAGATGGAGAATTAGAGAGAGGGCTCAGAAGTTAAGCCTTTGACTGGAGAGCAAGTTTGGATCCCAGAGCCCATGTAAAAATTCCAGATGGAAATGGCTGTGGACAGGAAGATGGAGCCTGAGAAACCCCAGAGCAAAACAGTAAGGAGATAGAACAACCCAGGATGATTCCCAAAGTCATCCTTTGGCCTCTACAGGTAACACATAGTTCCTTCTTCATTCACCCACATATACACAAGTGAACCCTCACACGTTATGTTTCTGATACACAATGGCAGAGTATGTATTCCTGTTCCAAAAAGGGGAGAATGAGGGCATAGCAAACAGTATCAGACCAAAACAAGACTAAAAATGTAGCAGAGCAAACACCAGATTCTGCAACAGAGTCTTGGGTACTACTACTCCAGCTCTTCTATCTATGGCACACATAGTATCTCTCCTAAGCTGGCTCCATTTGGTGACTGCCACTTTCCTTGCCAGAAGTCCCGTGATCCTAGTATTTCCAACATCTCAGGGACTCCATTAAACTTAGGCTTCAACTTCATGGGTTCATGAAGTAGGTCTCTCAGGACCTCCTTGAAAGGATGCTAACACCCTTGTTAATGCACTTATATTATCTGGCCTCATTGACCTTCAGGGATTTTGCTACAAGCCTCCATAACCTCTCACTCTGGCATTTTTCATATATATATATATATATCAGTTTTGCTGATAGCTCAAAATATAGTCTTCCCTCTTTGAGCCACAGCTGTCATAGTCTTTTGGTGGCAGAGTCTATGAAAAACTTCCCTAAGTAGTTATTTTCTAGCAGGGAACCCCTTCAACAGGGATCTTTCCTTTTAGATGAATTGTATTTTCATGAGTTGGAGCTTTTGCTAGGTGGGGTCTTGTTGTTTTCAGGTTGTCCAAGTGCAGAGCATTGTTTCTCCCTAATCCTTGAACAATTGCAGCTGATTTCCCACAAACCTGGTCTGCAACTCTAGACTCACTTAAGGCTTTTTTTCCTCACCAAACTGCCTGTGTTTGTTCTCTTACTGTTCCAATTCTTTCTCACTGTGGACTTGGATGAGAGCAGTAAGTAGTAACCTGAACATAGGTTATTACATTGTCTTGAAATAACCCATGTCAAACAAATTAATCCATTATTTTTGCACTTATTCTCACTCAGGTTCTTAGTATTAAAGCAGAATTCAGCTAGGTTCTTGGTTGAGAATCTACATCAGTTTTTCAGAGTTCTTGTTTCCCCTCTGAAAATCTACAGGCCTCCACTGTCCATATTTCTCTCAGCATTATAGTCTAAACTTCTACCAGAATGGCTCTAAATTAAGCCTTGCTTATAGCATTCTAGGGTTTCTTTAGCCCAGCTCTAGACTTTTCCACTTCTCTCCCACAAACCAGTTCCAAAGTTCAAGAATCAAAGGGTCAGATTTGTCACAGCAACTGTATCTGTTACTTATTGCTATGACAGCATACCTAACAACTCAAGGGTCTGAGACAGCAGGTCACATTGTACAGTAGGAATGCTGCTTCTCTCTTTCTCTCTCGCTCTCTCAGAAAAAGCTGTCAAGTATTTCATTATTTTATTCTACATTATGTACAGATCATAAAAGACCACAGTCATTTTTCAGCATATAAACCCTTTAAAAGTAGAGGGCACTATGAAGGATATAAAAGTATCAAAGTGAAGTACAGTAATGAGGGCGTATACTCAGTTTAGTATTTCTGACATGTAACAAAGCAAATACCAAACCTTCCACGTTTAGTTTGCAGCTATTCCATAGTTATTTTTTTTCCCTAAGCCTGAGACTTGTTAACAGCCCAGGCTTAACAAGTTGGCTATTTTGTTTTAAAAAATGAAGCCAGAATAAAAGAATGAATATAAAAGGTCTCTTGCTAGCTTTAGTCACAGCCCCTAGGGAGGAAAGCCACTCACTATTAATATTTACACTGTCAAGAACAGACACCATAAATAAAAGAAAACAATATTTCAAAATTTTGCCATTTATTTGGAACTTTCATTCTCTTCAGGTTTTCTTTGAAGTATGCTTCAACCCCTTTAAAAATTTGCTTCAAGTTCCTGAACAAACAGTACTGCACCCTCCTTAAGTAACTCAAGAACATTGTTTACACTCTGCAAAAATACAATCTTTAAACCTATAATTGGTATCAGCAGATCAATATAAAAAATACAGTAACAGGCTATACTGGTATATTTCCAAAATAAAAAGTTCAAAATATACTTATCCTTGAGACCATAGTCTTTGCATTGGTTTTTAGTCCCCTATGAACAATTATCTGCTGCATGCAAACATGTCTAAATAACTATAGACAAAATACATCAATCATAAATTTCTGTAAAAGATAAAATATTTTCTTTAAAAAAAAAGACAATAATCTATTACTGCATTGCTTCCAATTTTATGAAAATGGAACAACCATATGGTTGTTGTCAAGTCCTGAGTTCATTGTAGTAAAAATGGCCCTAGTTCCTGGTAAAAGTCTGCAAGCAACTCATTTTCTTCAAGAGATATCTTCTGGTACGGTAAGCAAACTGTGTGTTAGGTGCCATTCTGTCCATTAATAAAATTATATACCAGGAACTGACCAGTGCTACAGTACTGTGTTGTAAACAATTTTCCAACAGGAGTGGGAGCTGAGGAAGCAATTTCTTTACTCAAATATGAGCCACATATAAAGTTACTCCTTAGGCATCCAATCATGGGAGATGCTATCTTCTTCTGATACATCATACTAAGTATTTGACTTATTCCATGTATTACAGGTTCTTGGCAGTGTGGAGCAGCATCAAGCTTTTTGCCTTTCAAATCTGACTTTTTCTTTAGATCTGATAACTGGAAGTTTCTCTTGTATAACTCAGTAGCCCTGCTGGATATGTTCTACAATTAGGCAGCCAACTACTTTTGTCATTAGAAATAAAGAGAAATGGGGTTGGAGAGATGGCTCAGGGGTTAAGACTCTGCCTCGCAAGCAGAAGGTTCTGGGTTCAGAACCAGGTCCCACATAAAAATGGCAGCAGCCTGCACTTCTGGCTCTAGTGGGCAGAGCCTGGGGAACCCCAGCATGAACCAAAAAGGAGGTAGAAGTGATCCAGATGATTTCTGAAGTCACGTCCTCTACAGGGACACACAGTCCTATCGTTCCCCCCCCCCCATCTGTCTGTCTGTCTCTCTCACTCACACACACACACAATAAATAAATATATATTAAAAAAAGAAAGAAATGTCTTAGTTCTGGAATAGCACATTAGTGGAGCTTGTTGGAAACCTAAATCATCATCATCCATCTCTCTAATTTCAGCAACGTTCTTCAAGGCATACTTCGGGTCTTCAGGCAGAAAACCATTATTATCCTACCATCAGGATATTCAGCCAGAATTCTTTCTTTTTTCCAGCCCACATATTTTACAGTGCTTATGAACTGATTGTGGAAAAGCAGATGCTGGGTTTCATCTTCTGGATTTGAAGCAACGTAAAACATTTCACAGATATTATAGAAACTGCTACAAATCTTTTTTTGTCCAACATCAATAACCAGCTGTTTCTCATAAGCCTTTTCTGATTCTTTCAGCTTCAACTTCTTTGGATTTATTTCCAAATGAAAATTACACATAGATTGAGAAAGATTTGATGGTGTGTCCCTGTTCTTAAATGTCTCATTATTGAGTAAACTGTCCTGTTTGAGAGCTGAACCTGGAAACAACTCTCTTCCATCAACTTTTCCTTGGCTGAGACAAACTGAAACAGCAGCAGTGTTTTTCAGTGTGGATGCCACACATGAACTGAAATTCTTGTCTGGTGCTGATTCAAAAGAATGTCTCATTGGTTATCCAGTGGGTCAGGAGAGTGTTTTATCTGATTATCCAAATGATAATTTTCAGGAGCCCTTTTTGTAGTTTTATTAATTTCAAATGCAATATCATTACCATGTGGCTTTGTCTCTAAAAATCTTTTTTAAAAATTTTATTTCATTATGAAGATATCATTATGAATCTATTTTTTTATTATTTATTCAATTGTGCATGTATGCATGTGTGCGCATGTGTGTATGTATGTGTGGGTATGTATGTATGTGTGTGTAGAACCACGGTCGAATTCGGGAACCATCATGGATGCCTCCACCTCCTTGTTTACTCTGCCCCGGGATTCACAGGCTCCGCCCTACCAGGACCGGAAACGCAGGCCACCCCTGCTTTGGCTTTCGCCCGGCATCTATACATGGGGTCTACGATCCGAACTCAAGACCTTCCGCCTGCAAGGCAGAGGCTTAACCCCTGAGCCACCTCTCCAGCCCCTCTAAAAATCTACTTTGAGACACTGAGGAAGCATTTTTAAAGCTGGTAGTGAAAAACCAATTCATAGTAAGCCCAATTTCTGAAAGACTTCGAGAATCCCAATTTGTTTTGCTACACAGTTAAATTTTGAAAGTTTAATTTTAGTCCAGTTTGAATTCTTAGTTATTTATTCCATTTAATATATATTTCACAGGCTTTGTTTTCCCACTGGGGAGAAAAACGCTTATATTGTGTATCCTGATTCGTTTCCTTTTGATGAAGTATTTGTTTTTCATCAGTCTATTTCAATTTTATTTCTGCGAGTTTTTCCTCTTTCACATTTTCCATCTGTAATGATTCTTTTTTTTTAACCTGTATGACTCGGTTTCACTAGCAATTCTTCACAAAGCTAGAGAATACTATCTCGTTTGCTCTTTCCTACTTGTTCCAACTCATTATCTACATTTTGTTGAGGCACTGATGGCTGTGAAATTTTGGGGGATTTTGAGCTAGTGTTCACTTGTGTGTGAACCGACTTTTTTAGCCCATTCTTTTTAGAGACTACAGTAGGAGCCACCTTTTATCTTTTAATATCAGAAGTTACAGGCACAGATTTTGTTCTTTTCCAGCAGTCTTCTGAAGATACTTTACAGACTCTTGTATGTGTTGAGAACTACAAGTATAAGCTGGCTGATGCTCTTCTGCATTTTTTTCTTGTAAGGGAGTTTATTACTTCATTAGTTACCAAATTTCCATCTTCCTATCTTCCTTACAGTTGGACTTTATTTCCAGTGCTTTCCTTTTCACTTTTTTTTGAGGATTAAGGTAGAGTTATTAGAGGAGAAAAAAGATCAGAACTCATGGACTCCAGACGTGTGGAGTACCATGGGATAAAGCATCCAAAAGAACTTGTGGAATTCATGAGGGGCAAGAAACTAGAAATGGACTCGTGGACTCCGCATGTGGAGTGCCATGAGGGGCAGGTGCTCCCTTTTCCCATGCTTTTGGTTAATTTTAACTTTATTAGATTTACTTTGAGTACTATTACAGTGTTCTCTTCTCATTGTTTGCATAGTCTGTTTAACTGGGTGGATTTGACCCTGACTCTCTCTACTGCGCAAAGACTGCACTCCATTGGCTGGTGTAGTCTTTGTCATCTTTGGGTGAGCTGCTCCGTTCCTTTAGGAATTTCATGTGCTAACTTCTTCTGGCACAATTTCTTTTTGGCGGATTCTTGTGACTGTCCTTTTCCAGTTATCATATTTTTATTTACGGGGTGATATTTTTATCACTAACGGCTGCCTTGTGGACCTTGCACATGTTTGCTTTTCTAACTCAGGCTGCTCTATTTTACTTTCACTGGAAGATTTAACCAGCGATTGCTGATTTTTCTGCTAGACTGCTTTGAGAATCTTCAATTTCTATTTTTAAATTTGTTTCTTCACTTTCTGTAAAACTTTGGAGGAATCTTTTCTCCTGAATGAACACTATTCCTGAGTAATGTCTTCGCATGTGTGTG